>JAWWNI010000514.1:0-600000 GCA_034642065.1 Darevskia nairensis | reverse complement strand
TCACAACGGGAGTGCTACTGCTCCTGATATGGCTGCTTACCAGGGAAGGTAAAAGGAGTGTTTGGGAGATTGGTAGAGGGAGCTTTTAGGCACAAAGAGATTGTCATGTTTGGCCCTGAGCTGATACCAGACACAGAGAACGAACCAAACACCCCACAGATCAAGGACCTTGAGGAGCAAATTCCTCCTTGCCCTGAGGATCCCCTTGAGGGATCCTTTGGTGCGCAAACAACTGAAGAACTACTGGAGCTGTCAGAAGAAAAGGAAGAAGTGGGGCCACCACCATTCAGTCCTCAAGAATACCAGCATCCATCCAGAGGCAGCATTATTATCAATTTACAATAAGGTGGAAGGTTCACAGGCTACGAAGGACTTGCTCACACATTTATTGACAACTGCACTAATTATTATAGCTAGGAAGTGGAAGGGGCAAGCAGAATATAAAATGGAAGAATGATATAAAGAGGTGTGGGATATAGCTATTAACAATAAATTAACATGTGCAATTAAGGTAAGACAGGGAATACGCAGGAGAAATTATTTTGAGGAGATAGGGAGGGGGTTTGTAGAATTTGTACTGCTAAAACAGACAAGGGTCAAACCATCGCAAGAAGGGTTGACATTTTCGGATGTTGGATAGTTACAATGGAATGGTCTCGGTGGTGGGGTGCATTTTTTTATTCTAATTTATTTATGGTTATTACTTTGGCCACCTCATGAGAAGAGAAGACGCCCTGGAAAAGACTCTGATGTTGGGAAAAACTGAGGGCACAAGGAGAAGGGGACGACAGAGGATGAGATGGTTGGACAGTGCTCTCGAAGCTACCAACATGAGTCTGACCAAACTGTGGGAGGCAGTAGAAGACAGGAGTGCCTGGTGTGCTCTGGTCCATGGGGTCACGAAGAGTCGGACACGACTAAACAACTAAACAACAACAACAACTTTGTTTTAAAAAAAAGATAGCAAGAAAAAAGAATAGGTAAAGGTAAAGGGACCCCTGACTGTTAAGTCCAGTCACGGACGACTCTGGGGTTGCAGCGCTCATCTCGCTTTACTGGCCGAGGGAGCCGGCTTTTCTCCACAGACAGCTTCTGGGTCATGTGGCCAGCATGACTAAGCCACTTCTGGTGAACCAGAGAAGTGCACGGAAGCGTCGTTTACCTTCTCGCCGGAGCGGTACCTATTTATCTACTTGCACTTTGACGTGCTTTCAAACTGCTAGGTGGGCAGGAGCAGGGACCGAGCAACGGGAGCTCACCCCGTCACGGGGATTCGAACCGCCAACCTTTTGATCGGCAAGCCCTAGGCTCTGTGGTTTAGACCACAGCGCCACCCAAATGGGGCAGGCCCAGGCTGAAGAGCAGCAATGTGGCCTATGGACCCAGAGTCATTGCTCTGTTTATGAGTAAGGGTTCTTGTTAAGAGATAGCAGTCCCCTGAAACCTCTTCACTACCAACAGCTATGGCTAGGGAGTGGTCTGGGCGACCAAAAAATATATAAGGTCTTCCTCTTGAGTCTTCCAAGTGCTGGAAACAACACAGTCCTGTGGCTCCTTGTGCCAGATTCTACTTTCCCCATCTTGCCTGAACTCCCTGTGCTGTTCCATGGCTTTCTTTGTTTGGAAGGTGCTGCACTTGGGACTCTGCTTATATCTCCTGAGCTTGGGACCCCTAGCGCCTGAGGGCAACCACTTGGAGCAGGGCAGTGTCAGTCATTTGCCTGTCCCCTGGATGGACCCCCCTCCCCCAAAATATTATTTCTTTATTTCATAAAATTTATGCACCACTTGATTGTTTACAAAGCTGAAAGCTGTTTACAAAAAAAATATAAAACAAGAAAACCAAGGTGGGGGGAAATCACATCCATACTTTAAACTGTACAAAAGTTAAAATACTAAAACAGATGAAAATTACCTCAGTTTTCTAAGCTTCTGGGTGGGCTTGTCTAAACAAGAAGAATTGTTAGGATTCTGCTTATTCCCTCTCCCATCCTGAACTCATATCATTTCTAATTTAAGTGGAGATGAGCTTCTCACTAGGAAGCCCTGATTATTCAGTGGTAGACAAAATATAGAACTCTGGAATTGTTTCTGGTACCGTGTATATTGAAGCCATGTCATGGTGAACCAGCACCATTGCGAAAAGCAGGAGTTTTTTTCAGCCAGAACTCACCGGAACTCAGTTCTGGCACCTCTCAGGTGGGCACCATTGCCATTCTAAGAAAATGAGGAGGTGTTTATGGTATGTGTAGCAGGTAAACATGCGAATCCACTCAGATGTAATTTAATTTTGTGATGTGAAAATTCTCATTTGAAAAAGCGAACTCCTTTTTGATGGGGAATATGTATGGGACCCAGGTGGCACTGTGGGTTAAACCACAGAGCCTAGAGCTTGCTGATCAGAAGGTTGGCAGTTCGAATCCCTGCGACGGGGTGAGCTTCCGTTGCTCGGTCCCAGCTCCTGCCCACCTAGGAGTTCGAAAGTACATCAAAGTGCAAGTAGATAAATAGGTACCATTGTGGTGGGATGGTAAACAGTGTTTCTGTGTGCTGCTCTGGTTTGCCAGAAGCGGCTTAGTAATGCTGGCCACATGACCTGGAAGCTGTACGCCGGCCAATAAAGCGAGAAGAGCACCGCAACCCCAGAGTCGGTCACGACTGGACCTAAAGATCAGGAGTCCCTTTATGTATGTATATACCTCACACTTTTCCATAGGTGGGTGCAATTAATTATTGTTCGCAACAAGTCGGTTTTTGCCACCGTGACACTTTCAAAAAACAGAATAAATTAAACATTTTAATCCCTGCTAAGGAACCGAGCAGGCCCGAGAGGGAAGCCTAAGAGATAATACAACGCAGACGGCACGGATATAATCACAACTCACAGCGTATAGGACTGTCAGCGCTCTCCAGTCAGGAAATAATACAGTTCCGTAACAATGTACCATATTCGTGTTCCCAATCTGGCACAATTACATCTTGAAACTTGAATCAGCACAATCCCTTTGTCTTCTTTTCTGCTACCTAAGGTTTAGCATTAAGGCTGCTGCAGGAAACGGTGAGGGGAGGGAGGATTTTGCCACACAAAGCTCGGCATCCCAATTTTTCATGTTCAGAAATTCTCTTGAACTGCAGGTGCTCCGAGGGCTTTAAATATTTTTTGTCTTTGAGATTCTCAAAACAGAGCATCTCACATAGGTTGCTGCATCACCTGGCAGGGTGTGCTTCTCACATGCTGTGCTACTTCTAACCAAGAGGTAGGTGTGAATTGCTTTTAACTCAGCAGGTTTGGCCTTGCCCTTTTAAACTGGCTCAGAGTTGCCCAGTTCTGGGCCTTGTTTTCGACGCACGTTTCTTCCTATCTAGCAGAAAGCGAAGTGACCAATCACTAATTAGCCGCTTCGACTAATTTGGCATCCTGGGCAAAATCTGCTGGTTTCTCTGCCCTCTTCAGCAGAACATATAGATGACCACCTGGTTATGCATACACTCCATCCTGCACACATCTGCCTGACACTCACCAGTGTCTGCATTCACACATAGTGTTAAACCACGATTCAGTACTGCAGTACTTGCATGCGGGTGGCGCTGTGGTCTAAACCACTGAGCCTCTTGGGCTCGCTGATCGGAAGGTCAGCGGTTTGAATCTCTGCAACAGAGTGAGCTCCCATTGCTCGGTCCCAGCTCCTGCCAACCTAGCAGTTCGAAAGCACACCAGTGCAAGTAGATAAATAGGTACCGCTGCGGTGGGAAGGGAAATGGCATTTCTGTGCACTCTGGTTTCCATCACGGTGTTCCGTTGCTCCAGAAGCGGTTTCCCTCGGCCTGAAAGTGAGATGAGTGCTGCACCTCATAGTCGCCTTTGACTGGACCTAACAGTCAAAACCTTTGCCTTTACCTGTTTCATACTTAAGGAAGTATTCGTTGTTGGTTTTTAGAAGACTCTGAAGTGTGTGTGTGTGTGTGTGTGTGTGTGTGTGTGTGTGTGTGTGTAAAAATTCTGGTCAGCTTTTTATGGTATTTGTTTTGTTTTATTATGCTGGCACTGTGTTCAGTTGCTGCCTCACTTACGCCTGTATTTTTTAGAAGTGTTGTGTTTTACATTATGATTTTAGCTGTTGTGAGCCACCTTAGAAGGCAGAAGCTTTTAATACCAACATAAAAATAAATAAAAATAAGGTGACTGGTTTGTAATCTTACGCTAATTTCAATAGTCCATCCCCAATGGGATTAACTTCGCTGGAATTATTTCAAAAGGCTTAATTCCAGAAAAGGCCACAAGGCATCATCTCTCATTTTGGATCAGAGACAGGATAATGTTTTGCATTGATAAGCTTAACCCTGTGGCCTAATAAGTTCTTTGAAGGCATGGCATGGCAAATTAAGATGTCTTTTTAAATGCTTTATTGATAGTTTGCGTATTTCCATATGACTTTGGGTATTAATATCCCTGCAACAAGCACAGCAAATAGTTTTCTTGTTACACTGAACAATAATCCATTGATAGTTGCTCTAATTACCAAGGATTAAGATGGTAAAGAATAGTAATGATTTCTTATCCCTCCATCTCCAATTTGTAAATAGTTTGCTAACCCCAGCATCTCAATTTTAATGGTTTTGCTGCTTATGGATGAGATTTCTCTACAGACTCTGTGTTTCCGATCTGATGGTTGAGAATGAATACAATTTATTATGCAGAAAGGGTGCGAGGGATACTGTAACAATACCAGGGATACAGTCAAATGTACTCTTACCTTAAAGAATGCCACACTGAATGCAGTGGAATGCATTTTTGAGCAGCCCTTTGTAAGATCAGACTGTATGCTCTGCATGCCTTTGCTTTGGAAATGCTGCAACAACTGAATTGTAACTGAAGGATGTACCTGAAGGAGTGTCTCCACCCCCATCGTTCAACCCGGACACTGAGGTCCAGCTCCGAAGGTCTTCTGGCGGTTCCCTCATTGCAAGAAGTGAGGTTACAGGGAACCAGGCAGAGGGCCTTTTTGGTAGTGGCTCCCGTCCTGTGGATGTCAAGGAAATAAACAGCTACCTGACATTTAGAAGACATCTGAAGTCAATCCTGTTTAGGGTAGTTTTTAATGTTTGATGTTTTATCATATTTTTAATATGAGCTGCCCAGAGTGGCTGGGGAAACCCAGCCAGATGGGTGGGGGTATAAATAATAAATTTATTATTATTATTATTATTATTATTATTATTATTATTATTATGAAGCAAAGCAGGTAGGGATGAGTAAAGGTGATTCCCTGAAGGTAATGATAGACCAGGCTTCTTCAAACTCAGCCCTCCAGATGTTTTGGACTACAATTCCCATCATCCCTGATCACTGGTCCTGCTAGCTAGGGATGATGGGAGTTGTAAGCCAAAAACATCGGTAGGGCCGAGTTTAAGGAAGCCCATGACAGACTAATTCTGAACCTAAACAGAATTTTTAAAAAAATCAAAAACATAAGCCATTCTTTATCTTTAATAAATAATTTTAGAAAGGGAACAACTGAATATTACTAATTCTTTCACTACCATGCCTTTCTGTAATCCAAGCAATTAAATAAACACCCTGAAATTATTACTATTATATTTACTTTCTTTTATCTATTAAATTTCTATTCCACCCTTCATCAGGGGACCAGAGGGTGGTTTACGACATAAACATACAAAAATACGAACAAACTCAATGAACATTTCACAAGGGGCAGAGATTTACCAGCTAGTGGTGCAATCATCTTCTCGGCTCTGCCTTGGCACTATATTTTCCAATCACTGCAGTGCAGGATTTTGAGTCACCTCCCCATGCGTTGGCAATCAATCCCGGTTTATTGTTGGGGTTCCCCTGACTCTACATAATCTTTTGCCTTTCCTCTTGCCTTGCTCTTTAAGAAGTTATTCAGCTGCAAGCTTCCTGTTAATCTCTTATCTGCTGTTTTCCCCAATGTAAAGTCCGGTTATCTCCCTATTTAAATCAATAAAGAACAATGCTTCCATTGATTTATACAGGAGGATTTAGACTGCAATCGCATGCTCAGTTGCGTCGGAGCGACGCACATTGAAATCAGCGTGGCATGTGTCTGAGCATGGATGGAGGAGCATTTTGTGTTGGTCTAATTTGGGCTAATGTAAAGATTGAATAGGGACGTGGGTGGCGCTGCGGTCTAAACCACAGAGCCTAGGGCTTGCCGATCAAAAGGTCGGCGGTTCGAATCCCCACGATGGGGTGAGCTCCCGTTGCTCGGTCCCAGCTCCTGCCAACCTAGCAGTTCAAAAGCACGTCAAAGTGCAAGTAGATACCACTCCGACGGGAAAGTAAATGGCGTTTCTGTGTGCTGCTCTGGTTCACCAGAAGTGGCTTAGTCATGCTGGCCACATGACCTGGAAGCTGTACGCCAGCTCCCTCGGCCAGTAAAGCGAGATGAGCACTGCAATCCCAGAGTCGTCCGCAACTGGACCTAATAGTCAGGGGTACCTTTACCTTTACCTTTAAAGATGGAATGCAATTAATTATTCTTTGGATTTCACACGTTTCCGAATTCTGTGATAACATTTTCCAGCTCAAAACTTCATCAAGGTGCATTAATGGATTTAGGGTAAAACCCGTTTCGAAATGCACACACGGAACTTAATTGTGTACTCTAAAAAAATTATATGTGTGCAGAAATAGGACAGAATTGACTTAGAATAAAAGCAGATGCAAAATGGACCTGGGACAAAAATAGACTGATCAGTTAATCTCTAAACTAAAGATTTATGTGATTGAGCTGCACAAGATGCTGAAAATCCAAAAAATGGCATGCATGGCAACCGTGGTTGTGGCAGGCAACAAACCATTGATGAACACCCTTTGGACAGCAGGATTTGAAGTGAAGTGTTGGTTTTTCTCTCCACCAGGACTAGCTGAGTGGGTGGGGCGTTATCTGCGACCTCTCCTCGGACTTGGCATTTATCTGGCACAATATTGTTGTACAGGTGGCAAAAAAGTACACTAAATCCCCTTTCTATTACCCTATATACTTGAGTATAAGCCTAGTTTTTCAGCACATTTTTTGTGCTGAAAAAGCCGCCCTCGGCTTATACTCGAGTGAGGCAGGCAGTGGCTCCTATGAAGCTTTCCCAGGTTTTTTGTGGTAAAATTGGGTGCCTCGGCTTATATTCGGGTCGGCTTATACTCGAGTATATACGGTATATGTATGCTTTCAAAGTCGCTGCCCATAATCCAGCACTGGTCATTGTCGGAGGAAAGATCTTCAGTTTCATAGATGATCTGCTTTACATCTTAATCCAAAATCTGTAAACCGCTTAGAGGTTTCATTTACAGTGAAGCAGTATACAGATATTGTTAAAGAAACTAAATGAAAAAGAAGTGGAAATTGTTTAAAGCAAAGCTTTATTGGTTTTTGTGCAGCAAGATCCCAAGTAGGTACCTTTCTGCAATGTCTGGCTCACTCATATGAGAGCGGGCGAGAATTCTATGGTAGAAGAATCTTTCAGAGCCACCAAGTCAAAATGAGCATTTCTTTTACACTGTTCGGATAATAGATCCTGCCTTTGTCTATGCAGCGTCTAATAGCTGTTGGGGGACAATCATTTTCTATTTTCAATCCCGTATTGAAAAGCATTCTTCTGTTTGTGGGTTTGCATTGATAATAGCTTCATTTATCACGAAACTGGATGCAGCGCACTTTTATCTGCCAGTGTAACAGTCTCTAATTAGAATGCTTTCGTTCCACTTAGTTGTTTATCATTCTTTCTTTGGCATTCTGTCTTTAAATTGAGCTCTAAATTTTATAAGTTTCTCTTTCCATTTAAACCTATTATATCCGTCTCTGTTAAATGCACAATAGAGGTAAGCAGATTAGCAACCATCCATATTTTAATTTATTTATTTTTTAAGATTGTCTTTGGGGCACCTGAGTACTGTACATTCATATCAGTGCTCTTCTTTTTTTCTGTTTCATCTACCACTGTAATTTAATTTATCTACATCAGACAATTTTGTGGCTGCGTTTAACAGCTAATTAAAAAGGAAAGCAATCCAGGTTGGGGGGGGGGGATCCTTGGCACTCAAACTGATTATAGAAATTAATGATAATGACAGACGAGGCTATAAACCACAGCACACTCTCAATATGGCTTCATATTTGAAGCAATTTTTATTTTGATCTGCGCAGCATTCAAGGATCACATGCTGGTCCAAAATCATTCTTGCCTGCTTTTGAAGGAGTTACCCTACCTAACCGAGTTGCTTTTCTCTGAATTAAATCTAGGCATTTGGCTTTTTGATACCGTGGATTATGAATATTAGAATTAAAAGTATTTGGAGGCCCCATTACTTGGAGTTTATTTCATCAATAGGAGTATAGCATCTAGATCAAGGGAAGTAATAGTACCACTGTATTCCGCTCTGGTCAGACCTCACCTGGAATACTGTGTCCAGTTCTGGGCACCACAGTTCAAGAAGGATACTGACAAGCTGGAACGTGTCCAGAGGAGGGCAACCAAAAAGGTCAAAGGCCTGGAAACGATGCCTTATGAGGAACGGCTTAGGGAGCTGGGTATGTTTAGCCTGGAGAAGAGAAGGTTAAGAGGTGATATGATAGCCATGTTCAAATATATAAAAGGATGTCATATAGAGGAGGGAGAAAGGTTGTTTTTTGCTGCTCCAGAGAAGCGGACACGGAGCAATGGATTCAAACTATAAGAAAGAAGATTCCACCTAAACATTAGAAAGAACTTCCTGACAGTAAGAGCTGTTCAACAGTGGAATTTGCTGCCAAGGAATGTGGTGGAGTCTCCTTCTTTGGAGGTCTTTAAGCAGAGGCTTGACAGCCACCTGTCAGGAATGCTTTGATGGTGTTTCCTGCTTGGCAGGGGGTTGGACTGGATGGCCCTTGTGGTCTCTTCCAACTCTATGATTCTATGATTAGTTGGATGAGCTCAATGACAAACACTAAGAGCCCTGAATTTTCTAAGCACGTCATGGAATGACACAATGGAATGGACAAAGGCATTACCTCTACATCACAAAGCTAGTTTGCAAATTTAGTACAAATAAGGGATGACAGAGCTGAGAGTGACTCAGGAGAAATGGACCATCTCAAGGGATTGCTGTACACTGTGGAGTCAGCAGTTTTGTCCAGAATCCTTTTCTAGTGAGAATGTGATTCGGTCAGCATAATGTGGGAGACCTGCTTTGCCTCACACAGATGCTAGTTAAAGCAGTGTTTTTGTGTGCTGCTTGGTGTGTCGTTGCAGCATGCCACAAAAAACTGTGTTACGTTTTGTCAAAGATACTAAGCATTACAGTCATACCTCGGGTTACAAACTCTGCGGGTTTCACGTTTTCGGTTTGCGGACCATGCCGAACCCGGAAGTACCAGAACGGGTTACTTCCAGGTTGCGGCGTTTGCGCATGCGCAGAAGCGCAAAAATGACACCACGCGCATGCACAGAAGCGCCGTACCACATCATGCGCATGTGCAGACGTGGCGCTTCAGGCTGCGAATGCTGAGGGTTGCGAACATGCCTCCCGCACAGACCATGTTCGCAACCCGAGGTATGACTGTACAGTGGTACGTCAGGTTACATACGTTTCAGGTTACATACGCTTCAGGTTAAGAACTCTGCTAACCCAGAAATAATGCTTCAGGTTAAGAACTTTGCTTCAGGATAAGAACAGAAATTGTGCTCTGGCGGCCCCATTAGCTAAAGTGGTGCTTCAGGTTAAGAACAATTTCAGGTTAAGAACGGACCTCCAGAACGAATTAAGTACTTAACCAGAGGTACCACTGTACACAAGTTGGCACATACACAACACACCACTACGGGCGATATTTTGAAAACGTTTGACGAGTCTGGTTTCAGTTGATCTAAATTTATTGACAAATTGACAGTAATGAAACAATTGTTTAGTATGATTGTCTAGAAGTCTATATTTAATTTCTCCTTGATAGAAGATCTCTTGCAGTGGGGGGGGGGTTTACACTGCCATTGAACACTGCTATTAAAGAATTGTATTTCTGATCTGTGTTTAATACTTTGTATAAGTTATTTCACATGGATTACTTGCTCGTACCTTTCACCAGGAATCAAGGAGTAGCCATACATATGCAAGAGAGAACCAGCTTACGCATGGTTTCTCATTACAGCAGTTTCCTCTGACAGAGAATGCAGGAAACTGCCCTGTGCCATTGCCCCATCTAAACCAGTATCATCTACACTGACTGGCAGCAGCTCTCCAGAGCTTTAGGCAGGAGACCCTTTCTCACTTCTTCCAAGAGATGTGAAGGACCGAACTGCAGGATTCTTTCATGCAAAGCATTTGTTCTGCCCTTTGAAATACAGGCCTTTGCCTGGCTTGTCTCTTGGGCAGTGGAAGATTTAGTGGAGGGAGGGCAAATGTACCCTGTTGTGGGCATGCTTCTCTGGTCCAACATGGGATGCAGGTGGCGCTGTGGTCTAAACCACTGAGCCTCTTGGACTTACCAATCAGAAGGTTGGCAGTTCAAATCCCCGCAACGGAGCGAACTCCTGTTGCTCTGGCCCAGCTCCTGCCAGCTTTGCAGTTCAAAAGCACACCAGTGCAAGTAGATAAATAGGTACCGCTGTGGTGGGAAGCTAAACGGCATTACCGTGGACTCTGGTTTCCATCACGGTGTTCCGTTGCACCAGAAGCGGTTTAGTAATGCTGGCCACAAGACCTGAAAAGCTGTCTGTGGACAAAGGCCGACTCCCTCGGCCTGAAAGCAGGATGAGCGTCACAACCCCATAGTCGCCTTTGACTGGACTTAACCATCCAGGGGTCCTTTACCTTTTTTACCTTCTCTGGTCCAGTAGTAGCTGGTGTGATGGTGTTGCATGCCTTCCCTGACTTCCCAATGTGGAAGCTGCTGCCAATAACCAAGACAGAGAGGGGTGCAGTGGCAGGTGCAGTTGTGCAGTGGCAGAGCCAATCTGATGCTCCCACTGCTGCATCCACACTGTGCTGACCTCAGCATTGCCTCCCCGCTTGGTTAACAGCAACGACCTCCACGTGGGGAAGTCCTGTAAGCCAAGCCACCCCATCCTGCCAGCTGCTACCGTTGCGTTTCTTGGGATTCCAGCATTTTCAGCATCCCAATTTGCTATACAGTTGCTGCCGTTGAAATGTACGTAAAGACTTTGGGAAGCTCTGGGATGCCGTTGCTGTAGGAGACTTTGGATGTGCAGTGTGTTACACCTCGACACACTTTCATCCAGCATCCAAAGCAAAACAGCAGTATATTAATTAAAATGCAGCGTCGGACTGTGCTGATAGACTGCTGATAGAGTCTGACATGTTTTTCTCTGTCTCTCTCTCTCTAAAAAAAAAAAAGGTTACCTACATCTACAGAATGCTGACCAATGCACTAATGTTAGGCACCTTTGCAGATAAATCAATACGTGTCTGTTGCTGTCAGCCACTGCCTATATCTAATTTCTCGGAGCCGAGTAATTCTCAAAAACATGTGCAATTTCTAGTTTGCTAAAGCTGTGATCCTGTAAGTAAGTCCCAATGAAGTGTGTGATTTTATACCTATTCAGAGCAGGAATTGGAAGCTCCATTAATTTATTAGCTAAATTTTTATCCTACCTTTCCACCAAATGATGGGCTTTCCAGAAGGTGGGTTGTTGTTGCCTACTGGGAGGGAGAAAGGGGAAGCATTGGGGACGTACTGTAGGTGTAGTGTGAACACAGCAGTGGAGCCAATGCATTTGCATTGTGCTGACCTTCCCACTGCCTTGCCCTTTGCCCTCCCAGTGAACAACAGCAACCCACCAGCTAGTCAGCTAGTGCAGTGGCTCCTGGCAAGCGGTCTCTGTTTATTTAAACAGAACTTGCTGCAAACTACTATCTTTGGTTTGTATGTAACAACAAAGCCATTTCCCTTCCCCGGGGAAATGGAGTTGCGGGCTGGATGCAAGCCCACCCCATATGCGGGGGTGTGGCTAGCCCCCACATCATAGGGAGTCCCCTCCGCATCACGCCCTAGGCCAACCAGTCCAGTCGGCCAGGGGGCGTGGCATGCACCATTGAAGCAGCCCCCCTTTTTCTGGTTCCCGCTGACGCAGTTCTCCCTCCCTCCCTCCCTCCCTAAGATTAGGCTCTTAATACTTTGACCTTGCTATGGACCTCAGTTGGTCATCTGTTGAAGGGGCCTGGTAGAATTTTTTTCCACTTGGCAAATTGGCACCAGCCATTTGGTTTTCCGCCTACCTCGTAGCAAATTGTCACAACTTTGTAAGGTTTGGCGGTTAGGCATTGGAGTATTCGGTTGGAGGGGAGGTAAAGGCCATCACCTACCCCTCTTATTTCAAGGGCACAGTGGTCCCTCGACTTACGAATTTAATCCATTCTGAATGGACATTCGTAGGTCGAAAAAGTTGATTTCCCATAGGAATGCATTGGGAGAAAAATATTCAAAAAAATTCATAAGTCGAAAAAACCGCGTCTAAAATTCGTAAGTCGAGGAAACTGCATCTAAAACCGGCAATGATTTCCATTCGTATGTCGAAAAATTCATAGGCGTGCGGCCACTTTTTTTATTCGTAAGTCGAAAAATACGGATGTTGAGTACTTCGTAAGTCGAGGGACCACTGTATTCCATTTACGGAATCTGGGGGGCTTGGCCCCATCCAAAGCCTAGGCTATAGCACAACCCCTACTGGTGACCCTGGTGGAGCTCCTAGTTGAAGTGCATCAACAGGGCTCCCCCTACTGGTGGTTAACCCTTCTGAGACTTCCTGCATGGCGGGTAGGAGTCAGATATAGTTGGTTTGGTTCCAATGCCTAAGCCAATACCACTCACACTCTGTAACCCAGGCATGTCCAACAAGTAGATCATGATGTACCGGTAGATCACTGGACTTCTGTGGTAGATCACCGGTAGATCACCGGTAGATCAGTGGCTCCCTCCAAAGAAGCTAAAAAACTTTGACTCCCCTTAAAAAAGCTCAGCATCTTTGCCCTGAACCCCTAAAATGACTTGAACCACCAAAAACAAGGCTTTCCTTCCTAAAATAAAAGCTCAACGCTGCTTTCCTCTTCCCTAATGCAGCTCAACAACTTTTACGTGAAACCCCCCCCCAAAAAAAAAAACAACAACAACAGGGCTTTCCTTCCTAAAAAAAAGCTCAACAACCTCGACCTGAATCCCCCAGAACGGGGGTAGATCACTGCCAGTTTTTAACTCTGTGAGTAGATCACAGTCTCTTGGAAGTTGGCCACCCCTGCTGTAACCAATAAAGTTGTGGCCTATTTTAGCCCATTAACCTAAAATACTGGTGTCAAGTGTCTTTATTCAAACAAAGTGGTAGGGTTTGGGGCCTTGCCACGCAAGCCAGGATTCACATGAAGTGAAACCGAATGCTGCAGGAGTCTATCTCCCCACTGTCTTAGTAAGTGTGCAAGCTCAGGACTTTGCTCGGGCTTGTTTTAGCTCACTCACACAGCGCTGAACTGTAGTTGAGAATTAGGTGCAAACTGGAACAGTGAGCTTTATAGCCAAATACAAACTTGGAACTGAGTTTCCCTCATTCATCTCCAACACGCTCTCCAGTGATTTCCCCCAGCTTCACAATCAGACATTATAGAAATGAATTTATTTATTCATATGGTACATTTGTGTGGCGACCCAATAACATGCGTTCTCTGGGCGGCTCCCCAAAATTAAAGAGATAAAATATAACGTTGAAAATGCAACGGAAAGCCATAAAAGCAGCATTAAAATGGTTCTTTCTGGCAGATCTACAGCAAAATAGAAAATGCAAAATTGTGAATCCCAGATCTATAAAAAAAACACAAGTTGTTATAAAAAGTGAATAAAAAGGTCTTCATAAGGATGAAGCGCTTCTGCCTGTTTCATTTCTTATGCCGTATGTGAACATTCTTAGTTCATTATGTTTCTTTCTAGGTATGTCTTCTGGCTAATAGGCACTAAATTGAGCTCTCATGTGTGTTCAAGCTCCTTCAGTCTTTCAGAAATATTTGCCTCATAGGCGACTGTTCATTACTGAAGCTGTTCCATTTGACCGTTTTCCTTGTGACAGGGAGTGAAGGAGGAATATTTTCTTAGGGAGATAGTTCTAATAATCTATGTTATATAAATATGACTGTGGACAGAGCAAATGGTATTCTCTCTTTTATTCTCTCTCCCTCCTCATTATTTCCTTGACTAATTGCGGCTCTAATGGAGTGTAGGCTCAAAGTGATAATGGGGCATATTTAGAGGAGTTCTATAGGAAATGTAATTTTCAGCAATTCTCTCCCTCCCTCCTCTCCTATAGATACCTTGAAAGGCAAATGCCTCTTTGTGTCAAACAGAAATGATCACATGGTACTTCGATAAAATGGTGGTAGTGCTTGTTCATATCAGGGTTCATATCAGGTGAGGGGAATGCTTTTCCCACTTGCCTTGCCCAACCCTCCAGCCTCTGGGAGCTGTTTCCAGAGGAAGAATTGGAAGATAAATGGGACTCTCTGCTGACCAGGCAAGGACTTGTTCCATCAGCCTTGCCCTACCGTTGCTGAGTGATGTTGCGTGTCGAGGTCCCCAAACCACCCCTCAAATAATTCACACATCAGTCAGAATTTTAGTTTTGGTTTTTGGCATGATTTTGGTCACAACTTTATTAAAATACAACGTATGTGAGTGGTTGCTTAGGCATTGGTTAAGACTATCTGTCCCACAGGGGACAGAACTGACAACCGTCAGTAAGGGGGAAACCCTCTGGAGAGATAAAGGGAGCCAGGTGGTCTGACCCTCCCCTCTCCCCTCAGGCTCCCAGGGCTCTTGCATGGCCCCCGACCGGGGGTTCGGACAAAAAGCATCGAGCCCCTGGATTCCTTTAACGGAATTCCCCTAACACCAGCATCAATTGGAGAGGCAGACACAGTCAATCATAACCCCTCTTCCAACCAACATAATAACCAATGCCTAACCACCAACCTTACAAGTTGTGACTAATTGCTACGCAGTAGGCGAAAACCAGATGGCACCAGCCAATCAGCCAAATGTAAAAAGTTCTACCAGGCCCCTGCCCCAACAGCAGATGACCCCATGACAGGCATAGCAATGTCAACGCAGAGGCCTAAAATATAGGGAGGGAGGGTGATCCGAAGCACGCAGCCAAGAGGGGGATCACGTTGCATACCCACCAATATATATACGCTGGGCTGTCCATCAACAAATTGCAACATACAATTCTCCCCAACAACACCCAGGGTCCAATCACAACAGTGGTCATCCATACGATCCCACCCAGCACTAGAGGGGTGACTTGCTGGCCCCCACCACAACACGTGCTCTCCATTAAGGAGAACACGCTTTGCCTTATTCTTTTTGGATAAGACTGTAAAATTACACGTCTGTTTGAAGGGGACTGGTTTGACAAAGAGAAACAAAGTTTTTGTTTTTTTTGCAGAGGGGGATTTTGAGGTTGCCCCAAGTCACTCATTAATGAAGTTTTAGTGTTCCTTGTCCCTTACCGGATAGGAAATGGTTTAACACAGCTAGCAACTCAGTGAATCCTTACTGATCTGAAGTCTAAGCCAATCTGCCACACAGCAAAAGGATTTAGCCAGTAGTGTGACTAGATAAATCTGCTTCTCTTTTCTGAACGATGGAGTGCTTTTCATGTTTCTTCCCTTTTCTTTTCTTTTCTCTTTTCAGTATTGCTGGAAGTGATGTCAATTTGCTTCGGCCATGTGTAGCCACAGTTGTAATAATTCATGTGTGTTACTTTCCCCGGCAAGACATGTCCACTGTAGAAACCTCTTCCTTAAGAAAATTGTTTGTAACTAGGAAAGTTGTGGATGTGTGGTAGAGCTACCATGGTGATCACATTACTGCTAAGTCTTGTTTTCCAACCACAATTGATTTTCAGCACATTATGCTGTAATTCAGAAACAACAACACAGAAACCTGAAATCCTTGTGTTACGATCTCTTACAGGCAGTGCTGGAACACCTGTTATTTTCAATGAGAATGGAGATGCACCTGGGCGCTATGATATCTTTCAATATCAGCTAACCAACAGAACCGCAGAATACAAAGTCATTGGGCATTGGACAAACCAGCTTCATCTAAGTGTAAGTCACTGCACATTGTTATTTTCAATTGTACAGTTTAGCTTATTTGGCTACTCTTAATTAAGAGGAGCAAAATAAAACTGAATGCTCCTTGCACTGTTTTCTCAGATCTTCTAAGCAACATGTTTCTCAAACTTAAGCCATTCCTGTTAAAGAATACTAAAAGGGCCGGTATCAAAAGGGAAAGCACAGGTGTTGCTTCATACTATTTGTGATTAATATAAAATAAACATCCAGTTGTTTTGTACAATAGTGTCATCACCAAAACATCAGAGACCTCCTCTGCATCAGGCCAAATGCCCCTCTAGTCAAGCATGTTGTTTTCACAGTGGCCAACCAGATGCCTATAAGAAGTCCATGATTAAATGGGCTATAGATATCCTATATAATAATCTTGAAGTGTCCCTGCTTTTCCGTGTGTCACGGAAGTGCGTTCTGTGCATGTCACACAGGGACGCAGGGATTGGCCAGCGGACAGGAAGTGACGGCCGCCCACCCGCCTCCCTCACAGCCCTGCTGGAGGATGGCCGGCCCGGCCTGGAGGCAGCGGCAGCGAGGAGAACGAGGAGCCCGGGCCAGGCCGTGGCGGCGGCGCCGGGGCCTCAGGCAACCAGCTCGCCCTGGTGCTGCTGCTCCTGCGGAGGGGCGGCGAGGTGGGCGCTGGCGGGCGCCGCGGAGCGCGCTCGAAGCGGGGGGAGCAGGGTGCGCCGGGGCCCTGCGAGCCGCTCGGAGGGGCGGCAAGGCGGGAGTGGCCGGAGCGTGCTCGAAGCGGGGGCCGGGAGCAGGGCGCGCCGGGGCCCCGCGAGCCGCTCTGCTGCCTCCTGCCTCCTCTTCCTCTAGAGCCCGTTAGTCAACGGGCTAACTTCAACTAGTAGGACATAATATTCAATTTGATAGATGACATAAACTATGGAATTATAATATTAAATTTACGGCCTGCACAGTATTAAAAGAAAACATCATGAAAATGATGTATCGGTGGTATATAACCCCCACTAAACTGGCAAAGATGTATAGAATGAAAGATAAGAAATGTTGGAAATGCAAGACAGAGGATGGTGATTTCTATCATATGTGGTAGGTTTGTGGGAAGATTAAGACCTTTTGGGAATCAATATATAATGAATTAAAGAAAATGTTAAAGTATACATTCCCAAAAACCCTAGAAGCTTTCTTGCTGGGATTGGTGGGGGAGGAGATCAGAGATAATTTTTATATGCTACCACCGCTGCCAGAATTTTATGGGCTCAAAAATGGAAATCAGCTGATATACCAACCATGGATGAATGGAGATTAAAATTGACAGAGTATCTTGAGTTAGCAAAATTAAATGGAAGAATTAGAAATCAAAGAGACCAAACGTTTCAGTCAGATTGGAGTAAATTTATTGAATATTTTAAAAATTATTGTAAAGATATGAATACATTCACAGGATTTAATACAGTACTTGCAATGTAAAAACCAGAGTTTATACAGTTAATATGTAAATTATGTAAAATAAATCTATATAAAAGGAAAGTGAAAGAATGACGAGAAGGAGGAAAACCAGGGCGAGAAAGGAGGGAAGTCATAATACTCGGCAGAGTATATGTATATGTATTAGCTTTATTAGAACTGTCCTTTAAGTGTTTTGTTGTGATATAGTGAAAATGGAATAAAAATATATTGCAAAAAGGGGGGAGCCCATAAGCAGAACCTGAGCGCAATAGCATTCTCCTTATCTGTGATTCCCCAAAACTAATACTCAGAGACCTACTGCCTCCAAGATATGCCTGATAATTCACCATTCTGCTTGGGATTGATGGGAACTGGAGTCAAACAGCATGTTGGGGGCAGACTTTTTTATGCTATACTGGAATACAAAACAAGGTGCTGGATAACTCCTCAAATTTGTAAAAAGAGATTGTTTACTTTTTCTTAATTCTTATCAGCATTTGATTAATGTATTATTATTTCGTGTCTTCTTTTTAAAACAAAATTTATTCACAAATAAGAACAATAAATAAAACGTTTCTTTAAACTGTGTTCCAGCATTGCATGATGTATCAGTATTCAATTAATACCTGTTGGTTAATTAGGTACGATCAAATGTTCAGGTACATGTGATCAAGATGGATTAGTCAGGACTGTGGTTTTGAAACTGTGTTCCGGAGAATGATGGGGTTACCAGAAATGCTGTCCAAGTTATTCAGTGTAGTGCTGGATATTGCATTGTCCACCTTTGCATGGAGTAATGGTAGACAAGCTTTCCTGAAATACAGCTTCCCTGCCAATATCAGAGATTGGTACTGGGTGTGTTAACATCTATGCACATGGGCCCAACAAACCTGTCCACTACTCGAATAGAGTTTAATGGAATGTGTCTCTAGAGCAGACATGTGCAACAGGTAGATCGTGATCTACCGGTAGATCACTGGACGACTGCGGTAGATCAGTGGTAGATGATTGGCTCCCCCCAAAGAAGCTGAATAACTGTGGTTCCCCTAAAAAAAGCTCAACATTTTACCTCCTCCCTGAAAAAACTCAACAACTTTGACCCGAACCCCCCAAAAAATGGGCCTTCCTCCTTCCTAAAAAAAGTTCAACCCCCCAAAAGTTGGTAGATCACTGCCAGTTTTTAACTCTGTGAGTAGATCGCAGTCTCCTGGGAGTTGGTCAACCCTGCTCTAGAGCAACCCAACTTCCATCATCACTGATCATTGCCTGTGCTGGCTGTGGAGGAAGGCAGTTATAATCCAATAACATATGAAGGGCACCATGCTGGCTACCCTGAGCTATAATATCACCCAAAATCCTCCCCATTATGGAAAAGTTCTGCAGCAGGTGCTCAGGGGTCCTTTGACAGAGCAAATGAAATGGGAAGGTATTGTCGTTTGATAAATGCTGGGCTAGGAGGTACAGCGAGTGTGGGCTCTGATCCCAGAAGACAGACCCATGCAAATATATATTTTTAGTGAAATGCCATAGTTATGGTGTAAAATCAAAGCTGAATTTTGAGTTGGCTATTTCCCCCATCCCCCCCATTTTTTTTTTTAAAAAAACAAAAACTATATAAGTATCAAATAAAGGGGTGCATTTATCACTATGTATTTCCTGACAGACCAAACGGGCATCGTATAGCTTTGGTTCGTAGTGTAACAGGCCCATGATAAACAATAACAAAACGAACAGTGTAAGTATTTACAAATGATTGTTCCTCGGAGACTACTTTGCAGTAATTATCAGTGTGCTACCAACAGTAATGCATATAATAGCTTCCCGTTTCCAGCCGCTACAGTGATAAACCACCTTTATCATATCTGCTCTTTTCTTTCTATTGCTCCCTGGCAAGAGGCCACCTAGCTGTTTCTTGGGTGCAAAGACAAAGCTGTGGTCTTTGGCTCAGAAGCCGGAATCGGTTCCTCCTCTTTTCTGTGGTCTTGAGTCCGCACCTAAACTATCAATCTCTGCTGAAAAGAAAACAGGAAGAGGAATACAAAAGAAGCAAGAAATCTTTAATAAAAAATATGTTTAAGAAAGGAAGGAAGAAGAAGCGAGGGACAGTTTTGGGATGCAGTTCCAATCTGGAAACTTTGTAGTTAAGAGGAAAAAGTCCTTTGTTTCCAGGCATTTCGCCCCCCTGATAAATTCTAGGTTCTGTGTACGGCTACCATTCAATGCTACTATCCCCGTGAATGCATTTTTAATGACTATTTTCAGGTTTATTTGGATGTAATTATATCTCCCCCAAAAGATTGACTGAATCAACTCTGCTGTATTTCCATTTGTACAGTTGCTTTTCTGCCTATATTCTGTTTAGATGTGAGGTGCAGACATGGTGCTCTATTAATTAAAAAATGTCCGGGTTTATGGGATATTACTGAAATATATGCCTCTGTCTGCTTTTCCCTCCATACTTTCTTCTCAATTTGTCAAAACAAAATAAAAAATAAAAAAATTCCTTAGAGACCAACTAAGTCTAAATATAATATTAATACTAATATTAAAAGCAAAAAAAAAAAAAAAAAGAGAGACCAACTAAGTTTGTTCTTGGTATGAGCTTTCGTGTGCATGCACACTTCTTCAGATACACTGAAACAGAAGTCACCAGACCCTTGTATATAGTGAGAGGATGGGAGGGGTATTACTCAGAAGGGTGGTGGGAATAGGTGATAGGCTGATAGCTGTGGTAAACCTGTTGACGACTGTTAACGACTGCAGGTAGTCATACAGGAAAAAGCAAGGGGTGAGAAGGTTAAAAATAGCGTTGTCATGTATAATGAGATAAGAATCCAATGTCTTTGTTCAGACCAGGTCTCTCCATGGTTTTAAGCTTGGTAATGAGTTGCAATTCAGCAACTTCTCTTTCCAGTCTATTTCTGAAATTCCTTTGCAATAAGACAGCTACTTTGAGATCTCGTATAGAGTGTCCTGGGAGATTGAAGTGTTCTCCTACTGGTTTCTCTGTCTTGTGATTCCTGATGTCAGATTTATGTCCATTTATATGAGTTATCAATTGCTACAATTTCTGATGATATGATTAGTTAGAGGTGTGTGTGTGTGTGTGTGTGTGTGTGTGTGTGTGTGTGTTTAAAGGAATGACACAGTAATAATCAATACCCTTGGCAGACAGGAACATGCATTCCATATTATGTGAACCAGTTGACTTAATGGTAGTCTATTGACTTTTATCCTACGACTTTGGGGAGTGGTGGTTAATCTGTGGCCCTCCAGATTCTGTTGACGCCAACTCCCATCAGCCCAAACTAGCATGGCCAATGGTCAGGGGTGATGGGAGTTGTAGTCCAAGAATGTCTACAGGTCCTCAAGAACTTCTAGAGGGCTACAAGTTCCCCCTCCCTGTCTTTGAGGAATTAAGCTAATCACACACATACCTTTGGAAATCCAATCAAGTCTTAAGATGTGAGCTTTGGACATTGCCTTTTTATTACACTTGCACTTATTTCTGTGGTTCATTAAGCTTCATTAAGGTTATTACTCTGCTACAATTTGTGTGTTGTAGATAATTAGGAGATTCATTTTGCTCAGCTCCGAGTTGGGGGCTTTGCTCAAATTGCTCCTCAACCATTAAGCTCCACTGAGTGGCATTTGACAAGTCATGGTCAATGTAAAGTTGTAATGATAAAATCAAATAATGCTGCGCATGCTCCCCTAAGCTTCTTAGAATAGAGGTGGAGTACCCCTGGCCCCCACATTCTGGCTGGGGCTGCTGGGAGCTGGAGTTCCAGTAACATCTGGAGGGGCACAGGTTCTCCACCTCTGGAACAAAGAGAGATTTCCTGTGATCAGGAATCAGTTCACTTTGTTTCTGGTTTGTTTTTTTTAATGTCACTTGGCAATTGAAATACAATCTGATGTAGGCTCAGCCACAAATAAGGACCTTGTTCAGTGGGCATAACTTTCAAAAAGTATTCTTAATATTGCAGTCCTTAATTGGTTATACAGTGGTAACTCTACTTAGGGACGGAGGTGGCACTGTGGGTTAAACCACAGAGCCTAGGGCTTGCCGATCGGAAGGTTTGTGGTTCGAATCCCTGTGACGGGGTGAGCTCCCATTGCTTGGTCCCTGCTCCTGCCAACCTAGCAGTTCGAAAGCACGTCAAAGTGGAAGTAGATAAATAGGTACCGCTCTGGCGGGAAGGTAAACGGCATTTCCGTGCGCTGCTCTGGTTCGCCAGAAGCGGCTTAGTCATGCTGGCCACATGACCCGGAAGCTGTAAGCCGGCTCCCTTGGTCAGTAAAGTGAGATGAGTGCTGCAACTCCAGAGTCGTCCACGACTGGACCTAACGGTCTCTTTACCTTTACCTCTACTTACGAACGCAATCCATTTCAGGGTGCCGTTGACCCCCCGAAAAGTCCATAAATAGAGTGTTGCTACTGCACGTGCGCGAAGCACAATAGAGCGCTTCTGCGCACGCGCAAAGCGTGCAGATCACTTTTGCACGTGCGTGTGCGGCGAACCTGGACGTAAACACTTCCAGGTTTGCCGCGTTCATAACCTGAAAATCCGCAATGTGAAACAAACGTAATACGAGGTATGACTGAATCTTCAATTTCGACTGTACCTGAGAAATTTCGTTGTTCCCGCGAGGGGACAATGACAATAAAGATCTATTCTATTCTATTCTATTCTATTCTGTTCTATTCTATTCTATTCTAATTTCTCAGTTGTCCAGTAATCTTCCCAAAGAATGGCCCGCTCTTGGGAATCCCCGAAGAAGCAGATTGCCAACAGCAGTCTGGGGTCAAGAGCAATTGCTCCTTCTAGTAACATACTCAGGGGCTGGATGCTATCAAAAGTGGGGATCACATGGGCCCCTGGCATTGCAACCCTATACATGTCTACTCAGCATAGAGATAGATGAATCGGTCAGTTTTTGTTTTTCTCACCGTATCATTTTACCAATGTCCGCAATTCCATACTTGTTCATGGTTTGTTTGTTTTAAGTCTTCATCCTCTCCCCCATCCCTGGAGTGCAATTCTACATAGGTCTCATTTATTAAATGGGCTTACTCATTATACACGAAGCAGCCTTATTCTGAGTCAGACCATTGGTGGATCTTGCTCAATATTGTCTTTACTGACTGAGAGCAACTCTCCAGGGATTCAGACAGGGGACTCTCCCAACACTGTCTAGAGATGTTGGGGATTGAACCTGATACCTTCTGCATGCAAAGAAGATGCTCCACCACTGATCTACGGTCCTTCCCCTAATATGATCACCCCAATGATGATTGAAAACATGCTCAATGACCACGTATGTTTACTGGTGTTTGGAAAAGAAAATCAGAAAAGCCTATTTACTGACTGGCTGGCTTCATGCATGGAGCTAGGCTAGGCTGGTAGAACCCTTGAAAGGGATCATTCTTGCACGTGTGTGTGTGTGTGTGTGTGTGTGTGTGTGTGTTTAAGAGAGAGAGAGAGAACCTAACATTTTGTTTTAGATCCCACTTGCAGAAAACTCTATTCCTAATATAACTGAGCAGCTAGATAAGACAACTTCAGCTCTCATTCTTGCAAAGCAGTGGATTTCTACGTACCTTACAGTCAGGCAAATACACATTTAATGAGCCAAATTACTTAAACTGAACGCATTTGTTTATTGCACCTGGTATTTATTGTGAAATTTATCACATGATGGGCATTTCATTCATATATATATATATATATATATATATATATATATATATATATATATATATATATATACATACATACATACACGCACTGGGGCCAGTTGAATCTTATTGATTGTCAGTGCTATTAGGAGACTGATCCACAACCTGTTTAAACCAAAGTGCCTTGGATGCAAGCCAAACTTAGTACCAGTGATCCCAATGGATGTAAATTGCCTTCTTTTAACAAGGTAGTGGATCAAACTGTCTGTGGCCACAAAGGGTATAAATCGTCTTGTTTTAACAAGGTTGAACTTATAGATCAACTGTATATTGCCATTTAATAGGTTCATGGATTATAACTTACAATGCACAGAAAACTAGGGTAGTATGGGAGCTTGCCGCACTGTCCTAACCATGTCTACTCAGACATAACTGGAGTTACAACTGCAGACTTAGGCGCTAGGGCTGAAATCCTGTACCCATCATTCAACTCGATGGTGCTTACTCCTGAGTAGATGTGTGTTGGCCTGCACCATGCAGTATAAATGAGAAATCCCCTAGTTCAAACTTTGCCTCTGTTCTGCACTTATTAGGTGACTCAAGGCAAGCCACTCTCCCTCAACCTCATCCTGACCAGCTGTAAAATGGATTAATACTGACCTTCCTTACCTAAGGATTACAGCAAGATAATGTGTGTGAAGTGCATGGATCTCTCTCTCTCTCTCTCTCTCTCTTTCTCTCATCTTTTCTTACAGAGATGTACTGTAGGTCATGCTGGCCCTGTTCATTAGCCTCTTTGCAGCAGGTTATGAGGAGGACCTAGCTTGACTTGCACTTCCTCGTGAGGAATCAAACATGGGTAGTAGTAGTAGTAGTAGTAGTAGTAATTGATTTATACCCCACCCATCTGTCTGGGTTTCCCCAGCCACTCTGGGCTGCTCCCAACAGAATATTAAGAACATGATAAAACATCAAAAAACTTCCCTAAACAGGGCTGCCTTCAGATGTCTTCTAAAAGTCAGATACAGTGGTACCTCTCCTAACGAATAACTCGCCCAACGTCGTTTTCGCCTAACGAAGGACTTCTGGTAAAACAAAATGGCCGCCGGAAACGAATTTCTTCGCCCAGCGAAAAGACGTCGTGGCCGCTTTAAATAGGATTTTTTCGACTTACGAATTTTTGACGCGATTTTTTCGACTTACGAATTTTTTTTCAATGCGTTCCTAAGGGGCTTCGCGGAACGCATTTTTTCACCTAACGACAATCGCGTCGGAACGCATTATCGTCGTTAGGCGAGGTACCACTGTAGTTGTTTATTTCCTTGACATCTGGTGGGAGGGCGCCACTACCGAGAAGGCCCTCTGCCTGGTTCCGTGTAACCTCACTTCTCACAGTGAGGGAACTGCCAGAAGGCCCTCAGAGCTGAACCTCAGTGTCTGGGCTGAACGATGGGGGTGGAGATGCTTCTTCAGGTATACAGGGCTGAGGGTGGCCCCCTCAAATATTTTATTGGAGTGGTGAAGACCGCTTGGCCCCCAGGAGTTGGCTCCTTTGATGTCTCTGTAGCTAGGAGTAGCAGGAACTTCCAGAGGAATAGCAGGAATAACAACTAAAAACACCCTTTCCCCGTGGCTCTGTTGTTGTTAGAGCCTTTGTGGCAGGGATGTGGAACCTGTGGCCCTCCAGATGTTGTTGGTCTACATCTCCCATCAGCCCCAGCCAGCATAGCCAGTATTTGGGAGAGGTGGAAATTGGAGTTAAGCAGTAGCTAGATGGTCACAAGCTCCCCATACCCTTGCCTTACAAACTCTGCCGGAGTTTAGTTGGGGTGAGTGAAAAATCATCTGTTGCATGCTCTAAGGAATCTGCTTGCCATTTCTTGCACTTGGCACTGTTGAGGAAACCTTCCCTTCTTCGTCTTGCACTGGAAAGTTTTGCCCAATTCAGGTTTATTTGTTTTAACCAAAATGATGCCCGTTTGTATGGATGTTAATAGGGTTGGTGCTTCCTAATTTATAGTGAATCTGACATGCTACAATCTTAGTATATTATCAATACTTTATAGTAGTTCTTCTATCTCGAAGGAAGGTTGCAAAAAGTAGCAGTTGATTTCTGTTTGTTTGCATGGTACATCTCATCTGGGGTCCTACAGGACTCAGTCTTGTTGCCCATGCTGGTACATGCACACCTTCAAAAATACATCAAAATAAAACATTTTCAAACTTCCCTATACAGGGCTGCCTTCAGATGTCTTTTAAAGGTTGTGTACTTACAACTTTTATACTTAACTTATCTGCTTTATACTTACGTATCTGCTTGGCTCAGAGGTCACGTAACTCCATACCCTCCAACATTTCTCAAAGGAAAATAGGGCTGTCCTAAGGAAAAATGGAACATTCCAGGGTCAAATCAGAAACTGGGACAGCTTCTGTAAATATGGAACTTTCCCTGGAGAATAGGAACACTTGGAGGGTCTGCAGAGACAATGAAGGTCATGCCTGGTAATGGAATGGATGTGGACCAATGAATTGAGTATGGATTTAGATAACATGCAGGTTCTCTGAGTAGGTGGTTGCCACTTCCAAGATTTGGTGAAATAGCCTGTTCTGAATAGGGTTGCAGTTCCCTTGAAGGAGCACATACATAGTTTAGGGATGCTCCTCCTGAAAACATCATTTCATTTGATGCACTGCTGACCTCAATGACAAGGAGTGCCTATACATACGTTTCAAATCCCGGATTGTTCAGTACCACCAGAACGTTAATAGTTCTTGGCTTGGCTTGGCACTGGATATTGAGATTTCTTCTCTTCTACAGACAACTGCTCCAGTTCCTCAGGCTCTCTTTTGCCACTTGTCCTCCTGCTGGTGTGATACTGGCTTCCCCTTTGGGCAGAAAATGCTGACTCGAGCCTGATAAAGACATTGTCAAGTCCCCAAGGCTGTCTCTGTCAGCAGACTTCACTGACTTCAGGGTTCCCTCCAGCTATGAAATTGCTTTCTGCCTTTAGTCCTCAGTAATGTAAATGCTTTCCTCAAGGCACACTAACCTTTCAGATTCTCTCTGGAGCAAACACAGCTTCTAGGAAGAGGTTTTTTTTTTATCATACTTTATTTAATGAGTGCTGCACAGGGTTGTAGTGGGTTTTTCGCCTCCCACTAAATGAGCCATGTTTAAAACAACAGTTGATGGAAAGCAGAATTTTGAAAGGGCAAGAGAACAAAATCATGTCAATTTCTAGGTATCAGTCTTCATGAAGGAATAGAATTTGGCTTATCTTAGCAGACTTGAATTCCCACCATTTCCTAGGCAACTTTTTGATGGGGGGAAACTGTCTCGTGGTACCCAATTCATATTGTTTCAGAAGGAATATTAATCTGAAGAACCCCTGAACAGCTTTTGAGCCTCCAGTCTGAATGCGCCCAATAACTATTTATGGTGGTTCACTAGGCACTTGATGAGCTTCTAATCTTTTTCTCTTTTCTTTTTGCTGTGTATTGGAGGTAATTATATGGGGGATACGTATTATTTTATCTGTAAGCCACTTTGAGTCCCTGTCAGGGAAAAAGGTGGACTATAAATTAATTAATTGGTTAATTAGTTACTTAATTAATAACATTGCCAGTGGGGTTTGTTTCTTTTGTGGGGGTGGGGGTGGAGTGAGGTGCCGGTACTCATATATTGATGAAAGTGTCATGGGTGCCACCACAAAATGGCTGTCATGGGCAACATCAAAAATAAGAGCTGGTATGTAAGTGAGAGCTGGACCATAAAGGGGGATGATCGCCGAATAATTGATGCTTTTGATTTATGGTGCTGGAGGAGACTCTTGAGAGTCCCATGGACTGCAAGAAGATCAAACCTATGCATTCTTAAGGAAATCAGCCCTGAGTACTCACTGGAAGGACATATCCCGAAGCTCAGGCTCCAATAGTTTGGCCACCCCACGAGAAGAGAAGACTCCCTGGAAAAGACCCTGATGTTGGGAAAGATTGAGGGCACAAGGAGAAGGGGACGAGAGAGGACGAGGTGGTTGGACAGTGTTCTTGAAGCTACCAACATGAGTCTGACCAAACTGCGGGAGGCAGTGGAAGACAGGAGTGCCTGGCGTGCTCTGGTCCATGAAGAGTCGGATACGACTAAACAATAACAAATGGCAAGGAAGTTGGTATTGACACAAAAGAGCTCTGCATGTCACCCAAAAAGATGAAAGGGAATGCAGATTTGCATAAAATTTGCATATGCTAGCTTATATGTATAGATAAATTTTAGAAATCTTTACTATAGTTTAAGTGGAAGTTGTTCTGCTTGTCCAAAGTGCTGTCTGTGGCTACATTGCATACCACTAAGTTTTCTTCCTTGTAAGTTTTCCCTAAGCAGGAGCTTACAAGTTCACCTCAAAACACAACTTTAAGAATGTTTGTGTGTGTTTGTGTGCATTAACTATAGGTAAAATTTCATTGCTAGCATCAGCAGTCGGCTTGCTCTGACACTGGAAATGAACTCTGGTTATTATGCTGACTTACGAGCCAGACTCTCTCTCTCTCTCTTTTTTTTTTTTACGAGCCAGACTCTCAAACTGGCATGCAAAGATGTAAGCCCAACATAGGATGATGTGATGTTTCTGGACTACAGAACCCATCATTCCTAACCATTGGCCTTGCTGGCTGGTGCTGATAGGAGCTGGAGTTGGACAACGTTTGAGGGGCCACAGGTTCCCCTATCCCCGATGTAAGACTGTTTCTTCATTCTTCGACTGCATAGCCAGATCAATTCTATTCACGTCAGCTACATGGCTGAACTCATTGTAGGCATCTTAAGCGTTACCATTCTTGACACGTCTTAACCTCGCAGCACCTCATATACTGTTTTCACAATGAGTGCAGGAAGATAAAAGTCCCTGCCCATATCAACAATTATGTTGATTTTTATAATGAGTACAAAGCACACAAACTAGAATCTTCATCTAAAAGAAGGAAAATAAATCATGTTTTATTCATTTAGCTACAATATTTGCGCACCGGTCTCATGTATTGCCTCATGACAAATGTGTGGATTTAGCAAATTTGAGTTCTCAGCTCTATAATTTCCATGGGAGGAAAGCTGTTAAGAACAAGCGTGCAGTCCTTGGCATTTATAAATTAGGAAATCTACTTCCCTTTGTGATTAATAATGAATCTTCTTTTAGAATTGGGTCATTTACTAGTGAATGCTGTACACGTGTGCTGTAAAACTGCCGACTGACAAGTTTCCTCAGCAGCATGGCCTACCATATGCCTTGCCTCAGCCAGAAATACATTTGGAGTGCTTATTATTTTTCAAATGAAGTTCAGCTCTGCCTCCTTCATTGGAATGGACATGCTTTGGAAAGGCTACTATCAAGTTTAAAAGGACAAAAAAATGCTGAAGTAAAGACTGCCTTCTGGATTTAGGATGGCGTAGGAGCTGGTCTACATCCTAGTTGATGTGGCCGTTTGACTTTCGTATGTCTGCAGAGAAAGGGTTGGAAAATCTCAGTCCACACAGAGAAAGTTTGCAGTGAATATTGTTTTTAAAAAATGCAAAGTCTTCTCAAGATAAATGATTTGTTTGCTGCCAGGGAAGCCTACCTGAACCATTTAGCCACCTGAAGCAGGATATGGCTGCTACTGTTTCATAACAATAATGATAATGATGATCACAATAATTTTATTATTTGTACCCAGCCCATCTGGCTGGATTTCCCCGGCCACTCTAAATGAATAAATACCCTTACATTGTCCTTACACTCTAAATGAATAAATACCCTTATATTGTGGTGGTTTTACCTTGCCTCTGGTAACTAGGAAGACGCTTCCATGGAAAGAAGGGGAGATGCTGAAGTAAACAATAAAGAGAAAAGGGACGTGAAATATTTTTTTTAAAAAAATCAGTGGCATGACAGTGAGATTTCTTGGGAAAACTTTCTGTGAGCATATTCAACATCTTTATTCTCAGTCATTGGCTCGTCTAACCCAGTATAACCATCTAATCCAGTATAACCTCAACAGGCAGAGATGACCTGGGATACTTTAAAGCAGAGGTGGAGAACCTGTGGCTTTTGAGATGTTGTTGGACTACAACTCCTATGATCACTGGTCATACTGCCTGGGGCTGAAGGGAGTTACAGTCCAAACTTGGAGGGTCCCTGTAGTTCTTGTTGGAGGAGAGAAGGAAGAGCAATAGTGTTTGTTGCTTTATATCTCTAGGTTGGGCTTCGTGGCTCTTAGAATTCAACCAAGAGCAACTCCTCCCCATGCTGGAATTCTCTTGACAATTCAAGGGATGTACCAAGTTCATATGGCATGGGAAGAGATGGCAGATTGCCCCACAACTGTAGGAATTTATCTTGAAGGTTCTCCAAGACCCAAGTGTGCATGCCATCTGGCTGCTTTGGGAACCATTCTATTTTGGCTGAATTCATAATGTTTGGTACATTTGTTATCTTATAGGTGTGATCCTAAGCTCACTTTGTGCAGTGGCTTCCTGTTCTGTGGAGGGAAATGCTCAATGTACGCAGAGGGGTCCTCTATTGCTTGAATGGAGAGTTGGTCAAGTTAGATCGGGGATAGTCAGTGTAATGTCCTCCAGATGTTGATAGATCACAAGTTGCATCAGCTTTTCCCAGCATAGCCGATGACCAGGGATTTAGGAAGTTGTAATCCAACATCATCTGGAGGGCACCAGGAACAGTAACATATTTTTATCTGTTGGTGCTAAAGTTTGTGCTAATGGTTCATCCTCCCTCATGTCTGGAGATGTGTGACTTTCATAATGTCCAGTTATGACCCTTGGTGGCCCAAGTACAGGGACTGATAAACAGATCTATGCAGGAGGGAGGAGAAGATGCACACGCTCGAAAACCTAGATTCCAAATGCTTGCAGCTCTGTGTGTGAGTATGGATGTGGGTGCATAAACAACATAAAAACTTGAGAAATTGCTCAGGTTTCCTTCAGAGTTGAATAACCAGAAGAATACCAGCAGTGTGGTCTTGTTATTTACAGATCTGTTCCTGAAAGCACTCCCTTGGGCTTTCTCTATTTCACGAGCAGTTGTGCAGATGGGTAATTTTTACACGTTGGACTTCATGGACTTACAGAGGTGGTGTAGAGCCACTCTTTAGATGGTTATGTGATTTACTGGATTTCCCTCAACATGTGGCAAACCAGTCTCGCTGTGACTGGGAATCCTCTTTGTCATTTTCTCTGAGTTGGGCCCTGGACTCCTGCCTCAAACCCTGCTCTGACAACACCACTGTCTCCAAACCAAGTAGGCAAAGATTGCTGGGTGGCTGAGGAGGATTGCTAGCCTTTGCTCAGACAGATGTGGATGTTTGATACTTCTGACAAGAGAGCACAACTCATGTGGTGTTCTCCTTCTCTAATAGAGTCTGAATTCATCAGGGAGCCACTTTGCAGAAAGTGCCAGTGCCAGGCTTAACGGCCTGATCAATAGCGGCAGGCAGAGGATGGGGTCTGTAGGGCTAGTCTTCAAGAACACTTACTGTACAGTGTGATGGGATAAGGCTTTGTAATTGCTCGGCCTATAGTTAAAATATTGAGACTGGGGAGAAGGGAGGCAGAAAAAAATGTAGGGTAATTGAAACCCCAAAGGGCATGCATTTCACCATGCTGCTGAAGATGTTGCCTTTACAGGAAATTGTACTGAAATTAAATAGGAACAATGAAATGCACACTGCATAATTTACTTATACGCCGAAGCCTCATTTGCTAAACAGCTGGAGAAAACTCTGGCTCGGGGTTCCAATGAGAGAGGAAGAGAGAGACAGACTGTTACATAGTGACACATTTGCTCTGTAGTTAATTTTCCATCCTAAAGCAAGTGGCAGCGCGCGCGCAGCACACACACACACACACACACACACACAGCAGATAGAGCATCAGGAACAGCACATGTGTAGGAAAAGCAGATGCTAAGAAACGTTGTTATGATTAGAAAGAGAAATATTTTAGATTGCAGCTCGACCTCTGTCTGCTAAAGAGAGGGAGAGATTTTGACTTTTTATCATGTCAGGGTCAACGAGAGTTGAGTTTCTCAAATGAAGCATGAGGGATGCTCAGACAATCCTAGCAAGTAGATGCGATGAAAAATTCAGCTTCAAATTTGTTGCAAGGTTCTGGCTCTGGTAGTGAGTGCTATGCCCTTTTTGTGACTCCCACACCGGGGGATTTGAACTAGATTATATTTCTGAAGGCAAAATCACCACGCTGACAAAAACAATATCAGTGTCCTTAATACATTTATATACCACATACTGTCAGCGGTCTCCAACCCAGTGCCTATGGGTGACATAGCTCCCATGAAGGCTTTCAGTAGTGCCCCTGGGCAGGTGCCCCAGACTCTGAGCTCTCATTTGTTCAAAGAGTAAATTTCTAGCTTCACTAGAAAGAAAGTTATGTGGCAAAATGAGCAGGTAACTTCTAAGAGATTTCTGTGAAATGGGAATGATTTGGCTACCTTGTATATTTTCCCCCCTGATGCTGAGGAATGCACCCTAACAGAAACAGAATGTGTGTGTGTGTGGACACAGCTCACTTCCCAAGAAAAAGGTTGTAAAGGGTAGTTGTCTATCTAATTTCATATTATTCCATGTTCCCCGTGGCAGCCATTTTGTGTTGCACCATGCCCGCTCCATGGCAACTGTTTCTACCTGGTGCTCTGACATTTGAAATGTGTTCACTAGTCCCAAAAGGTTGCAATCCCTTCTCTACTAAATCATTGGTAATATTTATTGGAGCTCATCGATCCAAGGAAAGCTACTGTAAAGATTTTGCCAGTATTATTGCAACTGTCACGTACAAATGGATTCTGGTTTTAACAACAGCCTTTTGGTATTAAATTGAAGATTCCATTGTCTTCCCTGAAATATGGCATGAGAATTCAACTGGAGATGGTAGTTCATTATTTTTTAAATGAAAATTAAACTGTACTTCAACTCAGGTGCCAAAATTGGCCATTGATTAAATTACCTTTCATTGTTCTGAATGTGCTTTCGGTAGCTGGAGCTCTCCTAGTAAATTAAAAATCATTAAATGGGGAGTGGGCAGGGGAATCAATCTAGAATAAGATTTTTCAGAAGGCTATAAAGCATATATAACAGGAAGAACCGCACATAATTCATAGTTCATTAGCCTAAAGCCCAATTCTCCCAATGTTAAGCACATTTATCCTTTTGATTTCATTGTAGGGTTAAGCACAACTCTTTGTAATTAAAATAATTATGATTTCACCTGGTTTTTACACAGCTTTACATTTTGCATCAGTGTGCCATCATGCATAGGACCTTCAGTGTGAAAGATCTCTGCACACAAATAATTTGAGGCAGGGATATTGTGATGCTGAATGTACATGAATGCAGCCCATTTGATTTCTCATCACCTGACAACACGGAAGTGAACCTGCGAAACATTCCCATCAAAAGGTAGTGTGTTCAGTGTGGTGTCAGGTGATTTGAAAGCTTATGCTTGGCTGTTAAACCTGTACAATCCTTTGCTGATGTTGCTTCCGTCCTCTTCAGCCACAGGTATAGCCTGAGAGACAATTGATCTATGACAGGAGTAATGAAAGGATTATTTGAAACCTTCTTGGGAACCCATTATCACTGTGCATTTAAAATTAATGATGCATGAATTCTTGACGCACAGACACAAGCACTTCACACCCAAACCACCCTGAGCTAGTTATATGCTCGCTCTTTTATGCACTGTAATAACACCCCATCCTAAATAAACTGTTATCCGTTTTACATTTAATATGATTTCCACCCCTTTTGATTTGCTTTTTCATTTTTTTAAAAATCCTGTCAAGAGGTCAATATACATATAGCTTGGAGAAAATACTTAAAAGAATTATTCAGTTGGGCTGGAAATGGAAGAGAAATTAAAACCCATCCGCATTTTATAAGCCTAGGCTGTGCAAGGGGAAATCACTACTGTGAGTTTTCTCTTATCAGTGCCAGGTTGCCAAATAGGCAGAGTAGGAACCAGCCTTTTAGGGCCCCCCCACAACGATGGATAAAAATAATATTGATTTGATTTTGAAAGAAAATAACAACCAAGCTTTCTTAGTTCAATGTGAGGGGGCCCCTGAGATTTCAACTTCGTTGGGGCCTCTGCAGGATTTTATTTGGCACTGTCTCCTATGACAGTGTTTTGTATTTACCCACATAAATAATGTCTCATGCCAAAATTGAACATACCATGGCTTAAATTCCCATACTAGCTTACTGTGAGCGTCTCACAGTGCTAAGCTCCCCACAGCTTATTGTTAAACAGAACACTGCATTGTTCTGGCTTATCTTACACAGATATAATGCCCGTACATTTGGACAGATGGTATTAAATTACATTCAATGCAAGATGCAGAGACATTGTCCATGCACTTTATATATATATATATATATATATATATATATATATATATATATATATATATATATATATGTATATACTGTCTGTATATATATATATATATATATATATATATATATATATATATATATATATATAATTTTTATTAAATTTTCTGTTTTACAATTTAGAATATTCATTTAAACAACCTTAAAATATCAATGACTTCCCTTCTTCTCTTTCCATGTTTCATTTTGCATATCATAAATCCTTGCATATTTTACATAAACTAAACCATTCAGCTTTCCATTATTATATCCATCAAAACTTGTTTACACTGTTGAATTTATCTTAATGCTGCCAACGTTTTCAAGTGTACACAATGTCCCCCCATATATTTAACAAACATTTCCAGTCTTCTTTAAACATTATGTTCTTCTTGTCCTCTTATTCTATATGTTAGGTCCGCAAGCTGCGTATATTCCATCAGCTTAAGTTGCCATTCTTCTTTGGCTGGGACATTGCTCGTTTTCCAATTTGGGGCTAACAAAACATGGGCTGCAGTAGGGGCATACATAAATAACCTTTTATTTTGACACCTGGGAATTTCCATCTGAATTATCCCCAACAAAAAGGAATCTGGGTTTTTTGGGAGGAAGTACGCAGGTGGTGCTATGGTCTAAACCACAGAGCCTAGGGCTTGCCGATCAGAAGGTCGGCGGTTCGAATCCCCACGACGGGGTGAGCTCCTGTTGCTCGGTCCCAGCTCCTGCCAACCTAGCAGTTCGAAAGCACATCAAAGTGCAAGTAGATAAATAGGTACTGCTCTGACGGGAAGGTAAACGGTGTTTCCGTGCGCTGCTCTGGTTCACCAGAAGCGGCTTAGTCATGCTGGTCACATGACCCAGCCAATAAAGAAAGGTTTAAAACCTTTACTTTTAAACATTTTTTTCAATTCATTATGGATAATTTCCCAATACTCTTTTACTGGTCCACCACATATGAAGAACATTCCCTGAACCTCATTGCACCTCCAGCACTTATCTGATTCAGTCTTATACGTCTTAGGAAGTCCATACACTTCTAAGAAATTCCCCAGGGCCAGAAACTTGGGGAAAGTCTTTATTACTATGGACAGTGGGTGAAGTAGCTGCAGCCAGCTGATGCCAAGTATTCCTTACAATGTCAAAATACTTCATTTACTGAAACGTGCCCTTGACATTTGAACTTTATGCCCAGATGGTGTTCACATTCACTAGTACTTTTATGAGGACAAGGTTAGTTTAATCATGAAAATTTGTCAGCACTTGTGTGCTAATTTCTTCCATTAAACCCATACTTGTGTGCAGTTCTGAGCAATTTATGTATTTCTGAAAGCAATTTCCCCTAATATAATGATCGTTTGTATGTTATTTCTTCTCGGGGAATGCTCTCCCCAGAGAGGCTCACCTGGTGCCATCCTTACATATCTTTAGGCCAGCCCCTGGATCCCCAAACATTGTTGCACTACAACTCCCATCATCCCTAGTGAGAAGGGGCAGCAGTCAGGGATGATGGGAGTTGTAGTTCAAAAACATCTGGAGACCCAAGGTTGAGAATGGCTGCTTTAGACATCAGGTGAAAACTTTCCTCTTTCATCAGACCTTTGGCTTTTAATCATCTATGGCATTTTTGCATCGGTGAGGTGTTTTTGTTTTCTTTTTAATGCTGGTTTGAATATATGTATGTCTTCATCTTTTGTTTTAAAAGGTTGGAAGTGACTCTGAGTTGCCATGGCAAAAAGCAACTGATAATCATAATCATATCCTTTTTATGCACACTTCCCCTAATAAGTGAATTTTTGTAAGCATAGTTTGGTTGGAAACTGCATGACAAAATTCAGAAGAGTGCGAATTTTGCAGGCAGTGTTTTGATTTTTCATATTGTTTTCAAAAGTGTAAATTACATGGGTTCACTTTTAAATGTAACCTGAACTGAATTTCACCCCTATCCCTAGTCCCAGGTAAGCATAGCTGAAAGCCAGCATAACAAATGGACACATGTTTGATGCCTGACATTATGGTCAATGACACAGAACATTCCTCTCTCTACTTTTAAGAATCAAACATGGAAATCCATTAGATATATAGATTTATAAAAACGGGTGAGTAGATACAATGGGTTATATTTTACCTACTGCACCTACCCTCTCATTTTGAGAAGCATCATGACATTCTTTGGTCTGTTTACAAGTGACTGATTGGGAACTAAAAAGTAAATAAATTGACAGGTAGATTTAAAAATAAAATAAAAGGGGGAGTAGTTTCACTTTTATTACAGTTACAACTGATAAACCCAGACATAATAGCAGTTTATGATTCATGGGCTGGTATTCTGAAATGTTTCTAGCTTACAGTGGCACTCGGAAAAAAAGAAAATTGGACCTGAATAAGATTTGCATTTTCAAATTAAAACCCTTCTATGTCTTCCTGTTTTGCTTTGTATCACATGTCACAATGTTTTGGGTGGTGGTTGTTTTTTACCTGTTTTTATTATCATGTCAATTAATTAGAATTTGTCTTCTCATATGTCATGCTCAGTGATCCAGCCATTATATTTTTCCTGGAGCTGCTTCCTGGCCTCGTAGACATGATTCAGTCCAATATCCAGAACAAGCTAGGGACATTTAGCTAGATTCCAACATAGGCTTTTCAAAGTCTAGTTGTACCGTTCAGGCACCATCTCCTGCCTTCCTCTGTCCTGCACCTCATGGTGCCACCTGAAGGAGGCTGCTTCACCCAACTGCATGGCAGGGCTCATCCTGTAAGCATTAGTCTCCTTGCTGGATGATAAGTTTATCTCATTCTATTTATAACCCCAACCTCATTGCCTTATTTCATCGATCCACACACTAGAGAGAGGCCATCTAATGCTCATTTTACAATTGAACTGAGGCAGAGAAATAGAGTCTAGATTGGGGTATTATATGCAATACCCAGTCTCATGTGTACCATAACATCGAATCTTTGTCTTTAAATGATGCCACTCAGCCTTAGAGCTTGACCACCTATGATGGGAGGCAGGGATTAAATTGAGCAGCAAATACACTTCCAGGCTTTGGAAGATGGTCATTCTTGCTCTAGATGATAGAAAATAGAGAGAGAAGTGTGACCTGCAGATAAATGTTGTAGTGTGGTGTATTCACCCCACTCCTGACAATATGTTCCTGCAGAGAAGAGCCACCAACAACAGACAACTTCCCATCAATCCGGTCTAGGGAACACCCTCTAACAGTGCCCCAGTCTTAGCTGAACTGAGCTTCAGTATTTTAGCTCTCATCCAGTCCATTACCAAGGCAAGACAACAGTCCATAACATCCTACGCCATACCTGCAAATATAAAGGAGAAGTAGAGCTGTGTGTCATCAGCTTATTGCTGACAGCACACTCCAAAACCCTGGATAACCCCACTCAGCAGTTTCATGTCAATGTTAAAGAGCATGGGGGATAAAATTGAACCCTGAGGAACCTTACACTGAAGACTCCTGAGAGTCTACCTCTCAACATGAAGTGATCTGACCACGACAAGGGACTGGTGTCAATACCCCCTACTTTCAGATCACCCTGTTCCTGCCTAAGAAAACATGGTCCAGAGTGTGACCTGTCACATGTGTTGGGAAGATGACATGTTAGGACAGCCCCATGGTCATCATGGCAGCCAGAAGTCCTGAGCTACCTTCCGCGTGGATGTTAATGTCTTCCAACACCAGCAGTCTAGGAATCCTCAACATTGCCTTCAAAACCAGTCAGCTCAGGCAGGCAGACGGTTGGGCAGCGGTGGCCAGTAAACTAACGTAATACCTCATCTGTCCCAATTACCCAGTACCAGGAACTCCCACTCAACTGAACACAGAGCTTGGAGAGAGAGGTGGACTCTTTATAGGCTACAGCAATTCCCTATCCCTGATCCTTTTGAGTACACAGATGGGCACAGGTGGGTGAGACCAACTCCCCATTTCTCACCCACCCAGGTCTCAAGTAATATAGACCAGATCAGCCTACTCATCCACAATCATGGCATACAACAGCAGCAGCCACAGACCTGAGGGCTGGCTGATAAGACCACCGCAATTCCACAGGTGGGAGAGAAGGCTGGCATGTGGCACAGCCACTAACTGCCTGTGCCATATACCTCTTACCAGGTCTGCCTTATCCACCCCCCCCCCAATACTATAGCTTTCTGTAGCCAAAACCTCAGCTCTTCTCAGACAATCATATCTCCCGTAACTAAAAGGAACAAAAAAACTCAAATTAAAAAACACACAAGCTAAATAGCAATTTTAAACATTTTAAACAATTGGGGCAAGGTCATCCCCAGAGAAGATGATGTTGTGGAGTTGGTCCTTGTCCTCCCCTCCCCCCCAAAGCTGCTCTCACAAAAGAGATGGTGCCCTTTTGGTGCCACCCCTACCCCCAACAGTCCAAGTCTGGAGAGCGAAGCATCAGTTCTCTAGCTCAGAATCCTGACACGAACATCAGAGAAATAGAGGAAATACCGATTTTTTTTTTAAAAAAAGACACATTCATCTGTAAAAAAATTAGAAAACTTTTTGGCTTGCCGCAGTTCTGGTTGGCTTCTTCTCCTGTGCTCATTACATTGATTTACTGAGTGATCCATCTGTCTCATTCTTCTGACTGATATTTTGATTCCATTGATGCATTATTTTTCCCCCCTGTGGGAAATGGGCCTCAAGAATCGCTTTGGAATGTCTAAGCATGCCATAGGGTGGGAAGCTAGAATGCACATATTTAGACTGGCCAGAAGGCATACTCTGGCTCCCTAAATAGTCCATCTCCAATTTTGAGTGTTTAGAGAAAGCCATTTCCCCTGCCTCTCCAAAGCTACGAGGAAGAAGAACCCCTCCTTTTAATCTGCTGGTATGTTTTCATCACACTGGGCAGGTGAAAATTGAGGTCTCTGGAACCTCTGTTGAAGTCCCCCGAGAAGGATCCTGATTAGAAAAACAACATGCCATGAAGAAAACAAATAGAAAAGGGTAATGCAGGGTAATGTAGTGTTTTGTTTTGTTTTTAAAAAAGAATGTTTGTTTATTTCTTTTCATTTAAAAGAATGCACCCAGCCTGGACTCTAAGTGCATTAATGGCAATTAAAATGTACAACTGCTAAGCAATTAATTGAGCCAAATGGAAATTAATTCCTAGGTGCCATGCAAAACCCAAGCACTTAATCTCTACCTGAAAGCTAATAGGCAGCTGGTGTAGATTATGGTTCAGTAGCCTGATGTGCTCCCTCTTCCAAATTCATCCCTCGCAGTGCTCAGCTACAGTTTAATAGCATAGCTCTGGATCACAGTCCTGCGCACTGATGCTGTTTCGGGGGCAAACAGCTTTGCAACCACATATTTATTCATCTCTGGCTCTACTTCTCAATTTCGCCTTCCGTTCTGCGCTTGCTGTTATCTCCAACTGTTGCCCTAGATCAAACCCCTTTCTTATTGTGTGCACAAGATAAACAGTAAAGCTTTACTTAATCCCAGAGACAGCCGGTCCTAGAGTCTAAGGAAGTGGAGAGGATAAGGATGTTTTTAATCAGTGCTGGCAAGACAGAATCTCACCAGTGCGCATTTACCTCCCAAATACAAAATGTGCATGCTTCACATGGGGTGCAAAAAGCACAGGCATGTATTAATTTGGAACGCTTCCCCCAAAAGACTCATAAGAGAGCGAGTGCTTCATATTTTTGCAGTTGTCATTGGCAAGTATTTTGAAACATCAGAATTAGCTTCATATAATACCAGGGCAACCAGGCTAAATTTAAGCATGTTTGTATCTGGTGTTTAGTGCTTGGCAGGGAAACCACCTGAACACCCTTTATAGGGAATTGGAAAATCCGTGTGTTTCTGGTGTGTTCCACTTCTCTTTGTTTTTGCTCTTAATTCCATTTCGTTTCTGGTATTCATCTGCAATTTTTTTTTTTTTTAAACCACCCTTCCAAAATATTTGAATTTGTACTTGATTTCAAAACACACATTTAAATGACTATTTGCATACATTTGAAACTGCCAATAACTGTGTTGCAACATTCAAAGAAGTGTGAAATCCACTTGACAGCTTAATTCAAAGAGTTGCAGATAAAGTCGTTTCATGTAAAGATTCTCAAAGATCAAATTCCTGAAGCATCCCAACCTGCTGAATGCCACATGTTGAAGAAAGGTTGAGATATAAATGCATGGGAATAAATAAAATACTGCTATAATCTAATGTGCACATATTTTAAGCACTGTATCCAACTGCTCAGTAGACCCCGCTAAATTTATGTAACTAACTAGTAAGTAGTCATGTCCATTAATGTCAATGGGTCTACCTTGAGTATGACTAACATTATTAATATTAATATTATTGTTATTATTTGTTCAATTGATATACCACCATAAGATGATTGGATGGTGCCTTGTACATCTCCTTCTGGCAAGTCCGCTTACCTTATTTGCTGGGCGGCACTGCATCCGGGCCACGGGCTACCCAACTGAGGGTTGGAGACTGGCACGCTCCCTGCCATTGGCTCGCCATGTCATTGGTGCTAGGCGGGGCCTCACTCAAGGGGCAGGCCTTGCCAATCAACCAGTGCCAGCAGGGGCATGTCTGCAGGGAATTTAAACTCCAGCATGGCAGGGAGGCCATCCTCTCACACCCTTCACTGGATCTCCCACCCACCTCACCCTCTTTTTCTGTTTTTATGCATTACAACCTTGCTGTGGACTAATCGCCAGTCGCCCTATTGTTGGGACTGGGCAGGAATCTTTCCCACTTGGCAAATTGGCTCTGCCATTTGGTTTTCGCCTACCACATAATCATCACAAGGTTAGGCATTGGATAAGCCTTTGTTTGGATGGAGGGGAAGTTGTAGCCACCTGCTGTCCCTCCATCATTAAGGGTATCCTGTTAAAAGGATCCGGGGTGTGTGGATTTGGTCTGATGCCCAGACATGGGTTAGGGCCATTTCACAACCCCAGTGGGCATCGTTTAGGGTGCCCCTATTTGATGTAAGTCTTAGGGGGCCCCTATTGGTGGTTTACCCTTAGTTGGACTCCCAGCAGACAGGCGGGAGTTGAGATATAGTCTGACTTCACCCAACGCCTAAGCCAAACCACTCACATTTGTAACCAATAAGGTTGTGGCCTATCTGAATCCATAAACCAAAATCTACTTGTTCGTGTGTTTTATTTATCCACTAGGGGACCGCAGGTCAGGGGGCCTTGGCACGCAATTCCTGCAGCCAAGCTTGTGCCAAAAATATTGCTCTGCTTTCCTTTGGACCACATCAGTGAGGCCGAGAAGTGGGTCTTGTTGTCTGAGCAGCCCAGGATCTACACACACACTACCCCAGTTTGCATTCCGGGGAGCTCACTTCAGTGCTGCTAACACAGTAGCTTGCCTTCACCCCGGAGGCACATCTCAAGACAGATGGATGCCAACAACTGTGATTCCTCATGTAATATTTTTGTAATTAAGTAAACATTTTCATTTTGCATGCTGCCTTGAGCATGGTTTAATTATGGAAAGGTAGCATACAAATAAGTGATGATGATGATGATGATGATGATGATTTTTTCTTTTGCTCATATCAAAAGGTCATACAGGAAGCAGAACACTTGAAGTATTGTCTCTTTGCCTCTACTCAAAACTAAACACACAACGAACAAGCAATCACAATGTCAAACCAATTGAGAGACTACAGATTAGTGTGGTGAAGTATATTCTACATGGGCATCAAAGGAGCATATTTCTCTTCCGCTTGATGGATCTGTTGAAAAATAGATGAATTCACCAAGAGACACCTAACTAAAACAAAACACTCTGTTATGCATTCCCTCTGGTAACATGTAGCATAGGTGATGAATGGATATGCTAAGTGAATCCACACATAATTTTCATTCTGCACTGAAATCTCGGCAGTGTCATTGCCAAACTGTATTGCTTTTTCTTAAAAAAACAAACAAACAAAAAGATAACTGAGAAGGTTTTCCCCCTGCAAAGTTTGACTTTTGAATGTCTTCTTTTTGTATAAGGTTACAACAAAGTTCTATATCTTAATCGTTTTAGATGCAAATCATTGGTACTATGTCAGTTTTGCTTCATATATATAGATAATGATGATGTCCAATTTATTTATCAATAGAAACAGATATATAATTTCCTCCAGAGGGGGAAAAAGCTACTTCCATTTCTTATTTAATTATACTTTAAGATGATATATTACTTAATATTAAGTCTCAAGTAAAGTTACACCCCAAATAGAAGTAATGGGGGGGAAACAGATGAAAAAAAAATGGTATATTATGGATTATGCTCCAAGAGTTTAGCAATGGCAACTTGGAATATGAAGGAACTGAACTGTCATTAAAAAAGTTCAAAAAATAAGATTAAAAGAAGAAAGTAAAAAATAAGATACACAACATATTTTTTCATATGTTTATAATGTTTTTCTAGTAGACTGGAGAATTGTAGAACAATTATTAGTCATGATTCTTTACAGCAATTTGATGTGAAATCTTGATCAAAGCTTCTTGTGGTAATAATTGACTCCCAGTTTGATATATACTTTCGGTCTCCAGCTTAGTAATCGTCTATGACATGACCTCATCTTTTGCTAATCCAGGAGATATTAGAACACTCCTTGAGCATCTTTTTCCCAAATTCCAAATATAGACAATGCATTTTCTATATTGTTGGTTTTTGTGGGAAGGTTCTGGATAACAGCATCATTTACATTTATATTTGATTTACCAATGGAGCGTTATTTGGTCCACGTGTAGATCCAGAAATAATACCATGGGGTGTTATATTCAGACAGATGAACCATTGGAAATTCCAGCACATCACAACCATTTTTCAGTCAGCAGGCACACATTAGGTGGAGGGACTGAGGCCATTCTTAGGAACCTTGGCAAATGCAGTAATGAAACTGACTGTCAATCCAGGTTCTTGACAGCTTTTATTTCTGGGTCTGTTTGCATTCTGATAGATTGGTTGCCCTTGACTTGTTTCCTTGACTTGTTTCCTATCTACAGTCCGTTTTAAATATTTGTAATTTTAGCATGCACCTACAGGCTGCCTGAGATGTTAAAGCTGAAACCAATTATCTTTTTTTCCCCAGATTCATAATGGCTTACATTTGCTTTATTTACATAGGCGATTCACACCTAATTTATGAAATCGTCTATGTGCTTGGGCAGGGCGCAATGCACATCAAACCTCACAATAAATATTTACTTCAAATGCATGCAGTCCATGATTTTGGGAATGGACCTTATGCCAGAATAGAGCAGACACATTCTCTGCTGAAGAGATCTTGAAGCAGGCCGTATAAAACTTTTGGCTAATAGCAGCAATAATAACACCAGACATGTAGCTCTTGGTCAGAACCTGCAGCATGGTCTAGAGGCCAGGACTTCTAGAGTTAAGCAAGTTCAGCAAGACTGTCCAAATGTCTCTATTTTCCAGTGACTGCCCCAAATTTACAGAAGCTGCCCTGGTTTCTGATTTGATCCCAGAATGCCCCGCTTTTCCTTATGATGTCTCTATTTTCATTGGAGAAACGCTGGAGGGTATGGAGTTATGTGACCCCTGAGCCAAGGAGATAAGTAACAATACAATCTGTAGAAGACATCTGAAGGCAGCCCTGTATAAGGAAGTTTTTAAATATTTTATTATGTTTTTATATACAGTGGTACCTCTGGTTGCGAACGGGATCCATTCCGGAGGCCCGTTCGCAACATGAAAAGCCCGCAACCTGAAGCGCCGTATCTGCGCAGGTGCGCAGCGCAATTTGACGCTTCTGCGCATGCGCAAAGTGCGATTTAGCGCTACTGCGCATGCGCGAGCGGGGAAACCCGGAAGTAACCCTTTCCAGTACTTCCAGGTCGCTGCAGGATGCAACCTGAAAAAACACATCCTGAAGCAAATGTAACATGAGGTATGACTGTATGTTGGAAGCCTCCCAGAGTGAATGGGCAGGGTATAAATGTGCTGGTGGTGATTATGGTGATGATGGAATAGGACATCCTTATTTTCATTGCAGGAATGTTGGAGGGCATGTTATCTGTGTCTGAATGGCAGACTGCCTAGTAAACCAGAACCAGCTCTGTACCAACTGGCAGATGCTGGCATGTGTGTGGGGCAGCACTCTGGCCTTTCCCCTCTGCTGGAGTCCAGAGGGTTGTGTGCCCACGAAACTAGCAAATTATGTGATGGAGGATGCTGACCTGTTATCAGTGCCAGAGTAAGATCCAGATGCCATTCCGGTCAGCTTCTGCATGAGAAATGTGAGCAATGCTGCTATCTGGTACTTTGTCTTTGGTAGCAAGTTGTCTTGGGCCAGTCAGTCCTGCCTGGAACCCTGTGTTGCCTGCATGAATTCTGTGGAAGGGATGACAGGATAAAGGTATTATATATAATATATATTATATACCATTAGGTCCAGTCACGGACGGCTCTGGGGTTGCGGCGCTCATCTCGCTTTATTGGCCGAGAGCCGGCGTACAGCTTCCGGGTCATGTGGCCAGCATGACTAAGCCGCTTCTGGCGAACCAGAGCAGCACATATATACATAGGTGCTTCCACATATGTAACCCGTTTCATCAACCACTCAAAGGAAGCGAAAACAGCCTTGGTACTTCAGATGTTCATCATAGTGGAATCTTACCCCATTTTTTTTTTAAGGCGAATGCATCTATTTACAACTAACTGGCTAGCTTATATGTAAGGTTATTGTTTGTGCACTGGATGTTGTCAACCACGCTGCTAATCAATTTAATGGTTGTACAGGAGCCCGGAAGGTGAATGTGCTTATTAACCTCTATGCACAACATGCTGAGCCCATGCCCCTCATCTTAATTCAGCTTTCGCAACATGAATGATTAGTGTTGTCATTAAAGATCAAATGGTACACTTAATTTAGAAGGCCTGTCCTGACCCACTCATTCTTCTCATTAAGTGGCCTGGGTGCCTATGTTTTTTATGTTTAGCTTATGACTTGTCAGGGGTATGAATTAGAGCAAATTATGAATCATAGCTAATACTTAGATGGTGATTATGCCTTTTCAAACTGCGAGAAAACCACATGCCGGCAAACTTGCCCTCGTTTCACTTCTAAAAACAAAGAAATATAGAGGTGTTCCTTTATCATTCAGTTTTGGTCACTGAAGTGATCATAATTAAAGATAACCAAAAAAAAAGGAGAAAGGCATCATTTAGAGGGAAATTGAGGGGTTAGGCACAATCCAGCCAAAGTTATTTACACTCAAATACTTATTCAGTGGGACCCAGGTTAGTTATCATTTCCATCTAGGAGCTCAACACTTCTTTTTGCTCTTGGAAGAAAGCTGGTGTTTCTGCCATGTGAGTTCAAGATGGATGGGAATGCCTTTATTTACAGTGGTAGACTCCCCATGTTTGCTGGAGCTAAAAATGTAGCCCCCTCACCATCATCAACCGTAGTCAATGACAGTTTCATTCGCTGGCACTTCTTCTACCGGTAGTTTTTCCCTATGAACATATCTGTAAATTGATGCTTCCAAGTTTTGCAGTTATTCATGATGGTTTAGCATGGTCCGAGAAGGAGGAAATGCTGCTAGCTTAAATGGTAGCTCTTCTTTTCAAGGGTTTTCTAATTTAAGGGTTGCATTTCGATTGCCTGATGATCTTTTTTGTTTTAAAGCCTATTGTGTGCAGTTGAAAGTAAGCACCATTAAGTTCAATGGCGCTAACTTCCAGGTAACTATTCATAGGATTGTAGTTGCAACAGGTTGAATTGCAACATGCTAAACCACTACAGCATCCTTTTGCCAGCTCACTATTCTGTGACTGCCAGCTGATAAATTCGGCCTCAGGTTATGAATTGTTTCTCCGTGGTATGTGTGTAGGACCTCCTGCACTTCAAAATTTACCAGCACACCACTGGCCAATGCAAAAACAAGGAACAGAAAAACAAGTCCTTGCATCCCTCTATCTCCTCTCTTCCTCACTTGTGTGCAAAAACTGTTCAGCCTTATCTGCTCAGTTCTCAAATGTAAAAAGAAAAACCCGAGCCAGCCTTTTAAGCAAACCCATTACATAAAAAAATGGTAAAATCTTTTTCATGCTTTGGTTGAAAGTTGGCAAAAGAAAGCATGCAAGTCCTATGAGCCTCTGACTTCATAAAGTCACACAAATTGAATGTGAGCATGAAAAATTACTGTTCATGCAGCCTTTCCCAAATACAGTCATTGGTATTAAATATCTCCTATTTTTATTCACGCATTTTTGATGCTCAAAACAGCACATTTTAGTCTTTAATCTTTCTGTGACATAACAGCCTAGGGCTGTTGAAACCCTTTATTTCCAGAAATTAGAAGCAATCTTGTTCACCCAGAATGTTTCCCAGCGCTTGTACCAGTAGGGTGTCATAATATGAATTATGCGTTACATAGTTTATTTGTCAGAGGCACTGGAATGAAAACTATTATATGAATCATTACTACTGACCTTCTCGAGATGGGGATTTATTGCCTCTGCTGGCCCAGGAATCTGTAACCTGTGGGACATTTCAAAGTGTATTTAACAACTCCAAACATTCTGAGAGGCATCCTTTACTTTAAGTGCAATGACAATAGTTGGATGAAATTTTGTGAAATACTGCCTAGTAGAAGATTAAAGGAATACCACAGCCCTCTCATTCAACCCAACAATAGAATTGCCCAGGATCCAGTGTTTCTTACTTCCCTTTAGAATAACCATTTTCAAATGGTCTACCCTTTGTTCACAATTAGCTCTCTGAGATGGTACTACGGCCCATTACAAAGGATTCTGGAATAGGTTATAGGGCAGGGATGGGGAACTTGCAACCCTCCAGATGTTTTGTTTTATTTATAATGCCTGTTAAATTTATAAGCTTCCCTTCCTCCCAAAAGAGCCCAGGTGGCAAACAGAAAAGTGACAGAACAATGCCAGTAAAACAGAAACATATTTAAAACAACAACAAAAATAAAATAAGGACCTTTCTAAACATTTTAAAACAAATCTTACCCAACACACATCCCCTTGTAAAACTATCACATACTCTCACAGCTAATCATCTCAAGGTTGCCAGAGACTGTGTCTTTCAGGCAGGAATGTGTTGTTGTTGTTTTTAAAAATCAACCAGAAAGGTTAAGAATGAGAGAAAGAGACACCTCACAAAGAAGGACATCTGTCAAATGGGGATCTGTCACTGAGATAGCCCTGTCTCAGGTTAGCACCAGCAGCAGAACCACCCAATGAATCTTTCCTCCAGTCATAGGACCCAATATGGTGGATGGACACTAGCAGCCATCATTGACCATTCTGGCTAGGGCTGATGCAAACTGGAACACGTTTTATCCTACCCTTGAAGCAGATGTGCACCTATATTGTATATATTCTACATTTTGTTGTTAAGCTTGCATGGGAAGGATTTGGCTTGAAAGGGCAGAGTAAAGGTACTTTTAAATGAACAGAGGAACTCTTTACAAGCCTAAAAAGACTGATACACTGGATAGCAAGGGATAGTGCTATAGGTAGTGAAACAGGAAGGACTGCAACAAGGGTTGCAGTACTGGGATTGACAGAGCCTGAAATGAAGTTGAAAAGTGCTGATACTTCTCTCTCTTTTATAAAGCTCTCTTGCTTCATGGTTTTACTTCTAAAATCAAGATAGACCCATTAATTCCATAATAGTTTTTGCTCTTTGCAGGTCAGTGCACCAAGATTTTTTGCTCTCTCCTTATACTGCAATGCAAAAATTAGTTCCATACCCACCTGCCATTATTTCCTAATTAAATGTTTGAGAACTCTATTTGCACGTGATTGGCTCATAAATTCCTTTTTATAAGATGTCTTGCTTCAAAACTAGCCTGGAGTCGATAAATCGTTCTACAAATGTCAATTTGGTCAGCAGTAAAGAGGTAAATAGAAACTAATGGCACTCATCAAGTCCGTGGCACAAATGATTTATTGGGCACAATCATTTAACAGTTTCATAAAGTCAATATGAGAGAAAAACGGGTTTCTTATCAAGGTAAACTGCATTTGTACTGTCAGCACAAAGGTGATTTATGACAAACCTGTGACCAGGATTAGGATATTATAAATGGGAGAAAATGAAAGGCTCATTAATTTCCCCCCTTTAATATATATAACCACAGGTAGAAGACATGCAGTGGGATAACAGAGAGAGAACGCATCCCACATCGGTCTGTAGTTTGCCCTGCAAGCCGGGAGAAAGGAAGAAAATGGTGAAGGGAGTGCCTTGCTGTTGGCATTGCGAGCGCTGCGAAGGTTACCATTACCAAGTGGACGAGGTCACCTGTGAAATGTGTGCATTCGATAAGAGGCCAAATGCCAACCGCACCGACTGCCAGCCAATCCCCATCATCAAGCTGGAGTGGCATTCCCCATGGGCTGTTGTGCCTGTCTTCATAGCAATCTTTGGGATCATCGCAACCACCTTTGTCATCGTGACGTTTGTTCGTCACAACGACACGCCGATTGTCCGGGCCTCGGGTCGCGAACTCAGCTACGTCCTCTTGACTGGGATTTTCCTCTGTTACTCCATCACTTTTTTAATGATTGCAAGTCCAGACACTGCCATCTGCTCTTTGCGGCGGATCTTCCTTGGGCTGGGCATGTGCTTCAGTTACGCAGCTTTGCTCACCAAAACAAACCGAATCCATCGAATATTTGAGCAAGGGAAAAAATCGGTCACCGCTCCCAAGTTCATCAGCCCGGCTTCCCAGCTGGTGATCACCTTCAGCCTCATCTCCATGCAGCTTCTCGGAGTCTTCATCTGGTTTGGTGTTGATCCTCCACATATCATAGTGGACTATGGAGAGCAGAGGACTCTGGATCCTGAAAATGCTCGTGGGGTTCTCAAATGTGACATCTCTGATCTATCTCTCATTTGTTCCCTTGGATACAGTATTCTGTTAATGGTAACATGCACTGTTTATGCCATCAAAACAAGAGGCGTTCCAGAGACTTTCAATGAAGCGAAACCAATTGGATTTACTATGTACACCACCTGTATCATTTGGTTAGCTTTTATTCCAATCTTTTTTGGAACTGCACAGTCAGCGGAAAAGGTGAGTGGCAGCGACCTGTCTTTATTCATCTTCTTCTTGTTGTTCAGTTGCACGTTTATGTCAACTCATAGATGTCCTGTGCTGAAGATTGAAGCTACTTCGGCAGAGTAAGCTCTGACTGCTATATTTTTAGAGAAGAAAAATGCTTTAAAAGCAACTTTGTGTAATTTCATCATTAAAAATGTGTTGTTGTTAATATCACCAAATTATTAACTTTCTTCTTTGAAGCACTTTGTTGGATGGAGCACCTAGGTATTTCTAAGTTTGGGGAAATAATTCATTAGAATGAAATAATCCACTTTTAAAAATGGATGATTAAAAGGTGGTTTTAAAAAGACTGGAAATTATCTACATTCTGGATATTTATATGAAGTTCTTGAAATGAGAGAGCTTGGCCCAGCATGTTCAGAACCCGATCCTTTCTTGCAATAGTAGAAATAGATTTTTTTTTACGATGCAGATACCCTAAAAAACCACTTTCATGTATGCTGCATAAAATATACTGTATAAAAAATATAGTGTGTGTATGTATTATGTTGACCCACCTAAATTTGGCTTATGCAGATTTCTTTAAAATGAAATCATCAGAATTACAACCATCGATGTTTCTCCCATCATATGGTACTCAGAGGCATAGCTTCTTTAAACACGAAGTCTCAATTTAGCAATGATGGCTGAAATCCACTGATAGGTCTATTCTGCATGAAATTACCAAGCCCTTTTAAAAAAAACAGCTCTAAATCAGTGACACCTCTACTTCTTATGGTAATGAATTCAATTATGCATTGTGTGAAGATATTTTATTCTTGCTTGGTCTGAACCTAAATCCACTCCGCTTCACTGGATGACCCCAAGTCCCTGCAGTTTGTCCGTGAGAGAATAATTTCTCTTTGTAACTGCTTGACTCAGATTGGCATGTCTTTTGTTCAGCAAGTTTATCAAGAGCATGCTCTAGGCTTTTCCTGATTCTTTCAGTTTTAGCAGTGAGCAATCAACAATGTTGTCTCATAGTACAGCTTAGGTTGATCTTGACAGAAACTTCACTTCTGAAAATGTATACTGGGCACTGTTGGTAGTTTCTCAAATGGTGAGAAATTTGTTTCTCAAATAGTGTGTTTCAAACTTGGAAAGGGGGAGACAGGAAGAGTGTGATATCATAACAATGAATCAATGTTTCATGGTGATTCTTTAAAGGTTTCAAACAATTTCCATTCACAAAAAGGAATGGAAATACTAGGAATGAAATGAGAAGCATTTTGACAAGGATCATTGCCAGCAAAGGAAAAAAAATGGTGATGTCAGAACGTTGAGCCTAGTTTGTAGGTTAGGTTCCTAGCTCTTGAGTGTATTTAGCTCATGAGTGTATTTAGCTCATGAAGGCAAATTCATAGGTTAGGTTCCCAGTGCTTGAGTGTATTTAGCTCAAGCAAAGTGATGTAACTTTGGAGGAGTGAATTTATTGACTGTGTGTTAGCAGAGATTTCTGGTTTCAGTGCAAACTCTTAATGACAGCTGATCAGCTGGCAGGACCAAACAGTGTTCAATAGAAGCAGATGCAACTTCTTCCACAACTCTAGTAGACATGGATTCCATATGGGAATTAATGTGCAACTCTGAGTAATTTTTGTTCACGTTATTGGAGAGCATTTTTACTGCCTCCCTTAGGGCTATATTCCAGAAAAAAATCACATGGGCATCATAATGCCATTTCACATGACTCATGGGGCCAGGGGTGGCAATGCTCCATGTCTACAACTTTCACAGACACAGAAGCAGCTGACCAGTTGGCCTGGAGCCACTGTGGTAGCTTACCATCAGGTAGATTGCTGTTGCTTACTGGGAAGGAGTGGGTGAGGAAGTGGAGAGGTTGGCCCAGTGCAAACACAGTGGCAGGAATGCTGGATTGATTCTGCTGGTGCCTTTGCGCCTCAACTCTTCCCCTCTCCTTCCTGGAAATCAATAGCAATCCAACCACCGAGGTGCTAGCTCTTCCCCACCTGGCAAGCTGCTTCTGTGACTGAGAGCAAAATCCTGCGAAAGGTGTGAATCATTTGGAAAATCATCTTGCAGTAGATAAAATAATATTTTGGTTAATATCTTTGGGCTGCAGAGGGGAGGCGAGAAAGGAGAATACCAATTGCATGAGCAGGTGCCTGTTTGTGCTATGTTGGATCTCATTTTAGCAAAGTATTATGGCATAAAGCCCACTACATCGGTATGATGTATAATCCTAAATTAGCACATGGGCATAAGGAAGGGAATGTAAAAGTGGGAGTTATAATTTATAAAGAAGTTCAGTTCTATTCAGAGTATACATTTTGGCTGCTAATTACACATAATCTTTCCCCTTTACCAAGACTGTAAAAAAGAGTAGTGATATAGACAAGGTGACTCACCTCTTGCCAACTGCAGGAAATCTAGAGAAGATCTGAAGAAGTGTGCATGCACACGAAAGCTCATATCAAGAAATAACTTAGTAGGTCTTTAAGGTGCTTCTGGAAGGAATGTTTTTATTTTTTATTTTAAATTTAGAGAAGTTATTTCACTGTAGACTTGTTTGTAGGTTGTTTGTTGCACCTTTTGCATGCAGTACTCCGAGTTAAGCTTCCTCTGTATATCCAACCACATTTAATTCTTTACCAGACAGAAATTAAATGGAATATAAATTGACATGAGGAGGAGCTAGGATACTTGTCCACAATAGAGCAGAACAACAATAAATCAAATCTGACAGCAACTCTAGCCTGGCTCCGGCTATAACTGCCATTTCCTGTCTTGCTCAATTGACAACAAACATTTACAGATGTAATCGCGAGAGGCGGGGTTGAGCAGAGTTCTGTTATTGTCTCACTCTATTACTTTTCATCCAACGGAGGTATGTAAAATAGGCAACATGCTGAATGCTTCCATTCCAGATGCTAACAGAGACATTAAGATAGCCTGTGGGATCCTACCTGCATCTGATATTGGAGAAGGTGTCTAGTCAGTTAAATCAAAAGCAATACAACTTGACAATCAATAAAGGATTATCCAACTAGCAGTTTTTCATGCCATCTACTGCTGATATTCCCATGTTTCTGCTTAAGGTCATTGATTGGTTTCTGAGGACCATTCTCAGCATACCCCAAGACAGAGCTGATGAGGACAAAAGGGAGAGGCTTTTCAGTTGTGGTCTGAAGTAGAAAAAAATGAGGTGTGTGTCATCTAACCCCATCTTTCCCACCTTTAAGAAGGCTTTTAAAATCACTTCATTGCACCCAATTACCGTATTTTTCGCTCTATAAGGCACACCTGACCATAGGACGCACCTAGTTTTTAGAGGGGGGAAAGCCCCAATTTTTTTTTTTTATTTTTTTTTTAGGATCAGCTCAAATTTCTGCAGCTTCTTTTGCAAAGGAGAAAAGCCCCATTTTTGAGGATCAGCTCAATGTTGTTGAGCTTACTTTGCAAAGGGAAAAAATCCTCTTTTATGGGGTTTAACTCACAGTTCTGCAGCTTCAGTAAAGGGAGCCATTTCTACAGTTTCCAGACAGATAATCTAATCAGCCAGTCACATGTCGCTGGGGAAACAGCCTCCCTCTGCAAGGGGGTGGGGCTGGAATCTCTCTCCCTTATCTCTCTCCCCGATCGTTTGCTGAGCAGCTGCTCAGCGGGCTTCCTTTCAACACCCCCTTCTCTCTTTTTTTTTAAAAAAAAGCACGATCTGCTTTTGCCCCTGGCCAGTTCAGCTCCAGGGACCACACATTCGCTCCATAAGACGCACAGACATTTCCCCTTACTTTTTAGGAGGAAAAAAGTGTGTCTTATGGAGCGAAAAATACGGTATTTTTAATTAGGCCCTCTAGTACAGGGGCAGGGGAGCTTTTTCAATCTGAGGGATATATTCCCTTCTAGGGGCCACTTGAAAGTTGTGTACAGCACCAAAGGAAAAAGTGGACAGAACAGTAAATATAAGCTTCACCTTTCTACAGTAGTCCCACTCATTTGTTCTGCTGCAATGAAGGATAAACCTAAAATGAAGCTACACCCTAAGAGTGAACATGATCTAGCCAAGTGAAGCACTATTTAAGGACTGTTGATGTCAGGGAGAAGGAACTAAGTTTAGCATTCCTATAGAAATCCATGAGACTTCAAATATTATTTATTGTCTTCTTTATTACACTTATATCCCCTTTTCTTCCAATGAGCTCAAGGTGGCATACAGGGTTCTACTCTCTGCTTTATCCTCAGAACAACCTTGTGGGGTAGGTCAGGCTGGGAGTGTGTGGAATGGCTCAATATCACCCTTTGGGCTTCATGACTAACTGGGTATTTGAACCCTGATCTCAATTCCTAGTCCAGCACGTCAATTACTACATTATGCTGCCTTGATTATCCCCTGGGTTGGGATAAAGCCTTACAACTGAATGGAGCACCCCAAATGCCGTGCTGTCCCCAGACTTTTTGCCACCTGAAACAGCCCAAAAGGCATCCCGCTTTCAAGGGTGAATCTCTTGAAAAGTCTTGCCGCAACATTCAGATACAAATTGCATCTATTTACACACAGACACATGTCACTTCGCCCTCTTGCATGCCATCCCTCTTCCAAGTCATACTTTTTTTTATTAGAAAAGAACCTCAAAAATAGGTATCCAAAAATGAATCAAAGAACCTGGTACTGATAAATTATGCAGCAGGTAGATAAGACACTTTGCTTGTTCTTTTCTTATAAACCTAGTTTATAAAACTACAGTGGATTTGAGCACAGCCGGCACCAATTCTGGTCTGGCATAAATCCCTCCAAGGAAAGAAGCAATCATCAGCACGTTATTTTCTTCACTGCTGCAGATGGGTAAAGCTTCTGTACCTTTGTACCACTTAAAAGATGCTAAGTGGGCTATGCTTGCCCAGTTTGCTATGAACCAAAGATATGTGACCTTCCACTGCATGAGGATGGTGTGTTCTTATATGTGAAGCGAAAGGCTATTATTTTTTAATAAAGAACCGAACCCTAAAGGTAGTCATGTACGAGGGTCATTCATTAAAGATTTCCCCTGACCAACTTCTGGTTATCGTAGGAGGATGAAATTGCACATGTATAGTTGTATAATCTCTCCATAGGTAACGTGGTAATTTGTAGCTCTGAACTCCTAACATTTTCTCTGTTATGGGTGCTAATGTGGAGTAACGTCTGATAATGGAACCAGTCGAATGCAGGGCAGTCATCAGGTTCCTGTACTTGAAAGGGTACACACCACAGGAGATGTCTGATGAGATGAAAGGGACTTATGGGGACGATGCCCCATCGTATGACCTAGTCAAGCACTGGCATCATCAGTTCAAGTGTGGTCGAACTTGAGTGGAACGGCTCCCATTCCTGGGCGACCACAGTCCGCCATTGATGAAGACACCATCCGGCAAGTGGAGGCCGCCATTCTGGAGGATCTCCGCATAACCATTTGCCAAGATCATTGTGGGCTCTGTAGAAAAAATCATACATGACCATTTGCACATGGGAAAGGTGTCCAGGCGGTGGGTTCTCCAGCTGCTAATGCCTTTCCAGAAGCAGGAACGAGTCACATGCTCATGGGCTCGTTTGGCAATGTGTCACGAAAACCATGGTGACTTCTTCGCCAGACTAATTACTCAGGATGAAACATGGGTCCATCATTATGACCCAGAGACTAAATCCCAGTTCAAACAATGGAAGCACTCTGCCTCACCACCTCCAAAGTAGGCACATGTACAACCAGCAGTAGGCAAGGTCATGCTCACGGTCTTTTGGGACCAACGCGGAGTAGTGATGATGGATTTCCTGGCAATGGGTACCACAATTACTGGGACATACTATGCTTCACTGCTGCAGAAATTGTGGAAGGCCATCAAAACCGAGAGGCGTGGTATGCTGACCAAAGGTGTCTGCCTCATGCAGGATAACACCCTAGTTCACAACTCACATGTTGCTCAGACAGAAGCATGGTCCTGTGGCTATGAAATCCTTCCTCACACCCCTTATTCTACTGACCTCGCACCACCAGACTTCCACCTCTTTCCAACCATGAAGTTATTTTTGTAGGGCAAGCTTTTTCCAGACGATGAAATGCAGATTTCTGAGGTCAAGTCATGGCTTCTGACGCAACATGCTGAATTCTACAGATGAGATCTCCACAACTGCATAAAACTATGGGAGAAGTGTTTGACTCTTGCTGGTAGCTAAGTGGAGAAGGACTAATAACTGTGCCCAGTTTAGTTTGTCTCAGTCCGCGGGAAGTATGTCAGAGGAAACCTTTAATGTATCTTAGGCACAGCAGAGGAATCCTGGCTGTTAAGATTAGGACAGATCTAGGGAGGAGCGCATTCAGACTGTAAGTCCACAGATGAATTTCAAGGCAGATGTGTTCATGCATATATTTCCCTCACAGCAGGAGCCCCGAGTGCATTTGTTTCCATTTGATCCGGAAAATTTTTGCTAACAGAGGTTAAAATCTAATGGAAACATCTACTGTGCAAGTTCCAGGGAAGCAAACAGGAGTTAAACAAGTGTATTGTTGACAAAAGGAGATCTTGGACAAACATCCAATTCATTTCTAGGCTGCATTTTCATTTACACATGTTGTGATTATTGTGCGCCCGGAGATTTTTCTGCCATCCAGCCTTCTGTCACCACCCACAAAAGAACAGGATTATATGTCATCTAGTAAGGGGATCCAGATACTTTCAAAGCACCATGCCCCCTTCCTCACCCCAAATCCTCCTGCTGTGCCAGGCCAGTTTCTCTTTGTGTTGCTTTTAAGGGACTATTTTCATTGCCAAACCTATATTATTCAAGGACAGGGCTGGGTAACTTCCATCTTGGAGACTGAATGTGGCCTTCAAAGCCTTTCTGTCTGGCCTTCAGATTCTCCCAAGGACACACCCCTTCCTAAGGCCACACCACTCACCTGACTGGATAGCTCAGTTGTATTTTGATATTGTTGGAAGCCGCCCAGAGTGGCTGGGGAGACCCGGCCAGATGGGCGGGGTACAAATAATAAATTATTATTATTATTATTATTATTATTATTATTATTATTATTATTATAGCAGCATGGTGGTGATAACGCCAAGGTTGCAGAATCAGTCCCTGTATGGGACAGCTGCATATTCCTGCATTGCAAGTGATTGGACTAGACGATCGCTTCCAACGGTCCCTTCCAACTCCCCAATTCTATGAAACTCTGTGAGACTTTCTCTGCTGTCTCCTCAAGTACAGGGCTGCAATGTGTGTGTATAAATGTCTCACTTACACATGCCAAGAATGGACCCTCCTGTACAAAAGCAAGAGCCACATCCATTGCTCCTATTTTTTGTCTCTTGCTTTGCCCACCTCGTGTATGTGGATGCCAAAAGGTTGTCTGCAAAGGATTGCAATCCTTGGTCTTCAGAAGACTCATTACCTTTGGTTTAGGGCATATATATGTGTGGTGCTTTATCTGGGTTAACATTAAGACTTTGGCTTAAATGTGCAAGCAGTCACTACTTTTCAATTATGTGGTCTATCACAATAAGTACAGGCATCCCCCCCCCCTCCATTTATGCGTGTTCAATTCACATGTGGCAATGCATTCACAGCCCTGGAAACCTGGAAATGGGGGTAGAGACCTGATGAGCCTCAGAAAAGCCCCCCTGTGCCTCCAGCTCACAAGGATACTCTCCCCAGAGCCTACAGGGTAGATGTCACCACACTAAGGGCCTAAGATATAGACACACATTTTTATTTGGCTGGAGATTTTTTTGGTTGATCTTTCGTGCAATGTTATCTGTCACCAACATAAGGATCAATCAGTTTTGGGCAAAAAAGAGTTCTGGATGAAGTGTTCCGAGTTTTCACAATTCAAGCAGCCAGTGTCTTCCTAAAAGTGTAATGTCTCCTGAACCTTTGGAGATAAGACAGGTTATATCATTCTTTCCACATTCAACAGATAAGATACTGCACAACTCAGGCTGGAGTGATGTAGATTTACGTTAAATCTGAGGGGTTATATTTTTTGCAGCATATTAAGAATTCCACTTTTTTTAAAAAAAAGAAGAAGAAGGAAAACAACCCCTAAATCAAAATGCTAATTCAATGATTTTGCAATTCAGATTTTTTTGAGCTGTCTGCTATAAATAAAAATCTGTTCGCACACAGCTTTGTGGCTCTCACCACAAGAGTTCAAACATGTGTCCAGTTAATTGTTCTTTTAAATGAGCAAAATTTAGTAAGTCATGCTCATGTATATACAACTGGTTGGCTATGCTCTGGCAAGGCTATTTTTTAGGTTGGAACATTTTAGTTAACAACCAAAACATACAGGCAACAAATAAAACGAACAACAACACCCTAAAACTGCAATACATACCTGTAATTCTGTTATGATACAACTAAGTAAACCAGACACATTATTTAAGTAATACTGGCACAATTAAACGTATTCAAATTCATATCCCTTCTCCAAAAAGAAGCCTAACTTTCCCATCCAAATAAGCCACGCATTGTCTGCCATTTCTTAACCAGATGTATTTGGTATGTTTAAGAATTTCTGTCATATGATAAGGCACATGTTGGTCTCCAGTTCCATACAGTGCTAGCCAATATGAACAATGGTCAAGGACTATGGAAGCTGCAGTTCAATAGCATCTGGAAAACAACACTTTACCCCAGTGGCATAGTGTGGGTTGCCAATGCCTAGGGCTGCACAGAGCGGCTGGGTTGGAGGGAGGGAAACTGACGGAGTGTGCAATGCACACTCCATCAGTGCATTCCACTGCCTAATGACATCTGTGTCACACAGGACATAGCAGCCACAGAGATAAGAAAAAAAGAGCCATTCCATTGTCTGGATAGGTCGCTTCCTGGTTCACATGGAGAAGCTGTTTTTAATGGACTGGAGCTGAAGGTTCGTTCTCCCTGCAGACTATCTCAGCTTCAGCCTCATCTCTGGTGTTTTGGCTTCTTCTTTAGCTTGGACCACTGCCTTTTGCCTCAAGTTTCTCCCAACTCTCAGTCTCACTCAGACTTTGGGCAGCTTCCTTTGGTTGTTCCTATTGTCACCTTCAGACTCTAATCAAGCCTGCCTTTAGCCTCTTCTGAATCTCTTCCTCGGCCCCTTGATGATAATCTCTTTTCAACATCTTCTCACGTTCTCCTACAGTCTTGTAATATTTTAGCAGGACTCTCTAAACAATCACAAGGTTCTGTTTAAAGACTTCACATCTCTTTGGACCATAACAGAGGACCAATAGGTTTAAGCAGAACGTTCACCAAAGGATCTATCACAGCTTGACTTGTTGAAGTCTATCAACCCATATAAAGGCTACTGCTGGCTATCATTCACTTCTTTATGAGCTGTATCAGCCTAGCTGTTTCTTGGGAGACTGCCAACTGAGAAAACCCCATACACTGTATCTTCCAGGCTTTGTTTCCACATGCAAGTCTTTCCATCTCATTTAATTAGCTAGTTATAAACCATTGTTTTTACAACAGAACAACATTCTTACATATAAATGTCTTCTTACAATGTTACTGATCCTTCACATTCACACTGTAATTTAGATGTCTCGCTGGAGCAGGGAGCGAATCAAGTGGAATTGTTACTTGCCTCATCTAATAAAGAACGTACTTTCAGAAATATAATTATGTATCTGCACTCCCATAAAGAAATGTCTTTTTGGGAGACAGAACTGCCAATATTTAATGCTATTTAGTTTTATATCTGTTGCTTGTTTTCTAAGGTACCCGACAATACAATAATTTATAATGATTCTTCTTAGCAAGGCTATTTGAGTTCTCTGCATTGATATAAAACTTCTAAAGGAAAATGTTATATGATGTTAATGCACCATAAAATATGCTAAAAGGAATTTACACACCTTTGCCCCGATAAGGAAATGGCAAAAGAAATTAAATGAAGCACTTCCACAAGACTTTTTTACAGTTCATCTTATAATCGCTATAATATTTGCATACACTCTTCAAAAGAAAACTTGAAATAAATAAAGGGGAAGCTCATGGCAAAATTAGTAAACTTGGGGGGGGGAGAATATAATGCAAATATGCACCCTATTCTTCTCTATCGCTGCAGTAGCTATTACTTATCACCATCATTCTATGGGATACTAATTAGCAGTCTTCTGCAAGAAAAAATCTCTCTATCCCCAAATGATACAGATAAAATAAAGATGTTTTACTTCTTTATGTGTATGATTTTTACCCCACCCTTCCTCACAAGTCATCTCAGGGCAGGATAAAATACATTGTAAAATAGAATAGACCAATATAATACAGTTGACTTGTAACTTGTGTGCATTTAACTTGCATGATCACAGATTTATGTGATTGTGGGCTGGCCAGATGCACCCACACAACTTAGATGCACGTAAGGTGGAGTTATTTCTGTGCCAGGTTTTTCCTTCATGGAAAGAACTTGTAAGCTCTCAGACTTGCTTTCCAGGCTCTGGGGAGACTATTGAAAGGTCTCATGGGGCCACCCAAGATCTCACGAGAACCTCCAGAACTCTGAAAGCAAGGTAAAGGTAAAGGGACCCCTGACAGTTAAGTCCAGTTGCGAATGGCTCTGGGGTTATGGCGCTCATCTCGCTTTACAGGCCGAGGGAGCTGGCGTTTGTCCACTCTACAGACAGTTTTTCCGGGTCATATGGCCAGCATGACTAAACCGCTTCTGGCACAATGGAACACCGACACCAGAGCAGCGCACGGAAACACCGCCAGAGCAGTACCTATTAATCTAGTTGCACTTTTTGGCGTGCTTTCGAACTGCTAGGTTGTCAGGAGCTGGGACCGAACAGCGGGAGCTCACCCCGTTGCAGGGATTCGAACCACTGACCTTTTGATCGGCAAGCCCAAGGCTCAGTGGTTTAGACCACAGCGCCACCCGTATCCCTTGAAAGCAAGGTAGGGAGCCTAAAAGCTCTCTTCCTTTGTATGGAGGGCAAGACCTACATGGTGTGCCCAGTTCTGAAAGGTAGGGATGTGGTTTCAACGTTGTTCTGACTATACATAATTTCAGCTTTACATGCAAACCCTGGAATGTAACCCCTGTAAAAGTTGCAAGTTGACTCTAGAGTTAAAAACCCATCTAGTTGCCTATACAAAATCGCTACAAGACATTGGTCTAGCGCAAACTTGACCACTGGTCCTGTTAGCTAGGGATGATGGAAGTTGTAGTCCCAAAACATCTGGAGGGCCAAGTTTGGCCATGCCTGGTCTAGCACATCCTCTGCCACACCTGCAGGTCTAAAATGTGTGTCATAAAAATATTGCTGACAACATACTCCAAAACTCCGGACAACCCCACTCAGCAGTTTCATGTAGATGTTAAACAGCATGGGGAATAAGATTAAAAGCTGAGGAACCCAGTATTGAATTCTTTCTGTTTCTCTTTCTGCACCATCTTTATTATGGTAATTTCTGGCAGTGGAACTCATTGAGTGCTCATAAATGAAATATATGTGAGTTTGTTTCACGAGCCATCTAAATCATCATCAGTAAACATCAGTAAACAATCCTGCAGAACAGAGGTCGGCAACCACCGGCCCATGGGCCGGATGTGGTCCACGAAGGCCGTTTTACTGGCCCACGAGCTGCCCGCCAACCGAGCCGCCCGCTCGGCAAGCCCCCTGCGTGCCGCACTAAACCAGCACAGCGCGGCATGGGGACTTGCCGAGCGGCACTGGAAATTGCGTCTGCGCTTGCGCAGATACTGGAAATCGTGTCTGCACATGTCCAGATGCCAAAAATCGCGTCTGCGCAGACATGATTTCCAGCGTCTGGTCATGAGCAGAAGCGATTTCCGGCATCACGCTGTGCATGTCCGGCCCACGGACATTCTCCGTGGGCTTGATCCGGCCCATGGCTAGAAAACCTTGCCGACACCTGCTGCAGAGCATTGTTCAGCTACTTTTTCCATTTCCTTTTTTTTGTCACGTCATGGCTATGCTGTCTTTCGCTACAAGAAAAGGAACCCAATTCAAGCAGTGCAGAACTTTGCAATCATCTGGTTATAGGGGGAAGGAGGTCAAGCCCCCAAGCCATCAAACAGCATATCCCCAGCATATAGGCAAATGTCACGAAGGCTGCTGAAATTAGAAATGGAACATTTCTATAAGAAAACAGACTGTCCAATATATAACCTTTGGCTCCGCACTTCTACAGCAAGGCATTAAAACTTCGGAGCTTCTGGAAACAGAGTTTTCCTTAATGTCATGATGGTTGCCATTCTGCAGCGTAAAGAATGAAATTGGCCGCATGATTAAAACAGATGTTTTATGAACCTCTGGGTAAAATTAAGTTACAATGGCAGGCTGCACCAGAATTGGCTGAGGATAGATGACTGTCTAAAGTACATCCCTATTCGCTGAAAAGAACTACTTTAATTTCCTTGCATTACCTATTCTTATAAGTTTTGACAGGTGGATGAATCATGTTCATTCAACAGATAATAAAGATATCATTTATTATATTAGTGCCTAAAACAGCTCTGTTTTGAGTGAACAGATGAATACTGTACTAGATTCATTTCTTTCTTTTTTTCAAAAGAAAGGAGGCATTTCTGTTTTTATAGGAGAAAAGGGGCTCACAGAGATACTAAAGATTTCCACCACTCAGAAATCAAGGAATGATTTTTAATGAGATAACTTACTGAGGCAGGAAGATGTCAGTAGTTTTCTGCACTACTCTGACAAACTGATATTTCTTCCATCACTGGGGCACTGGTGGGAAGATAAGATTTGATAATAATAATAATAATAATAATAATAATAATATATGGATAGTCATCTAGCTATAAATTATTTTTTAGTGTCTCAGAGATGTCCAAATGATTATCCAGTGATCACTTGCTACCGGTAGTGGTTTGCAAAACCAATGCTTGTGTAACTTGCTATTTTGGCAAAACAGATGACATATTCATTAGCTGACCCTTAAAATTCATCTAAATACCAGTCCTTCAGTTTCCTGACAGCTTCCCCCCACCCTACAAAAATACACTTCCATTTTTCTTCCTCCTTTGCAGGGCACTTTAGACTTCTCATGGATGTGGGATTGAGCTTAACTATGGTCTAAACCACCAAGCCTCTTGGGCTTGCCGATTGGAAGGTCAGCAGTTCGAATCCCCATGACGGGGTGAGCTCCCATTGCTCTGTCCCAACTCCTGCCAACCTGCAGTTCGAAAGCACTCCAGTGCGAGTAAATAAATAGGTACAGCTGTGGCAGGAAGGTGAACGGCGTTTCCGTGCACTCTGGCTTCCATCGTGGTGTCCCGTTGCTCCAGTAGCGGTTTAGTCCTGCTGGCCACATGACTCGGAAAGCTGTCTGTGGACAAACGCCGGCTTCCTTGGCCTGAAAGCGAGATGAGCGCCGCAACCCCACAATCACCTTTGACTGGACTTAACTGTCCAGGGGTCCTTTACCTTTTTTACCTTTGTGAGGTGGCTGAGGTTGGTGCAAAAGCCTCCTAGGAGACTTCGTATCCTCAGAATTGAGTCTACACTCCTAGTGTTAATGCTAAATACAGTCCTTCTGGTAAGTGAGCCACCATAGCTGCTAGAGAGAATTAGTGACCTGGACTTTATAGACTCGTCTATCCATGTACTATCTGGAATCAAAGGGGTGCATTGGTTGCCAGGTGTGGAATATATTATAATTATTTTCAGTTCTCTTATCCCAAGATGAAGTTCATGTGACCATAAGTGAGGTACTGTGTGTGTGTGTGTGTGTGTGTGTGTAGATGTCTTTCACTTTAAACCAAATGCATATTACTATAGGTTTTTTTTAGGCTGACCCTTTACTTGAAGAGCAGTCTCACAGAGCTTACAGGTCCTGTACATTAAAACACAGGAAGGGAAAAATACAGATTTCACAGCAGCGGCTACATAAAAAAGCCATTAAGGGTACTTGGCCCCGCTGTACGTTACATAACCTAAAAGCAGTTACCACAGAGTCTTATTTGGAAGGCAAACTTATGTAAGGCAATTAGCCGCGGAAAATGATGAACTCGAAAAAAATTGGACCTGATTAAAGTCAACAATTTGAAAAGCAACTTCTCAGGAGCATCACCCCGTTGTTCAACAAAGTTGTTTAAATGGCCTCTTATTGAGGTCAGAGGAAGAAAGGAAACTACAAATGGCTTGAAAGAAAGAAACCACCACCACAGGAAATGGGTTCCTAATTATATGAGAAGCAGGCTCTTGCATCTATGTCTCAAACTGCTATAATCAGAAAGATACTTTGAAATTAAAGCAGCAATGTTGTTGCAAAAATCAAAGGCCTGGGGGAATGGAAGGTGGGAGTTGGGGTATATATGCCATGTCTTCATTTAAAGTCGGTCTGAAGCAGAAGTGACATAAAGCGTACAAATTCACCTGTGCCTCTGATGCATTCTCATCAACATGCAATTTTAGAAGCTCCATGATAAATGCCATGCTTCTCGGGGCGATGCTAATACGATGGCAAATGCTGTAACTGCTAGAGAGAAAAATATTTGAACCTCATAAGTGGTCCTCATGCGCTGGCTAGCTTGATTGCTGTTCTACTAAGAGAACAGCTGCATATCGCCGTGGCTTTTCCTTAGGTTTTAGAATCCCTAAACTACGAAGACCAATAATCTTAATTCTGCTTTTTGGTCTAGAACACTGGATGAATTTCATCTGAAAATTAGCAACAAGAACAACAACAAGATAAGGGGAGTACTAAACACCCTACAGTCCATCTCTTTTCAACGGTCTTAGGTTTCCTCTTTTTTTTTTTGTTACAGGTAGATAGCCGTGTTGGTCTGTCATAGTCAAAACAAAATAAAAAAATTCCTTCCAGTAGCACCTTAGAGACCAACTAAGTTTGTTCTTGGTATGAGCTTTCGTGTGCATGCACACTTATCTGAAGAAGTGTGCATGCACACGAAAGCTCATACCAAGAACAAACTTAGTTGGTCTCTTTTTTTTGTTTTGCTTTTAATATTTATATTTTGTCTTGTTTTTAAAATTTATATTTTATAATAATAATAATAATTTATTATTTGTACCCCGCCCATCTGGCTGGGTCCCCCCAGCCACTCTGGGCGGCCTCCAACAGATATTAAATACATTAAAATATCACAGGTTAAAAATTTCCTTAAACAGGGCTGCCTTCAGGTATTTTCTGAATGTCAGATAGTTGTTTATCTCTTGTTGTTTATTTTATTGAAAATATTTCAATTAAACAAAAAAGGGAAAAATAAAAAGGGAACAAAAAGTGCATAAAAATACAAAAAAAGAAGAAAAGAAAAAATACTATAATTCTGTACATACTTGTCTAATCCAAAGGCATATAAGTGAAATTATTATTGTAATAAATATACATTTATTTATAGCCTACTATTTTTTTATATAAATGCATTCCAAATGTCATGATACACAATCTGTATCCATAAGCCAGTGGTTTTCAACCTGTGTGCCGTGGAACACTGGAGTGCCTTGAATGATGGTCAGGGGTGCCATGGGCAACACTGACCTTTGTCCCTCTTTCCTTCACTCCCTCCCTCTGCTGCCCTCTTGCATCTCTGCCTCCCAAAGGCTTGCACAGCTGTTTGTTGCAGCTGCCCAGACTACAAGTTCTGCAGGTGAATGGTGCCTCTGGGGCTGGTCAGGGGGTGCTGGTTGCCAGGAGCTGAGACAGCCTTGGCGTAAGCAAGCAAGCGGGCGAGGGAGCCCAGCCAGCCAGTCCGCCAGCCCTTGCTGTTGGGAATGGACAGACAAGTCCCAAGCCCCTATGGGGCAGTGTGAGGAGGAACCTCTCTTTGGGGCAGAGGGGGCAGCTCAGAGACCAGGGGCGGCAGCAGTGGCTGCCCAGAGGACCCCAAAGGAGAGAGGAGAGGAGGCTGAGGGAACACTCCACAAGGGTTCAAAAAAGGGTGAGAGGCTGCCAGCTCTGCAGGCAGAGGGTGGCATAACTGGGCTCTTGAGCCTCACAGAGGTGCTGCAGAAAGAATATAATTTGTCAGGGGAGCCGTGGAATCAAAAAGGTTGAAAACCTTTGCCATAAGCTATCCATTCATATGTTGTCATATCTTCTATCCATTGATTAAAGGGGGGAGCATAGATTTATATTTCCAGTGGATCAATATCAGCCTTTTAGCCATGGTGAGGCCACAGAGAATCAATTTACATTGGGCAGTTGCCAATTTCCATATAGTAGGTACGTAATTCAAAATAAAATTATCCTCTGACAGTATTAGTTTCCTCCCCCCATATAATATTTATGCAAACTAATGCTTTCTCCCAAATCTTCATAGGCATAGGACATTGCATAAGCAAATGTTTCAAAGAAGCATTATCCTTATTCCATTTCCACCGACATTGTAAAAAAAAAGCTAAGGTAGTTTTGTATTATCCATAATTTGCTCTTTATGTGCTGATGGTTGCAGAATTTGTTTTCGGCTGGTGGGTTAGGGTCTCGGTCACACTCTGGCCTAAAGGAGCATCACAGCAGCAGCAGAATCACAATCCAAATATGTGGTAAAAATTTAAGGGGGCCTCTATTGCCTAGGTGGGCTAAACAAGGGTTGTTTGGTCAAAAAGATAGAATACTACTGTGTTTGAGAATGATTTTGTGGTTGACCTTTCCTCTGTTAGAGATGCATTCACATTCCGCTGTGGTTATGGTTCCGGGTCCGACATGCCTTTTGTTGATGAGTTAATCTACAGACTTCAGGTAGCCATTCCAGTATTACTCAGGATAAGTGATCTGAACTTCCTTTCATTGGGGGGCAGAGGGGAGTTGTTAGCCTCAACTAGTTAATAAAATGGAGCTTAGAAAATTGGTCAATGACACCTTTCTTAAAAACAGATACCGTATTTTTTGCTCTATAAGGCGCACCTGACCATAGGACGCACCTAGTTTTTAGAGGGGAAAAGCCCCAATTTTTTGAGGATCAGCTCAAATTTCTGCAGCTTCTTTTGCAAAGGAGAAAAGCCCCATTTTTTGAGGATCAGCTCAAAGTTGTTGAGCTTACTTTGCAAAGGGAAAAAACCCTGTTTTATGGAGTTTAACTCACAGTTCTTGCAGCTTCAGGAGAGGGAGCCATTTCTACAGTTTCCAGACAGATAATCTAATCAGCCAGTCACATGTCGCTGGGGAAACAGCCTCCCTCTGCAAGGGGGCAGGGCTGGAATCTCTCTCCCTTATCTCTCTCCCCGATCCTTTGCTGAGCAGCTGCTCAGCGGGCTTCCTTTCAACACCCCCTTCTCTGTTGTTGTTTTTTTTTAGAGCAAGATCTGCTTTTGCCCCTGGGCAGTTCAGCTCCAGGGACCACACATTCGCTCCATAAGACACACAGACACTTCCCCTTACTTTTTAGGAGGAAAAAAGTGCGTCTTATTGAGCGAAAAATACGGTATATTATTTTCCCATTTGCTTTCTTAATTTATTCACTGGACAGTATGTGCTATCCTGCTCATGAAGTACTGCTCATTAAGGCTGCAAACCTTTTTGTACTTTTTGAATATTCAACTCAGCCTAAATGTCACCAATCCAAACAACAACAACAAGAAGCTTTCTTGTTAATTGTTGGACTATACAGGGTTCCTCCCACAAAACGGATCCACTTGGGAGATAGCAAGATACACAGAGCTTCTGATTTTCCCCTTCCTTCCTTTTGTTGCTGCCTGGCAGTGTCAAGATGCAACGCCAGATGGTCCTTTTTAGGAATCTCTGCTGATATAATTGATTTTGTTAAATTCAAAAGGGGTTGTCCAAATTCTGTTTCTCTTTTGAGATGACATGCTGCTTTTTGGAATCCATCCTTTTGGAACTGGAATGGCTCCAATTGCCCTAGTTTCAAGCACACAACCTGAATCTACCAAATATTCTGTATACTCTAGATCATATTGCCTTTAAAAAATTTTTTTTAAAAAAATCCAGGTTTGGTAGTAACCTTTGCCATGTCTTGGGTTCAATTGTGGCTGGAATTTTACCTTTTCCTTTTATTAAAATCTCAGTTTGTTTGCACAATAATGCATAACAGCATAAACTATTAAAGTTTGGTTTTTAAGTACATCTGCATTCATTTAATTAGCCGAATGAGCAAATATTGGGACTGATCTCACTGCAAAGTGCAAAAGTGGAGCAGATTGGTCTGGCTGCAAAGTGATGGTAGCTGACAGGGAACAGAAAATGACTTGTTGAGATTCAGTTTCAGTCATGTCATGCCCAGGAAATACCCTATATACTCGAGTATAAGCCTAGTTTTTCAGCACATTTTTTGTGCTGAAAAAGCCGCCCTCGGCTTATACTCGAGTGAGGCAGGCAGTGGCTCCTATGAAGCTTTCCCAGGTTTTTTGTGGTAAAATTGGGTGCCTCGGCTTATATTCGGGTCGGCTTATACTCGAGTATATATGGTAAGTAAAGGGTTGATTATAAAAGGAAAGCCTTTTCTAAAATGGAACACAACACATATTTAGCAAACTTACTGTGGACCTGGTACATAGGAATGGGAATTGCTATGTATTCATGATTGATATATCACTATTTTAAGGGTCATGTAGGTGATGAAGTGTTGATAATATTTCAGCCTTATTATGACTAGCTTTAACTGGTTAAGAGACTTGCAGTGTAGGATAGGGTAAAAGGTAAAGGTAAAGGGACCCCTGACCATTAGGTCCAGTCGTTACCAACTCTGGGGTTGCGGCGCTCATCTCGCATTATTGGCTGAGGGACCCGGCGTACAGCTTCCAAGTCATGTGGCCAGCATGACTAAGCCGCTTCTGGCGAACCAGAGCAGCACATGGAAATGCCGTTTACCTTCCCGCTGCAGCGGTACCTATTTATCTACTTGCACTTTGACATGCTTTCGAACTGCTAGGTTGGCAGGAGCTGGGAGCGAGCAACGGGAGCTCACCCCGTCGCGGGGATTCGAACTGCTGACCTTCTGATCGGCAAGCCCTAAGCTCTGTGGTTTAACGCACAGTGCCACCCGCGTCCCTAGGTAGGATAGGGTATCATAGAGTAAATTAGCACAGCATACAGAAGGCGTAACAGAAGAGATTAGAGGGTGCATTCACAAGTGTTCCTTTCACACTGCAGTACCTGTTTCACTATTGAACTGTGGTTCTTTGACAAGATACCACAGGACTTAAATGGCTCATGACCGCAATACCTCAAGGACATTATCTTTCCATATAAACCCACCCAGACCCTGAGATCATCTTCTGAGGTTTTTCTTCTCCATGAGAGGTCCTGAGGGTGGCAACACAAGAACAGGGCTTTTCTGCAGTGGCTCCCTGTTTGTGGAATTCTCTCCCCAAGGAGGCTCGCCTTGTGCCTTCATTATATACCTTTAGGTACCAGGCCTTTGTCGGATTAATGTGTTTGGGTGGTGGTTATTGGGTTGGGTTTCATTTTATTTATTTATTTTATCGTGTATTTCATGTTTTTATGTTGTGGTTTTATCCTGTGAACCTCACTGAGACCTGTGGGTATAGGGTACTATGCAAATTTAATAAATAATAATTATAACAATAACAATAATACCACCCCAGATTTTGCATCTTTACTCCTCTGATTTTCTAGGCTAAAGGAATTGGAAACTGATTTTTTTTCCTGGAAGCAGTTAACACAGAAATGAGTACAGTGGTTCCTCTGGATGTGAACAGGATCCGTTCCGGAGCCCCGTTCACATCATGAGCACTCGTATTATGAAGCGTTGCATCTGCGCATGTGCGCAACGTGATTTGGCGCTTCTGCACATGCACTTGATGTCATTTTGCGCGTCTGCTCATGTGTGAACCGCCGAACCCGGAAGTAATCCGTTCCGGTACTTACGGGTTCGGCGCGTTCGTAACCGGTGACGAACGCAACACCCAGCGTTCGTATCACAGGGTACGACTGTACTAAACTACCACAATATTTTGCTTGATTTCCAGAAGCAGCTTTTGCATAGTGTGAAAGTTGACAGATAATGCACAAATGGACAGTTAAGGAAACACAGAGAAAATGAACTTGTTGTGTGAATGCAGCCTAAGTTGGTGGTCTTTGATGTGAAAATAGTGGTATTAAAAGTACACAAGCATACCCCAATTTCATCTGCCAAGTGGTGGTGGGATGTGTATTAGAGGCTAGGCTGGGTTAATTGTGCAGAAAAAAACTTATGAGAGTAGTATGGTTATAAACCCCCTTTTAAGGAAGAACTCCTCAAACTATCCTCATAGGAGGTCTTTATATAAAAGAGAAACAGAATTAGTTTAAGACACATTTACAACACCATCCCAGCAACTGAACATGCCTTTAAAAGTGTGTAATTAATTGAATTCTGGTAAACATCTGGCTTGGGACTTAATTGCCTCCCTCTCTGTCTGCCTAGGCATTTTTTCATTGTTTGGTTTGTTGGGCAGAAATCACTTGTCAGGGTAAATGTTATCAACTCTGAATTTTGCTCTGATGGGCAGAACTGGACAGCAAATTCACATTTGAATTCCATTCCCAAAGAAGAGTATTCAAGTGTTAAGATGAATCCAAGGATGCTGCTGTGGAAGAAGCAAGACCCTTTTAGGTGTTAATGCTGTGAACCCCATCCATCCCAGGCTTGGGCTTTATATATGTGCAAATAAACAATATATCACAAAGATGCCACAGTCTCCACTATTGCCTGCATAGGAGGGAGGCTGTTTGGATTTTTTTTTACACTTCCAGGGCCACAATAAATTAGAATATCCATGCCAGGAGGTTTGTTGGGATGTATCCAATGTTATTCCAATGCCGTGTAAATGCAAGAGTCAATGACCCATCTAGCTCAGCATCTCACATTGGCCAACCAGATGCCTATTGGAAGCCAGAAAGCAGGACTCAAGGACAACATCCCTCTCCCCACTGGTGATTCCCAGCTTTCAGAGACATAATGCTTCCGACAGTGAAGGCAGACCATAGCCATTGTGTTTAGTAAACATCAATAGCCATATTCTCAGTGAATTTGTCTAACCCTTGACTAATTGAGTTTCATTAAATTCAGTGGATCCACTCTGAGTCTGATACAACTCGTTATCTAAAAGTAGAAAATGATAGTAAAGGTAAAGGGACCCCTGACCATTAGGTCCAGTCATGTCCGACTCTGGGGTTGCGGTGCTCATCTCGCTTTATTGGCCGAGAGCCGGCATACAGCTTCCAGGTCATGTGGCCAGCATGACAAAGCCACTTCTGGCGAACCAGAGCAGTGCATGGAAACGCTGTTTACCTTCCCGCCAGAGCGGTTCCTATTTATCTACTTGCACTTTGATGTGCTTTCGAACTGCTAGGTTGGCAGGAGCAGGGACCGAGCAACGGGAGCTCACACCGTCGCAGGGATTCGAACCACCGACATTCTGATCAGCAAGCCCTAGGCTCTGTGGTTTAACCCACAGCGCCACCTGGGTCCCTTAGAAAATGATAGGCACTAATTATTAATTGCTATGCCTAAGTAATTAGCATGATCTCTTCAGAGTCCATACATGTGCATTATCATAATCATTTATACCCCACCCATCTGGCTGGGTTTCTACCACTCTGGGTGCCTCCCAACAGAATATTAAAAATAGAATCAAACATTAAAAACTTCCCTAAGCAGGGCTGCCTTCAGATGTCTTCTAAAAGTCAGATAGGTGTTTATTTCCTTGACATCTGATGGGAGGGCGTTCCACTGGGCAGGCGCCACTACCGAGAAGGCCCTCTTCCTGGTTCCCTGTAACCTCACTTCTCGCAGTGAGGGAACCGCCAGAAGGCCCTTGGAGCTGGACCTCAGTGTCCGGGCAGAACGATGGGGGTGGAGACGCTCCTTCAGGTATACTGGGTCGAGGCCATTTAGGGCTTTAAAGGTCAGCACCAACACTTTGAATTGTGCTCAGAAATGTACTGGGAGCCAATGTAGGTCTTTCAGGACAGGTGTTATATGGTCTCAGCAACCACTCCCAGTCGCCAGTCTCGCTGTTGCATACTCATTAACGTGCTCATGCCTTATAGTATGCTCTCTAACTACAGATGAAAATAGGGGCCAGCTTGTAACATCCCCGGCATCACACAAAAAATCAAACTACAAAACTTCACAGTTGCACATTTTTGCAAGTTCTTCATCACTGTGTGCTTAATGCTGCAGTCATTTACTCTGAAATCATCTGTCATCCTTTGATTTAAAAGCAAAGAAGGTGCTCATTCTTTTGTTTAGAGAATTATTGTTGTTATTGTTGTTGTTGTTGTCGTCGTTACTGTTATTTAAAAAAAAAATTATCCAGTAAAATAATTTGCTAGCATCAGTTAAAAATGTAGGTGAAATTGATTCAAATGTTGGCTAGCAATTTCATCACCTCGGAACAAGTCTTCCTAAGGGCATGGTGTGATGGTATTTATGTCTCTTTCCCAATCATTGCCTCGATTAGTTTAAAGGTCCTGAAATTCTACCATTTTAGACAGCCATATGAACTGCTAGTTTGATCTGGCTGGTCCTAGCAGATGCTGCATAGCTTGAAGGGTGCATAGAAATTAGGGCATTTCTGAACACTTGGGGACCACTAAAGAGATTTAGTAGTCAACTACTAAAAGGTCATTCTTTGTTGCAGTACATGGATGTCATTTAAATCCGGTGGCCTTGGAACATGATCCTTGATAAAGCAAATGGCACAATTGCAGCTCAGCACTTTAAAACCTGGGGCTGAAAATGAATGAATGTGTGTCCCTGACTTTGGTTGGCTGCTTTTATTTTAAAGTGAAATTCTTAAACGTTACTGTGCTTGACTCTTTAGCATTCTCTCCCTGAACTGATGTCTGCACTATACTTATTCGAAACAGGAGGGGTGATAATCAATAGCTGCATTCTAGAAAGTACATCTTACCTGGTCTTTCTACTCTGAAGTTCAATCTTTCTGTTTATCTATTCGCGTTTGCATCTTGTTGATTCTTTAGCAAACACAATGCTAACAGTGTGTGTTTGCCGCACTTCATGCTAAGTTTTGCTTAGTAACCCCCGGGGCACTTTTTGAATGGTGCGGAACAACAGTACTCTATTTGACGGAGAGAAGTAGAAAGCAGGCCCTCCATGGCTTAAAATGCATCCATCTTGTTCACAGAACGCTTTTCAAGGATAGAAGAAAATACATTGCACTGAACCATAACCTGCAGCTCCAGACACCTCTGGAAAATAAGCTGTGCCCTTACAGCATCCAGACACAATTGTTGCATCTTTGCCCTTTGCTTTTCACCCTGTTCTGTTGTGTTTCCTTTTGTTGGTGTGGGGGGAAAGGTTTCCCATTGTTTGCAGTCCTTCGCAGCATGGTGTAGTGGTTAAGAGTGGTAGACTCGTAATCTGGTGAACCGGGTTCGCGTCTCCGCTCCTCCACATGCAGCTGCTGGGTGACCTTGGGCTAGTCACACTTCTTTGAAGTCTCTCAGCCCCACTCACCTCACAGAGTGTTTGTTGTGGGGGAGGAAGGGAAAGGAGAATGTGAGCCGCTTTGAGACTCCTTCGGGTAGTGATAAAGCGGGATATCAAATCCAAACAACTCTTCTTCTTCTTCTTCTTCTTCTTCTTCTTCTTCTTCTTCTTCTTCTTCTTCTTCTTCTTTTTCTTCTTTCCACCCACCGCCAATCTAGGCAATGTGAGAAGCATTGCCATGGTGTAATCTGGCAGGCACAGATTTGCCAAACTTCCGAGCTGCTCAGTATTTCTGAACCCATCCAGGAGGGAAGACCCACATCACTGCAGCCCCATCACCACTCACCCAGCGCCTTCCTTGCGAGGGGGCGGGCAGGGCTGTTTGGAGCATCCGGGGGGGGGGTTCACTGCAGGAGTAGAGCCCCCACCAGGTTGCCTGGAGTGGCAGTGAAAGTCAGCTCCCTTTCCTAGCTCTGAAGCTGTGCTGTCTCCCAATGGGTCGCTGCCTCTGCCATGCTGGAAAAAGTCTGAGTGGAGTAATGCGGCTTCTCACTAGCTGTTATATTTGAAAAATGAATCTATATGGTATTCCAGTATTGCAGCAGGAAAATGTAGTTGTCAGGGTTCCCAAACAATGTAATGGCAGCCTTAGAAATAGATTCACCCAAATGTATATAGCTGTAAATGAAGAATTCCATTTGTTTTCTCTAAAACTGAGGTGAGCAGTTAATATTTCGGTACAGGTCACCCCTATTCAAGACAAATGCAGCCCATAAGTAAAGTGTTGCGGACTGCCAGGTTCTCGACTCTTTTGCTAGCAATAGCAAACCTGTCAATTTTTGTTTTGTCCAGTTTCTCATTTTTCCACATTTCCACATAAATGTGCATTAAAAAAAATTATTCCTGAAAATTCAGCAGCTTTTTGTGTGAATTTCTCTTAATTTATATGGAAGTTTGCCTAATATACACATTTTTGCAAGGCAAATTCCCCTAATATGGCATGTTTATATGTTGTTTTCAGAATAAATGTATTCGTATGCACACTTTTACGTGTGTGTGTGTGTGTGTGTGTGTGTGTGTGGAGAGAGACAGAGAGAGAGAGAGAGAGAGAGAGAGAGAGAGAGAGAGAGAGAGAGAGATTATTTGGTGGAAGAACTGCCTTGCAAAATTCAGAGAATTTTGAAAGATGGCTGTGTTTTGGTGTGTTGTATCAGAAACTGTGAATTATGTAGCCCTGCCTATAAATGCACACTGAATTAATTCCCCCCATCCCTATAAGTCCTTCCCCCAGTTTTTTTAGTCCTAGACATGCCAAAAACCAAACCAAAAATCAATTCAGCTTTGCAGTCAAATTTGCAGTCAAAGGGTGTGTGTGTGTGTGTGTGTGTGTGTGTGTGTGTGTGTGTGTGTGTGTGTGTGTGCACCTCAGGCAGAGCTGTTGAAACAGATTATTTTTAGTGTGGATTGAAAAGAAAGAAAGCCCTGTGTTTAAATGCTGTGATGGTGTGCTTTGCTGTGCTGCTGGTTGCTTGCACTCTTCACATTAGCATGCCCTTACAATGATGTGCCTCTGGGGCAGCTTCTTGCCGTTTTTGTGCTTCTGATCAGCCCTTCTGATGCACACAGTCCTTGTCAACTTAGGTGCCATCTGCTTGTGCAATGTGTGCTGTAAATGTGAGCTCTGGTCATTTACTCAGTTATTCTGTTTGATAAGATCAAGGCGGTGTAGAAATCCCTTGCCTATATTAGGAATAAAGGAAGTTGTTTGGTGGTCCTCCTTGAAGGTGTTCCATGGCTAGTCAAGGAAACCTGCATCGTGTTGCAAACCAACAAAGGCATCTCTTAAGGAATGTTATTGCAGGTTTGATTCTCCTAATTGCCACCTTCCTTTCATCTGATCACGCAAGGCAGCGTGTTTGATACCTTCTTAAATGCATAATGCATGACTTCTCATCTGTAATAGAGGTTTTTAAATTCCACAGTAGGTAAGATTCTCTAATTGGACATAATTGTTGTGGCATCAGCAGTTTAACGGCGGCGCTCTTTATGGAGATTGAGATAAATAACTATATATAGTTCTGTTTGTACATCTCTCTCTCTCTCTCTCTCCCCCCCCCCCACTAACCTTTTCTCTAAAGCAAATCATGACGCTACTCTTTTAGCATTATTAGTTGCTGCCAATGCTAAACTCACTTGATCGGCCCATGAAAGTCAATTGATTAATTTAATGAGTATGGACTGAGTAGACTAACATGAGATAACACTCACTATATTGGTGTTAAACATATCTGCTCAAAAATGGTTGCAGAACATTTAGCCCCTTTTTCCTTTTGTAAAATCTATATGTGCAGTCCACGTACACTTGCTGAAGCGCAACACAACCTTTAGGATACCCAGAATGCTTTGAGACTGTTTTGTTCTTAAGCAGCATATAAATAAGATAAGATAAGATTTCTTTATTGATGATAGGACACTGAGGGTCCAATTGCCTCCACAAATTGAATGTGCATTGGTAAGTATATCTGCCAGAGAACATTCAACTTGCCTTGGCTGGTTGGGGCAATGAAGGCTTCACTTGCTTCAGGATGGTAGATTATCCTGGAACTTTGCATCCCTCCAGTATGTCCTACAAAGGCGAACAAACTTGCATTCTGAAAACCCCTATCAATGTGGCCTATAATGTCTACTCACTACCAATCCAATGAAGATACATGCTTGGTTATTTATGGTGTATATAACATAGCAATGTTTGTATCTAATTAGGAGCATGCAATATAACAACAGCTTGATCTTGGTAATGCTACATCGTCGTTCCCCCCCACATACACACACATGCGCACACTTTTAAGGCTGCAGTCCTATGCAGATTTACCTAGGATTAAGACTCTGAACCACTACTGACTTGTACGTATAGAACTGACTATGTGAACAGTTATAAGATGTATCCCAGATCATTTTTGTCCCTGGAATGAAAATGGTAAATATTGCAGATAGGTAAATCATGCCATTCTTGTTACCAGGTGCACTTTACCTAAATACCTCTTAATGCCACCTCATTTCCATTTTCTTACTTTACACATAAAGATTGGTCCTGCAGCGTTTGCATTTGAAAGCAAGCATTAATGTGATTTGTTTCTCTTCCTAGGAAGAAATAGAACACATTTCATGTTCAATGCTGCTTTTTTTCATTTGCTTGCTGAACTGATTAAGTTTCATTTATAAGACCCTAGTATATTACCCAGTGCTAGTAAAGAGTACTATTACAATTTTTCATTCTTTGGAGAAGAGTACATCTGTATCCTGAGTATGACAGTATTAAATACAAATGATTTTACTACAAAACCAAGAATTTAGAGATAGTGGCAGCTGTCCAACTTCAGGCATGCCTAGAGAAAGCGGATTACCTCAACTCATTTCAATCCGCAACCCTGTTGGTAATCTTTGATCCCTATATAAGTGCCTTTTGATACCCTTGGCCATTGCATTCTTTTTGATCAACTGTGGATCGGACATTGGAGGCACATTGTTTCAGTGCTTCCACTTCTATCTGTAGGGTTGGTTTCAAAGAGCAGCTGTGAGATGGTGGGATTTGTTTGGCCCCATGGCAGTTGTGTTGTGGGGGCCTCCAAAGTTCCATCTTGTCCCCTGTGCTCTTAACAACTGCATGAAGCCATTGGGAGTGGCCATCAGGAGATGTGAAGCAAGATTACATCAATAAGCAGACGTCACAGCTCTGTTTATCTTTGCTATCTGAGTCAGGCGAACCTGAAAAGGTGTTAGACCAGTGTCTGGAGGCAGTAAGGGGTTGGATGAGGGCTAGTAAAATGAAGATGAACCCTGACAGGACTGTGGATTGGTGGTTCCCAGGTTCAGCAAATTGAAAGACAGCCTGTTATAGATGGGGCTGCACTCCCCCTGAAAGATCAGATGTGTTGTCTGGGGATACTTCTGGATTTGACTCTGTTATTAAAGGCCCAGGTGACCTCAGTGGCATAGAGTGTCTTTTTCCAACAATGAGCAGCTTGCCACCTATATAGTCTGAGATAGCCTGGGTGCAGTTATTCGTGCCCAAGAAATTCTCAGTTGGACTACAGTTGTTTGCTCGACACTGCAAATAGTCAAGGCAAATGAAGCTGGTGAAAAATGTAGCTAACACCAAAAGAACCAAGATTACGTACAACTATATACCACCCACACAACAAACGTAACCGGCTGATAAATTGGTCTCAATATAACATGTTATAATATTTACATGTAAAACATGCTAAACATATACGTAACTACAATAAGATATATGGTATAAAGAAAACAAATCAAATTACAAATATGCAAGGATATAGGAACATTCTACCGAAAAACTACGACGACAAAGTTCAACAAGTCCCTTGCAACCCACATGATTCTGTTGGAGGTTCCAAAGAGCAAAAAAATAATAAATATGGAGATAATAAGTATGGTCTTGCCAGTCCACGGTGTAAGAGTGTAATTGCCACGAGGAGTGTAACAGATACTGTGGAGTCTGGCGATGGTACTGTGGTCTCGTCAATCCAAGAGATAAAGATGATAATGTCACGAAGAGATGAAGCAATCCAAAGGAGGACAAGGTTAGTAGCCAGAGTTTTAATAGGCTTATCTGCAGGGGACCACTGACCTCTCCTTTTCACCACCCTGAACTGTCACTACCTGATTGGTTTCCACAAAACAGCCTCTTGATAATGCTCTTGCAAGTGGGTTCACTTTCCGTACTGGAGCCCACCTGTGGGGGGGGGGAGCATGGAGAGACAAATACAAGGATAACAGTCACATACAATGGGAAGATTTAGCACAACCTACCTGTTCAATACATTGGCCTTTTAAAGTGCCCCCCAATGTTGCATGTGATTGAATCAGACCCATATCTAAGACATTCCACCAGTAGGCTAGCAACCGTTCTTCAGAAAAGACCCATGTAGCTGCTCCTTAATTGCACAAAATCAAAGGGTTTTGGGAAAGAAAGAAAGAAAGAAAGAAAGAAAGAAAGAAAGAAAGAAAGAAAGAAAGAAAGAAAGAATCCTGCCAGGTTTGCTTTCTATCATAGAGCCCACACCATGTGACTAAAGAGGCAAATTACATTGTGTAGAAATCAAATTGCTCAGGTGCTGGATACAGGGGGGGGGAAGGAAAAATCAGAAAGGAGGGCATATGGGGTATTGTGGGAAAGAGCATTCTGAGAAAGAATGATTTAACTCCAGTTTACTATGCTTACAGCTGCTGGGTGGCTTTCCCTTTTGCCAGGCAAATTGCTGGTTAATACTCCAAAATGATCTGCTGCGGAGAACTGAGATTGTTGGATCCTCTCCGTGTCTGAATGAAATATTGATCAGAGCTTTGGAATGGTGATATGCCAGCACACTCGCCAGATGAAAGGGAAGGCCAAATGCAGATAGAGAAGGAGAAGGAAAGCAGTTTGAAGTTTGGAAGACATAGAGTGTGCTTCTAGACTTTTGCTATTTGAGGGATGGATTCTATCACATACCTGCAAAATCAGGGCGCTTCATTATAGTTAATTGGGAGTTCTTGCGCAACAAAACCACTTCTCCCAAAGTTTAAACCTTTTACGATAACGAAAGGGACTTAAAAATGTACCAGAAAGTGTGAGATGACTTTTCCACAAACAAATCAGAATAGGTGCTCAACAAACTGGGGCCTAGTAGCAGAAAAGAGCTGTGGGTCGCAATGGGAGAGAAATTCGGTTTAGGTTGCATTTATGGGAAGACCTACCTAAGTCACATTTTCAGAAACAATGAACAAATCAAAATATGGCCATCCTTCGAAAGTTGCACTTCTCTGAATTTTGCAATATAGTTCTCCAGACAAGTAATGTGTACAAAAATGCATATACCCTATATACTCGAGTATAAGCCTAGTTTTTCAGCACATTTTTTGTGCTGAAAAAGCCGCCCTCGGCTTATACTCGAGTGAGGCAGGCAGTGGCTCCTATGAAGCTTTCCCAGAGTTTTTGTGGTAAAATTGGGTGCCTCGGCTTATATTCGGGTCGACTTATACTCGAGTATATACGGTACATGGATAAAATGTACGTAGAAATGCATACGTCAGTGAAAAATACATACGAAAAGCATTATATTAGGGGAAATCACTTTGCAAAAATGTGAAAAATTGGGAAAAATTGCACAACAAAGGGCATACAGTGGTACCTCAGGTTAAAAGTACGCTTCAGGTTAAGTACGCTTCAGGTTAAGAACTCCGCTAAGAACAGAAATCGTGCTCTGGTGGCACAGCGGCAGCAGGAGGTCCCATTAGCTAAAGTGGTGCTTCAGGTTAAGTACACTTCAGGTTAAGAACAGACCTCCGGAACAAATTAAGTACTTAACCCGAGGTACCACTGTATTAGGATAAATCCACATAAAATGCATAAAAATGTAGTTATATTAGGATAAATTTGCACCCTAATGTGGATGAATTTCCATGAGGATTATTTTTTTTAATTGCAAACTGAGATCAGAATTTAAGACTGGAAAAATGGTAAATGGAAATGGTCACTTCCGCCCTTCCCTAGCTGTGTTAGAAGGTTAAAAGCACCTCGAAGGAGAAGGGCTTCTCTCTAGTCATCTGTGGCACAGCAGATCTCCAGTGTTGTAAGAGTGTGTCCTGTTTGTCTCTCCTGATGCTCTGCTTCTACTATTTTCTTGCTTGTAAATATTACAAGGATGCCATAAGTCTTCGGTGCTCTCTCATCCAAAGGAAACGAAACCTGACAAGTGCTGCCCCTGGAACTTCTCACCACTCATGCAAGTGCAGCTTGCGAAACAATATTAATATATCAAAAGACAGCTGGGATCAGTAAGGGTTGTATTTTAAATGGGTTTTATGTGATTATGCCTGAAAATCGAGGCTGTGGGGAGGCCTTGGACTCAATGGGGATAATGCTTGCTTTAGGGGCATCTCATATCTCTTAATGAAACCTGGTAGGCCAGGCAAGATATGCTTGTAAACTGTGTTGTACCAGTAAAATATTTTATCACAGGACATCCTGGATCTGTTCCTACATTCTTAAAATCCTAAATATTATCCTACAGTTCTACAGGTATAGTTTGCCAGACTGTTTGATTTATTTGCTTTTTCCTATGCTTTACAAACTATTAGTGCACTAAATCACATTGAACAGTCACTCCTTAAATACTTGAAACAATTTGTTCTGTACTATATTTATACTAAAGTAGCTAGTAAAATCCAGCTATGGCATTTCTTTGCTCACTGGGTTTATTGCTAGCCTGGAATGGAGTAAGCAGCATTATTCCATTGGAAGACGAATGTTCAGTCTGTGTGTCTTTCAGTCTAAATTTAATATCTATTGATTTTCTTTTCTTTTCCAAAGAAAAAGATCAGCATGACTAAGGATGAGATGAAGTAATGCTGTAAGAGAGAGTTAGCAAGGCTTTGCAGGGAAGAATTTAGCATAAAGTTGACATAAAGCATCTTCTTGTTGAGAGACGAGCTTAGCACGAATCCATTCAACTCAGCTGGAGAAAATCTATTTTTATTCTCCCCCTTAAAAGGGTGAAGGTTGTCCAACAGTCCCAGGAGTGTCAATTTAAGACTTGGTTGTGGTAATGGACACTGTTCTTTTGTAGCATCTGCTTGTCTTGTTGTTGTCAGTTGCTTGTAGCTCTGAAAGATTTCTTCCCCAGCCTTCTTTCCCAAACCTTATTATCTCACACACCCTAGCAAGCATGCATCTTGCACCCAAAATGTCTTCCGTTCAACTTCTTGAATGTTCGTTTGCTTTGCGGTTCTTGTGTGAACAATGGAAGGATAATTAATTCGAAAGCTGGTGCAGAAGTTTGGGATATCCTGGGGGTTAACAAGACTAAATGGTTGCCCAAACAAACAAAATGTCAGAGGGAATGGTTCTGAACTCTCTTGCCTTGCTCCTCACATAGCAGTTTTCAATGTTCAGGAGCATTTTAATGTGTTGGTGAGAAGCAATGCATCATATGAACCCCACCCACAGTCTGAATTGGTCCCATCTCAAAGATATCTAGTTCCAGACTTAGACTGCTTTATTATTACAGAAGCAGCACTAAGGGATTTGCTTCTTGTGAGCTACTATATCCAGACTCCAATTTTCATAGTCCATATATATATATTGCATCTGATAAGAGAAGTGCACATGCATATAAATTATGACTTCTGTCTCCAAAATACGTATGTGGCATCAGGAATTGGACCTACTTGTCAGTATTTTGAAAAGGAAAGGTGGGATTGTTGTGCATGCATGTCCTTCCCAAATAATGCAATACACACATAAATTATATTCAGGTGAAAGAATGTACAATGTACCACATAATAACCTAGGTGACAGTTTGTACACAGTACTGTAATGGTAAAACATATTCTACCATAAAACATAAAAAGAAACTTAAGCAAAACCATGCAAAGCATAAGTGAATGGTTTTGGGGTGTGGGATGCCTTCATAGTCTCAAAGCAGCAATAGTATGCTCTAGCTGTAACTTTAATAGTAAATTGCTTATCTGTGTGATGGCCTGGGATTCGGACTCGGATGCTGAACCTGAGGGATCCCAGCCTGCACAGAATTCCCCGCCTCCAGAACCAGCTGAGCCAGGGCTAGGGCCTGAGTCGGAAGGGTCCTCACCTGTGCTGGATCCTCAGGTGCAGGCATCAGCGGAGTCTGCTCTGGCTCCTGATGCGATGGAGGACCCATTGCCCGCAGGTGCTCCACTCTCAGCCCCGTCAGGGGAAGCTGAGGCTGCCCCTGGGTCCGGTAACCCACCAGCCTCTCCTGAGCTGCGGAGGCTCAGGGCAGAGAGGCGAAGGGAACTAAGTTCCTGCAGGACGAGTGCTCGCCTCCAGGCCAGAAGGAGAGGCGAGTCACCAGAGGATCGGGGCCGCCCTATGCCTCAGGGCAGATAAAGGCCAGCCAGCCCCAGCCCCAAGTTGTGTGAGCAACACAGTTGCTAACGTGTGCCTGCCTGTGTCCTCGTGCCTGATCCCGATCTGTACCTTGCCCTGCTTCCTGCCTTGCTCCTTGCCGGACAGACCCCCTGTTGTACTCTTGAACCTTGGACTGGACTTTGACCCTGCTTCGCGGATGAACCCCCAGTGTGTTCCTGACCTCTGACTACCCAGCTAGACCCTCGGACTGTTTCCTGACCCTGCCACTGCCCCTTCCCTGGACTTGGTTGCCTCGCTGGACCTACCACTGCTGTCTGGGACTGCTGTTCATGCCCCGCTCGGCCCCGGGTGAGTTTCTGGTCTTCCCACCTGGTGTCCTCTGGGCTGGGCACCCCCGGAGCCAGCACAATCTGCTTTGCCTACACTGCCAATTCAGTCAATAATACCTGTTCACTTTGTTGTGTCTATAGTACTGAGATGAATGACTGTGTTGCTGAATTTACTGGGAGATACTGCTGCTTTAGAAAGTAGGTGTGAACCTGCCAGCAAATCCAGAGTATTATTTGCACCAGAGTATTATTTGCCATCGGTGGTGTAGTAGTACATTTTGAAGTGCAGGCGTACATCACAACAGCCCACAAATCTGCACCCACATTGAGGTGTAGCCATGCCCCCACAGACAACTGCCAAAAAAACTGCAGTATAATGTCCAATTTATTAGAATCAGAATGATTATGCAATCCTTTGCATTATTACTAGGAATCAGATGCATTGACCTCAATGCTCACTCGTGGCTGCAGAGGTTCAACTTGTGAAACGCACAATGAAAGATCTCAGCCCCTTGAAATGTAACCTTGAGCTTTTAATTAATAAACGTAAACAACCGTGCATAGAAGGTTTGCCATGTAACTGATAACATGAAATAAGTAGGAACCCCATCAGAGAAGGTGAAGGAAGTATCCAACATTTTCTTATTTCCCTTTTTCTCTATGCTAACCTGTCAGAAACAGCAGTAAAACTGCTTTGTTTTCACTACATACAGTTGCCAGAGCAAGGTGTGCCCATCAGTTATCCCGGGCATTTGAGAAGATGTCATTATCATTCCTGCTCTAAAAAGAAAAGTCAAGCTGCTCATGCTCTCTTCAGTACACCATTGGGTGCCTTTTTTTTAAGCTACTGTAGATTTTAATCATCTTAATATTTTTAATACCTGTTTTTAACTACTGTTGTTGTTGACCGTTTTTTTTTAAAAAAAACAATTTTTATTAAAGATTTTCTTGAGTTACAATAGTACATGCATCGCCTCTATTTTCATGTCTACAGATCAGTTACATCCAATGTGAGACATCAATATTGTGTAGAATATAAAGCTTGGGGAGAAGAGAGGGGGGAAGAGGGGTGGTAGTAAACTTAACATTCTGTTCCTTAATATACATGTGAGGTTTTTGCATCAGCGCCACTTGGGTAGGTTTTTTTATTCATTCATTATTTTCCCTTGGCAGTGAAAGAGGTTGGTGGCATGGTTGTTTGTCTTTAGTTGACTGCAGTGAGATTTGTTTGTTTTATTTTACAGCCGTAGCTTGGTTTTCGAACTGCTTAGTTCTCGAACGTTTTGGCTCTCGAACTGTTCCAGTTTGCGAACTATTTTTGAAAGCCAAATGTCCAAAGGGGCTTCCGCAGCTTCCAATCAGAAGCACAAAAATAGCACTTTCCATACTTTATTGCGGTCCAAAGACCCATAAACATAAACCATAAAAACTATTTCAAAACTAGATAGAGTTAAAACGACCAAACAGACAGATGGTAGAACCAAGGCAGTCATTTTGTTTTATCTAGGGCATATTGATCTTTGCTTCTTATAACCTCCGAAAGAAACTTTGCCACGGCCAGTGTAATATCATTTGACCTGTCTTCAAGCTGCACTTTGGTTTCCGAATGTTTTGGAAGTCGAATGGACATCCGGAACGGATTCCGTTTGACTTCCAAGGTACGACTGTATATTGTAAACCTCTTAGAGGGTTGTTTTCATATCTATTCAATCAACATATACATTTTGTTAAATAATAAATCATTAAATGGGGAAATACTATTATGCTATTATGAATTATCATCCTCATATCATCATCCAGCTTAACTGCTATGATGAAATCTATGAAGAAAGACTGACTCCATAGCTGAATTTTGGTGTGCTGTCTGGTTATCTGCTTACGGGGCATGCCAAATCTTGTTTTTAGTGTTTGAAGCCCCAAACAACTTGGGATCAGGTTACCTAAGGGGCTGCCTCTCCCCATATATTTCTGCCAGCAACTGCACTCCTCACATGCTCTACAAGTGAACTTATTTTGCTCTAGATAGTGGTTTTTGGGTGTTGCAGTTCCAGCCCTCTGGAATTATTTTCCTGCTGAAATCCGACATGTGCCGGCTGTCTTGATAGTTAGTTTTTTGGTAGTTTAATATGGCTTTCCCTGAAGTATGACCCAGCCATTTATGGGATATCAACTGCACAAATTTAAAACATGGTTTTCTGCTTTTTAGAGTCTGTTGCATTTTACCTTATTTTTAGAGTTTGTCTCTTTGGTATTTCATCCTTTCCTATGTTATTGTACACCAGGCTGCGGTGGTTTGTAAATCTGAAGAATCATATTTATAAGATCTAGAATGCAGGCAGAAGACTCAGATGAGAGAAAATGGTTTGCTTGAGGGGAAATGGCTAGCTTCAAAGGCGAGATGCAATATACAAAAGCGCTTTTTAAATTCCTTATAAAGCTCTTTTAGAACTGCAAGTACTCATTTTAATAACTGTTAATTATTTATAATGACATATTATCCCCATTAGACTTGCAATTGTACTGTCATATACTTAGTATCATGTCAGAGTTCCCTACCAGTTCTATAGCAGTCTAAGAAATATATTCAGTCAAGCATAGAAGTCTGTGAATGAGCAAATTTCGTTCACTGGCGATGGGATGTGGTAAAGAACAAACCTGTAACCAGATGCTCATAATCTGTGACCTGCCAAGGTGGACATTATGTTGTGACCTTGATAGATCCTCTATTATTGTGGTCTTTGGTGTTTGATTAATCCTCTATTATTGCAATCCTAGGCAGTAAAAAAATAATAATACAGGAGATTCATAAACCTTCTTCTGATGATCTGCTCTATAAGGCTGGCATTCTGTGCTGTTGGCCACAAGTTGTGCAGGGCTATCTTAAATGTTAAACTTCTAATTAAAACGTACTCTTGTTTCTCCTGAGAAGTCATTTCCTTCAGCAAGGCTTCTGGGATTAGCTATGCTGTGGAGCATAGCCCCAACTTGGTGGAACACTCTGTCACAAGAGACCAGGGCCCTGCGGGATTTGACATCTTTCCGCAGGGCCTGCAAGACAGAGCTGTTCCGCCTGGCCTTCGGGTCGGACTCAGTCTGAAGTTTCCCCCCCTTATGGTTTTGATTATGGGCGATAAATGAAGCTGCATTTTAAATTTTAAATTGTATTTTAACTTGTATTTTAATTAATGGTTTTTTTCTTTCTTTTATACTTTATTGTAATTTTATTGATGTTAGTCGCCCTGAGCCCGGTTTCGGCTGGGAAAGGCGGGGTATAAAATATTATTATTATTATTATTATTATTATTATTATTATTAGGCTTGAAGGCAGCACCTATTGGCTGATCAGAGGTGACTTCAAGCTCCATTAGAATGATTCTTCCTTTGCAGCATGACTTTGAACTCAAGACATGCTACAAAGGAAAAAAAATTGACATGGTGACACCTGGTGATTGGTAGGTAGTTGAAGACTTTTTCCATTACATTCATGTGTAATTAAAAAACAACCCACAAACCTAGTGGGTAGCATGGCTTCAGAGGATGGGGGGGGGAAGAGATAGAAATCACTCAAATTTATACTAAGTATGTACAATATATCTGGAAAACTACAAGCTCAGCTCTAAAGTAATTATTCAACCCAAGTGCCAATTTAAATCAATGGATTTGCTTGCCCAAGAACTAAGGCAACACTTTACAATTGAGTCCTTCATGATGGATTAATCCTGACAGAAAAGTTCTACTTGTGGAGCATCATAACAAATTGCATAATAGAGAAAGTCACAGAACCAAGGGCAGATAGAAGCTTTCTTTGTCTGAACTGGAAGAATGTTGAAGAGAGGGTGCTTCGTACTTTTTAAGAGGCTGGACTAAGAGTGTGTGGATGCCAAAAGCAATGTTTCAAATGGACCATTACAGTGATCAGTGATTGCTGCACAAAAATAGGCAAATATTTGTCCTGCAGTAATGAAGGACTGTTTTATTGGTGTAACTCTCTGAGATTGGACTCTGAAGAAATGTTTTGGAGACTTTTTGAAAACTCTCTCATATGAAACACTCCAACAAAGCATCTTCATCATTTGTTTTAAGGTGTTCACAGCTTCTAGAGCAGTAGTAGCCAACCTGGTACCCGCTAGATGTTTTGGAGGACAGTTCCCATCAACCTCAGCCAGCATAGCCAATGGTCAAAGATGGAGGTTGTAGTCCACAACATCTGGAGAGTACCAACATCTGGAGGGGAAATCACAGAGGGCAGCTCTGTTCTAGATCCATCACTGGGGTGAGGGGCAGAAGAAGCATATATGAACAAACATACTGCTTCTCCGCACATTGTCACTTTCCCTAAATTACTGGTGACTTTAGCACTGGATTTACCAACAAAACAGCAATTAAGCATGATCTTAGGAAGCACTGAAAATGAGAAGAGTGCTAAAGGCGAAAGGGTGCTATTTGTTTTTGTTTTTCTTGATTAATTTTAGTTGCTTTTTTTCTTGTGCCTGATGCCATGACCATTAACACCATACATTGGCTGTGTTTGCACAGCTTTTGCCAATGCGAAGCTGCCCTGCATTTATCCAGCCGTTGGGATAACCAGCTGTTACTGATTTCAGCTTCCATCGTTTTGCACAGGAGAGCAGCTTAATTACGCCATGAAGATGCTCAACAAAATTAACCCCCCCCCCAAAGTGGAAAAAACCCGTACTTCATTTAATAGGATACGATATCAAGCACTTGAACTTTAGCACTAGTGCCATATGCAATAAATAAACAAGCACGTCACATCAAACCAAAGCTCTTATCAGGTTAATGATTACAGAATTGAAATGATGTTTCTGATAGTATTAGTATTCTACATGCCCTTATTATTCATTCCTGGATTTCCTCCCAGGTTAAGGTTTTGGAGAAGAAAAACCAAGTTACTATTAACCAGGGGGCCTTTGTATTTCAGTAAGAAACAAGCAAAGATAAACAAATATTAAAAAAGCATTTCCAGACGAGATACATGCTCTAAGTTTTATGGCTAAAGATGGAAGCTACTTCCTTTGGCAACATTCCTATCTCACAGAGGTGTGTTTGGCACATTCAAAATACAACTCTCATCAGATGCTGAAGACACACAGCTTTGACACTTGAGATATGTGTTTTGGGGGGCTCACCCTATTCTTCTGAATTTGATTTGTTTTAACTGTTTTTAATGCTGAGTTTTAGATTGCTGTAACCCAGGGATCCCCAAACTTCGGCCAGATGTTTTGGACTACAATTCCCATCATCCCTGACCACTGGTCCTGTTAGCTAGGGATCATGGGAGTTGTAGGCCAAAACATCTGGAGGGCTGCAGTTTGGGGATGCCTGCTGTAACCCATCCTGGGAACTACTTGTGAAGGATGGATACTAAATTGAACACTGCTGCTGCTGCTGCTGCTACTACTACTAGTAGTAGTAGTGATTGCACTCATTAATAACCATGGAATTAGACAAGAATGTTCTTAAAAATGTGGAGACAGAGAAACCAAACTCAACACCAACTTCATTTAATTAATGCATCTCAGGTCCTAGCTATATTTTTTAGCTTGTGAATATGAAACCAACAATTTACAGCTTTCCAGGCTGATGTCCCAGCTTTTGAATATTCCAAAATGCTAGCTCCCTTATTTTTAGGTGCACTGCATTTGAAGATTCGCCAGTCTATTTGAATTTATTTTGAGAGGCTTCCCATCTGCCAAATTTCCTTGTTGATTTACTCTATGGGCAACACTTTTAATTAGCATTCAGCACATGTACCTGCAGACTGGATTAATTAACAGTGTGTATTGGGTACAAATGCATTTCTGGCTTAAAATCTCAAATGATAATGTAATTAATTCACATTGTTATTGGACACGTTCATGCTAATAATGTGAATGTGGGCAGATTAGAACTAGTGTCCTCTATTAAAAGTTGTGTAAATTGCTTAGTATTAAGTGGGAAATAATATCTGAGCCTAATTGTTTTCCCTGACAAGTACACAGCAACAAGATCAACCCTAAGAGTAATTGAGGAATTGTCTTCTCATTTTCTCTGTGTTTATTAAAATATTTATACCCTGCCTTTCAATTCTACAATTGAAGCCCCCCGGGGCTTCTATTACTCATAATACTCATGCAAAACTTATAATAAAGCAAAGCAATTAGTCAAAAGAACTGCAAACACACTAAAGCAAAACAACAACAACACCACGAAGATGTCTTCAGACGAATGAACCATTTCAGAGCTAATGACTGGAAGTCACAGTACAGTCATACCTCATGTTGCGTCCACTTCAGGTTATGTGTTTTCATGTTGCGTCCCACGGCAACCCAGAAGTACTGGAATGGGTTACTTCTGGGTTTTGATCCTCGCGCATGCGCAGAATTGCTAAATCGCGCCGTGCGTGCGCAGACATGGCACTTTGGCTTGCGTCAGTTCTGTGTTATGCACGGGCTTCTGGAACGGATCCCATCCATAACACAAGGCTCCACCTTATTTGCTTAGTGCCTAAAGGTTCTTCCAAATGCTTTGGACAAAGGAATTCTACAACCTGGGTCCCAATAGTAAGAAGGCCCTATCACTTCCATGCCAGCTAAGTACATCTCAGGCAGGCCTGAGAAAAGGATATCTCCCAGTGACGAAACGTTGGTAGGCTGGTTCACATGAGCAGAGGATATGACCTGGAGCAAATTGAGAGTATATGGGTAAAAACTGTAGGAGAAAGAAACAACAGTGACCTTACTGTGGGTGTCTGTTGTAGACCTCCAAGCCAGACTGAAGACTTAGATGATGCCTTCTACAGCAGATTACCAAGCATTCAAAAAGAAGAGATACAATAGTCATGGGAAACCTCAACTACCCCAATATCTGTTGGAACGCATACTCTGCCAAGAATGTAAGGTCTAACAAGTTCCTTAATTGCCTTGCTGACAATTTCATTTCCTAGAAGGTAGAAGAAGCAATAAGGGGATAATCTGTCTTAGACGTGGTCCTCACAAGGGGGAACTAATCAATGAAGTGGAAGTATTGGGAACCTTGGGAGGAAGTGATCATGTCCTCTTGGGTCTCATTATACAAAGGCAAGGTGAAGTTGTCTCAAACTATCCATAGAATTAGAGAAGTGGATGGACTTTGGAGGTCATCTAATCAAACTCCATGCTTGATGCAGAATCTCCAGTGCAGGCTGCAGCTACACCATCCCTGAATGCCTCTGCTTAAATAACTCCACTGAAGACAAGTCCTCCTCCTGAGGCAGTCTATTGCAGCTCCAATTCTTTACTTTATACTTTTAGTCAGCGGTTGCCAGCAGGGAAGGTTGATACCATGCACCTGGCCTCTGGTCAGCATCTTTGCTGAACTTTCTGTGAGGGGGAAGATAGCAGGGATTTCAGCGCAGGCATAATGCCAGAGCCAATCCAGTGGTCCACCCACACCACGAAGTGCTTACAGGACCACTGACAGGAAGCTGGGTGTGTGGTGCTTCCTTTCCCTGCTGGGCAGCCCTACTCTTAGGTAAAGATGGATCAAGGAGAGGAATCTAAGCACATCTGGCCACACATCCTTACAATATGCCCCACTGCCAGTTAGTAATCTTGCAGCTGTGTTCTCAACTAACTGCTCTTTTTGGAAGTGACTGCAGTCTCTGCCATGACCTCTGCTAGCAATATCTGTGACCCTTAACAGCAACACTTTTCACCCCACCTCTTGTCTTAGTTTAACACCCTGGCTGAAGAAGAGTCTGCTAGCTAGCTTACCATTTTGCAACATTTCGGTTGGTTTCAATTAAGCAATGACCCTACTGCCTGTAGCGTACAGTATGACACAGCAAGGAGCTTAATTCAGAGTGTGTCATTCAGAGCTTAATAGTGAATTAAACAGAACTGTCTTTGTGCATTGAGGTTATTGATTTTTTTTTTTTTTTGCTTTTATAAACAACAACAACCACCTTATTTGATGAAACAGTTTATTTTCAAAGCTAAGGAAGGCACTCACAAAAACCACCTACGATGCAAAGTAATTAAAAAAGCTTAAAACATAACATAGGCTTCATCTGCCAGGTAGAAAACAATCAAAGAGGATACAAATTCAATCAAATGTTAAAAGCAAATTACATGGTACTTTGCATCAGGCTGCTAAGGAAAGCCACTTTCTAGCACAAACATCTATGCAAAGGTTTTTCTACAAAGGAAAGAACATGATATAAAGTGACAGCTTCCTCTCGTTTCCAATGCTACCCTATTTCCAATTCTGTTTCAGCACACAGCAGTTTACCTAAGCAGAGGCCCATCTCTTTGCAGGCACACACATATTCTCTGTGCCGAAGCTGTTGAGAACGTGTGTATAAGTGGCTATCTTTATGTGCAAAACTATAGCGTCTTAAGACTTTCTACCAAACAGTATTAAAATGAGAAAATATATAAACAGTAGTAGAAGGTGTGGCGTCATTGCTCACTTGACCTCTGATTGGTTGGGTTGGTCCTTCTTATCAGGAGGCAGAGAAGGAAAGGTGAATGTTGGTGAGGTCAGTGCTGTGCAAATGCAGTGATGGAACAAATGGATGTGTTTGCACCGCGCTTCCCTCACTATCTTCTCCCTCCCTCTCTACCTCCTCATAAGCAACAGCAAGGCGACCAAGTGAAGATCAGGTGAGCAGTAGTGCCCCACCTTGCCATCTGCTAATGGTCTATATCAGGGTTTCCCAAACTCGGGTCTCCATGACTCTATATAGTCATGAAAGATAAAATATGAAATTGAAAACTGTTCATCTTGCAACAAAGAGCACTAAAAATGTACTGTTATTCTGGCTACATTACACCTTTTATCACCTCATCTTTCTTTCTGGTCTAACTTTGACAGAACACCAGCTCCAGTAAAGCAGGTTGAAAAGAAGGTTTGGGATTATTACTGGCGGAATATCTCTACAAAGCACTTTTAGGTTACTGTGCAAGTGTTCATTGTGCCATAAAACACAGTAGACAAGATTGAATATCACTGAGACCTTATCAATAAGGGCATGGAATGGCTTTCATGGTAACCCTCCTTTTCAATCACAGGGCATACAGAAATTCTAAGGGATATCTGCTTAAGTCATGCAGAGCCATAGCAAGGCATTCCATCATTTCTTGATGTGAAAAATAATTGTAAAACAGAATTGTGTGGTTTAAAACTGGCTCTTTAGTTGCTGTTATGATTAGTAACACACAATGACAAGTCTAGTGAGTGATTCAGGATGAGATGAGTAACACTTTGTTGTACCAGTGGTAGATATGCCTGGTCAGCTGGAAATATTGAGAGGATGAAAGGGAAGAGTGAATGAATGGGGTTCATAGCTTTAACAAATGTACAAAAAATGTCAATGTAAATCTAAACAAAGTTGAACAGCAACTGATGATTTCCTTCTATCAGTCCACGATAGAAAGTGTTCTCTCATACTGCATTACAGTGTGGTATGCTGGCTTGACAGCCATGGACAGAGAGTCCCTATGAAGGGTGGTGAAGACAGCACGGGATATCATGGGCTGTCCCCTGAGTCCGCTAGTTGTTATCTCGAGAGACCTTTGCCTCAGAAGAGCGAGGAACATTCTCAGAGATGACTCACACCCTGGCCAGCACCTTTTTAATCTCCTGCCCTCGGGCAGGAGATACAGAAACATGATAAGCTGCACCAACAGGTTAAAGAACAGTTTCTACCCATGGGGCGTGAGGCTGCTGAATGAAAGACAGCAACATTGCAGCTGACGTTAGGGGTTGGTTGTAGTACGACAGCATACAGAGTGTGACAAGGACTGAGAGATTGTGGGGGGGGGGCTCATTTAATCTCACTGTAAACATGTGGTACAGTGACAATAAAGTATTTATGTTTCTATTCTATTCCCCCCCCCCAATACGTCACTACTATAAAAATTCCGGCTACATCTCCATTTCAAGTCAGACCCTTCTTCCCTAATTTTTCATATGCTGTTGGAATCCCAAAGGTTACCTTGTATTGAGATGTAATTAAAACCATTGGCCTATCTTTGGACTCGTTACTTATGCTTCCATTGTTGTAAGCATTCCAGACAATGAAGCGCAGATTGCTAGAGACTGAATTTCGAAATCTCAGTAGCACAGCCAACAAATCTTGCTCACAACTGACGTTAGGGATCCTACTTTTGCTCCATACCCACATCACCTACACAATCCTCGCCAACCTAGAGCTTCTTCTCTTGCAAGGTTTAACGTTATGTCATCTGCAATTCTTCAGGGAAGGTTCTCGAAGTTCCCATACTCAGAGAGGTATTGTCGCTGTGGTTTAGGACAGGTTGAGACTATTGCACCTGTCTTTTTCTACTGTCTGTTTTATGCAATAATTCATGACAAATGTTTGAGCCCCATGCTGAAGGAGAGGTTAAATTTTTCTGACTCCTACAGGCATTCCTTTTTATTGAACAGCTGCAGGCATGATAGTTTGGAGAAAGTAGCAGAATATCTGAGCAATGCCATGAAATTGCAACATTATAACACTTGAGTGGTACTTTTTAACCTTATTAAGCCTGTATGGTTTTGTTTTGGAGTGTCTTCTGTGAAAAAAATCTCTGTATCCCTGTCTCCTCTGTTAGCTCAACTGGCACTAATTGTATCATGTTTTCTCTTTTCTAGATGTACATCCAGACAACGACACTTACAATATCCATGAGTTTAAGTGCTTCTGTGTCTCTAGGCATGCTCTACATGCCCAAGGTTTATATTATCATTTTTCATCCAGAGCAAAATGTTCAGAAAAGGAAGAGGAGTTTCAAAGCTGTAGTCACAGCAGCCACAATGCAAAGCAAGCTGATCCAAAAGGGAAACGACAGGCCAAATGGCGAGGTCAAAACTGAACTTTGTGAAAGTCTTGAAACCAACAGTAAGTCATCCGTAGACTTAACCATGGTCAAGAGTGGCAGCACTTCCTAATAGATGTACGTTCACAGGAATGTTTAATAAACCACAATTTTTATTGGCTTGACCTGCATGAACATAGAGGTGTGCCAAAGTTCATGTACCCACTTTTTAAGGTGCTTAAAAAAAATCTGTAGCCAACAAAAAATAAAAATGATCGTTTTAGGGGGGGGGGACTCCACTTCAAAAAAAGTTTTAACCTTGATCTGATTATATCATGATGATATAATTTCACTATGATATAATTTCTTATTTCACTATTGCAAAGCTGTAATGCAAAAGCCCCTAGAGCTTTTCAAATTCCAATATTGCATTTATTGGTGGTGTTATCCATATATATACTTTTTACAAGTCTGTGTAGGTAATGTCATCCTTATCTCACTATATGACCACCTGAATAATTCTAAAATTGGAGCATCATCTTCCCCTCCCTCAACCCACCATCTTAAGTGCAACCTTGGTTTTGCCCATGTTGCAATAAGTAGCTAGTTTTTTCTCTCTAGGACAAGAAAAATGGTGGCTTAGTGAGTGATGAAGACCAACAGGAAGTCAGGGGCTCCCGAGCTGTGGTCCTCAGACCACCAGCAGTGTACAAGCTTCATTCAAGTGGTCCACAGTATGTCTATAGATTTGTAGTTGAAGATGGGAGATGGTACATTTATCACATGAAACATCCACATTTAAATTGTATTTTAATAGCTTCTTTTATTTCTTGTATATTCTCTGGAATTCATATTGTATTAGAACAGGCTTCCTCAACCTCGGCCCTCCAGATGTTTTGAGACTACAATTCCCATCATCCCTGACCACTGGTCCTGCTAGCTAGGGATCATGGGAGTTGTAGGCCAAAAACATCTGGAGGGCCGAGGTTGAGGAAGCCTTTACTAGAATATAATGCAGTATAAAAGAAGCTACAAAACTATAATTAAAAATCATACATGGAACATTACAGTTGCTACAATAGACAGAAAAATCATTAAGTTTCCCACCAAGACTCTCAGAAATTTGTAAGTGGTGTGTGTTAGGAAGAAAGATTGGAGATCACTATTCTAAGTGATGTGCCTTCAGGCGTTCATTCTTACTGCACAAAGGCACAAGACCAACCCTCTTGATGGTGCTACACACTAGTCTGAAGAATGTTGCCTTACTCATGTGTTTTCAACATGGAGCTGGTAACACTGTTCAGTCAGATTTCCCATTACCTATTGGAAACTACACCTGAGTAAGGCTAGCACTGACTATGCATTAGCCAGAAAATATGCTTGGCACTTCCACACCTGATAAAAAAATCCTGAGAAGCAGAGGAATGCTAAGATTATTCTTGTTGCTTGGTAGGATAACACAGAAAGCCAACTTCCCAAGTAATCACATGCACACACCATTGCAAGTTAACAATTGGTAAGGGACTATCTGAAAATTCATCCATTGTCTGTTTTCTAAGTAAAGGTAAAGGGACCCGTGACCATTAGGTCCAGTCGCGGACGTCTCTGGGGTTGTGGCGCTCATCTCCCTTTACTGGCCGAGGGAGCCGGTGTACAGCTTCCGGGTCATGTGGCCAGCATGACTAAGCCGCTTCTGGGAAACCAGAGCAGGACACGGAAGTGCCGTTTACCTTCCCGCCGGAGCTGTACCTATTTATCTACTTGCACTTTGACGCGCTTTCAAACTGCTAGGTTGGCAGGAGCAGGAACCAAACAACGGGAGCTCACCCCGTCGCAGGGATTCGAACCGTCGATGTTCTGATCAGCAAGCCCTAGGCTCTGTGGTTTAACCCACAGTGCCACCAGCATTTTCTAAGTACTCATATGCAAATTTCATCACCAACTAGCAAAATATGCAATTCGAAAAGCTGGATCTTCTCCTTCTGAAATTGGTTCATGAACCCTGGCACATCTCGAAATAACTCTTTCAAGTAGGTTTGTCATGGCACTTTATGGGAGCATGTCACCATAGCATGTTATATGACATTTATTTGTCTGCATACTTATCTAAAAAGGCAAAATAGATCTGGGCAAAGTCAAAGGCCTAAATACAAAAGATGAATGGGCCTTCATCACATTGAAGTCTGCATTTTGTTGCATGCATGGTAAAAGAAAGAAAAAATAACAGAAAAAAGTAAACAAGCAAAAGGTTTGTTTCCGATAGCATGCTTTTACAAATGTCAGAGCAACAAAAAAATTATTCAGTGCTGTTGATCCCAGAATCACAAAAAGCTATTGGTAAAAATCTGAAAATTCCTCTTCTCTGGCTTTTGTAGGCTTAGCAATGATTCATAATTTGATATGAGAAAAGGATATGCTTTGAAACAAAATAAACAGCCCTTGGTATTGCAGATATGGAAGCATGAAAAGCATGAATTATAATGTTTATCATGATCTTTTTTTTAAATGAGGTATAAACATACCAGATAAAGACTAGGGAAAAAAATAGTTCCTGTACTCAAGGGAGGGGGAGGGGTGTAGGCTGATACCAAGGCTGGGCAGTGAGAACAGGTTAGCTGCTTGATGCTCCCTTACCCACCCACCTACTGGGGAGCTTCCGCCCAGGTGAAGAGGCTTCAGCCTGCCCAGCTTTGGGATGGAGGCAGCAGGGCTCTAGGATCCTGTCAGAGAGCCAGTGTGGTGTAGTGGTTAAGAGCGGTAGACTCATAATCTGGTGAACCGGGTTCGCGTCTCCGCTCCTCCACATGCAGTGGCAGAGGAAGCCTCTTTGCTACCCGGGGCAGCGCTGCCGCGCGGAGGAACCCCCCCGGGGGTGGGGCTACAGCTTCTGCGGCGAAGGGAGAGCCGCCGGGTGAGCAGCACGGATGGGCAGCCCCAGGAGCCGGCACTCGCTCGGCAGCTCTCCCGGTTGCCATGGAAGCAGCAGCGCCGGCTGGGATGGATGGACTGTGCATGCCCGGATTTCTGGGCATACACAGTCCATCCTGTCCGGCGCTGCAGCTTCCACAGCGAAGGGAGAGCCGTGGGGCTGCCCCGTCCGTGCTGCTTTAAAGCAGCGCAGACGGGCAGCCCCAGGAGCCGGCGCTCGCTCGGCAGCTTTCCCGGTTGCCGTGGAAGCAGCAGCGCCGGCTGGGATGGATGGACTGTGCATACCCGGATTTCCGGGCATACACAGTCCATCCCGTCCGGCGCTGCAGCTTCCACGGCGAAGGGAGAGCCACGGGGTGAGCCGCGGGGCTGCCCCGTCCGTGCTGCTTTAAAGCAGCACAGACGGGCAGCCCCAGGAGCCGGCGCTTGCTCGGCAGCTTTCCCGGTCGCCGCGGGAGCAGCAGCGCCAGCCGGGATGGACTGTGCATGCCCATCCCGGCCGGCACTGCTGCTCCCGCGGCAACCCGCCAAGCGAGCGCCAGCTTGTGGGGCTGCCCATCCGTGCTGCTTTAAAGCAGCACGGACGGGCAGCCCCATGAGCCGCTGATCGCACGTGACTGCCCCATAGCTGGGGGCCCGCCAGCGGGGCGGATCGAGGCCGGCCTGTGTCACCCCCCTACCCTGGAACCCGGGGCGCACCGCCCCCGCCCCCCTCATGACTCCACTGTCCACATGCAGCTGCTGGGTGACCTTGGGCTAGTCACTCTTCTTTGAAGTCTCTCAGCCCCACTCACCTCAGAGTGTTTGTTGTGGGGGAGGAAGGGAAAGGAGAATGTGAGCCACTTTGAGACTCCTTAGGGTAGTGATAAAGCGGGATATCAAATCCAAACTCTTCTTCAGAGCATTGCGCCTCTTTCCCTAAGCTGGCCAGATGCTTCCAGGGCTTGGGGAAGGAGGCACGATGCTCTGATGGGGTTCGAGAGCCCTCCTGCCCCCCCAAATAAGGTGATGGTGCTGCTTACCATTGTGTTTCGCCAGGAAAAAAAGCACTGGCTAAAGAGAGAATCGAGTTGGTGACAGCAGATCTTGAAGTTTGCTCCTGTTCCTTCAGTGGCTGCGTGGCGGGGGAAAATGTAGGAAGTGTACACGGTGGTGGAACTAGCCATACCTTCCAAAGATTTGGATGCTCTCGAAGAATTACAGACACCACAGATAAAGAAACGGGCAGTGCTTGGCATAGGATTTTAAAAATTATTATTCATCAAAATAACGGCCACGGTTTTATTAGGGGGGGGGGAGCCACCCTCAAAGCAGCTTGCATTTTTTTTAAAAAAAAATGCAATCAGAAACCCAACAATATTGATTGGTTAATCACATTGCGGTTGCTAATCATTAAGCTCTCTTGATTTCATATGCCAGTATGGGAAGGTAAAAATGTCTCTGTTTCTCTCACAAATGTCTCAGAGGCTCAGAATGAATACAAAGCAAAAAAGTCACCCTGGTTTTCTCCCAACAGCCTGTCAGTGTTCAACATGCACTTAATATATTCCATCCTTATTAAGCTTTTATTTAGGGTAGGGGGTTAGGCTTGGGTTTATTTTAAAAAATATGATATGAGTGTTTCTGCAAACTTTAGTATTAAGTTTTCTGAAAGCCTTCGTATTGTGTGTGGATGGTGCTCTTTTGCCTTCATGAGGACCAATACTCAGAGAGTGAGTTCCCTATCTACATGCTAGATGGGAGTGGCTAAATCTAGTATAAAAGGTAAAGGTAAAGGGACCCCTGACCATTAGGTCCAGTTGTGTCTGACTCTGGGGTTGCAGCACTCATCTCGCATTACTGGCCGAGGGAGCTGCTGTACAGCTTCCGGGTCATGTGGCCAGCATGACAAAGCCGCTTCTGACGAACCACAGCAGCGCACGGAAACACTGTTTACCTTCCCGCCGGAGCGGTACCTATTTATCTACTTGCACTTTGACGTGCTTTCGAACTGCTAGGTGGGCAGGAGCTGGGGCCGAGCAACAGGAGCTCACCCCGTCACAGGGATTCGAACCACCTACCTTCTGATCGGCAAGCCCTAGGCTCTGTGGTTTAACCCACAGAGCCAGCTGCGTCCCTATGCTAGATGGGAGTGGCTAAATCTAGTATAAGCTCTCTCTAAATGTGATTTGTGAGTCACAACTGGAAGCAAACCTATTTCATCTAGTAGCTTGATGCTCAGCAAAGTGTTTTTGTGTTTTACTATAGTCCAATCTTGGCTTCAGCCCCACAACATTGATATGATTTTAAAGCTCATCTTCAGTGCCTGCCTTCAGGGTGTTGATCCTCGTTGTTTACTGCTTGAGAAGGAGGGAGATTAGAAAAGGCAACACATCCCCACTCTAGGGAGTCCCCCCCCCTCCATGGTGTAATTGAGCTGTCTTGGCTGAAAGACAGGCAACTCAGAATTGGCTCTGCTTTTTTTCAAAAGTCATCCTGTAGCTATTAGACCATCTTAACTTTACTCCCTACTGCCAAAATAATTTGTGGAAACTTTTTAGAGGCACCAGCACACTTATCGCTGAGTTTCTTGAAAGCTGCTCTTTGAAACCAGCTAGCTGTAATAGTACTCAGAATACCATCTAGGAAATATTCCTTCTTGCTAACAGTTGGTGACCCTCAGGTCTCAAATTACTTTTGCAGTGACAGTCACGGCATTGTGCGACAATGACATCATTTGCGGTGACGGGGCGAGGGGAAGCATGGTGCCGTGGAGGGAATGAAACTCAACAGGTTGCGGATATGCATTTAGTGGAATATAATCTCAATGGGGTATGATATCACTGGGGCTTAGTTGCACGTAAGTGTGCTTAAGCAGACTTCTAGGTTCGGTTCCTGACTCTGTCGGGATTCTCGTGACCTAAAGGGCACAACAGCACTTTTACAATGCATTTTTTTTATAATGTAGTACATTTTGAAATTGCTTTGAAACTCGGTGTTTCTCCCTGAACAGTGATGATTATGATATAAACTCATCTAGCTCTAAACCCTGGATCAGTTGCGCAACTGGTCCCTTGCTCTTCCCAGCCCACATGCTAACTATTTGCTAAAGAGGCCTTTTAAGTTCCATCAGGGAGCAACACTGTGAGAGTACTGTTGCCTTCATGTCTTGCTTGAGGCGGCATTCAACTACCCGCTGCAGGAAGCAGGGTTCTGGACTCGATGGGTCTGACTCCTTCTTAATTCTCATCAGCCCTGAAGCAGTTAGCATTGGGGGCCATGAGACCATTCGGGCCAAACAGTTGCTCCACTGCCTGTGGTTGTAGCGGGGGGGGGGGGGAAGCTGCCAGGGTGATTGCCCTGGGCACATTTTTCTTGGGAGGAGGGGACGCTGCTCACACCGCCCTCCCTGAACCAGCCCTGTGATGTTTTGCGAAGTGGCCTGTGGAGGGCCTGTGAGGGCCCAATGCACCCTTCGATCCCAGCTCCTTGAGGACAAGGATGGCATCGAAGGGGCTCACACTGCCCTCCCCAAACTGCTTTGTGAGGCTGGGATTATTCCAGCCTCGTAAAATGACTCAAACAGGGGGCTCTGTTTGCCCTCTGCACCCCGCACCCTACCCTCCCGGTGCGCACACATGCCTTGGACACCACGAAAACATGCTCCTCCACTGCCGCTGCCACAGTGTCCCTCATGCCAGCTATCACTGTAAGTTTGGTTAGGTTAAGCCTCCCTTCACCACTCTGATGCCTCAATATCTTTACCATTCTGCCATTCATCAGCTTCCAGCTCATGCTGATCCTGCCCATTGTGACCGATTTAAATAATCGAAAGAGTCTGTAGCTTCCATTCCTTTAGTGCTGCTATGAACTGTGGAGGGTGAAGCCAGGGCCAGTGCTTCCATTTAGGCGAACTAGGCGGTTGCCTAGAGCGCCAAAATAGAGGGGGCGCTGGCCAGCCTGCCCGCCGCCCCCCGCCGCCCCAACCAGCAGCGGAGCAAGCAGGTTGGGGCAAATACCGCGGCGGTGGCGCCAAAATGGAGGGGGCGCTGGCCAGCTTGCCCGCCGCCCCCCGCCGCCCCCTGCCGCTGCCCCAACCAGCAGCGGAGCGAGCAGATTGGGGTGAAAACCGCGGCGGCAGCGCCAAAATGGAGGGGGCGTTGGCCAGCCTGCCCCTCGCCCCCCGCCGCCGCCCGGTGCCACCCCAACCAGCAGCGAAAATCGTGCCGGCGCGGGGCGCCCAGCGGGCAGGAGGCGGGGCACCGTACGTCATTGTGCCCCCTTGCCTAGGGCGCCAAAAACCCTGGCACCGGTCCTGGGTGAAGCACACAGACATTCATACTGTCAGCATAAACCCCGCCTGGGGCAGTTTGTGAGACTGCCCCAAAGCCAGAGCAAAGCCGTGTGCACACATCCCCGGCTACAGAGAGTCCGGTGGCGCAGTCATATGTGATTGTTCCCAGAATGAAGAACTACACACACAAGCCATAATTAAGGCTAAAACTATTTATTGTAGGAGTAGTGTAGAGAGAATCTCTACTCCCAGCTCATTTAGACAGAGCTGCCAGAATGCCGTCTTTCCAGCTTGAGGTCTAGCCAGAAGAGTAAGCACAAAGGCTAGGATTACAATAGTACAGTAAAACATAAACATTCCATGTAGGAAAGGATAAGGCAGCTTTCTCACGGCTTGGTGAGACAGGCAAAAGTAAAACCATCCTCGCTGCAGCTGCGTGCCGCTCGGCTTGGACAAATATCATAACACATACTGTACCCTCGCAGAGATGCATTTATACCACCAATCGACCATTTTCCCTTAGCGGAGGGGCCATGGGTCTCTGTTCAAGCAAATTCTTTGCATGCAGAAGTTATCCAGTTCAGCTCCTGGGAGCTACATTCTTTTTAAAGAAACATGATCAGATGTAACCAATGAACAAGACCGTCTGACAGAGAGAGGTGCAAATAGCTTCTCTCTGTGAGCAGGTGGAACAATGGTTGATGGAAGTTCATTTCTTCCATTGATTGGGTGGAGGGTAATCAGGGTGGCGCTTAGTACACCCTTTTATGGTCCTATCTCTTTTTCTGGATTTTTTAAAGATGTGGCACCCAGTTTATGTTATGCCACACACACACACACACACACACACACACACACACACACACACTCAGCAGTCATTTTGTGACTGGCACCTGTGGCACTTCCTTAAAACTGAGCTTAAAAATAATCTGATCCGGTATAAGGCAGCTTCCCAGTGCCTGCTTCAGGAGCACAATAGTAAGAGGAAAATAAATGATAGATCCCAATCCTGCTTTTATAACACTAGGGGCTCACCCAGGCTTCCTACTATACTGCCTGTCTGAGCACTTTCTTTTGCCCTTGTGGTTTCCCTGCAAAACCCTGCTCTTTACCACTGAACCGGACCAAATGGCAATCCACGGAAAACCCAAGTTTCCATTGGTTCCGATTCAGCTTTAGAGAGCCAGTTTTCCTGGGGGAAGAAAAGAGTTATCGGACACAGAGCTTGAAAGTGTAGCCCTGTGCCTAAAATCTGCAGGGGGAAAGGTAAGTGTAGATGAACCCTAAGTCTCATATTATCCACACTGCTATTCTCCATTTACAATATTTTGAATAGCATTACCTTCAGGGTCCCATTTTTCCTTATAATGATGACACTACCATGCAAGTGGAATGAAAGTAGATTACTGAAGAAAAGAAAAGGCTACCCAAACTCATGAGGATCCTTGCTTTCTTCATAGTATTGTTATCATTGTTGGAACAGTGACAACAGGTAAACATTCCAAAAAGTGTAGGCTAAGGTTTTGTGTTTTTTTCTTAGAGTTTTCAAGCAGTTAGTAGGTGAAATAGCAAGGGTCGTGCAGGGTGCAGAACTAATTAACAGTTATGGTTGCGTCCAAAGAGCCCTGGTTTCAAACTGGGCCTGTGTGCATGTGTTGCTTAGCAACTGCGTAGAGCAAAATAAGCCTCATTTTCTTGCATATAAAATGGCTAACATGTTTAGCATGTTCTAGTAGTAGTCTCATTCTGTTAGAAACCTGGCCTGACCTGCTCTGGTGTCTGACTGCTTAAGCAGGGGACTCCATTCATACACTCTTATTTATAGCAGTTTTCTAGGATAAGTCATCAATTAACCTGAAATGGAAATATCCACCCTTTTCTGCCGCATTTGCCAGAGTGAAACCTCCTCCTTAATGCAAACTTCTCTTTGCAAATGTAAAGCTTTACATGAATTGTTCCAATGTCAATGCATACAAACATTACATTTTGTGCATATTAAATATAAATCTTTAACAGACACCCTGTGTATTTTAAGTGTAGATGAGCTATATTATACCATGAATGTCGAACCTGTGGTCGTGTTAGCTAGGGCTGATGTAGCATAGTGAAATCTGGCTGGCTACGAGTTAGTCACTCCTGTACAATATATTTAGTTCTCAATTCACTGACTGCAATCGCAGGGTGGTATTCAACTAATCTTTACTCAAAGCAGAGTCACTCAAATTAAGGAACATTACTAAGTTAACTCCATGGGTCTATTCTTGGGTATAACTTTGTTACCACCCCCATTACCCACTTGCTTGGGAGACGGCCTGATTATTGAAAGGATTGCTTTCAATTTAAGAGAACGGCATATCATTTTGATCTGTCTTTATATTATTCCAAAGGACTAAACTGATCTTTTAAAAGTCCGTTAGTTCCTTGAGTTTATTGTGCCAAATATACAGCCATCTCTGGTCACCTAGGCTTGCCAAGTGTGATTCGTATTTCAACTGTGAATTGCCCACAGTCTTTAAAACCAAGATACCAGCTGCTGAGGCTTTCAAATCCCCAAACAGAAGCAGTAAGCTCATTATAGTAAATTGTGGATGATGCTTGAGAAGATGTTCATGAAATAAAGAGAGAAGAGGAAATCTGTGTACACTGGTAGTCAGTGTTTTCTTCCCCTCCCTTTTTAAACCACAAAATGAAATTGACAAGAATGTAACCAACTTTCAAGATATCACACACAAATTCTTAGGAGTACTGTTAATTTAGGTTCATTACTACCCTAAGAAGCCATAGGCTCAGGAGGACTTGATACTTCTTCTTTTAATAACATTTTAAATGGAAAGATTGAACACAAGCAGTGCAGAAAATTTCCTTCATTGGGTAAGTGGAGTTAAACTGAGTTTTCTGAAAAATCCCAAGATGGAGAAATTTCTCTATAATTTTCAGGAGAGGGTTGCTGCTTACCTCACTTATATTTTACAATGTGGCCAAGTGCTTTCCAATTGTTATTGCTTTTAACTGCAGTGGTACCTCAGGTTACATACGCTTCAGGTTACATACACTTCAGGTTAAGAACTCCACTAACCCAGAAATAATGCTTCAGGTTAAGAAGTTTGCTTCAGGATAAGAACAGAAATTGTGCTCTGGCGGCGCAGCAGCAGCGGGAGGTCTCATTAGCTAATGTGGTGCTTCAGATTAAGAACGGACCTCCGGAACGAATTAAGTTCTTAACCAGAGGTACCACTGTATTTAAAAATGTCCTACACTGGTTGCAGTGGTGCAACGGTTTCTGCAAAGCTCCCTGCTGGCTGCTTCTGGGAGTGCTGTGAGATATTCATTCTGGTACTCTTAGTTTCTCATTTTTCCAATCTTAAATTCAATTCTCCAAATTTCTGCAGTGGTGTGCTTTTCTCTATTTGTTCCTCATCAAAATTAATCATCATTTTTGTCCAAATCTCTCCTATGAAATACATTTTTATATGCTGTTTTGACTACACATTTTTGCAAGCAATTTCCCCTAATATAATGCATTTTTGTATACTATATTCATTTTCGAGTACACTTTTCCCTAATGCATACTTTTTTTGTAAACTGCTTTGAGTTTTGCTCTTTTCTTTTTACAGTATATAAACTTTATGAAATAAATTAAATATTAAAAAATTTGTGAACCTTGGTTGGAGAATTGCAGCGCAAAACTCAGACAAGTACGAATTTTAATGGATGAGTGTTTTTCAGTTCTTACATTTGGACAGTGTGAATTTGATAGATTAGCATTTAAATGGCAACTGAATCGAATTTCTCCTCCAACCCTATCTGGGAGCAATGTCAAATCCCATAGCGCTCTCTCTCTCTCTCTCTCTCTCTCTCTCTCTCTCTCTCTCTCTCTCTTTTCCCCCCAAATCATTTTTATTAGGTTTTCCAATCATAAAAATCACATCATATATTTATAAATATCAATTAGTCCATATAGTCCAATTAATCCAAATAAATCCAAATGGATTGCCAAATTATTAATTCTTTTTTTTTTTACTTCCCTTGCTTCAGACAATTAGGATTTTAATCACTTCTTAAGTCCGTCGCCTTCCGTAGTCCTGATGTCATCAATCTCCTTTCTGTTGTTATCTGTCGTTCTTTCTTAAATCCCATAGCTCTCAAGCCATTCCAGGGAGTATGGCTGGAGGGAAGCAGAATGAGGCTCTCTCTCCATAGATTCCCTAGTGGCAGAACTTCCTGAGATGAACCAGGTCACTTCTGGAAGATCTGTTCAGGTGGAAGTGGTCAGCAGGGCAGGGAGGCGCTGTGTTGCCACCTTCCTGATAGGGTGATACTGCCACTTACTGAGGCAGTGAGGTCAGGATACTAGCAGGAGTGCTGGTTTGGCTCCACCCATGCAGCCCCCATGCATTGCTGCATCCTTGACTTCGCCACTGCCCTGCCCCACCACTCCACCACCCCAGTAAGCAGCCCTGACACCACTGTTGGGATTGCCCCACAATGCTAGGTATATTTGGTTCAGGTCCTGTGCTGAAATGGGTTTGTGTGATACCCAGAATCTCTTTGTGATCCCTGAGCTTGAGCAAAATGAACAACCTGTCTACTGTGTCTGTCAGCAGCCCTGGTTAATACCCATGCCTAATTCTGTTCAGTTTCTTTGAAAACATGGCACATCACCAGCATGAAACATTTCACAGGGTTGTTAAGCTTCTTTCCGTAGCCATAAGAAGGGCTCTTCTCTGTTTGGCTGATCTTCGTTTGTTTTTGCCTGCAGCTTCCTCCAGCAAGACGACTTATGTCAGCTACAGCAATCATGGAAACTGAGCGAGGAAACCAAACATACCTGAAGACTTGCAGGATGCGAACTTAAGAACAACGTTGACTATAGCATCATGAGAACTCAGCCTCTGAGATGTCTCTAGACCATAGTCTAAACCGTAAAAGGACAAAGACTAACCTTGAGCCCAAAGCAGGAGGGGCGGGTGGGCTGGGAGAGAAATCGCCCAGAAATATATTATATGACTGTGTGTCAAATGTCCAAACTGTTTACTCATGAAAGAAGGTGAATCACAAAAGGAAAACAAAAATGTTAGCTTGTGAAAAAAAATGCTGTTGAAATAAAAAACCATGTATGATGTTCTACTTGTAAGTACTTTTTTGTGATTGTGAGAATTTCCATTCCCGTTCCACACTTGTTCAACTTGTATAAGAAGATGAAGTTTGTTCCTTGTGAAGATGGCTGACTGAATTGAAGCCCTGCGTTGTGCTAATGATAAATGCAATGGTTGACGCATGCAAATTTTTATACAAAATAATTTATTTCTATTAATAAAGGAATGTTTTGCAAATGTTGAGACTTGTTTCGTTGCCATTTTGGGGGCTGCGTTCAAATGCCTGGTGTGAATCCCCCCCCCCCTGCAGTGAAGGGGATAGATATTGTGTGCTATGGAAATTGCAGCTGTAATGTGGGAGACGGTAGAATCAGGTGCTAGTATACTTGGGATGGTATGCAGAAACATGCTTGGTATCTAAGTGTTTATACAGGCATCGGGCAATGGGTGCAACTGCAATAAGTTCATTGGTCAATTGCCCCAGTGTCCCTAGAAGCTGATGGCTGGAGATGGATGCTATAATCTGTGAAGAGCTGGAAGAGATCACACTTCGCTTCCTTGAAGGATAACAATAGCCTTTTTCCGCCTCGTCCCACCCCTTCACCCCTTCCAAAAAGGAGTTAGGGTGGAAGCCTCATCTGCCATCTGCCTAAAGGGCAAGCAGGCTGCCCTCAGACACACTGTGTTCTGTGTGACAACCTGGGGAGCAAGGTAACTGAGTGCATATAGGTGCAAGCTGTTCCTACTCTTACCTCTTTTTGTTGGTTGCACCCATCAACAGTTCCTCTTTTGTGGTGACCTTTGGGCACAGTAGAAATTTTGATTAGCCCGGCAGACTGGTGTTTTCACCTGCTCCACACTGCATGGAACTGGATGGTGGTCTGCTAAATAGATGATTGGTTAAACTGGTAACTTTGGCGGGCAGGGAAAACGTAGGTCAGCTAGGTCCTTAGGCGCCTCTGTGGGTGATGGGGAGCTCCTGGGTTTCAGGACCCAGTGGTGGGAATTAGGGCCATCTTGCCTCCTCATCCACTTGGAGTTGGGGCATCTCAGGGGGTGATCATGCAGGAATACCTCCCTCCTCTCCTTCAGGGCAGGAAGAATTGGTTCTACCCATCCTTGCAGGAACTGACCACCTGCATAAAAAGGACCCAACAGTTAAGTCCAGTCACAGATGACTCTGGGGTTGCGGCGCTCATCTCGCTTCACAGGCCGAGGGAGCCAACGTTGGTCCTCAGACAGTTTTTCCAGGTCATGTGGCTAGCATGACTAAGCCACTTCTGGTGCAACGGAACACTGAAACCAGAACAGCGCTTGGAAACGCCATTTACCTTCCCACTGGAGCGGTACCTATTTATCTACTTGCACTTTTTGGCTTGCTTTCGAACTGCTAGGTTGGCAGGAGCTGGGAAGAAGCAACGGGAGCTCACCCTGTCGTGGGGATTCGAACTGCCAGCCTTCTCATCAGCAAGCCCAAGAGGCTCAGTGGTTTAGACCACAGCGCCACTGCGTCCCTCGACCACTTGCATACCTGTGGACATTTGCCTGAATTTTTGTTATCGAGCTCTTGCACTGATAGCTTTTCCTCTGCTGGTTCTCTTTATGTTTACATGGGCCAAAGTGAGCTATAGTTCAACTAGCTACTGATATCAGTGTTTTTAATTCAGCTCTCAGCCGCAAAGAAAGGAAAAGAAGCACACCACTTTTATTGTTGAAATTAATATGAAAAGAGGGGTGGAACCCAACCACAACCACCCTTACTACTATAGACTACTTCAAAAGGTAGGTGCAAATACAGGTTGTTTGTGAAACTGATCTAATTGTAAATCCCCTAAAGCCAGCAAGACAGGTCAACAAATTATTTCAACAGGGAGGCAGAGACAGAGAATGACTTTCAGCCTAGAAGTCCTTCATTTTACTACCTCCCTCCTTGTCTGTATTGATATAGGATTAAGATCAATGAGATACAGAGTTGCTGGGAAATATTTGGATTGGCATAGAGGCTGTCAGTGTGTGCTTTGGGATATCAGACACTTTTTCCCTGCCGTCTATGAAATGAATGAAAAATAATCCAATTCACTTATTTTCAAGCAAGGCTGTATTTAGGCTACAATCCTATACCCACTTATCTGGAAGCAAGCCCAAGTGCACTCAATGGGACTACCTGCTAAGTAGACATTGACAGGATTGTGCTATCAGTCTTGAATGTAGGGATACCCTGGTAGGCTGGTACAGTGGCGTAGCAAGGTCAGGTGGTACCCGGTGCAGAAAAAGTCTTGTCAACGCCCCCCCCCCCACATTGAAATTCTGTTGAGCTTTTTTGGGGGAGCCAGAGTTCTTGAGCCTTTTTGGGGTAGATCACGTGCCTTGCAACGAGCAATCTGCTGGCCGCCCTACAGCTGAGGGAGAGCCAGTGGGTTGACTGTTTAAGCAGAGGGAAGCCTGCACACGTCAAAGCCACAGCATCTCTCACAGATGTTGACTGCCGCACAGCATTTTGACACCCCCCTCAGAGGTGGCACCTGGGGCGACCCGCAAACACTGCACCCACCTTGCGACACCTCTGGGCTGGTAATCATATACTGAACAAATACCCAGTGTCATCATACTAAGCAGATGCACACAGAGCCCCAGATGTTTCCAGAGAGTTTAGCCAAGCAGCCACAAGATAACTGTTCATCAAAACTAAGATGCAAAATATTTTTATACATCTTTTAAATAACCAGATGAACCAATACAGGTGTAGCATTAATGAACCATCATAAAAGCATATGTCGAGCCTCTACAGCATTCAGAGTAGAACACACCTCACAACCAAATAATATCTTTGGTTATATGATAGTGCTACAGTAATAGAGGCACATTAAATTCCAAAAAGTAGATGCCCAGGAAGCACCAAAAAAAATTCACTAAAAATACCCCACCTGTTTGGATGAGTGTGTCTGTAGTATCTAGAATTCTAAAAATACTCATCTCCATTCAGTGTGGCCTAGAACTGTCCCTGACTATTCACATGTGATCAAAGCTTTCCGGGGAATCCCCCCCACATCAAACAAACACGTTACCATTTATCTTTCCTAGTTCTGCATAAAGATGTTTGTAGCAACTGCTTTCTTTTTCCACTGGTAACTTTTACAAGACTTATTCTCAGTGCTTTTTTAAGAAAAGGAAGGAAGGAAGGAAGGAAGGAAGGAAGGAAGGAAGGAAGGAAGGAAGGAAGGAAGGAAGGAAGGAAGGAAGGTAGGTGCCGTTACTCACCATGAAGTTGTTACAGTGGGTGCCACACTTTTAACATTTGGGAGGAAAGGTCCTGGTACTGTGTACCCTCAAGTACCCCCAGGAAAAAAAGCACTGCTTATTGCTGAATTGATCCTAAGCAACAAGGGATCACGCAGCATCATGACACTATGTTGTCAGTCCAAGCTGGCTACGTGATAATGTTACTCAGGCCAGCTGAGAGTAAGGGCAACTGAACGGTAGTGAAAGAACACAGGTGATGCATGAGGGATTGCCCTCATTCTGAATGAACAAATATTTTCACCACCTTGTGCTTATAAATTGCAGAAGGTTGAAAGTCTATTTACAAAAAGTAATCCCTGTTCCTTTTGGCTTACATCTAGTGGATACTCTGTCATATCCTGTATTTATAAATTCCTTCTCTGGCAGCGTAACTACTGCCCTCGATTGCCAGTTCCCTGAGACTGAATTGCTCCTGGGGTTCTCCATCATTCCAACCCTCTACCATTACTGGTGTTCAAAATTCTTTGATATTCCAGACAATTCTTCCCAGGTTTTCAGACTATCAACATACAATGTGGGCAACTTAAGCAGACAAAAGCCAGTCAGCTCAGATTTCTCTTGAGTCTCCAGCTGGCCCTGCCTGCCCCAATTTTCCCAAAGCTGTCTTCTCATTCTACTGAGCCTGCTTCCTCCCTCCACCCCTCTCCCAGTCTTTCCCGTTGGCCACCATGTCTGTTTGTGACATGGCAGCGAGTCTAATGCCACTGGCAACAGCTGGGGAAGAGTCTGCACAGCCTCCCATTATCCATCTTGAGGGAACAGGTGCCATGAACACTATGTGGGTGTATTTAGAAAGGCACTTATTTAGAATTAGAAGGTGGCTTATGTCGTGCGGTACTCTTCATTACTTTCACAGGTGTCTCGGGAAAAGCTTTGCCAGCTTCCAAGGCAAACGCAACCTGCTGAATATCATAAATGTAGTATCTTATTTTATATCATCCCCACAACCGGGGTGAACAACACAGTAACACTAGACAACTCTGACAACATAAATACATATATAGATTACAAATGTACAAAAAGGAACCCAAAATTTATGGATCCCATGCCATAATATAAGAAGTCCATGAGATGATGTAAGATGAACAAGGTTTTCCGGAATAAAGTCAACCTGTTTCGCCTTTCGGCTTCTTCAGCAACTTGAAATCACCATGATATTATAACAAGGAGTACCATAAGTATTTCAAAGGTTGCAAAACCCCTTCACGATATGGTGAGGCATACTCTCTCTGTTGTGTATTCTTTTGGAATACCATTGTTGAATAGGATTAGAATGCTGTATTGGATTCCATTATGTTGAAGAACTAGAAAGGCACAACAGAGAGAGTATGCCTCACCATATCGTGAAGGGGTTGACTTTATTCCGGAAAACCTTGTTCTGCTTACATCATCTCATGGACTTCTTATATTATGGCACGGGATCCATAAATTATGGGTTCCTTTTTGTACATTTGTAATCTATATATGTATTTATGTTGTCAGAGTTGTCTAGTGTTACTGTGTTGTTCACCCCGGTTGTGGGGATGATATAAAATAAGATACTACATTTATGATATTCAGCAGGTTGCGTTTGTTGTGATTTAGGCCAGTGCTGTACGTAACCAAGGGTTGTTGTTTGTTGTTAGCTTCCAAGGCAAATGCAGGCATGGGGAAGTGGATGGCTACCACCTGACAACATCATTCCTGACTTCAGCCTGCCAACTTCCACTGGATTACACACATGAATGTCCACCAGTTCATCCATGCACCCTGTGCTTGACTGAATGGCAATGCATCTGGACACAAAGCCACAATATCAGAGATCTGTGAGACCGCAGTATTAAAACGGTTCAGGCTTTCATTAAGCATCCCACTACCATTTTGTACTTCAATGGTATAAAAACAATGACAAATAGCTACTCAAGGTATTGTTACCAACTCAAGCATAGAAATGGCTGAAGACATTGTTTCCGAACTTTCCGGTTTGTAAGACTTATTGAATCAGAATGCATTCACCTTGTTTGTTTATATGTATCCCTCATTTTGCAATCTAGATGAGATGCTGTGTAATGTGGGGGCACAAAATGCCTGTTTTATTGTGTTCCATCACTGTGATCCGATTTCAAAGTGCACATATATGACAGGCATATTTCACTATCGTGTTGGACATTAAGTTAGAAAGATTGCTTGATGTGGTAACATATTTGCAAATAAGACACATGCCAGGGGGCAGATTAAGAACGACAAGTAGGGATCTGCATACATCAAGCTCTTCAAAATTGAATGTGGCAAAACTTAATCATGGCCCTGGCATTAGCCTTGTTTCCTTGGGCTGCAGTTTGAAACTCTGGAAATCCAATTCTCAGCTCTGTAGCTGCCCTGACTTCACAAGAGCTACAAAGGATAATCGATGGGGTCAGGCTATTATTCTTTTTCAAGAAATTATATATGGAAGTATGCAAGGGAGCTCTCTCTCTCTCTCTCTCTCTCTCTCTCTCTCTCTCTCTGCCTTCAGTTTTGCTCTTAAGAGTGTATAACAACAAACACAGGAAAGGAAATTTACAGTAAGCAGAGAAAGCTATAGTTAGATGAATGGAATGGGTTGCAGCAGTAGTGTTAGAATCACTGAGGATATTTGAAAATCAGCCATGGATTAAGGCTGCAATGCTACACACACTTACCTGGGAGTTTGGCCCCACCAAACTCAGTGGCACATATTGTCTTTGGGAAGGAGGCACTCAGCCCTGTCAGAGTATTGTTCCTCCCTCCCTAAGCTGGGTGAATGCTTCCTGGGCTTCAGAGAGGAGGCACCATGGGAACATTTAGGGGAGTAGTCTATTTTCTCCAGTCCACTGACTGCATGCCGCTGATGTAGAACTATTTTTCTCTTGATTGGTGTAATAATGTTTTCCAGGTTCAGCGCCACTGGTTTTTTGAAAGAGAGAGAGAGAGAGAGAGAGAGAGAGAGAGAGAGAGAGAGAGAGAGAGAGAGAGAAAGTTGCTGGTCTTCTTTTCTTCCCTCCCCCCCCCCCTTTCAGACTTTGGAATCTGCATTGCTTATGGAATATCTGAGCAGTAAAGGAGTATTTGCATTTTCCATGAAGCAAGGGTATTTTAAGCTGTGCCCTCCTAGTAGTCCAACAACACAGGAGTTGAACACTGACCACAATGACTGAGGCTGATGGTACCGGTAGTTCTGGTCCAAGAACATCTGTAGGGTACCATGTTGAGTATCCATGCCATGAAAGAAGTATGCAGGTGATGTTTCTGTTTAACAATGGGAAGACCAATACTAAATGAGACATCTGATCTTCTGCCAAAGAAATCATCAGAAGTATCTGAGAAATTAAGAGCACAATTAGCTTGTGTCCAGAGAAATCAGCTGTGCAAGAAATATACAGATGTCTCAGTACATAAAGCGTCTCTGCAAAATTCTTCATCAGTACTATGAATTTTGTAACAATATGGGGCTTTTTATTCATTACATTTACAATGGAAGGTATCAAAACAATTTGACAATATGAGCATATCTAAAACAAGTTCATATACAAAATAATTCAAGATCTAAGACTGATGCAGACTGGGATAAAAATATTTTTCTGCTCCTCAATCAGCAAAGAAGAAACTGAACCAAATACCTGATTTGTTGGCATGTTGAGTGTGATAGCAGGTGGTTAGCTGCAAGGAGTATGCTTTTTTCAGAGGGTGGCACACAGAAATAAAAAGACAAACAGCAGGGTCCCCTGAAGACAAAATCAACAATGTTGGCAAATTGGGCAAGATTCACAACATTTGGTTTCTCATAATCAGATGTAAGATATCATTTTTGGGAGGGGGTCAGAACTCACATGATATACAGCAAAGTATGTAAAGGGCTTTTAATTTTTAAAGACCAATCATGATGGCAAACACTTGTGAAAATAAAAGAGAGGAGAATATAAGAAGGAAAACAGTCTGGCATCACCCCAACAGTTCCTTTTCCTCAATTCTGCCTGAGAAATGTAGTGACTCATAAAACAGGTTCTGCGGGTGACAAATTGACCGAAGTTTAACCATGACAAAGAAAACAAAAGAAAGAAAGAGAAAGAAAGAGAAGAAAACAGTTTGGAGCAGTTTGGACTGCCATCTGGATTCAAAATGGCACTTGACGATATTCAAACGTAGACCTTCTCCTCACTCTCAGGAAGCAGCACCTCAAAGCCGGTGACAATATATGCAGAGGGATCCAAATCAGCACAGTTTGGAACAGTTTGTTCCATCATTTGGATTCAAAATGGTGTCTGACAGTATTAAAACATAGGCCAAAATCCACTCTTCCATCTTGGGAACTGTTATGCCAAATTGGGTGATTATATCTTCATGGATCACTGCCTTGTCATGGCGAAGGGGCTTGAATAACTCCAAGAAGCTATGAGCTATGCCGTGCAGGGCCCCCCAAGACGGACAGGTCATAGCTGAGAGTTTAGACTAATTGTGATCCACCTGGAGAAGGAACTGGCAAACCACTCCAGTATTTTGCCAAGAAAACTCCATGGACATAAAAAAAGGAGAAGCTTTGAGAAGAAAGTGAGAGTTTCCAAGGAATGCTGTGGTTCATGGGGACACAGAGAGTCATAAAGTCCAAATGTGAGTCTACTACAGTTCCACAGTTGACAAGGATTCCGGTCTTTATGATTGACACAGAGAGTCAAACACGACTAAGACGACTGGGCAACAACATCTTCAGGGACATCCAAATCGGTGAAGTTTCTGTCTGCCGTCTTGATTCAAAATGGCTTCCTACAGCATCCAAACATAGACAAAAACATAGACAAAAAACTAGATCTTCCCCCCTCAGGAATTGTTATGCTGAATTAGGTGACCATATCTCAACAGGTGTTTAAATGCACAGAGAACAGAAAGATAGAGAAGACAAACAAACATATTTCCAAAATATATATTAGAGGCACACGTTGCAACATAGAAGCAAGTAACAATTTATTTTAGACTGGAATAAATAGCTATAAACTGAGTATAAGGCAAATGAGTTCCAGAAACTTCTAAATATTCATTTTTTAGAGAGGCAGGACCTGGAGATTTCTGGTTTTGACTGAACTGTTAATGTTTGTAGTGTATTGGTATTCCCTGTGAAATGAGCTCCTGTCAGGCTTTTTATTTAGTAACATCTGGCAACCCTTTCAGAGTCACCAGGGAGAGTGTCCTCAGTTGAAATTATCACCACCTGCTGTGATGTATAGAGGATATCTTTCCTAGGTAATTTTTTATTATTATTGTGCAGCATACATTATTAATTATAAACTGAATTTCCCCAGCACAAATTGATATTCTTTCTTTTCTTTTTTAATTTTATGAAACTGCTAGGCATTTTTTAAAAAGTCATCCATTGATCATATTTTTTAGCATCTATATGACTAGAATAAACAAACGAAAATATCTAAAAGTAACATCACTGGGATGCAATGCATGGTAGCTGCTGTACTTCTCCGGATGAAGTGATTCCTTTCTTACCCATCCCAACAGGTTTTGTGGGTAATTGGTCTAAAAACTGCTAGCACGACAACCAAATCAAAAAACCTCTTAAGTTGGTTGAAGCTGAATCAAGTTGTTTGATGAAGTACTAGCTGGGGTCCATACTGAACCTTGTGGTTGGTTGACTATGTAAAGTAATAAGTCAGTATAGTGTTTTCTTGATGGATTCACAGGCATTGGAGGTGAGGGTTGTTTTTCTTTTCCCAGTGCGCCATATTCGCATCCTCAGAGGTAGAGAACGAAGTCACGTATTGGTAAAAGATCTACAGAAATGTTTATTTTTTTAAAAAAATAATGTTTTTAAAAAGAAAAAGAAAAACCTAGCTGTCATATATCTACTATATAACTTCACACAGCCCGAGGACTATATTCTGAGCTTTAGTGAACGCTATCAGACTATAAGTATTGAGCAGTCTTGCTGCTCAGGAGATAAAGTGGGCAGATCATTTTGATGGGAATGGAAGGGTTAAGGGCTTTTCAAAAAGGAATCTGAGCATGAAGACAGATGTGAGGTGAACACAAACTTGTGGCATTTTGAAGCATCGGTTGCCGGGCAGCAAACATGTGTAAACCTGGGGTTCATGATTGGCATTCAACACTTTGCAAATACTTGCGGTTTTTGATAGTGTTTCATTCAAGCTGTGTGCTGTTAATGTACTGGAGGTCAGAAACTGGTGTCATATCAACCCCTTTATCCCATGAATAATACTGTACTGGTTTTCAAACATTCTGGGGGCATAGGGACTATATTAAGAGACTTCTCCACAGGAGAAGATAAACCCTGCAGGTGGAATAGCTCTGAATCTAAAAGCCTATTCAATGGAGATGTTCTTATCACAGTCTGTACTGGATTTTAAATTGTGTTTTTTAAAATAAATTACCGTACTTTTCCATGTATAAGGCTAGGTTTCCCCCCTTAAAAATCATGCAAAAAAGTGGTGGTCGTCTTATACATGGGTAGCACATAGGGTGTACATTTGATTGGTTGCTGCCATGGCTGTCAGCGGCTATTGTACGTGTTATTGGTTGCTGTGTCGATGATTGTTGTTGATTGGCCAACGCTGCGGCAATTGGGCGGGCGGTTGGCAGCTTCTGCCGGCGAGGGGACAGATGGGAGGCGGATTTTGCGATACGCGAGTGAGCGATTTCCAGCATCCCCCTTTAAAAAAAGCTCAACAACCCTCGGTAATCCCCCCCAAAAGCTCAACAACTTGTTGCCATCCCCCCCATTTTCTAAAATTTCAGTCCCCCCAGTCTTCTACATGGGGGCGTCTTATAGACGGAAAAGTACAGTACTTATAAAAGGAATATTTATATATACTCTAAGGTAAGGTGCTTTTTTGCATATTAAATGGTTTTAGATGTGGTTTCATTGTTAGATTTCTCCAAGACGCTTCATAGGAAAGGATTCATAAATGGAATTAAACAAATAATAATCAGATCTTTCAACTGGTCATTGAACTTCGGAAAGGACCAAGGGGTCAGAGCAGATCGGAATCCTTTCCAGGCATCTATCGTTCTCACTCACACACTCTGCGGGTTTCGTGAAAATAAACTCAGATCTGCTCTATGTTCCAGATAGTTCCGTGTAAAAGAAGCTATAAAGTTCTCATTCCGGGATGTGGAAATTCATGGATATATGTGATGCCACATGGCAGGCATTTGAAGGCTCAAAAAGGGTTGCTTTGACACCTGACCTCTATTTATTTTCAACTGGCTCTACATGCCTCTAGTAACTCACCAGTAAGGGAGGGGGGGATCTCTTTTTTTCTTATTGCCGAATGCTAATTTCTTCATTTCATAGTCAGCGCCGTTATCTGACAATGCAAAACAAGTTGCAGTCATTTTGATATACAGAGGTTATCATTCCTTGTGTGGATTTTCATCTGTCACCATCATCTCTCCTGTGACACTGAACCGAGAATGACAGGATGATTAGTTTTATCTAAAATTCAGGGTATTTTTCTCTGAATGGCAGCTATGAAGTGCACAATTTGCAAGATAAAATAACAAAAAATGTGATTATTTCAAATGCCTGGCTGCTGGTAGTTTATTGCCTAAAGCAGGGAATGTTTTGGACAGATGCCCTGAAAGTATATTCTGGAGATATAGCTTAGAATGATGGTGATTCAGAATAGAAAGAAAGAAAGAAAGAAAGAAAGAAAGAAAGAAAGAAAGAAAGAAAGAAAGAAAGCTCTTAATTCCTTCCAACAGGCAGGATACGTAAGAAGGAGATAGAGTAATAGCAACAACCACTTATTAGGGAAGTGCTAGCAGGAGAGTTTAATTTGATATTATGACAGTGTTAATTACCTTATCAGTGGGGGAAAGACCTTGTGTTCAGTGGCTTTTATACTGTGTTCTGAGGAATTCTAATATCCCATTGAAGCTTATCAGTGACCCTCAGGGAGCAGATCATTAATGCAACCAAACTTCCCTGAACTGCAGTTAGCCCATTGCTACCAACTAGGATGACCAGGTAAAAAAAAGGAAAAAGAGATAGGACAGTGCTTCTGCACTTTTAGCGGTTGTACAGAAGATGGAATTTCAGCCTGTGTGTCTTGTTGTGTCACACAACTCTTCTGCAGGAGTCTTGTCCTCTTTTGCATCTGTCCACCCTGCTTCCAAGCTTCTGTAGTCTAGTGCTCAAGAGAGTTTTAAATTATGTTCTAGGGCTGTGATGTTCAGCCTTTTCAGTCTTATCTTTAACCTAGCACACAATATACCGTATTTTTCGCTCTATAAGGCGCACCTGACCATAGGACGCACCTAGTTTTTAGAGGGGGAAAGCCCCAATTTTTTGAGGATCAGCTCAAATTTCTGTAGCTTCTTTTGCAAAGGAGAAAAGCCCCATTTTTTGAGGATCAGCTCAAATTTCTGCAGCTTCTTTTGCAAAGGAGAAAAGCCCAATTTTTTGAGGATCAGCTCAAAGTTGTTGAGCTTACTTTGCAAAGGGAAAAAAACCCTGTTTTATGGGGTTTAACTCACAGTTCTGCAGCTTCAGGAAGCCATTTCTACAGTTTCCAGATATCTAATCAGCCAGTCACATGTCGCTGGGGAAACAGCCTCCCTCTGCAAGGGGGCGGGGCTGGAATCTCTCTCCCTTATCTCTCTCCCCAATCGTTTGCTGAGCAGCTGCTCAGCGGGCTTCCTTTCAACACCCCCTTCTCTCTCTCTCTCTCTTTTTTAAAAAAAGCACGATCCGCTTTTGCCCTTGGGCAGTTTAGCTCCAGGGACCATACATTCGCTCCATAGGACACACAGACATTCCCCCTTACTTTTTAGGAGGAAAAAAGTGTGTCTTATGGAGCGAAAAATATGGTAAATACAAGGTGTGACTGGAAAGTTCGGTGAATGGTCAGAGAAATTGGACAGAGAGAAATATCCGAACATACATACCTTACAGGCTTTCAAAGTAGGCCCCCTCTGAGACAATGCACCATTTGCAACATTCATAGAACAGTTGGAAACTTCTGGAGAAGTTCTCTTTTCGTACTGCTTTCAGTTCTCTCATCACAGCAGCTTGGACATGTGAAATGTTGGAAAATCTGTGCCCTTTCAGTGCAGATTTCAGTTTTGGAAAAAGAAAGAAATCCGGTGGGGCCAGATCGGGAGAATATGGAGGATGGGACAACTCAATAACCTCAGTAACGATTTCATGTGGAATATGCAATTCTTCCACCATCATTCAGATGGACAAACCGATCCCGCATCAATAACTCACGAACTCTGTCAACATTTGCTGCTGTTCTGCTCGTTGCGTTGACGGTGTGCCAGACCGAGGGTCATATTTGATGGTTTGTAGCCCTTCACAGAAATGCTTAAACCATTCATACACTGTCTTTCGAATTACAGCTTCATCTCCATACACAATTGTGAGCATTTTGTGGGTTTCCGATGCCATTTGTATGTTTGAATATTTCTCGCTGTCCGATTTCTGTGACCATTCAACGAACTTTCCGGACACACCTTGTATATTTTTCATGTGTTTATCCCCTGCCCGCAATTCCATTTTTCTCCACTTTGGCTATGTCCACACCATACATTTAAAGCATGATCACACATACATAAATTAAAAAGTCATGCCATCCTGGAATTAATCCTGGGAACTGCAGTACTGTAGTTTGTTAAGGGTACTAAGAGTTCTTAGGGGACCCCTAGTTCCCTCATGAAGGTACAATTCCCAGAGCTACCTGGGAAGAGCAATTGGTGGTTAAACCAGCTTTGTGAGGGGAATATGGGTCTCCTAACAATTCTCAGCTTCAGTTCCCAGGATTTTTGTGTGGGGAGGGAAGCTTAACTGTTTACAGTGGCATGATAGTGTTTTAGATGTATGGTGCAGATTTGGCCTTTTTATGTTCTTATTTCCACTCCTTGTCCTTTCTCTCAAAATCAGAATTCTATATATACCTGGTTCACATTTTTTGTAGTGTCATGGATCAATCTAACAGGATATCCAGAGCTCTGCAGGAAATGAGAATACACACTAGAAAATGCCCCCCGGGATCCTCTGCAGCAGCTGTGATATAGAAGCAGGCATTCCTCAGCAGAGAAGGATACGGAAAAAGGATTCCTAGAAGGTTGTAAAGCTGCTCGATTGGTTGAACATGAAGTTGCGGAACAGTTCAGGTTTTTTTTTTCTTTCAAAAAGCTTTTTGGAGAGAACAAATATATAGCCTTTTCATTTTAAAATGATTGTATATTTCAGGTTCTCCCTTAGCAACTTATTCCACCAACTTCACTGGGTTCTGGGGTTGATAACACTCACCCTGCATTCTTGAAAATGGTCTACTAGAAGGTTTGTGAGTGTTAGGATTCAGAAGCCTGAGGCTGCAATCCTATATCTCAAAGTAGTGATGGCCGCCAACTCGAATGGCTTTCATGGATAATATTCATGAAGAGTAAGTCTATCAGTGAGTACTAGTTACGGTGGCTATAATACCCATAGTATCAGAGCCTGCATGCTTCTAAATTCTAGCTGCTGGGCATCACAGATGGGCAATTGTGCTTATGTCCTGCATGCAGGCTTCACATAGGCATCTGGACTAGAGAGCCCATTGGTCTGATCCACTAAATTCATTGGGCCTTACTTCTGAGTAGACATGTATAGGATTGCACTGTAGGACAACTTGGGAAAAAACGGGTGAAACCTACCTTATCCCTCATTATGATGTCTGTTCTGATTAAGTCTGCCCAGACTTAGATTCATCTTTCAACTCTATACTAGTGATGGACTCACTTCAAAGTATTCCACGCACAAACACACACCAATTGAAGAAACACATACATTGTACTATGCTTGTAATTTCCGATTCTCCATCTTGTTCTCTGTTGTCCCCCCTTGCAAAAAGAATTTGTTAGTTAGATCTGCCTACAGGTATCCTTTTCCTCCTTTCTTCTCTGATGTACTATGTAAATAATAATTGTGTTCTGAGATACATGCAGAGATCAAAGCTCTTCCCTACTCAGGCACTTAACAATTAGGTCAATCTAAGAAAGGAGCATTCTCTGCATTAAAAGAAATCAAAATGAATCAGTCACGCTTGACTCAAATGGCTCATCCTCATGCCTTGTTAACCTTAAAATGTCACCTGTTTCCTTTGTGCAGATAAACACCAATGACATGCTAACTGGGTGCATTACTTGGCATCATATCTATAGTTTGAACCCAAACTTCACAATAGGCACAATTATGCATGACAGATTAGTGGTGTAAAGTAGGTGTCAGGGGCTGGGCAGAGGAGGAGGAGGAGGAGGAGGAGGAGGAGGAAGAAGAAGAAGAAGAAGAAGAAGAAGAAGAAGAAGAAGAAGAAGAAGAAGAAAAGTTTGGACTTGATATCCTGCCTTTCACTCCCCTTAAGGAGTCTCAAAGCGGCTAACAATCTCCTTTCCCTTCGTCCCCTACAACAAACACTGTGTGAGTTGAGTGGGGCTGAGAGACTTCAGAGAAGTGTGACTAGCCCAAGGTCACCCAGCAGCTCCATGTGGAGGAGCGGGGAAGCGAACCCGGTTCACCAGATTACGAGTCCACCGCTCTTAACCACTACACTACGCTGGATGCAGGAATGGTAGAGACCGCCTCCCCATCTTGACCCTTCCAGGGAGGGGGAGGGGGAGGAAGACAGTATAGATTTACAACAGGGGTTTGTGGGAGGCCACAGCTCAGAGGCAGATGAGGGGGAAAGTTGGGAAATAATAGGAGAGGAGCAGCAGGCAGAGCTGGAGCAGCAGCTGGCTGACATGTTATCACTAGAAAGCATTCCAGACCTACCATCTCCCAGAACCTGATGAGCCTTAAAAGTAGGAGAGCAAAGAGCTCAAAGACAGAGGGCACCCATAGCAGCCCCTGTAGAGGAGGTGATGGTGATGACAAATAAGGAAGTGGGAGAGAAGAGGGGATGGAGATTCACTTGGAACTATGCCATTATCCAAGAGGCTGGGTTCTATAGCCTCTCTCTGTAAAGTTGGAAATAAAAAAGGACTGCAATAAACTTTTCCTTGTCTATATACTTTCCTGGGCAACCAGCCGGGAGCCGCTGACAGCATCCTGGCAGTATGCATGTTTTCATACATAGTTTATTTTAGATTTATTCCAGGTGCGAAAAAGCGGATGAGAAGATTGGCACAGAAGGTAGGAATTTGGGCTGATGGGTTTTAGGATTCAAAGTTGAAGGAGAAACGGTAGGTGGGGCGATTAGATGCAGCATTTGGGACTATATAATTTAGAGAAAAGGTGAGTAAGAGGTGACATTATGGAATCACTAAACTGTAAACTTTGAAGGTGCTCCAAGGGTCATCTAGTCCCACCCCCTGCAATGCACGAATCACAGCTAAAGAATCCCTAACAGATGGCCACCCAACCTGTTTAAAATCGTCCAGTGAAGGAGAATCCACCACCTTCTGAGGGAGTCTGTTCCACTGTCCAACAGCTCTGACCATCAGAATGTTCTCCCTAATGTTTAGAAGTTTAAACAATTATGCATAAAATGGAGAATGTGGGTAGAGAAAAGCTCCCCCCCCCCAATAACACTAGATGTTGTGCACATCCAATGAAGTGGAATGTTCTAAGATTCAGGACAGAGAAAAGAAAGTACTTCTGCACACACCACATGGTTAACGTATGGAACTCGCTCCCACCAGAGGCAGACATGGTAACTATCTAGAATTATCTGAAAAGAGGATGGGACAAATTCATGGAGGATAAGCCTATCAATGGCTACTAGCCATGGCAACTATGCTCTGCCTCGATGATCATAACCAGTAATGTTTCTGAATTTCAGTTGCTGGAAACCACAGAGGGGGAGAGTGCTCTTGCTCTCAGGTCCTGCATGTGCGATGGACCATCTGGATGGACACTGTGAGAACAGGATCCTGGACTAGATGGGCCATTGACCTGTTCCATTGGGCTTCTCTTAGGTTCTTATAAATCAATACCAACACAGCAACTTCTCAAGCACAGGTCACACACAGCCAGCCCTTTTGTATCTCCTAGAACGGGGGTGGCCAACTCCCAAAAGATTGTGATCTACTCACAGAGTTAAAAAAGTGGCAGTGATCTACTGCCTTTTTGGGGGTTCAGGTCAAAGTTCTTGAGCTTTTTTTAGGAAGGAGGAAGGCCCATTGGTGGGGGGTTCGGGTGAAAGTTGTTGAGTTTTTTCAGGGAGGAGGTAAAATGTTGAGCTTTTTTTTAGGGGAGCCACAGTTGTTCAGCTTCTTTTTTTTAAAAAAATAATTTTTATTGGGTTTTACAATTTTGAAAGCACAATACATTACATTTCGGTCAGGTTTCATTGCCCCCCCTCTCACCGTAGGAGGCTTAAATCTTACCCCCCCTCTCACAGAGGAATACCCATTCTTGTTTCCCCTGACCTTAATCAATGCCGTGTCTTTGCGTAGGTCTAGCCCTATTCCCGGGCAGACCACTCTTAGATTTATAACATATTTCCAATGACTTCCTCCGTACCTCCCCATTGGTTTCATATTCATAACATATTCACTTTTCAGGTTCATACTTCTTAGTTTTACATCATCATCAAATATTCTTATTGAATCTTACTTAAGTCACACCTTAACGTATAACTTCTATTTCATCTATTGGTTTTCTCCCCACCTCCCCTTAGTCTTCAGGCTCCTAGCTTTTAAAAGTTCTTCACTTATTCATATCCTAAGCCGTGTCCAAAATCATTATCTAAAATCCATAAAGTAAACCAGTATTATCAGGTAGCGTCTTTCACCCCTCCCCCCGTTTTTCTAGAGTCCAGACCCAAGTACTTGCTTGCACTTGGGCTTCCTCATCATGTCTTCTCTGCTGCTCCTTTTTTTTTTCTTTCAAAGCATTTCTTCCTTGTTGGTTCCGTTTTCTTCTTTCGTTTCTCCATTCTAGGTTTCTTGCGACGAGAGATGTTTTTCTTGCGACGGGGTTTGTCTTTGACCTTGGGAGGGATTACTCCCCCTTCCTCCTTCTGTGCAGCTGGCACAACATCACTCTTGTTTAACGTTCCTCTTATCCTCTCTGTCCCGGCTCGGAGTTCCAGCCTTATTTCCCATATTTTTTCAAGGACCTTTCTCCAGCCGTTAACACACGTATCCTCCGCCATGTTCAAGAACACAGCCTTGCACGGTTAAACACAGAGCCACTTCCAAGTTCAAAATCAAACTTTCAAATTCAGAGTCCAACAGTTCCGATTCAAGTCCAGAATTTTATCCAATTTATCAGCTAGGTACCCCACGACCAGGGGTGGCAGAGAGCTTGAATCTCTGTTGCTAGATTAATTATTTAATTACATTCCAATCGCGTCGGTATCAAAGTTCCTGATCCAAAGCCACAATTGCAAGGGACGGACCTCCGTATTTGGCATCCCAATGCTTCTCTAATTAAGTCCAAATTCTTTTAATACCCAGGTCAAATGTTGGTCTTTTGGAGAAATCGACGCGCTCGAGAGGAGACGGTCTCGCAGCTTCCACCCGACGGGGCTTTCGATCCGTTGAGCTCCGCCTCCCCCACTCGCTCTCGGCAGCCCTTACTTGGGTCTACCGGGGAGTAGGGAGGCGTTAAGAGCTGCTGCCAGATCTTAAGGTCCCGGGACGCCCTTCCCGGGAGTTTTGGGGGCTGCGGCGCTGTCGCGGACTCCCCTTTGCCCGGTCGGGTCGGGGTATGTCAGGAGCGACATGTCCCCCCGACCGTTCCCTCCGGCGCGCCGACCGGAAGTCCAGTTGTTCAGCTTCTTTGGGGGGAGCCAATGATCTACCAGTGATCTATCACAGACGTCCAGTGATCTACTGGTAGATTACGATCTACCTGTTGGACATGCCTGTCCTAGAACAATGTCACACATCTCAGTGTAGAGATGTAGGAGGAATCTGTTTTAAAGGTATTCATACATGGATTTTGGCTGCTCCAACATGACAGGGGTAGCTCCTGTTGCTGTGTTCCAGCTTCTGCCAACCTAGCAGTTCAAAAGCACACCAGTGCAAGTAGATAAATAGGTACTGCTGTGACGGGAAGGTAAACGGCATTTCCATGCTCTGTGGCTTCCGTCACAGTCTTCTGTGTGCCAGAAGTGGTTTAGTCATGCTGACCACATGACCCAGAAAGCTGTCTATGGACAAACGCTGGCTTCCTCAGCCAAAAAGCGAGATGAGCATCCCATAGTCCCATAGTTGCCTTTGATTGGACTTAACCGTTCAGGGGTCCTTTACCTTTTACCTTTACACTGAATGTCCATTTATGTCAAAGTCACTCATACATTGTATGGTTTTAAAAAAAATGTAGGGGAAGCCTAGCTAATTATATGCAAAATTATGTCTCTCATATGTATGATAAGCATAAAAGAGTCAAGCTGCACACTGTGCTTTACATCTGCAGCATAACTGTATAAGCATATTAATACATACATTTTTATACAGTTGTAAGCACTTTTGCATGTATCTGTTGATGTGGGAGTTACCATTCTGGTGAGGGGCCACCAGAAGGCTTTTGCCAAGGTTTCCTTGATGCCAGGAAGCAATCTTACCTATCCATATACTACCATGAATTAAGAAAAGGGGTGCAGACTGCCACATATATTTGACTTGGCAGCCGTGTGGAGAATAAATGTGAGCATACAGCAGTGGGAGCGACAGCACATCTATTCTCTATGCATTCCCACCAAATGATGAGTTTTTGCCTTGTATGGTTTAAACCTCTCCTCAAAGAGTTATCACAAATCAGAGCATGGCTTCAACTCTTTCCAGCAGGTTCCCTGACTGCTACAGACCTTTGCTGTTCTGTACGCTTCATTCTTAGGCGGATATGCATTAAAAACCCTGCTTTTAAGATCCCTAATTACTTCGTATTGATTTTAGGATTGCAAACATAACTTCACTAGTTTGCGAGGGGGGAAGTAATGCAGTGGCACAAAAGTTACACCATCCATAACATGGCTAGGAAACGCACCGCGCGCCAGCACATTGGGCTTTATGGAGAGCCCTGTGATCTTTCGATTTTTAGACTCCCTTCCATGCCATGAATACTAAAGCAGTGTTATGTTTTCATCCTCAACCTCTCGGAGTTTATCGCTGCATGGACATCTGTGTTGTTACAAGCTACACTATGACAGGGGGATAAAAGGATGTCGTCCAATGGACAGCGTGCCTTGGAGGTAGAGAAACCTGAGTTTGTGCTCTCACATCAATTATTAGCTTTGAAAGATTCTCCCTCCCTGTATTTCTGTCTCCTTTTTTTGTACATTCCGCTGAGAAAAGGCCAAAGACTTATTTGAGATTGTTGGAATCATCTGTGCTTTTTCACAATCCTTCTTGTAAACACCACCTGTTGTCCATCCCGTTTTTGTGAGTTCCAAAGAGCTTGAGAGCAGCTTAGCTCTGCTATGTGTTTTAATTAGCTCCTAAGGCATGGGTAGGCAACCTAAGGCCCGGGGGCCGGATCCAGCCCAATTGCCTTCTCAATCCGACCCTTGGACGGTCCGAGAATCAACGTGTTTTTACATGAGTAGAATGTGTCCTTTTATTTAAAATGCATCTCTGGATTATTTGTGGGGCATAGGAATTCATTCATTTTTTTCCCTTCAAAATATAGTCCGGCCCCCCACAAGATCTGAGGGACAGTGGAGAGGCCCCCTGCTGAAAAAGTTTGCTGACCCCTGTGACCTAATGTGAATGTGAAGCCTCGGGAGAGTGCTGTTGTGCATTCAGCTTCTCTTTTGAATTATCATCCATGGTAATAACCTTAGCTTTTCATGGAAATGGAGGGTTGGAAGGGACCATGGGAGTCATCCAGTCCAACCTCACGCAAGGCAGGAATCTTTTGCCCAAAGTGGGGCTCAAACCCATGACCCTGGTTTTAAGAGTCTCATGCTTCACTGACTGAGCCATCGCTTCAGCCACGTAAAAAGTGCTTTGTAAGTGCCACTCTTGAAGATGTCCCTATTCGTGGTAATGAAATAAATGGAGGGCAAACCACTGTCACATCTAGGTTTTATTCTCATCAAGAGATTGCTGGTTATTTCATTGACTGCTGTGGAGGAACAAAGCAGTGTGTGTGAGAGAGAGGGGGGAAAGGAACGAAGGAAAGAAGGAAGGAAGGAAGGAAGGAGAGAGAATGAACGAGAGAAGGAAGGAAGGAAGGAAGGAAGGAAGGAAGGAAGGAAGGAAGGGGAGAGAGAAATAAAGGAGAGAGAGAGAAGGAAGGAAGGAAGGAAGGAAGGAAGGAAGGAAGGAAGGAAGGAAGGAAGGAAGGAGAAAGAAAGAAAGAAAGAAAGAAAGAAAGAAAGAAAGAAAGAAAGAAAGAAAGAAAGATTGAGAGATGGCGAAGGAAGTTTATGGAATGGAGCCTTGATGTGTGGAGACGGGGAGAGAGGAAGAAAACCATAACTGTGGGGTCAAGATACCCTTTCTCTGAGTGCCCACAAAAAAATATTAAGCCAGTTCTGCTCTCTACTACTCCATATCTAAACCTTTCCACTGATCTTTTCCCACTGCTCCACTGGTATGTATTTTATTGGCACTCATATCCTAGTTTTTTGGGCATTTGTTCCCATGAGCTAGTGACAACACCTTATTGCCTCCCTTGTGGCATTTTTTCTACAGTTAGGGAACATATTTATTTTTGAAAAGGACAAACAAAATCTAACGGAATGTTTTCCTTTCAGCCATGGTTATTTCTCTTCTGCTTGTGCAAGATCTTCCTTACTCAAAATATCTCACACATGCTTTGCAATTATGTGTCTTTTTAATTAGAAGAGCGCTAGAGATATATATATAATATTCCTTTACTCCCCAAACAACCAATATTTAGTTTATATCCATGTGGCAGAATTTAATGAAGAGGGGGGACAGCTGTTATTTCAAGAGAAGTGTTCTGAAGACATTTGGCTTCCTTTCACAGAGAAGGAAGTTCTGTGGTGCAATTTCATTCCTATGGAGATTGAATTTCACCTCAAGGAGCTGGTTTCGTCTTCAAGAAACTTGTTTAAGAAAGAAGAATGCTACAGACATGTGGGGTCTTCTTTTATGTGCTCCCATTTCTGTATTCTGCATATATACAAATAGAATTTTGAGAATTTCAGGCCTACACACATTTTTGCTTAACATAATATACAGTGGTACCTCGACTTACGAGTAACTCGATTTACGTTTTTTTAGAGTTACGAGTGACTTCCGGTAAAACAAAATGGCCGCCGCATCCGAATTTTTTCAACTTACGAAAAGACGTCGCGGCCGCTTTTAATAGGATTTTTTCGACTTACGGATTTTTTCTCCCAATGCATTCCTATGGGGATTCGACTTACGAATTTTTTCCAACTTACGAAAATCGCATCGGAACGCATTATCGTCATAAGTCGAGGTACCACTGTATTTCTTTTCCAAAGCTTCAGAATACCTAAATGGGAGAACAGCTCTCTATATGCAGAAGGTCTCAGGTTCAATCACAGCAACTCTAGAAAGTATTTGGAAATACTTCTGTCTCTGGAGAGCCACTAGCAGTCAGTGGATACAATACTGAGCTAAATAGATCAGTGGTCTGACTTGGTATAAGGCAATTTCCTGTGTTCCCAGGTCAACTAAAATCAATCAGTTTTGAGAATGAAGTTTAGGCCTAGACATACCTTTGGTCTATCAGGATATATTTCTTTTTCAAAGCTTCAGAATGCCATCTCCCATGATTGTTTTCGAATTGTCTCCAGTGATTTTGCTTTTAGAATATTGCATCTTAGGCTGTTCTACATATTTCTAATCTTTATAAAAATGGACTTTGTGACATATTTTCAGAGGTTTCTGTTCTGCTTATTCTGATGATGCCCTTATCCTGTTCCTAGGGATGAGGAATCAAAGGCTTTGGAGTGACATATGCTGTTAAAAGATTCTGCGTGCTCCAGTTAAACTATGTCGTCCAAAGTTACCATAGATGTCAGCCTTCGACATATTAACAACATAGATCATTTTGTATGGCACACCATTTGATGACTGGTACAGATTTCTTTAAATGTTTGGATGGTGGAAAATGTTTTGAAAATTGAAAGCAGCCTACAAAGTAGCACTGAGAAATTCTGCTGTAATTAGTTATGGTAACAGAACAAGTTAGCTTTTCCTACTAAATATTGAACAAGTTCTTAAGAGAGGGACCTTAATCCTGGGTTTGCTACTCAAACCGTTGTCTTGGAATCCACCAGTTTATAGAAGGAATGAGCTCAACAGGAGAATCAGGAACAATACAAATAGAAGCGACAACCATTTTTTGTGTGTTCAACTGATGCTCGACTGCTGACATGTGGGTCCTTTGGACATGGAAGAGGAACAGGGGGAGGAAAGGGGGCAGAATGGGGACAGAACTTCTAGTTAAATACCAAATGCAGAACAGTGGCAGATGAAAAAGACGATTGCCTTTATCTTCTTCCGATGGATTTCCCAGAGACTGTGGTTGGTCACTGTACCAAACAAGATGCTTAATTAGATAGACCTTTGGTTTGATCCAGCAAGTCTCTTAAAGATGATTTCTTGCAGTCAGTGTGTGTGTGTGTGTGTGTGTGTGTGCATTTTACCAGCAACAAGCTCTTAGACCTGGTCCTCAGCACCTTCCGGGAAATGAAATTGTCAGCGAGGCAACTGAGCAATTTGTTGGACCTTACATTCTTGGCAGAGTTTATTGGCAGTAGTTCCTTAAGCTCTTTGAAAGCAGCTTTCTTAAAGTCCAGAGCTTATGTGTGTCTGACTGCACTCAACTTTACCTTGCCTTTGTATAAGGAAACCCAAGAGGACTTGATCACTTCTTCCCAAGGTTCCCAGTACTTCCACTTTGTTGATTTGTTCCTCCCTGTTGATGAGGACCAGGTCCAAGACAGATTATCCCCTTATTGCTTCTTTCATCTTCTGGAAAATAAGTTGTCAGCAAGGCAATTGAGGAATTTATTGGACCTTACACTCTTAACAGAGTAAGCAGAAATCAGGGTAGTTGCGGTCTCCCACAACTACCATATCTCTCCTTTTTGAATGTTTGGTAATCTGCTGTAGGAAGGAATCATCCAAGTCTTCAGTCTGGCTTGAAGATCTATATCAGACACCCACAGTAAGATTACTGTTGTTTCCCTCTCCTACAATTTTTACCCATATATTTTCAATCTGCTTTCTGTGTTCCAAGTCATGGATCTCTCGACAAGTGTACACATCCTTTAAATATAATGCTACTCCTTGTCCCTTTCTGTTCCATCTATTACTTTTGAGCAGGCTGTGCCCTTCCATTTCTGTATTCATTTCATGCGTCTCATTGCGCTAGGTTTCAGTATTGCCTATTATTCCCATGGACTACAAGAAGATCAAACCTATCAATTCTTAAGGAAATCAGCCCTGAGTGCTCACTGGAAGGACAGACCCTGAAGCTGAGGCTCCAATATTTGGCCACATCATGAGAAGAGAAGACTCCCTGGAAAAGACCCTGATGTTGGGAAAGATGGAGGGCACAAGGAGAAGGGGACGACAGAGGACAAGATGGTTGGACAGTGTTCTTGAAGCTACCAACATGAGTCTGACCAAACTACGGGAGGCAGTGGAAGACAGGAGTGCCTGGCGTGCTCTGGTCCATGGGGTCACGGCGAGTCGGACATGACTAAACGACTAAACAGCAACAATTATGTCATATTTTCCAACCTGTATTAAGAGCTCAAATTCCTCTTGCTTGTTTCCCATACTCTGTGCATATAGGTAGAGACAATTGAAAGCATGAATCATTCCTACTCACACTGCTGCCTCTGTTCCCGTCATTAGGGAGTCACCTGCAACCACCACACATCTCTTCATTCTTTGAGGAGAAGCAGATATTGTTCTGTACACTGAACCTTTCAATGCCACCTTGGTTCTGAGGTCTGAAACTGTTGTATTTCCTCATCTGGCTGAGAATCAGTGTCCAGGGAGAGGGAATGGAATCAATTTTTAGCTCCACAGAAACAGCATGGCTCCTGACCCTCCTGCTTTATCTCTGAAGGGATATTTATGGGAAGGGAATTCTTGGAAATTTACTATCTATTCAAACAGCACATCTGCAAAGGAAGGAGATGTGTTGTTGACATGCAAAGTGCATTTTTCTATCTCTGAATGTAAACATTCAGAAAAGAATGGGTAATTCCTTGATGGGCAGTAAAGGAAACATCATGAAACTGTCTGCTGCATTTTTAGTTAATAATCTAACCATCTATATAATAAATAGCATCTGTGAAAAGGGCATAAACAATGCAACCCTCAGTAAAGAATGTTTGCTACCAAGGTGTTTGGGGGGAGAAGGTGGGTTTGTTTGAAAGGTTAAATCCAAAGAAGAATAAAAATAGTTTCTAGGTATGTTCTACAAAGGTCATGCTTTTGAGCAGAGGTTTACCTAATCCCTGTTCTATATAGAAAATAAACAGGAGAATTTCAGGCAGTATGTAAGAATACAAGCACATGATTAGGGAGACAAAGTACTAGCGACAGTCAAATGTCAGTGCACAAGGGGCTGAGATTGTAATAATCTCAGCGGGATTTTACAAGAAATAAAATGAAACATCATATGCATTACTTCCTTTTCCTCTTGATGAGCTCTACACATTTTTTTGCCAATAGTTTGACACCTATTCAGAATACTGCTTTCAAATAAGAAATGAGTTGTTTGCAACTAGTAATAGCCTATGCTCCGACGGTGGTTTTGCTTAGGTGAACAGGTGTGCCTGTGCTGAGCCACTCACTTCAACGGAGCTCCCTGCAGCCCACAAGATTGAATCTGCTCACCAGCTGGTAAATGGAGGATTCATTCCTGCAAGGGCTTTGCTTCCCAGGCACATTCTCTGCAGGGAACAAGCTAGTGATGCCTCCCTGAAGCCTTCCCGTACCTGATGTTCTGCCCCTTTACATCTCCAGATCACCCTGAGTGGCCTGACCAGAAGTGATCTGGTGTTAAAGCCATAAACTGAATATGCAAAAATAAAATAAAATAATAATGTTTGAATGCATTGGGTTTGAAAACATTTTGCAAAGAGATGTTAACATTCGGCATGGGAGGTTTCACTCTGGCAAATGCAGCAGAAATGGTTGTGTGTTTCTCCCCATTAGCTAAAGTGGTACCTCAGGTTAAGACAGTTTCAGGTTAAGAACGGACCTCCGGAATGAATTAAGTTCTTAACCCAAGGTACCACTGTACAAGCAAGTTGCTTATGATCTCTATGGGACAAGAGAGAGGAAAAATCTTGGACAAAACTGAAGACTAAAAAGGAGCTGGGGCTAACTTGCCTGTTTAAGTGCAATGTTTTATTTTGTATCTTGCAATGATTATTTGTAACTGCCTTAAGACTGTTCTGCAGCAAAGCTTTGAAACTCATTCTTGTAGTGGACAGAAAATTAAAGCAACTCTAACATCTGGTGCTGGCTCAACTTGACTTAGCCCAAGCCAAGCCCAAGCTGGAGATGCAGGTCAATTCTGTGTCCAGGGCAGCTGTCTACCAGCTCCATCTGGTACGCAGGCTGAGACCTTACCTGTCCGCAGACTGTCTCGTCAGAGTGGTGCATGCTCTAGTTATCTCCTGCTTGGATTACTGCAACACACTCTACGTGGGACTACCGTTGAAGGTGACCCGGAAACTACAACTAATCCAAAATGTGGCAGCTAGACTGATGACTGGGAGGGGCCATTGGCTCCCAATACGTTTCCTAGCACAATTCAAAATGTTGGTGCTGACCTTTAAAGCCCCAAACGGCCTCGGCCCAGTATACCTGAAGGAGCATCTCCACCTCCATCGTTCAACCCGGACACCAAGGTCAGCTCTGAGAGCCTTCTGGTGGTTCTTTCATTGCGAGATGTGAAGCTACAGGGAACCAGGTAGAGGGCCTTCTCGGTAGTGGCACCTGCCCTGTGGAACGCCCTCCCATCAGATGTCAAAGATATAAACAACTATATGATTATTAGAAGACATCTGAAGGTAGCCCTGTTTAGGGAAGTTTTTAATGTTTAACGTTTCATCATGTTTTTAATATTCTGTTGGGAGCCACCCAGAGTGGCTGGGGAAACCCAACCGGATGAGCAGGGTATAAATAATAAATTATTATTATTATTATTATTATTATTATTATTATTATTAACACACGCACCCAGATTGGTCTATTTCTATTTAGAAGTTGGCATTTGGCCAAATCCACTGCACAGCCCTGGGGTCTTTCACTGCCTTTCAGGGAAGCAGGCTAGCTTAACGGGGGGTAATAATAATAATAATAATAATTTTTTTATACCCCGCCCATCTGGCTGGGTTTCCCCAGCCACTCTGGGCAGCTTCCAACAGAACATTAAAATACAATAATCTATTAAACATTAAAAGCCTCCCTAAACAGGGCTGCCTTCAGATGTCTTCTAAAGGTCTGGTAGTTGTTGTTCTCTTTGACATCTGAAGGGAGGGCGTTCCACAGGGCGGGTGCCACTACCGAGAAGGGTAGGGCATGGCATGTGCCACGCATAGCCCTGTCCTCCAATACTATGCTGTCATCCCACAAAATGTGCTGCCTGAGGCAGCTGCTGCACTCTGCCTAACGTTAAAACTAGCTCTGCCCTTTAGATAATCCTATGACATTTGCAGCAAGATACTTGGCCTTGCTGGGAATTCTATAGTAGATGTGGTAAAAGAAATCATAGGGCACATGAAACAAATGCCACATGCAATTGTTTTCCAAATAAACTGCATTTCAATATGTTCCAGTAAAGGGCTTGCTGTATATCACACTTGTTCAGTTGATTTCTTTACATGACTGCCTATTGGACGTGTGAACTTCACCCGAATGCACTGAGTCTCAGCTGCAGTAATCTGCAAATAAATAAATAAAGATGAAAAATTCTGCCTCTGTTTAAGTCTCTTTTGCCTTCTTCACAAATACAGATCATCACTGGATGTTTGTAGTCGGGAGACAAAAATCCTTGCACGGACCATTCCTATCCAGGATGGATTGTTATTCTGCAAAAACTGCTGCAACACTGCTAGTCATTACCTTCACGAAAAGAATGGCTTTAAAAAGAAAAACCCTGAAGCTGTAATATGGTTAGTTATGCAAATAGCCAACTGAATGGTCACCCAACATTTTCATCTCTTTGTGCACCCATAGGATGGAAATATAGAAGGGACTGTTTCATGATCAATGCTTCAAGAGCTAATGATTCGTCTTATGTTCCTAGCCTGCAAACTCAAACCTGCCCTTTCACTCACTTGCAGGAGGCAGCCAACTTCTGCCCAAAGCCAAACCATCACGGCGTTGACATTTCATTTTGAACTGCCAAATGAAGAACTAAGATGTGCTGGCTTGATTGCCTTTCTCTTCATATCACTCTCAGATGATAATTTCCAAGCAGAACATGGGCCATCTCAACCAATACTGGGGGGGGGGGGAATCTGCAAGTTTTGGGTTCTTGTTTTCTCCCCAGTCTTAAGTTCAGTTCTTCATATTTCTGCATCAGATTCTGATTGAATATGATATGATCTTGGGACCACACTATGGCAGAGGTGAGTGGAACCAGGTGTAGATTGCTACCACCGAAAAGAGCTTCGAATGCACAACACATGCAGTGGTCCCTCGACTTACGAATGACCCGACTTCCGTCTTTTTCGAGTTACGAGTGAAGAAAGTGGCCGCGCGCTTATGAATTTTTTCGACCTCCGAATGGAAATCGCGGCCGTTTTAGATGCGGTTTCCTCGACTTACGAAGTTTAGATGCGGTTTTTTTCGATGTACGAATTTTTTTCTCCCAATGCATTCCTATGGGGACTCGACTTATGATTTTTTTGACCTACGGCGGTCCCTTCGGAACGCATTACATTCATAAGTCGAGGGACCACTGTATTACACAACACAAAACGCTGCAAATTTTGATAGCAATTCTACTAAATTCATCACCTTTCAAGTATTTGGATCATCACCCCTAGTTATTATCAGCCCCCCTCTTCTTTGGGGTAAGATATTCATTGCTATCTGAACCCAGAAGTTGCTATAATTTTGTCTTAGGTTCTTGAGTGAACCCTCATAGAAGGATGATAAGCTGCTAGAAATGTATTCAGTCGTTTTGTAGGGGAAGTGGCAGCCCCTTTTCCATCTCACAATAGGCTTTCGAGTTTGGTAATAGCAAAGAGCAGAAATATTTGCCTTTAATGAGACTAGCAAGCGTGTTTTCTGGGCACAATTCCAACCACTTCATTCAGAATTAAAGCTCCAGGGCCTTCTTGCTCAAAAGGTATAAAACATACAAAACTTAGAAACCTGAGCCTATTAGCAGCTCTGATTTACAATGAAATAAATTTACAGTAACACCATTAAAGCCAACAGAGGTGCAACTTGGAGGAGGAACTATAACGAGATCTATTTATCAGTCTCCGTTTAAATCTGCCCAAATTGCCACTCATTAGCCAGACTACTTTTATCTACTTGCTGTATACTGGGAGGCAGGATGGCCAAGTGGAACATTTTGCTACTTTCCCAAAGTTATGGGTTCAGCTCCCACTATAACTTTTCTAGTTTTTGCTAGCGTCTATGCTTTACCAACTAAAGGGTGATAAAAACCATCTTGTTGAATTATGCAGGACAGCCTTGCAAATGGAAAAGTTATATTGCACACACACAAAAACATAGTGGCCTATATGCATGTGATTTAAAAAGTCTTTTTTTTAAAAAAGGATCTAATTTCAAACCTTATTGGGGGAAACAGGCTAAACCTCCAACTGTTTGGGAGTTCTACTTTTACAAGGTTAAAAGAATAAATGAAAACCGAACTGAATATAGACATGCACTTTTTAATTTTACTTTGATGCAACTTCAAAATGAGCATAAAGGAGCATATAGGACAAAAATGATTGCGCTTATTTTAGTTTCAGTATTTCTATCCTACTGTCTCATTAATCTTGCTTAACGTGGCTTTCAGTATTTAAAATGCATAACAACTCAAGCAAAACAACAACAATAAACAGCATTTGCATAGAACAAAAGCCAATAATTACTTGAGTCCTTTCACCGACTCCAGTGTGCCAAAACGAAACAAAAACAACTTTTTGCACAAAATGGGGGCTTTTTGCAGCAATATCATGCATGGCTTTCTAGGTGAATATTCATGTCCTCTTTCCACTTCTCTCCCCCACCCTCAGGCCTTATTTGAACCATGTTTTGCCAGAACTCTTTTGCTATCTTGAATTTTTTTCCTGATACATTACATATTTAAATTATATAAAAATGAATTTTTGAATATACATATTAAAAATATCACAAATTACTGTGGAAAGGGGATAGAACTTATTTAAGAATGAGCACATTTGAAACTGGCATGGACCAGATAATGGACTAATTTCATTTTTCTCCAGTTGGGAGGTGCCATTTTACTTTTCTTCAGTAATCCAGAGCACCAGACATAGTGTCACTCTGGAGCTCTATGGATGTTTAGGTGGCAGCTCACAGACCCATCTGCCCAATGGGGAGGGCCAGGGGCCAGCACCAATCCTGGTGGGCCCTACTGAGGTACCCTAGTGGTTACCCTATGATGCTGATTGCTGATGGCATACTTTAAAGGCAGTTTCCAGATGGCTTTTTGCTAACACAGTTGTAACTTTTGCAAACGGCGCATTAGAATTCACTGCATACCTTTGGCAGCCCCAGGGCAAGGAACTGTAAATACAAAGTGGAAATGTAAATAAAAAGGAGATAAGAGCAGCTCCTTCCACAGACAAAGACCACACTCACAGAGCACAGGCAATCCACTTACTTGGTGTTATCTTAATTTACTGTGTGTTGATTGGAACCTTTTCGAAAGGAATCGGGAAGGTTGTTTCTTTTACTTGATAACTGAGCACAGTTCAATGTTCTTTTAAGAATATGCATATTTAAAGGGCTAGGCTTATGCGGGTGCTGGGGTACACAAATCCAGGTCTAAGTCATCACAGGTTTCCTTGGGAGATTTTTACTTGCCAATGGGAGCCTGGTGACTCAATGAAGATCTGTCTGCTCTAGGAGTAGGCAACTATAACAACAACAACAACAACAACAATAGTAGTAATAATAATAATAATAATTATAACAACAACAATAATAATTTATTATTTATGCCCCACCCATCTGGCTGGGTTTCCCCAGCTACTCTAGGTGGCTTTCAACCAAATATTAAAAACAATACAGCCTCAAACATTAAAAACTTCCCTAAACAGGGCCACCTTCAGTTGTCTTTTAAAAGTAGAACATCTGCTGGGAGGATGTTCCACATGGCAGGCGCCACTACCAAGAAGGTCCTCTGCCTGGTTCCCTGTAACCTCACTTCTCGCAGCGAGGGAACTGCCAGAAGGCCTCTGCGCTGGACCTCAGTGTCCAGGCTGGACGATGGGGGGAAAGACTGTGGGCCCAACTAAGACTGTGGGCCAAAAAAGGGGGGAAGTCCAGCCATTTCCATCACATGGTAGCAACATGCAATGTTCATGGGAACAGCATGAACTGTTCTGTGCTCTAACTACACCCATGAAAGAGATCATATTGATTTAGACTAGAATATTCTTCTAGTGTCTTGCCAACAATTGCATTTTTGAATGAGTTCAGCTTTGATTTGAAGCATCACCCCAGACCATCGCTGTTTATGTATGTTGCAATGAAGCTGGCTTCTCACTTATAATTGTTCATTGAAGAACAGGGCATCCTCCAGGGCTGAGGATATGAAGCATCTTCTACCACTATGAGCACAGGATTATTGGTAACCATCCCTAACTGTTCGTGTTTGGCTTATTTATTTAAACACAGGTGTAGGGGTAACAGGTATGAAGGGAGGAGACCACGGCCTTCTAAAAGTGTCTTGGCTAGGACTGAAAGTGCATTTTCATTCACAGCAGAGTCTGGGGACTCTTGTCATTTTAAATTTCCTGTGAGTTGAGCCGCTCTGTGATGTGCCACATCAGGTTGTGTCAGTCACTTCACCTTAGTCATGTACCAATGAAGAGATTTCAACTGGAGCAGAAAGTTGGGAAGGCTTTTTAAAGCAGCTTGAAGATGACAACGGTTTTGCTCTTTCCGAAGTCTTGCTTCCGGATAAGGAAAGAGCAGAAGCACATCTAAAAAAAGTAGACGGCAAGGTCTTTACAAACTCCAGGAAGTCCAAACAACAGCCATCTGGATTCTGTGTACAGATTTTTGAGATAACGAAATCAACCTCAAAATCTGATAGGCTGTGGACGAATTCTGTGAGAATGTTGATTATTCTTTGGCCCTTTCTAATTGACATGTTGGGTCAGTTCCATAGGTCATCTAGCTTAGGGTTGGGGGAATTGTGACATTTCAGATATTTGTTGAGCAACAGCTCCCATAATTCCTGGCCATTGGCTCTGCTGGCTGGGGCTGATGGAGAGCCCCATCCAAGTCCCCCATCCATGAACTAGCTCTACATTCTAGCTGGTCTCAGTTATTAAGAATTATATTCAGAACACTGGTTACTAACCCTGATGACTATGTTCTGCCTCCTCTGTTGGAGGCAGTATGCTTCTGAATACCAATTGTTGGAAACTGCAGGAGGGAAGAGTGCTGGGGTGCCCGTGTCCTGCCTGTGGACATGGCATAGGCATGTGGTTGATGAGAACAGAATGCTAGACTTGATGTGCCAATGATCTGGTCCATGAGACCGTCTAAGCCCTGTCAATTTGCATGGGCAAGGGCAGGAAGTGAGGGTAGCCACTTATAATCCGATATCTCTTGCTGGTATCTCTGGTTGCCTTTTCTTTATACAATGGTAAAGAGCACTAGCTAGATACTGATTTTAGCTAGGGGGGGGGGAGTAACCATGCCAGCTTCAGAGCTGGTTGTCGCTTTTTCAATGGTTTGAAAGTGTGTTTAAGGAATGGATGGGTTTTAGGTTCTTTAGAATTCCTCTGATCCACCCCTAAAATGCCCAGTTTCAGCCTTTTCCAGTATCAAAGCACTGATGACGGAACTGCCACTGCAGCGAGGAAGGCTGTGATTGTGCACCTCCTTCTAGGACCACAGACTTCCTTGTCAGACTGTGGAGAAGGAATTTCATGGCATCCTAGAGCCTCAAATCTGCCCACCCTGGCCTCATACGATTGCTCCCTGGGCCTCCCTTTGAAATGTATTTTGAAGAAACATCATTGCCATATATCCCTATTTTGTAGCACTATATTATGTCAATAGCTGTCGTTTGGGCCTACAGTTCTGTCATGAGCAGTTAAGTTATTTATTAGATTCCTGTTCCTTTATCCACGATGAAACCACGGGAGAAGGCACCAATTACAATATTCCTTAAGCAATGACTGTAAATACTTCAATCCATCCTTCTCTTCTTCTGTTTTGCAACACAGACAAAACAGCACTGTGCATTATTATTTTACTTTAAAACTGGGGATTCTAAAGCAAAAACCTTTCTTTCCCGTGGTTTCTCAGAGGCAATTACAGAAGTAGGATGTGATTTATCTCTCCTGCCAGTCAGGATATCACCGCTAAGCTCAGACCAACCATTCCCTTTCGAGTGTAAAAATATGCTCTGAACTGTGTTTTCCAAAGCTTTCCTGTGGATTTTGTTCTACGTTATTAATAAAATCAGGAAACAGTTTCCAGTATAAGAATGTGAATTTGTCCAGCTCGTAGTGTTAAGTGAATTACAAATCTAGCACAATTTCACCCCAGGCTAAAATACTGTTTTCAGGGCTGGGCCAGCACAATTTTGCTGCTGCAGCAGCATGGAGAGTGCTGCTTCTCCCCTGACCTCAATACCCACCCCCCCAATGCTGCTGACTCCTCCCCTGCTCCATTGACTCCACTGACCCCCCATCCACATAAAAAGGGGAGAACAAGGAGGCTGAAAAGGAGGCTGGTGGGGAGGGGAGGAGTCAGTATTGTGAAGGTGGAGAAGGCATCAGTGGCAGAAGAGGAATTGGGTGGCAAGTGGGCCTGGTTCTGCTGCCCTAAAGCAATTATTTCACCTTGCCACATTGGCAAACAGGACTTTACTGTTATGGTTCCCATGCATAGCTGTCAACTTTCAGATTTGAAAATAAGGGATTTTTTCAAACTTTCGGATTTGAAAATAAGGGATTTTCCCAAACTTTCGGATTTGAAAATAAGGGATGCCGCGAGGGCGGTGCAATGGCACCAAGTAGCCTCGCCACCCTGCGCTCCAGAGGCTGCACACGAACGGGTGAGCGAAAGAGCGAGCGCATAGACGGCAGGCTGGCTGGCTGGCTGGTTGGGCGTGAGAGTCTGGCTGCACAAGGCATGCAAGCTGCGCCCCCAGTCGGTCTCAGACTCCTTATTGGCAGCCGAGCAACACAGCTGAGGAGCCTCCCTAGCCAGCAGGGAGGGAGAGGAGCTGCTTCCTTTGAAATCTGGGAAATTTAAGGGATATCAACAATCCAGGATAGCAGCGGGAAATGGCATTGGAATAAGGGAGTTTCCCACAAAAAAGGGAGGGTTGACAGATATGTTCCCGTGTTGTACGTGTGGGGTGTGATCCATGAGAGGCAGTCAAGTACAACATTCATTGAAATGCTAAAGAAGACATGTGGGGGAATGTTTGGTCCAGCCAGTCGAAACTTCCTGTTCCTCCTGGCTGGAGCATCCTTCCTTTTGCATGTGATAGAAGGTGGGCATGACCTAACCTGTCCAGGTAACCAAAGGACGAGTTACGCAGCAACCTCTCTCTTTTTGACTTCCTTCTTCGATTGACCAGCTTTTAACTAGGACTGCTCTGCTAGGTCTCAGCTAGCAGAAGCACTGGGATTATTCCCCCATATGGGGTAGATCCACATGTACATATTTGTAACTAAGTCTGCCTTCAGGAATCCAACTGTGAACTGATGTAAGTAAACTTCTTTTATTGACTTTGAATAAGATTGTGGCATCTTTATTCTTTTAAGAGGGATTCAAGGGAATTTACCAGGAACATACAACTCAATCTGTAGACAGACTGAATTGTATAATAGTGAGAGTCTCACGCGAGCCTGCAACCAGCTACCTGCTGTACATGTAAAAAGGGGAATGTAACTCTGCTAAGTAAAGGAACTTGCTAGTGTAAGTTAGGAAGAAGGATATTAATAAACAAGTTACAGGTAGGTAGCCGTGTTGGTCTGTCATAGTCAAAACAAAATAAAAAATAAAAAAATTCCTTTCAGTAGCACCTTAGAGACCAACTAAGTTTGTTCTTGGTATGAGCTTTCGTGTGCATGCACACTTCTTCAGATACACTGAAACAGAAGTCACCAGACCCTTATATATAGTGAGAGGTTGGGATGGGTATATCATTAACCCTACGCCAAAGCATAAATGGACATAAATCTGACATCAGGAATCACAAGACAGAGAAACCAGTAGGAGAACACTTCAATCTCCCAGGACACTCTATACAAGATCTCAAAGTAACTGTCTTATTGCAAAGGAATTTCAGAAATAGACTGGAAAGAGAAGTTGCTGAATTGCAACTCATTACCAAGCTTAAAATCATGGAGAGACCTGGTCTGAACAAAGACATTGGATTCTTATCTCATTATACATGACAAAGCTATTTTTAACCTTCTCACCCCTTGCTTTTTTCCTGTAAGACTAATTGCAGTCATTAACAGTCGTCAACAGGTTTACCACAGCTATCAGCCTATCACCCATTCCCACCACCCTTCTGAGTAATACCCCTCCCACCCTCTCACTATATATAAGGGTCTGGTGACTTCTGTTTCAGTGTATCTGAAGAAGTGTGCATACACACGAAAGCTCATACCAAGAACAAACTTAGATGGTCTCTAAGGTGCTACTGGAAGGAATTTTTTTATTTTTTATTTTGTTTTGATTAATAAACAATATATCCTCTCCTACCACCCTGAACATTCCCACAGTACACTGCATTGGAATCTTTTGACCATCACCTTTGGGACTTTTAATCCTATTATTCCTAATAAGAACGCTTCAGGCTTTGGGGGAATAGCGATTTTGAATATCTTTTTAAATACATTATGTATCATTTCTCAGAAGCCTATTGTTTTTTTACAAGTCCACTACATATGGGGGGGCGGATCCCTTCTGCCTGTTGCCACTTCCAAGTCATGTTTGAATTCTTAAGGTGCTGAACTAGCAGTTTAGACACATTATTGATAGCCGTACAGTAAGTTATGCTTTGGTGTGTGGTGGGGGTTGGGGTGGATCAGTTCAAATGCTTGCCTCCAGAGGAGGAATTATCTGCACAGAAGCTTCAGTGTTCCTGTAGTTGCTGCCAGTCCATGTAGCCAATACAGGAACTCATACCTGAGAGGCTCATTTTAGCCCTCTTTCTCGCTTGAAGTTCTTTGGAAGGAGAGAGCTACCTTTATTGTTTTCCACTCAATGGAAACTTAACTTGCTTCCATTTGCTGCAAGGAAGCAAGGAGGCTCCAGCCCAGGCTTTATTCACTCCTCGCTGTTTCTGGCATCAGCTGCTCTGATCTGCCATTTCTACCGACTGTAGACAAAAAGCACCTGATGCCAGGGAGAAATCAGGAAGCATCTGACTAATGTGTGAACTGACCCCATGTGCTCATTCCACTGCAATGGAGAGGGAAAGGGTTGGCACGAGCTGAACAGAAATTCAATAAGTAGCCATGTGCATTGGCCTTAGATGTTCCTTGTCAAATATTTCAATTCATGGTTGTGTCTCTCGTGACTGACACGCAATGCTATTAAATGCATACGTGATTCAGGATACTGCACTGCTTTCAAGTGCCAGGATGGCATCTTTTTAAATTAGCTTAATGTCTAGAAACCTTGAAAATGAAAAAAAAACTACTTTTTTAAAACAAACACAACCTCACTGAAGAGGTGCACTCATGGATTGCAATAAATTATGTTGAATGTATCAATTTAAAAGAAATCACGGAGGACATGAAGAGAATCATTAATATGTTTCTGTGCCCACTGCTTATCAATATGCTTCTGCTATTCCTTTATTTTGCTTAATTTCATGTATAGAATTAAATGAAGTGGTTTTTTCCCCATGAGGCAGCTTACATCTGCAAATCTTAGCCCGGCAAGAGAAGAGACCCTCATCAGACACTTAAATGACCAATCTCTCTTTTATGTGATAATTCTGAGGTCAGTAATTAACTAATTGGCTACTTATGTCTACCCCAGCTGTTTGTAACTGTCTATATGCAAATAGCTTGTGAAAGCTGCACTGCATATGCTGTCATGTCTCAATTAGTGCTTCCCTGCTAGTTCCTTACAAACACACACACACACACACACACACACACACACACACACACACGATGAAATTAAACATGTCCACTGTGCTCATCCCACATAACACAGGTTCTCAGACTGTGCTCTGTGGACCACCAGTGGTCTGCAAGGTTCATTGTGGTGGTCTGTGGCATTTCCTCATTCAATATTCATCTTGATTTTCAGTTGTAGCATCATTGCTTTTTTTCTTGTATCGTATTTTGATATATTACAATTTGAATGCAAATTGTCACACAATAAGATACCCCGTACAAGAAACAAAAGCGGCAATAAATAAATACAGTTAAAATGAATATACAGTGGTGCCTCAGGTTGCATACACTTCAGGTTACATACACTTCAGGTTACAGACTCTGCTAACCCAGAAATAATGCTTGGCTTATAAACAGATTGGCTTATAAAACTTATAGAATACCATAATGCAATTAAAATAATGGGAAACATTGGAGAGAGAACAAAGGAAAAATTAGAAAGTGAATGGAGTGCCTTCGGGGAATACATCCAGAAATATGTCGAAAAATCAGAACTACTATCGAGATAGAGCGAGTTACTGGAGAAGAATAGAAGGATAAGAAAGGGGAGAAGAGGAGAACACAAAAGTTGAATTGAGATGAAGAAAAAATAACAATAATAATAGATTTAAAGTATATACTTAAAATGATGGGAAGAGGGAGAAATTGCAACTGAAAAGATTGGAAGTCACGCACAGGGTAAAGGGGGGGTGGTAATGGTGGAAGTGGTGGAAGGAAACGGAACTAACAGAAATATATGTCGGTGTGTATATATGTACCCTATATACTCGAGTATAAGCCTAGTTTTTCAGCACATTTTTTTGTGCTGAAAAAGCCGCCCTCGGCTTATACTCGAGTGAGGCAGGCAGTGGCTCCTATGAAGCTTTCCCAGGTTTTTTGTGGTAAAATTGGGTGCCTCGGCTTATATTCGGGTCGGCTTATACTCGAGTATATACGGTAAGTGTTTGTACAAGTATGCAGATAAGTATATATTTGTTTGTTTGTTTGTATGGTTTGTTTGTTTGTATGTTTTTTATTTATTTTTTTAAAAAAGGAAAATAGGGACACTTGGAGGGTCTGTTCCTACGTTGCTACATTCCAAAAGCAATCAATAGCATGAGCTGGGAAATCTCCCGCACTAGAACAGCAGGAAGAAGCCCTGGGCCTTGCAGAAAGTTGCTCTTTGAATTCTTGCCACTAACCACGAGTTTAAAACAGATTTAACTTGAGAGGCAGATTTCAGAAGACCATTTCATTGGGGTTTTGAGAAAGCACTCTCTTGATCTTGATAAATGGCTTCTGTGCATCTAGATATTTATTTGGATAACGGCGGCTTCATATTTCAGCATCAAAAAGGCATACATTCTTTATAACTCATTCTCCCTTCCAAGGAGGTTTGCTTTCTGAGGCTTTGCCTGTGCTTTCCGTAGGACACCCAAATGCTGACAGCTTGAAGAATGTGCTGAAGCCAGCAAGCAGGAGACACAATCGATTCTCTGGTCCTTTTAAAATGTTCCCCCCCCCCTTCACAGTTCATATTCTGAATGACGGCCTTAACGGGTCCCTTTATTTCGAAAATGAAAAATGAAGCCCTTAAAAAAGCAAATGCTGTTAGCGACTATGCTAAAGTGATAATAGTGTACGATGGATGAACATTGTCAACACTTCAGGAAACCCAGGGGGAAAAGGCTTAAGGTGATCTCCGAAAAACTGTAACACATTTGTAGTGTTTAAAGAAAATAAACAGATCTATTGCTGTTCCTCATAATCTGCTGGCGATCATTTGGATAAAAGGTTCGGTGAGTTAGTCTCTGAAAAAGGGTGTTGCCTGCTTCATTGTTATGTTACATAGATATCCCAAGTTTTCCTTCCTTACAGCAGTTTGAAGACTTAAAAAACTAACAAGCAAAGAAGCTGGATCTCCATGATGGAGGGATGCAAACTGGGTGCTTGTGGTCAATTAAGGTAGAACAGGTGGAGTATTTTCAGATCCTTGAGCTGTGGTTGGCACCAAGGGCCGGGGGATAGAAAGCTTTGCTGACTGCCACAACTCCTGCTTCTCCTCTTACCTGATCTTCATTTGAGGCCCTTCTTTGAGTACCTACTCTGAGGGAGGTTTGCAGTATGCTGACAATGGAGAGGGCCTCTTTGGTTGTGGCTCCCTGCTTGTGGAGTGCATGCCCTGATGCGGTTTTTAATTTATTAGATTTATTTACTGCCCTTCATTGCGTGTCGAGGTCCCCGATTATAAGATCTCAGGGTGGTTCACAGAATAAAATAAAGGATAAAAACAAGTAAATAAGTAAAACAAAACAGCAAAACAATAACACTCCTGTCAGGGATCTGCCCACCCCTGCCAGTCCAGCTCTGAGTGCATACAGGGATCCGCAGCCTGTGTCAACGACAGATTCATCTTCGAGTGAATCTGGCAGCCCCTCTTCGGGGGAGGAGCAGTTAGTGGCTGGGAGCCAGGGAGTGCCACGTGTCCAGGGAGTTTTTGAGAGACCTGGCACCACCCAGCAGACTCGCTCGGAGGGGGAGGCGTCAGTTCCGGCGCCTATCTCACGTAGGAGGAGAAGGCGGCAATTCAGGATGCCAAGGCTTTGGTGTTGGTGCCAAAACAGAAGGGAGACACTTCCGGACTCTGCTAGTGACTGAGCAGACATGATAAACTGAACTCTGCACTGTAAATAGCTTTGCACAAAATAAAGAGACTTAAAGACAAGATGGCTTCGTCTTACTATTGAACAACTGATAAGATAATCTGACAACTCCCTTCCTACAGATAGATTTTAAAGGCTGTAGAGTATTAATCAGTCAAAGGCCTGGTTGAAGGGGAACGTTTTTGCCTGGCACCTAAAGGTGTGTAATGAAGACTCCAGGCGAACCTCCTTGGGGAGAGCATTCCACAAACGGGGAGCCACTGCAGAGAAGGCCTGTTCTCCTGTTGTCGCTCTCCAAACCTCACATGGAGGAGGCACAAAAGAAAGGCCTCAGATAATGAACGCAGTGTCAAGGACTGTTTATATGGGGAGAGGTGGTCCTTCAGGTAGTGCAGCCTTGAGCTGTTTAAAGCTCTATAGGTCAAGACCAGCATTTTGAATTGGGCCCAGAGGCTGGCCTGGTGCCATTGTTAACATCCTTTCAGGATCATTTTACATGTATTTCTCGCTGTTTTAAGGGTTCCCTTTTATGCTGCTATTTTCAATATTTTAAAAATAAATCTACCTCATCTGTTCCGGGTGTGCTTTTTTTGGAGAATACCTTAGGTATTGAATTCAGTTCCTAAGTTACTTTGTTGCTAAGTAACTTTGTCAGCTTGAGACTCAAGGAACAGAGTGACTTTTAGCTATAGTTTCTATGAACATTAAGGTAAGGTACTGGGAATGTCTCAGCCCATACTGGTTGGTAGTAAGGAATGGCGGGGATGGTTTTAGACTCAGGTCATTTGGCTGCTGCCAACCCAACAAGGGATGGCCCTGTTGTTTTTTGGTCCTTGGTAACTATGATGAGGAAGGGACCAGGTGGCGCTGTGGGTTAAACCACAGGCTTGCTGATCAGAAGGTCAGCGGTTCGAATCCCTGCGACGGGGTGAGCTCCCGTTGCTCGGTCCCAGCTCCTGCCCACCTAGCAGTTCGAAAGCATGTTAAAGTGCAAGTAGATAAATAGGAACCACTCCAGCAGGAAGGTAAACGGCGTTTCCGTGCGCTGCTCTGGTTCGCCAGAAGCAGCTTTGTCATGCTGGTCTTCGGACAAACGCCGGCTCCCTCGGCCTATAGAGCGAGATGAGCACGCAACCCCAGAGTCAGACACGACTGGACCTGATGGTCAGGGGTCCCTTTACCTTTAACTATGATGATGATACTACAATTGTCACTTGATTACCCGCTCTGTCTGTCTTGCCCAGAAAATAAGAGGCAGTACGTTATGAGAGTGAAACACTAGTTGTACTGGACACTACCTCATCTGCCAACACCTGCTGGGATAGCTCAGTCCGTAGAGCATGAGACTCTTAATCTTAAGGTTGTGAGTTTGAGCCCCATGTTGGGAAAAGATTCCTGCATTGAAGGGGTTGGAATAAATGACTCTCATGGACCCTTCCAATTCTATGATTCTATGGGGCAGATTGGATCCAGAGGCAGAGAAAGAGCATGTGGCCAAATATAGAAAGCAGAAAGATAGTTATGTCCTGGATTGAACATCTTGCTTTTTTTTTAAAAAAAAGTCTAACTTATGAAGCTTCTCAGCCTATACTATATTATGCTGAACATGATATACAGTTCAGTTCAGTTCTTTATTCGACCGTCAGTCAGAAAAGATACATTTCCATACAAAATTAAAACATCTAAAACATCTAAAAGAACTTTGGAGTAAAACATAGCCAACAATAAAATGAAGCTATACCGATAAACCCATGTCGATGCTGTCCATTTTAATCTTGCGACGCTTAAGAGCTAGATAAAGAAATTCGGCCACCAGGGAGGCTGCTTTTCCAGTAACATTATTCAACAAATATAGAACCTGTCTTTCTCTGGATAGAGAGCTAAGTTGACATAGGAGTGGAGCTATAAGATTTTGCCTGAGATCTGCATAGAAAGGGCAGGTCAGGAGAATATGTTCGGTGGACTCTACCACTCCCAGGGCACAATGACAAGTTCTCTGAGCATATGGGACTCCCCTGAACCTTCCCCACAATACCGCAGATTCGAGGACATTTAATCTGGCCGCTGTGAGGAGTCTACGGTATTCCACATAGTGGATTTCCGCAAGATAAGGGGCTGGTGTAGCCTGATAGATCTGATCCCCCAGGAACATCCCTGATTTCACAAGGGCCATGTCCTCTTGTCTAGCGATATCACTCAATCTCTGGGAGATAACATGAGATACAATTATGTGAAATGGGTAAGAAATGAACTTATCCATGGAGCTTGAAAGCTTAGGCATTATCACCAACAAAGAAGGATCCGGTAACTTCCACCTTAATGATTTTTATTCTTTTTTTCATTTCCTAGGATCAACATGGCAATGCGACTCCAAGGCCATTTTCGCAGCTCACAATCTGGGGGAAAATGTGTGTTGTGAGGGTTAAACGATCCCTTTATGGCAAGTAGCAGCTCATTTCAGTTAAAAGCTCCAACCGGATGGGTGCCAAGATGCCACAATTTAATTAAAACACGGATTACATAATTTCTTGCTACATCACTTGCCGAAAATATCAAGCACTCTGATCGCATTTATAATTAATTAGTGTGCATAGTGTAGTAAATTAACATAATAAATAAAGTTCTAATTACAGGAGCTATACATACAATTACTGAAGGAACAATCATCATTAGCAAGAGAGCTTTGTTATTGCGTTAGAACTGGCGTAGGTTTGCAGCTTTATTTATCAGGGAAACTTTCTCCAAGCCAAATTGCAGCAAAACCAATTATTACAAACAAGGCTGTCTCCCCCTCCGCCCCCGCTATGGCCTTACAGGGAATGGAGAGTTGAGAGACTCTCATCTCCTCTTCTCCAAAATACTTGGGTAAGATGAAAGCTGGCGGCAGAGAGATGGATAAATGAAAACAAAGGGATACACTTAGCAGTAACAATGAGTGGATGAACCCCATCTCCCCACCACTACGGAGGCTTCAAATCTCCCTCTTCAGATTCCTTGCAATTGAAATAGTTTTTCGTTTTCTTTTCAGGCTATCTCAGACAATTCACACAAAAGCTCAGAAATGTGGCATGGAATTCTGGCTGGTACCAAACGCAATGCAACTTTGTTTTTGCTCACTCATAGGCTTTGGACCATAAGGCCATACGGTCAGGACCAGTGCTGGCAATTTTGGCGCCCTAGGTGAGGGGGCGGGCCATGTGACATCATTGCATATGACACACGTTGCGGAGCAGTGCCCCGCCCCCTTCCTGGCCGGGCGCCCCCCGCCGCCCCAACCTGCTTGCTCCACCGCTGGTTGGGGCGGCGGCGGGGGGCGGGGGGCAGGCTGGCCAGTGCCCCCTCCATTTTGGCGCCTAGTTCGCCTAAATGGACGCGCCAGCCCTGCATACGGTAACTGATGGATATACCTTGTTAAATTTTACTGTGCACTTGATTACGTGTCACTTGCTGGGCACTGTCAACGAAACATCATAGCATTTACAGCAGGCATAGAAAGGTTGTGTTAGGCTAGAACTGAACATGGAGAATGCTCCCACCTATCAGTGGGTGAGTGGAGAATTTCATCTTGCTGGGTTCTAATTCCCCAGCATATTCACTGTGGGGAACACACTGGTGAAGGAGACCTCTGCAGCCTTTCCCACCCCTTGGCAGCCTCAGATCATACTGGGCATCTCTATCCAACACAGGACTATATGTGGTTGTCTCAACATGACTTGGCCCAAGCCCAGATCATAGAATTGTAGAGTTGGAAGGGATTCCAAGGGTCGTCTAACCCTTTGCAATGCAGGGATCTCATGTGAAGCATCCAAATCGGCGCAATTCAGTTCAGGTGTCAGGCTTTTGTTGAATCCAGCACACAGCCCTAGTGTGCATATTCCTGCCTGAACACTGCTCTATAAAACAGTTTGATCTGCTATAGTATTTGATGTTTGAAGTCTTTAGTGTTAAGCAGAGCTACCAGTTTGTTTGTCACTTGTTTTAGGTAATATATGGTACCCAGGGAAGGAAAATGTTGTGATTCCTTGCTTATGATTGTCAAATTTACCTACATTTATGCACTTCTGAGATGTGCCACACAGTTTTCATCTTCCCACTGCATAATTGTCACGTTTTGGCAAAACTAAAACTAATTATAGTGTTGCGATGTGATGTTTTACACAAGCTGATTGCTTGATTGTTTGTTAGAACCCTTCAAATGAATCAGATGAATGTTTAAGCCACGGCAGGATTCCTCCTGTGGCAAGGAAACGGCTCTGCTGACATTTGGATAGGGTCAGTTCCAATACAAGTTCAACAACCGGAATGTAAAATAGCTAACATATTTTCATTACTGGCTAACCATTGTTTGTGTTCAGAAAGAGCTCGGCCAGTGGGAAGGATACACAATGCTAGCCTCCCAGCATCACTGCCACTTTCACTTAACAGGAGAGCCATGGATTGACTCTGCTGGTCCAACCTCCCTGCTGTCGTTGAGAGAATAGAATTGCAGCTCCACCCCACTGGATGAACTGCATCTCCTTTCCTTGGGAAGATTACTGCTGATTCATAACCCAGAATGGTCAGCTGGTGGGAGTAGGTGGGGAAAGGTTGAGAATTCATTCCCTGGGAAAGAAGAAGAGGCATAGAACAGGGGCAGGCCACCTAAGGCCCGTGGGCCGGATGCGGCCCATGGGTCTTCTCAATCCGGCCTGCAGACGGTCTGGGAATCGGCATGTTTTTACATGAGTAGAATGTGTGCTTTTATTTAAAATGCATCTCTGGGTTATTTGTGGGGCATAGGAATTTGTTTTTAAAAAATTCAAAATATAGTCCGGCCCACCACATGGTCTGAGGGACGGTGGACCGGCCCACAGCTGAAAAAGGTTGCTAACCCCTGGCTTGAATAATTGAATCTTAGAGTTGGAAAAGACCCGGGGGTTATCTGGTCCACCCCCCTGAAATGCAGGAATTTCAGCTAAAGCATCCATTACAGACGGCCATCCAACCACACGAGCATATGTGAGTTCATGTGCACATGTGAAGAATGGTAATAGTTATGCAAAAGAGTGGGTGAGGCCAGAGAGAACTCTTCACCTCACATGAAAATAATTGTGCAGGGGTTGGAACATCTGAACAGGGTGTATATCTTTACCAAACAACATATTCAGAGAGGGCCTTCAGACCCTGACACACTATTTATTGATTTCCGGTTTGGTAATATAAGAAGTTTGCTTGTAAAAGAACTAGAAACAACCAATATAAAAGAATATGCAGAATGCAATGAGAGAAATTGGGGGCTTCTACTTCTGTGTATTTTTGAGAAAAGCAGGAGGACAGTGTGGCATGGAGAGGAGTTATTGTCCGCCCCACAGAAAAATGAACAACTTTAAAGAAGAAGAGAAGAAGAAGAGTTTGGTTTTGATACCCCACTTTATCACTACCCGAAGGAGTCTCAAAGCAGCTAACATTCTCCTTTCCCTTCCTCCCCCACAACAAACACTCTGTGAGGTGAGTGGTGCTGAGAGACTTCAAAGAAGTGTGACTAGCCCAAGGTCACCCAGCAGCTGCATGTGGAGGAGTGGAGGTGCGAACCCGGTTCCCCAGATTACAAGCCTACTGCTCTTAACCACTACACCACACTGGCTCTTTTGATTGAGTATGTCAAGTCAGTGTGAGAACCAACCAGCAATAACAAGCTGGGTATGATTAAAGCTTCTGCACCAACAGGTATCAAGAGGCGCAACTGTCCAGGGGATGCCACGGGAAGAGCAATGTGGGATGTTAAACACAGAAGAGTTTCTTCTGGTTATTTTCGGCAGCAATGAAAAGCTGTTGAAGAAAAACAGAAAGAAGAGGAAAACTGTTTCAATGAATTCTTTTGGGTCTCCTTAGGTCACAAAGCACTACCCCGGAAGAGAGAAGTGAGAAGAACATGAAGCCAAATCGTAACAACGAAGTACCCCTTGCACTGAGGAGTTGGTTTCAACATGAAAGCCCAAGAGAGGCTTCTGGCTAACAGTAACAGAAGCGAGTTATTTGACTATTTTATACCTCAACCTTTCCAAAGAGAGCAGATTTTCAGCATGTATACAGGTATGTTCCCCTCAGTGTTGGGAGCACAGATTCCAAAGGCTAAGAAGAAATCCTTGTAAAGCTTAGAAGGGGGAAACTCTTTCAGGCTAAGGGCCACATTGCTTCATGGTCAGACTTCCAGGGGCCACATACAATCTGTCAATTTCAGTTTATCTCACGTCATCGGTTCTGCACATTCCCACAGGAGTTTCCACTAAAAAAAAAAAAAAATCCTTGTGAAAATTCAGACAGCAATTTCCTGCAAATCTCTCCTAATGTACACATTTTTGTATGCAGTCTTACCAAACACAAATATTTTTACAAATCAGTTTTCCTTTATATAATGTGTTGGTATGCTGTTTTCACAAACGTATGCCTTTTGGGGCACATAGCTTGGCCTGAGAGCCATAGTGCAAAATTCGAAGAAGTGTGAATTTTGACAAATGGCTGCGTTTTGGTCTGCATATTTTTTCAGGAAGTGTGAACTAGGCAGGTTCACCTTGAAATGTGAACTGAATCAAATTTGCCCATACCAGACCCACCCTGCTGCCATGCCTCCATCCAGGCAACAAGAGTTGTCATAAGTTGTTCAAGTGCCTGTTACCACCAGGTAAAATCACCAGAGGGAAGTGATTGTGCAGGGAATTGAGAACTTCCCTGGGGCCAAGAATCCCCACCCCCTGTCTTTGAGAAGGCAGACAAGTGGGCTTTGAGAAACCAAGGCTGAGGTGGGTGAGGCTGTTGGTTTCCCCTAATGGGATCAACTGGGAGTTATGATCCCTGCTGTTATTCTGGGGAAAGGAGAAAAGAGGACTGGACATGTTCTAGGGCTGTGCATGAGAATGAATAGGCTGTCAAAGGTGAAGATGCCAAAAATTCTTTCAGCAAAATTGCACAGGTCTCTCTCTTTATTTTCCTTTTTTTTTTTAGATCACCAACAACCAAAACACAAACAGTGAAACCCTCCAGGCGGCCGATACATCGGATATACATGAACAATGAAACATATTCAACTCAATCATATGTACAATTCTATATATATTAACAATCCACAAGGTTTATTTAGCTTTTAATGTTTTGATTACCCCAGATTGCTCAAACCTATCCAAATAATTCAGTAGGTTCTCAAGCCAATCGTCCTCTTTCTCACTGACCTTAAACCCTTTCATTCTGCGTATTTTCGCAGTTAGGTACAGTGGTGCCTCAGGTTACATACGCTTCAGGTTAAGAACTCCACTAACCCAGAAATAATGCTTCAGGTTAAGAACTTTGCTTCAGGATAAGAACAGAAATTGTGCTCTGGCGGCGCAGGGGCAGTGGGAGGCCCCAGTAGCTAAAGTGGTGCTTCAGGTTAAGAACAGTTTCAGGTTCAGAACGGACCTCCGGAACGAATTAAGTACTTAACCAGAGGTACCACTGTATTCTAAAATTACAATGTTATTCAATTTTTTTCTCCATTGGTTCACCCCTAGCTCTTCTGCATTTTTCCAATTACTCTTGCACCATTTTAAGCTGGCTGCAATGCCCCGAACCTATGGAATCAGAGGGCAAGATATGCATTTACATTCCCCTCTTTCTGTCTTCCATGACTCTGCCCTCATCTGTTGTCAAGTGTCTTCTGTAGTGATCATTTAACAACAAACACCAGAGATGTTAGTTCTTGTTTCTGTGTGGTGTGTGTGAAGAAGCTTGACCTTTACAGGCCACTTGTTTATTTTGAAAGTGCAGAAGTCTTTGGATCAAAAGATGCACAGGGATTGCCCAAGGGCTTGTCTGCACTACTATCTGAGCACAGAGTTCAAGCTGATTGAAACCGCGGCTGAATTGCAGCGTTTGAACTAAAAACATTCAGAATTGGTGTTAATACGGGAAGAAGCTGGGCTGGTATCATTCAAAGAGCATCATTTTGAAATGAATCAAATATTCCTCCTTCAGTGGGAATGAGATTGTTTGGTGAATCCTGATTGCTTCTTGCTGGAAACAAAAGAAAGTACCAAACAAGGAGGACTGGTTTAACAAGACGATAGAATATCTAGAATTGGCAGTATTGTCGGAAGAACTGAAAGATAACTCTAGAAACAAGATAATAGAAGATTGGGAATACTTTATAAGATATGTGCAAGAAAGATGTGAATTGAACAGGGAATTTGCTCTATAATTCAGCGCTTGCAATGCAAAAATAGATTTTGTAAGATAAAAATAGAAAAAGAAAGGGGGGGAAGAAAAAGAAAATAGAAGAAAACAAATTGGATTAATTATGTTTTTAAAATAAAAAATTGCATTCAATTGTAATTGTAATGAACATTAAGCAATATAAAAAGGAACACAAATATCCAGAACACAATGTTGAATCTATAATGGGAAAAGAAAACAGAAAGACGGGGTGGGGTACTAATAGAGGGAGGTCAAAGAGTATGATGAAGAATTGAGAAATATCAAAAATAAATTGGGATGATTGTAGTGGGTGGGGGCGGAGGGGGTATGAATGTGGTGTGTAAGATTTAATGATTGTTAGAGTGTATAAGGGATTGAAACAAAAATTTTGTATTTTGCATTTGTATGTGGATTTTAAAGAATAAACTGGAATAAAAAATTTTTTAAAAAGAGATTGTTTGGTGATATAAATCACAATATGAAGGGTTTTTTGGGGTTTTTTTTTCATCTCCGATGAAAATAGGGACGCCCTATTCCATATTAATAACAATTTTCTTATTTATAACCCGCCCATCCGGCTGAGTGCTTCCAACATATATAAAAACACAATCAAACAGTAAACATTTTTAAAAACCTTCCCTATACAGGGGCTGCCTTCAGATGTCTTCTAAAGGTTGTATAGTTACTTATCTCCTTGGCTCACTCCATACTCTCCACCATTTCTCCCATGAAAATAGGGACGTCCTAAGGAAAAGAGGGACATTCCAGGATCAAATCAGAAACCGGGATGGCTTCTGTAAATCTGGGACTGTCCTTGGAAAATAGGGAGGGTCTGTATTTGGTATGATTGGTACATATATGAACCTTATATTCCACTATGGAATATCTTCTACGCCACTAATTCATTTTAAAGCTTTCTGTGATGATTCTGCTTTTTATTTTATTGCCTTGTAATTTTCTTCTTCTTCCTTTTATGATGCTTTTATTATTACTTTTAGCTTGATGTTTTGTTTGTTTGTCTTGGGTGATTTTTTTTAAAAAAAATTAATTCCTCCTTCAACTTCATATATTTCATTGCAATATTCATTGTGTTATTTGTGGCTAGATATAAATGGATCAGGATGTTTTGCACTGTATTACTTAGATAAGGTTTATCTGAAGTTTGTATGCAGCTTATACCAAAGGTAATTATTATTCTTTTTCAATCCTTGGGCATGCTAATTATCCCACCAAGCCCATTAAATTTGTGATTTCATCTTTATTATGTTACATTTGCGTTTGATCTTCCTGAAGTGAATCAATAATTGGGCACACGAAATCAATAAGACATGTGTGTAACTGTGTGAAGAGAACTGCTGACTGAGGTTCCATCTGCTCCACAATTGTGAACTGTTTTCAAACCAGTTTATCTCTCACAGATTGCCACAAGGAATCCCATGAGCTGCAGTTTCCTAAGGGTGAAGAGCAGTTTTCAGATCCCCTGGTGTCTCACACAGACTTCTTCCTGCAGAAGAATTAAACTAGTTTAAAGCAGGCTGACATTTGCAGATGCAGCCTGAGTCTGTACGTGACCTATAATATAATCCATCTCCAGGGGCAACTAACATTTGCAACTATGCCCTGACCGGAGGAAAAAAATGTGGTTTCTCATCACCTCTAAAGGGTTGGCTTTATGCAATTTCTGCAGTTTTCTCCACCTCGATTGTTTTAGCATATTGAATGTGTATCCAATGTGCATATTTATCCCTGCCAGCCATTCCTGACAGGCAAATTTATTTTGTCCATTTCCTTAGGAAGCAACATTTACATTTAGGAGCACTAGTGATGGGGAGATTTGTCTCCAGAGACAAGTAAGGCTAGTTAAAAGAAAAAAGTGTGTCCATTTAATGTGTAATAAAAACACACTGATTGCAACAGGCACCATTCTCCTTGTTCCCAGTCTAGGGATGGAAGAGGCAATAGATTCAGTTCACATTTAAAGGTGAATCAACACCATCCACACTCTCCAACATGACCTGATCACCAGTAAACTGGAAGGGAGATTCAGAGGTCTAAATAGAAAAATACTCAAGGCTGTGTGGAGACCCTCAATTACGCATGCACCTGCATTTTATATTGGTTTTGGCAGAGGTTCTGTTTATATATATAAATATATAGATTTATAGTCGTCCACCCCTTTGATAGTGTTTATATGGTTTTGTCATGGCCTTTGGTTAGTACACTAGAGCCAGTGTGGTGTAGTGGTTAAGAGTAATCTGGTAATCTTGTAATCTGGTAAACCGGGTTCACGTCTCCACTCCTCCACATGCAGCTGCTGGGTGACCTTGGGCTAGTCACACTTCTTTGAAGTCTCTCAGACCCACTCACCTCACAGAGTGTTTGTTGTGAGGGAGGAAGGGAAAGGAGAATGTTAGCCACTTTGAGACTCCTTTGGGTAGTGATAAATCGGGATATCAAATCCAAACTCTTCTACTTATTAACTAAATCCACATTCTCCAAAACCATCTGACCACCATCTGGTGAAGTTTGGACTGATGGCAGCAATTCCCCCTGAAGCCTGCACATATGGCGCACTGTCAGAGACCGATGGAACCAAAAGGGTTCCTGAATGCTTTGTGGGGAGAGGGAGGGGCCTAGCTCAGTGGTACAGTATCTGCCTTGCATGCAGAAGGTTTCAGGTTCAATCCCTAACATCTCCAGTAACCAAAACCTGCTTTTTAGGGAAGGTGGTGGAGAGGGTCATGGCGGGGCAACCCCAGGCATCCTTGGATGATATGGATTATCTAGACCAGGGTTTCTCAAACTTGGTCTCCAGCTGTTTTTGGACTACAATTCCCATCATCCATACCATTAGTCCTGCTAGCTAGGGATGATGGGAGTTGTAGTTCAAAACCAGCTGTAGACCTAAGTTTGGGGAAACCCTGATTTAGACCCATTTCATTCTGAGTTCACTCATGATCATGGGATCAAATTGGCCTTAGTTGCCCTGATGAGTGATCTTTATTGAGAGCAGAGCATGGGAAGTACAACTTGGTTCCTTCTTCTCAATCTTTCTGTGGGTATTACCACCATTGATCATTATAGCCTCCTGGATCAGTGCCTTGGGGTGGGTATTGGGGACATTGTTTTACAGTGATTCTAATCCTATGTCAGGAGCCAGGCTGCCGTCTTGATGACACAGCACGCAAGTTGTAATTAGCTTGAAGATTTATTTCAATACAAACACTCAGCCTTGGACGCCTATCCACACGTCTGTGACTTGTGAATCAGTTGACCCTCCTGGGGAGTGATTCCGGGTATGGCAGAATATCTGGAACCTATGCCCTTTCCGTTTCTGGCTTTGTTTTCTATCTAAGACCTTTCCCATACGTCTGCCCCTTGGATAAATAAACTCCCCTTCCCGTTTGGAACTGCATTCCCTCCCACCTTCTGACATCTCCTGTGTCACTTGAGAGAGTCAGTTTCTCTCTCGCACACTCTCTGCATTCCTCTCATTCTCACAGTGAGGGGGAGTTGATAAACTACCGTTTGCAGCTGTCTGGGTAGAACGTGAGCCTCTCTCTTGTTGACTCCTCTGGAGCTCTTGGGCAGAAGTGTTCATGACATCCTACCTATGGGGCAAAGTCCAGAGAATAGTGTTGGGGGATTAGTTTTTTGGAACCCTGGCAATTTATTTATTTAGGAGTATTTTTCCCCTACCTACTAGCCGAGGTAGGGTAAGGAGACTTACCAGTATATTAAAAACACAATAAAGTAAGCAATGATACAATAGTCACAACAGCAGGACAAACGTATATATGGACCTTTAAACGTGTACAGGACCTTTAAAGCCCTAAACGGCCTCGGTCCTGTATACCTGAAGGAGCGTCTCCACCCCCATTGTTCAGCCCGGACACTGAGATCCAGCGCCGAGGGCCTTCTGGTGGTTCCCTCACTGCGAGAAGCAAAGCTACAGGGAACCAGGCAGAGGGCCTTCTCGGTAGTGGCGCCTGCCCTGTGGAACGCCCTCCCTGCAGAGGTCAAAGAGATATACAACTATCTGACATTCAGAAAATACCTCAAGGCAGCCCTGTTTAGGGAAGTTTTTTAACTTGTGATATTTTAATGTATTTTAATATCTGTTGGAGGCCGCCCAGAGTGGCTGGGGGGACCCGGCCAGATGGGCGGGGTACAAATAATACATTATTATTATTATTATTATTATTATTATTATTATTATTATTATCATGTGTCCCTGCCCCCAAATTCTCTGATATTCCAACAAATGCCATTCTGCTTAGTCTTAGAGGGCAAATGCTAATAGGACAGAGTCATGCATGCACATCTATCACTTCATGATGCTATCTATGTTGATTATTATTTTTCGTATAATTTGGGTAATTTAGAGAGTCAAGTGATCACTTCATATTACAGTCAAAAAAGAAAAGAAGAAGAAGTGATGACATGCATGGGTGAATTGGCACCAGTAAGATCTGCTGTTAGGAGATACCGGTTTACATGACAGCCTTGCTCTTGAAGAAGCCCCTCCGCCTGTTATTTTCTCCAAAGTGCATTGTCCTTTTCACAACTTCTCAGCAAAGAACACTGGCATCCAAGGAACAGCTGTGTGGCTGACATCATAGAGCTGGCTTGTTCGATAAATTGCAAGTAGCTAGAGACAGAGCTACTGGTGTTTCTGTTTCCTGCAATACGATATAACTAATGAGACGAGTCACCAGACTGCCTGCCTGCCTGCCTGCTTCATTACTTTGGAAGGAATGGGAGAGAGAAGATTTGGTTTGCTTGCTTGGTGACATGCAATTGCAAGGATAGACAGTTGTCACAGCAAGCCGGTTCCCTGGAGGAACCACCCGGGAGAAATATCTATCTCAGGAATGACCAGTAAATGTATGTATGTCAAATGTCACGCTAGGACAAGTACTGACTATGTTAGAAGAAAACCGCTTATCTGTATTCTAGCATATCCACAACACCCAGGTCCAGATCCAAGCATAGCTGTCAAGTTTCGGGTTTAAAAATAAGGGATTTATCCAAACTTTCGGATTTGAAAATAAGGGATGCCGCGAGGGCGGTGCAATGGCACCAAGTAGCCTCGCCACCCTGCGCTCCAAAGGCTGCGCGTGAACGGGTGAGCGAAAGAGTGAGCACATAGACAGCAGGCAGGCTGGCTGGTTGGGCGTGAGGGTCTGGCTGCACAAGGCATGCAAGCTCCGCCCCCAGTCGGTCTCAGACTCCTTATTGGCAACCGAGCAACGCAGCTGAGGAGCCTCCCTGGCCGGCAGGGAGGGAGAGGAGCTGCTTCCTTTGAAATCCGGAAAATTTAAGGGATATCAACAATCCGGGATAGCAGCGGGAAACGGCATTGGAATAAGGGAGTTTCCCGCAAAAAAAGGGAGGGTTGACAGCTATGGATCCAAGACTTCTTCTGCAGTGAACATACATACAAAAGAGTTCTTCCAGACAAAGCTCAGGGTCTTGGATGATAAACATAATCATTATCTGTAGCCCCTTCGTGATATCATCAGCAATGACAATTTATTTGCATGCTTCCCATAGTTAACTCATTACAAAACTGGTCATGGACAATAAATAAAATGCATCAAAAAGTACAAAACCAAACTGAACAATTTCCACATTTTAATAATATTGTCTGTTGTTTTTATGTTGTACACCACTTAGAGATTTTTGAAGGCTGCCTGTCATTTTTCTTTTCAAAAGGAATTTAAGCTACCTAAGAGTGGCTAGCCAGCCCGCAGGGCTTTGAAATCAAGATAGCAATGGTTCTTGATAGCTATCATTCTCAGTGGGTATGTTATGTACATGTTACATATTTTATGTTTCATTCCCCCTTAGAGTCTTAGGGAGACTTGTACATAAAATATGTAAAATTGATGTAAAATGAATAAACTATACAAAATTATGTAACATTCTCACTGAGAGGAGGAGGAAGAAGAAGAAGAGGAGGAGGAGGAGGAGGAGGAGGAGGAGTTTGGACTTGATATCTCGCCTTTCACTACCCTTAAGGAGTCTCAAAGCAGCCAACAATCTCCTTTTCCCTTCCTCCCCCACAACACTCTGTGAGGTGAGTGAGGCTGAGAGACTTCAGAGAAGTGTGACTAGTCCAAGGTCACCCAGCAGCTGCATGTGGAGGAGTGGGGAAGCGAACCCGGTTCACCAGATTATGAGTCCACCGTTATTAACCACTACACCACGCTGGCACCATCAAGGCCCATTGCTAAATTGATTTCGGTGTGCCCAAGCAGCAGGAACGGCACATGCTGGTCAGTCTCTTCGGCCGCTGAAGTTACTTTTTAAAGAAGAAAGAAAGACATTCCTTGAACCTCCTTGTATGGGAATTCACAAGAGAGTAGGAATCCACCAATACCCATATTGTGGAGTGAGCCCCTTCCCTGATCCCCACATTCATCTTGGCAGATCTAGATCAAGTGTGTCTGCTTTGGATTAGCAGGATTTTAATCTCACTTGTAATGCAACAAATACTATGGACAATATGGATAGATATAAAATATAGATTATGAAAAAAATATGCAGTTGAAAACGTTCACAATAGGACCCATGGAGGGACGTAATGGACTGTTGGTTGGAAATTGAAATGTTTGGAATTAATATTTATACTATCTTGTATACTTATTAAGTCTTGATTACCACTAATTTTATTGCCAATAATTTTAAATTCAATTGTGTGAGTGTAACTGCTGTTCTTGTGTTGTCTTCTGTTTTGAGCTTAAAGCTGAAATAAAGTTGATTCTTGAGGACCCTTGGAGGAGGTGGGGAAGTCTCGAGATTCAGAGAAATCTATTTATATGGGTATATAATAATAATAATAATAATAATAATAATAATAATAATTTATTATTTATACCCCACCCATATAATAATAATAATAATAATAATAATAATAATACCTTTATTGTCAATGTACAACCTGTATACAATGAAATTAACCGAGCCTCCCCCCCCCCCACAGGGATCGTGGTGGAACATAATGTAATGGTACAGGGCATAATGAGGTGGGCTGGGGTGTAATGGGGTGTAATGGGACATTGCGGGGTGGACTTATACACACTCTGCCAACACATGCGGTAGCCAGGAACAGACCACCCCCCACAAACCCCTGCACAAATTGCCACCGCCTCTACATGCAGGGTTGTATCTAAGTCATACTCAAACCCAGGCCTTTGAAATAAATGGCCTTAATTGGTGATGTCCATTAAATTCTATGGTTCTGCTCTGAGTAACATTTAGCCAAACACAAGATTGGATTAGGAGACCTTTAAAATGCCAAACCACTGCTATTTGAATCACCTGCAATATTCACATACTGTACTTATTTCCACCGAAATACTGACCATAGAATATTGTTTTCTTATACAGAAATAAAAGGCCCGACACATAACCATAATAAATGCTTATTTTAAGCTTAAAAATGGCTGCCCTACATGAACACTTAAATACTATGTATTTTGGGTGCATGTAAACCTCTGGTATAGAAGGGGATGGCAAAATACAATTCAGACTCTGCCAGGAAATAATCGCAAGTTTCAAACAGCGAGGAATCAACTCTTTCCAGGCTGATGTATTTGTGATTGCAGACCTCAAAGCACTTACGCAAACAAAAGGAAATAGTCTGGAGTCTATATAGTAAATAAGTACTACATCAGAATGGAAATTGACTTTTTAATCTCAGGAATTACGTCTAATACATAATGAGAAGTTGATCTTTATTCATCTTTACACCACCACCCACCTACTGCTCCTCTTAAATGTGAGAAAAACTGTGCTTATATTAAAAGGTTTTCCTTAAGAGTAGCTGGAAAACTTGAATAGCCAGAGCTTCACCAGAGGGCCTGTTTACTCAGCAATCACCCTAATTTCCTTTGCAAAGCTTAAACAGTGGTTAGACTGGGGCCATGTACAAATTGGTTGTTTAAGGTGAAGTGAGGTGGTGGTGGTTGTCCCCCTGTTGCATTTAAAGTCACATCCTCATGTTGCTGTACACACCAGAGAGCAGGAAAGGATATCTTCATCTATACATATTACTTGGTTGGTTCCCCTCTGCCTGCAACCGCCCCCCCCCCACTCCTTTTCAGGAAGTTGTCATCTGCTGTCATCTGCAAATGTACACACCTCAGCTCAACTGCTCAGTAAATGTGGCTCACGTTTTCAAAACTGGGTGGAAGACATTTCGAGGGGAAGCGCATCAAACAGGAGCATTTCTCGAGACACTGCATGATCGATATGGATTGTGGCTCATGCCATGTACACATAGCTTCAAACGCCAGTGGTGGGTGCACACTAGAACCAGATTAAATTGCAATATGTATGCAGCCTATGTCTAGTCCTTATTGAGCATTTTTACTGTTTTGTTTATGGGGCAGTTACATGGCAATCAGCATTATTCCCGATTTGCTTGCGGGGCAACGTCTTCCCATTAACCATTTACCCACCCCACAGTTTTCAATGCATTTCCCTATCACTTTCCAAAATGGAAAAAAAACACCCATTTAAAATAAAGTGTATTTGCTGTGACAGAGCACTTCCACCTACTTTACATCCAGAAACCTAAAGACCTGGTATGAATGTGAATCCCTTCTGAAGATTACTGACAGTCTGGAGTCCCCCCATATATAGCACTGAACAGGGCCCAGGAGCAGAATTCTCAAGAAAACAAATGCCCTGCATCTCTCTCTCTCTCTCTCTCTCTCTCTCTCTCTCTCTCTCTCTCACACACACACACACACACACACACACACACACAGAGAGAGAGACAGACAGACAGACAGACAGACTCCAAGAGCCAACAAACTCTGGCTGCTTTGTTAATGCCCACTTGACCACCAATTGCCGGGATCATTTTACTACAGGTTCATTTTACTACAGGTGTTGGTTGCAATTGTAGCGTCTTCAATATGTGAGGGAAGAGGTTTAAAATAATCCTCTCCTACAGTAATTAAGAAGAAACAGTCTGCTTTCTGCATGCAGGTAAGAACATACTGAGATGATGCGCCTCTGTCCTGGGGTGCGAGTGTCTAACATGCAGATATTATTACATTTCAGACACCTTAGGGTGGCCTTGCAAGCATCTTCCCTGGGTGGAAAAGCAAATTTAAAGTCCATGCAGGAGCAGGTGTTATTCCTACTCTAAATACCTGATTTGCCAAGTTTATTGGCGCTTTCACTGTAGGATGTAACAGAGATGCAACATTGTCTTTGTTTACAAAGAAACAATATTCATAAAATTACTCTTGGAGTGTGTGAACATAGAACGTTATGAGGATGTCTCAGAGAGTTCTAGGCTATTTGCAGTTATTATTCTTCAGTATGCATGGCTTGGCTGATTGTGGTTGTTACGCTCTTAAGAGACATTACTGTCTATTTAGCCTTGCTACTGAAATTGAAATATGGACATGGAGTAATGTAACAAACAGAGTTTTGCAAAATATGATAAATCTTCCTTGTGGAGAGAGAAGTGGCTTAAGAAAAGAATTAGGGAAGCCTTCTATAACTTTCATTTCAGAATCCATTATGGGTTTGTTTTTTTTATTGATTACCTGTAAAGAGAGATAGGATTCTGGCAAGCTAATACCTAGATCACTGTTCTTTTGTCTCATTGAGTCCCTTCTTTGTGTATCTCAAAACATACTGTAAGTCCATATCATCCTTTTGCTTCAATTGCCTGGAAGAAGCATGATTTCTGGTCCCAGTATGTATGGTATAAAGGTAAAGGGACCCCTGACCATTAGGTCCAGTTGCGGACGACTCTGGGGTTGCAGCGCTCATCTCACTTTATTGGCCGAGTGAGCCAGCGTACAGCTTCTGGGTCATGTGGCCAGCATGACTAAGCCGCTCCTGGAGAACCAGATCAGTGCACGAAAATGCCATTTACCTTCCCGCTGGAGTGGTACCTATTTATCTACTTGCACTTTGACGTGCTTTCAAACTGCTAGGTTGGCAGGAACAGGGACCGAGCAATGGGAGCTCACTCTGTCGTGGGGATTTGAACCGCTGATCTTCAAGCCCTAGGCTCTGTGGTTTAACCCACAGCGCCACCCAAATCCCTCATGTATGGTATAATCACCTTTTAATTACTAGTTTTTATTCCTTGCCTGTTTAAAGTCTTAAGTGTTCAGTTTATCTGCCAGCTTTATCTTATGCTGGTCTGTGACCGAAATTTGATACTGATTTGGTACTGATACTGGTCTGCATATCAAGGAAATCTGAGAGGCAAGGTGGCATTTTAAAGCATACTAGAACCCTAAAATATTTTTATGTCCAAAACATGTGGATTCCATGAAATTCCATGAGCAGCCTATACTATGTGTATGTGTATGTGTGGCTCTTTTTGGTGTGTGTGTGTTTTGTGCTGTTTTTTGTTTCTGTTTTTTTAATGGGATGGCATGCAATTTCGTTGCACTTGTATAGCGTTGTGCTTGTACTTGTGCAATGACAATAAATTATCTTATCTTATCTTATCTACTAATAGAGGAATTGACATTTTCTGCCATTCTTAAACTTGAGAAGTTGAGAAAGGGTTGTAACCCAGTAGTACAACATCTGCCTTGAATGGAATCTCTGGCATCCCCAAGTAAGATGGAAAATGACCCATGTCTGAAACTCCAGAGACCTCTTGACTTTGTGCTATATGTACAGAATATATTGCCATTCCCACCCGATTGGTGTGGAAGCAGATTTGCCATACCAGAGTTCCTCCCCACAAAAAGACTTACTTGGTTTGTCCTGGAGTGGTAGCTTATGTCAGTACTGGGGGATGAAAAGCTAGCTGGCTTGGCCCCAGCCGGAGCGTCTCCCCTCTCAACCTTGCTGACAAGGCAGGACAAAGAATAACATGGCCTTTCTCCTTGTCGTTCTTCTTGGAAAAACAGAAAACAAAAGCAAATGGAATTCCCAGCAGCTTTTTCATCACCATCTTACTTCAGCATGTCCTTCAGCTCTGCACATGGGGCTCAGATACATTCTGTGGTAATAAAGATGGCAGCAGCTTCTGTGGCTGCTTCTCTTGGTGCATCTGAAGTGAATGTCAGGCTGAGCACCATTGCCCAGGTATGTTTATGGGGTGTGGTGAAGCTGTAGAAAGAGACGGCAAGGATGGTACTGAGCACAGTGCTCACCGGAGAAATCTGAGTGAGGCAACTGCAGGAACCACAGCTGTCTTAATTTCCATGGAAGGCCCACATGGGTGGTGTTGGGTGTGTGGGAAGGGGAGGTTACTCAGGGTCCAAACAAACCAGAACCATTCCTGAAGAGAACAAATGCAAGAAAAATTACTGTAGGAGAAAAGCTCAATGAGTTCTTTAAATTGGTCTACATTGTGAAATATATTGAACAGATTAATCATACCTGAGTCATCTTTTCTTTTCTTGGAAGGGCATCTGAAGAACTATGTCAGATAGAAGTGACAAGATACAAAGTTCTTGGGAAAATAGATAGATCATTGAATTTTTTATTTAAAAAATGGGTAAAGGTGGCACACACCCAACAGTTTTTAGAAACTGAAATTCTTGACCTTCTACAAAAATATGTAACTTGTCATTGAAGCCAACCACCTTGCCATAGGTAGCTATTGGGATATCATTTTTTTTAAAAGCAAACAAATTATAGGGATATTTGCATGGCACCTGTTCCTTAAATTAGTAGGAAACATTTTTAAAGATAGGATTCTTAACCATGTGGAAGAACAAGCCTTGCTGGGAAAGAATCAGCATGGCTTCTGGAAATAAAAACCCTTGTCTCTGCTTTTAGAAATGAACAACATGGCCAAAATTGGAGTGATCCAGTCTTACTTGGTCAATCATCAAAGTTAGCCTACTTTTGCCTTTTCTCAACCTTTTCCTATCAGGAGAGAGAAAACCAGCAGCAATAGTTACATCCTAATCTGGTTAAGAAGAACCATCTGCTTCCAGATATGTTTCACTTGCTGAATCAAACATAAACCTAATTTTCAACCAAATGCATAACTAAGTGTAACTAACGTTCATCTGCCTTTGTTGATCTCACTAGGATGTATTTTCAAACATAGTGTTTAAAATACAGAATATTCATATCCACTTTTAATTACTTACTCAGCTTTTTCCACACTATTTAATAGAAGGGGTCATTAGTTAAAAGGCAAGAATTCAACAATTGCTTTTTCCCCTTGTAAGAAAATGACAAATGGAAAAGAAGTCTCAGGTTCTTGGGCAACTATGGTGTTTCTATGTCTCAAGCTCCATTGAATTTGAAGGAATTTACTTCTAAGTAAACGTGCAGAGGATTGTTCTGTGAATTTCTCGCATACTGCAAAGATGACATGAAGCATGCCAATAATTTGTCAAATTTATTATAGTGAAGCTAAGTATTAAGAACCATGAAGCAGTACTTTTAGGAATGAATGTATTTTTGAAAGAGTTCTTAAAACCAAAGTTTAATTTCCCTAGCACAGAGAAGAAAATGAATGAATCGATTTATTTTGGTCACTGACCAGAGTGCAGACATATACAACAACAGAGAGCATACAGATATAAATGGATTAAAATTAAGCTCTATGAGCTGATACACAATACATAATGCAGATATAAAACAGCTAAAATATATAAGTTAAAACCTTAACCACTAATTTAAAACATATTAAGACATTAGCCGTCAGATTCATTCAAAACCGGTCTACTTAATTTTATAGCAGCAGCACAGAATCTAGCCACTTCTAAGGTAATCTCTGGTTCCCTGTCCTCTTTTAAGTATTTTAAGTAATAATCATCAGTTCTGTTTGGGGTTCCAAATTTATTATTACGGTCATAGACCAGTACCAACCCACATAAAGTATCAAGAAAATAATGAAACACGATAGGGATACATTTGAATTTGCAATTAGGTATAACCGGGACAATACAGATATAGCAACAATTAAAATTGTATAAAAATCTGTGCACTTAACAGAAACTGTAACAGCAAATTAGGTAGGCATCTGACTGCATATCCAAATGCAGAAGTAATCTATCTTCTCTTCATTGTCTTAAAAGCAAATCAATTACATTTTTTAATATAAAAAAACCCTGCTTCTGAAATCTATCGTCTTCAGGCTAATATCATTGTGTCCCCCCACTCCCGAATTTTGTTTTTAATTAATTAATGGTGCATTTAATATACACAGTTTGCTCTGCTGTTTTCAGATGCTGTAATGAGTGGTGTCATATTTTTTTAAAAAAAGCTCTGGCTGACTCGTAGATGACTTTCACCAGACAAGAGGGAGAAAAATGCTTGGATAAAACAAGTCAATATACGATTTGAAAATCTGCCAAATGTTAGGTGATTCACCAGGGTCAGCCTGAAAAAAAGGAAGAAGAAAAACTTTCAGTATCACTGCAGGCCTTTTAGCCTCTAATCACTTGGTGATTCGTACTTGAGGGAGAAAACAGCAGCAGCAGCAACAACAACATTTTACCCAAGCTGATACCAAGATATGATTCCTTCCAAGTGCCTCACACAACTCTACTGTTTCTGAAAATTACAATATAATGGGGAAGAGAACAAAATGTGCTACATTTCAAGGTCACACGTGTGAGATTAGTTTGTGCCTCGTTATTTACTGGTTATTCTTGAAAATATTTCACCTTTGATACCAAGCAATTAAGAGGACATTTCTTTTTTCTTTTTTTTAATAATATATTTTATTGATTTTATCATTTAAAAACAAACTTAACAAACATCATTAACAACATCAAATCTTTGTTTAGCCTGGGCCTCTCCATATCCAAGGCCCAGTAATTCTTTTTTACATAGCCTAATTTTTTTTTACTTCCTCAAGTCCCTTTTTTCTGACATTCATTGCAATTCTCTTTAACAGTTTTCTTCTTCTTCTTTTTTACAAAAAATAAAAAATAAACCTTATAACCTCGTGTTTTTTATTATGCATCGCATCTTATTTTCTTAACCTAAGCTTAACTACTTCTGCTGCCTGTACCAAATCAAATAAACTTTTTCAAATAGTCTTTAAATTTCTTCCAATCTTCTTCAATGCTCTCTTCCTTCTGTTCTCGGATTCGTCCAGTCATTTCAGCCATTTCCATAAAGTCCAGTAATTTCATTCGCCATTCTTCTAAAGTTGGTATCTCTTGGGATTTCCAGTTTCTAGCAAGAAGTAATCTTGCTGCTGTTGTAGCATAAAGAAAGAACCTCACATCCTCTTTTACAATATCCTTTCCAACTATACCAATCAAAAAGGCTTCTGGTTTTTAAAGAAATGTATATTTAAATACTTTTTTCAATTCATTATATATCTTTTCCCAGAAGTCTTTTATCTTGGGGCAATTAAGAGGACATTTCACTTGGCAGACTTTATCGCAATAAATGCAATGGCGCTTAGCACTATTGCAACAATGGAGGCATCTGCTTACAAAAGAGAAGGGGAGATTATTTGTTTCCTCTTCCCCTTTGCGGCCACCAGTGACCCCTTGAAATCTGTTCTAGATGGTCAGAGCATGAGGGTTCTACAAAATTGGACCCACAATACTTAATGTGTGGCTTCTGGTAAGCAACACTATCCAATTCTCACTTCCTGGAGCAATTTTTCCCCCAGCTGGAACTCACTGGAACTCAGTTGTGGCACCACTCAAGTTGGCACCTGTCAGAGAACTGGCAGAGGCCAGCGAACAGCTCAGTGGGGTGGCGCAAGGGCTCTCTGAGGCTGAGGGTTCCCTGCACCACCGGAGCAACGAGGAGACTTCCTGTGGGAGCTCTGGGGTAGAAGGTCCCCCAAGGTAACATTTACATTCATTCCTCCGCCCAGTTTTGCTCCTGTCCCCACCCCCCTGACATGCAGCCCTCAGAAGATAGAAGGTTGTCTGGGGCTGAAAAAGATTCCCCATCCCTGTCATCGACTCATTGCTTGACTGCTGCAAGTTCAGCTGAATAAATTAATGGATCCCTTGACACAAAGCGATACGGAAAAAGAGTAAATTCAATCAAAATACCGGGGATTCTATGTTTCTTAAGTGTATGCATTTGTGTGTTTTCAAATATGCACGCAGAGGGCATACTGCCTTGTATCATTTGCTTCTCAGTACAGTTGACAACTTAATGCTTTTGTACCACTGATAAAGTATTGATTGCTCCTGTTTAATATATTATTTCACATGGTATTGTTCTTCCTGAAAACAAATATTGTTTTGTAGTAATCATGTTTTAAGTGCACAGCAGTGTACAGGGGAGTGAATGAGTATCGATTTTTTAATAATACCAATACACACATTAGTCATTTGCAAGGGTATTCTGGTATTTAAGAGTTGGTCCCTGGATATGCTATTACTTAGGATGTGTGCAGTTATTTACACAGCGTTCACATAGGAAAAGGAGACGGAAGATTCTTAGCTTAGCATCTTAATTAAGGATGTGGTTAGATATACTTTGTGTTATAGCTAGGACCGGGACAGTGATGAGATGCGGGGACCAGATTATATTATCTGCCCGCCTATGACATTTCCGTTTGCTAGAAGGGTCACTTTTTTTGTTTAGAAGAGTTTAAACAGTGGTTCAAGCTTGTACTCAGCCTCGGTGAGGGAAAGGATTCAAAAAGGAAACACAAGGAGGCTGACATTGTGAACTATGTCCAGAGATGGGCACTTTGAAGGTCAGAGGAAAAGAACAGGGACATAATTCAGAAAGCAATTTCTGCATGCCTACTGCTTTAGATATAGGTCTCCCCAAGGCCAAAGTTGTTATTTTTATCCATATGCCCTTAGAGTCTGGAGCATTTTTGAACAAATCAGGTTTAAGCATTTTGTACTGTTCCTGGTATTGGAGCCTCTTAGATATTTACAGTCTCATGCAAAGCTCTGTGAATTATCTCTGGCTCTTAAATATCCATCCCATGTGTGAGTGAGATTCTGGTCCCAAATCTGAGTGGGTCTTTTCAGTTCTAATGGAACAAGTAAAGGTAAAGGGACCCCTGACCCTTAGGTCCTGTCCTGACCGATTCTGGGGTTGCAGTGCTCATCTCGCTTTATTGGCCGAGGGATCCAGCATACAGCTTCCAGGTCACGTGGCCAGCATGACTAAGCCGCTTCTGGTGAACCAGAGCAGCGTACGGAACCGCCATTTACCTTCCCGCTGCAGTGGTACCTATTTATCTACTTGCACTGGCGTGCTTTCGAACTGCTAGGTTGGCAGGAGCAGGGACTAAGCAACGGGAGCTCACCCCGTCGCAGGGATTCGATCTGACCGGCAAGCCCTAGACTCTGTGGTTTAACCCACAGTGCCATCCGCGTCCCTTCTAATGGAATACTGATGCCCAAAATTTTGATGTGCAGCTCCTGTCCTCCACTGTTCTTTTATTTGCCTTACAACAACAACAACAACAACAACAATTTTATTATTTGTACCCCCACCCTTCTGACTGGGTTGCCCCAGCCATTCAGGGTGGCTTCCAACATACAGTATATAAAAACATAATTAAATTGAAAGCTTATATATATATATATATATATATATATATATATATATATGCAAACCTTCCCTATACAGGGTTGTCTTCAGATGTCTTCTAAAGCTTCTTAGTGTCTTCTATAGTGACTTATCTCCTTGACATCTGATGGGAGGGCGTTCTACAGGGAGGGCACCACTAATGAGAAGGCCCTCTGCCTGGTTCCCTGTAACTTCACTTCTTGCAGTGAGAGAACATTCAGAAGGCACTCAGAGGTGGACCTCAGTGTCCAAGCTGAACAATGGGGGTTGAGATGCTCCTTCAGGTATACTGGGCTGAGGCTCTTTAGGGCTTTAAAGGTCAGCACCAACACTTTGAATTGTGCTCAGCAATGTACTGGGAGCCAGTATAGATTCCTTTAGGACAGGTGCTATATGGTCCTGGCAGCCACACCCAGTCTAACTGCGACATTCTGGATTAGTTGTCATTTCTGAGTCACCTTCAAAGGTAGCCCCACATGTTGTAGTAGTTCAAGCAGGAGATAATCAGGGCATGTACCACTCTGGTGAGACAGTGTACAGGCAGGAAGGGTTGCAGCCAGCATACCAGATGGAGCTGGTAGATAGCCGCCCTGGACATAGAATTAACTTGCACCTCAATGAACAGCTGTGTGTCCAAAATGACCTCCAGGCTGCGTACCTGGTCCTTCAGGGGCATAGTTACCCCATTCAGGACCAGGGATTCACCCACAACTGCCTGCTACCTGTTCCCCAGAAACAGTACTTCTGTGATGTTTTGTAGTTAATTGGTTACAAATTCTTGACATGTACCCAACACCAGTTGAAAAACTATCAGCTCACTGACAAATAAAAGTTAACTGATAGATCCGCTGTCCAATCTGGTTGATGAAACCCTCTTTTCACCACTCTTGCTTTCCAGATATAACTTTATGGCATACCACAGAGCTTCATGGATTGGATCAAAATTCCACATGGTAAATATAAATTTTCAAGCCAGAGCCACAAAGTTTACATTAGCCAACCTTAGAGGAGAAAGTATATGCATTCATACATAGTATTTCTAATTTGTCGACTATTAGTCAAACATTAGATGTATTTCCAACAAAATTATGTTAATCAGATTGTTGGGAATCTTTGGAAGAAGCTCATAATATTCTTGCATTTATTTCAATGGGTACGTACACATTGTATGAAGAGACTGCTATTCAATTATTTCTCAGTTCATTAATTTACAGTAAAAGCAGGGAAACAAAATAAAACCCCAAATGATAAAATTTACAGCAGCTAAAATCTTGGAGGGCTCATGAGCCTGATTCACAAGATTAAAAACCGAATCCCTGTCTTCCTTAAATGCAACATGTCACTGTAGGTATCTACATAATATGACACAGACACACATCTGCCCATTCTCCTGTGCTCCTCATGTATAGCACTTATAAAAAGTTGAGACACTTGGTTCCTGTGTTTCTGAAAGCTCAGACTTCACAGATTAATCATAAGGTGCCTGGATTCCATAATCTAGTAGCCTTAGAACTGGCAGTTTCAGTGGTCATTTTTACAGGATGAAAAAAACCCTGTATGTGTCATCACAAGATGGGAAATGATAAGAACACCCTATAAGTGTGAAGTTCTAGAAAGCTTATTGATGGATTCTTAGATCAATGGAAAAGCCAGCCATCTGCAATATTCATTCTTGTAAGAGACATCTTTGCACATTTTGAGATATGGAAGTGAGCATTCTGCATTTGCAAAATGCGATGTGGGAAGCAGCTTTCACTAAATCATCACTCATACTTATTTTGAGAAGTCAGAATCCACTGAATTCTTGCCCATTTAGGTTAATGAAAGTTGTGTGGGAGGAAGACTTTAATATCACCCCAGCTGTGTCTATATTGCATTCACTTGATAAGGGAGAGTTTATATTGTATAGACAGGTGGTTTATTTATTTATTTTTAAAAGCAAATCATAATCAGAAATAGACTCTATCCTTTGGAGGTTATTTATTCTTATAAATGTCCCACCACGTGAAGGGAACAGATGGTGCTGTGGTCTAAACCACTGAGCCTCTTGGGCTTGCTGATCAGGAGGTCAGCAGTTCGAGTCCATGTGACAGGGTAAGCTCCCATTGTTCTGTCCCAGCTCCTGCCAGCCTAGCAGTTCAAAAGCATACCAGCACAAGTAGATAAATAGGTACCACTGTGGCAGGAAGGTAAATGGCATTTCTGTGCACTCTGGCACTCATCACGGTGTCCTGTTGTGCCAGCAGCGGTTTAGTCATGCCGGCCACATGACCCAGAAAGCTGTCTGCGGACAAATGCCAGCTCCCTCAGCCTGAAAGCAGAGATGAGCGTCGCACCCCATAGTCGAATTCGACTGGACTTACCTGTCTGTCCTACCATGTGGTGATGAAAATTATTTTCTTTTAAATGCTCCATCTTTTGTCATTTGCTATGTACAGTCAGATGCATGAGTATAGGATTGTTGTAAGCCTATCTGTTTACTTGGGAGTAAGCCCCACTGTAATAAAAGGGACTTTTACCATTTACCTTCCTGCCACAGTGGTACCTATTTATCTACTTGTGCTGGTATGCTTTTGAACTTACATTTGAGCAAAAATGTATAGTAAAAACTATAAGATTCTGTGCATTTACTTAAGAGTAAATTCTATTGTATTCAGTGGGGCTTGCTTCTGAGTAGGCATTCACAGTATCTACACATGCACAACTGCTTCCTCTTGCTTGGCCTAAAAAGCCAAATGACAGAATCATTGTTTTTCACCTAACCAGAACGTTCCCATTTATTTTGAACACATCAGCTGAGGCATTGAAAAGGGGCTTCTGAGACCAAGCATTTTTAACAATCATTCTCACGTTGTCTTCCATCCAAAGAACAGGCACCATTCCACCTAAAACTGAAAGCATCACCAAGAGTAGACGATAGTGAAAAGTATCAGCAGTGGCACAGCAATGTAAAAGCCATGACAGTTAACCTAGGAATCATCTCAGTGCAGTGCGCCATCTGTGTGTTTTTTAGTCTCTGGCTGTTCTCACAGCCTGACTGTCTGGTGTTTTTAAGAAATGGAGTCAATGGGAAATGACACTGTCCTCAGGTAGGATATGACTCTGTGGGAGAAACGTTACCAAGTTTTGTATCAGGCCTACTTTGTCCTAGGCAACAAAAGTTTGAATTATAACTGATCTTCAGCGTAGCCTGTGGATGTCACAATAGATGGCGGATTCTGACTTGTAGACAGGTTAAGACAGAGAACCTGAAGCAAAGTCTGGTCGGAAAATATGTCTCCCTCTGAAGTATACCATCAACCATGATATCCACTAAACTAGTTGCCTGGATTAGGACAACTTGGAGGATCAGATGCATGGTGCTATGGTGGGATCTTGCCAAAGCTAAGGGGGTTCTTTTTCTGAGATTCGAAAGCAGCACAAGACACACAAGTGGCTGAGAAGTTTTAAGATTTATTAGACAGTAGGCAGATTGCGTGCCAAGGCACCCAAGCCCCAAATTTCCCAGGAGAGCAATGAAGACCCAGACACAAAGTATTTTGGTTTATGTTGAAATAAAAAAGGTAAAGGACCCCTGACAGTTAAGTCCAGTCGCAAACGATTCTGGGGTTGCGGCGCTCATCTCACTTTACTGGCCAAGGGAACCGAAGTTTGTCCACAGACAGTTTCTCCAGGTCATGTGGCCAGCATGACTAAACCGCTTCTGGCAAAACCAGAGCAGCTCACGGAAACGCCGTTTACCTTCCCGCCGGAGCGGTACCTATTTATCTACTTGCACTTTGATGTGCTTTTGAACTGCTAGGTGGGCAGGAGCTGGGACCGAGCAACGGGAGCTCCCCCCGTCGCGGGGATTCGAACCGCCGACTTTCTGATCGGCAAGCCCTAGGCTCTGTGGTTTAACCCACAACGCCACCCGCATATGGGTTGAAATAGGTCACAACTTTTATTGGTTACAGATGTGAGTGGTTTGGCTTAGGCATTGGGTGAAGCCAGGCTATATTTTGACTCCTGCCCATCTGCAGGGAATCCACTGATAGGGGGCACTTGTGATTTTGATGTATTTTAATATTTGTTGGAAGCCGCCCAGAGTGGCTGGGGAGACCCGGCCAGATGGGCGGGGTACAAATAAAAAATTATTATTATATACTATGACTTGCATCAAATAGGGGCACCCCAATGGGTCCATGTAGGAGCTGTAACATGGCCCTAGCCCATGTCCAGGCATCAGTCAGCATTCACACCCCAGATCCCTTTAACAGGATCACTTTACTGAGGAGGGGCAGGTGAGGCTACAACCTCCCCCCGCAATCTAACAAATGGCTTACCCAATACCTAACTGCCACTCGAGTTCAAGCAGCTCACTGCCAACACCCTCACACGTGCAACCAATCCCTAATGCACACTGAAATGTCATTAAGCCAAATATCACTGCCGTGACTGCAAGTAGAGGCGCCACAGCCCAGCTGGTCCTCAGAGGCTTTGCTGGGAGAACAACAGAGGCAAAAAAAATCCATGTTTAAAAAGGAACAAAAGCAAAACACAGCAAACAAAGATCCAAACAATGAAACAGTCCTTTCGGATCCGGCGATGCGGCGAGTGAGAGGGTGACGGCTGGCTGCACTGTGGGTTAAATCTCCTGCGGTCACACTCATTCCTGAAGCTGATTGGCTGGGGGCCGTCCTACAGGGCACAGATCCCCCAGCAACAATGACGTGGCTAGCATGACATAGGAGGAAGACAGAACCCTCTGTCCCTAAACCAGGCCCTATTGTGACCTGGCTGCCCAACCGCAACACTCCCCACCAAGAAAAGGTGAGTGGTCTTATACATAAGAATATACCATACAAAGCAAGCAACATCTCCATACAGATGTCAGGAGCCCCCAAATTACAGCAGACCAAGTGACACAGCACCCCAGGCCTGCAGGTCCATGCTGAAGCTCCCCTTGTGTCTGAACCCTGAGGTTTATATAGGTTTAATTGCCTATCTCACAATTTTACTATATTGCCTACACCTGGGGTAGACTGCATGATTAGGGCTACAGCTGCCAACAGTAAGCCTTCAGTGTCATTAATCATGGGGTCCTCCTCATGTACAGTAGCTGTTATCTCTCACAAGTATTTAGGCTATGTTCCCAAGATGGTACAGCCCGTATGCTATCTCTTGTAGATACATAGGTTGGCAAATGAACAAGACACATGATTAGCAAATTGAAGCTGTTTAGCAACAGCTGCTGCCCAAAAGAGCAGTGAAGGCCTTATATGTCTGTGGCATGGAGGACAAATTGTGACAGGCAACTACAACTCCTCGATATACAATATGTCTTCAGGTGTGTGACACTGGTCCTTCCTGCAGGCTCATATCCAGATGATGGTGCTGGGTGATCTCTGTTTTCCTCCTTGGTCATTGACCTATTGCATGCCATAAGATTTGCCCCCCATGCTGTTTAACATCCTCATGAAACTGTTGGGAGATGTCATCCGGAGGATTGGGCTGAAGTGTCACCAATATGTCCATGACACTCAGCTCTGGTTGTCCCTGGGAGGCTGTTGAGCTTTTGAACCAGTGCCTGGGGTATTCTGGGCTGGAGGACGGTAAGCAGGTTGGAACTTAATTCACATAAGACAGAGGTGCTGTGAGTGCTGAAAGTGACAGCTTCAGACAGTGGTATTTAGTGAATCCTTAATGGCTCAGCTCCACACCTTGAGTGAGCATCTAATCTCTCCATCAAATGGGAAAACCCAAGTTGCTATGATGGTTGTGACACCAACCGAAACTGGAGAAGGATTTTATTGCTGTATTAACCAATTTGGTGTTTTTCATTGATTATACTTTGTGAGACAATTGTCCTAAAAAGTGGTTTAAAAAGTCTCTTACCTCAAAAAAACCATTACAGATATTATTATTATTATTATTATTATTATTATTATTATTATTATTATTACTATTATTATTGTTGTCGTCGTCGTCATCCACCTATTATCCAGCCACTCTGTGCGGCTTCCAGCATATACAAAAACATAATAAAACATTACATACCGTGTTTCCCCTATTTTAAGACACCATCTTATATTTTTTTCCCCTCAAGAAAACGCACTATGGCTTATTTTGAGGGGATGTCTTATTTTTATTACGTAAGCCGAGCCCCGCGTTTTCCTTGGCACCCTCCAGAACGGCGCCTATCACTATGGCTTATTTTCAGGGTACGGCTTATATTTCGCAAATGCAAAAAAAATCCTGCTATGGCTTATTTTATGACTACGTCTTAAAATAGGGGAAACAGGGTATTATAAAGCTTTCCTAAAGGTTATATAGTTACTTATCTCCTTGGCAACTGATGGGAGGGTCCTCTGCCTGGTTCCCTGTAGCTTCATGTCTCACAGTGAGGGAACTGCCAGAAGACCCTTAGAGCTGGACCTCAGTATCCTTGCTTTTAACTTAATTCTTTCTCTGGCTTACACTAAACTGCAAGGTGTATGGCATTAACGTAAAGCACTCTCAGGCGACTGCAAACAACTCCCATGGCTGGTTGCAAGGAATGTACAAAGACAAGGAAAAGTTTCATTGAAACTGTTCTCTGTAATTCTATTACTGCTTGGTATGGCACAGCCTCCAAGATGGACAAGAAAAGGTTCCAACGAGCAGTAAGAATTGCAGAAAGGGTAACTGGTGCTAGCTTGCCTTCATTAGAGACACTCTATGCCAGTGTTTCTCAACCCTGTGCCTCCAGATGTTTTTGGCCTACAACTCCCATCATCCCTCGCTAGCAAGACCAGTGGTCAGGGATGATGGGAGTTGCAGGCCAAAAACATCTGGAGGCACAGGGTTGAGAAACACTGCTCTATGCTACCCGAGTTAGGAAGAGAGCAGAGGGCATTGTCACAGATCCTTTGCATCAAGGTCATCACCTGTTTGACTTACTTCCATCTGGACGTCGCTACAGGACTTTATACACAAAAACGGCCAGGCACAGGAACAGTTTTTTTCCCTTGTGCCATTAAATTGTTAAATTCGTAGTTGTGTAGCGGAAGGGGAGGCCAGTTATGGGTGGGGTTTCTTTGCTGTGTCATTGTATTGTGAGTGGAACAGTGTTTGTATAAGGTATGTTTACATTGCAATGTAGCCGAAGCAAAATTCCAAGTATGTTGGAAAATGTACTTGGCCAATAAATTATTCCTATTCCTATTCCTATTCCTATTCTTACCATCCACTTTTTATTCCATATTTACAGAGAGAGACTTTGGAACACAGCTTCTTGGATAATGGCGTTGTCCCAAGTAAATCTCCACCCCCTACCTCTTCCTATTCCTCATTTGTCGTCATCATCATCACCTCCTCTACAGGTGCTGCTAAGTGCCCTCTGTCTTTGAGCTCTTTGCTCTCCTACTTTTAAGGCTCACCGGGTTCTGGGAGATCGTGGGTCTAGAATGCTGCTCCGACTCTGCCTCCTCCTCCTCCCCCATTATTTCTCAACTTCCCCCCTCATGTTCCTCTGAGCTGTGACCTCCCTCAAACCCCTGTTGTAATTCTGAACTGTCTTCCTCTTCTCTGGAAGGGTCAGGCTGGGGAGATGGTACTGACTGTGTTTTGTTTTAGAAAGAGGGGAGACAAGTGGTGAGTATTCCGTGGCATTCACTTCCTACACAGTGTACTGTATTGGTTTCATAACAGTAATTATACACTGTTAGATCATTAATACATTATTCCTAATTCAACCTGTCTGGCAGGCACACAAGGTATGTGCCATAATTTTTAATTAAGAAGCATAAAACCACTAATTGCTTTCAGCTGAGGTGTTTGAGCAGAATAAGGACCAAGGCCAGATCTTTTGCTTTGTCGGTTATATATCCCCACAATGGAAAGGGAGCGTGTGTACAAATTGTGGGCAGATGCTGGCTATAATTCCTTTACACACAGGAGGACAACAGCTGGCCATGGTAGCTGATGGCACTTTTGACATTAAGCCAAGTACTACTTGTCATTAAGGGGTTGCCAGGTAGCTGGGGAAAAGGGTCTTTGTGCATGATAGAAACTCCATTTTGGAATGTGCTGGTGCACAAATTAGAAATTTTCTGCGTTGGTTTTGAGCAAACTGCAATTTTCACACTTTGCTGGCCATTTCTAGAATGTCCTCAAAACAGGCATTTCTCTTCTGTGTTTGCTCTCATTTTTGGATACCTTCATATGTGCCTGAGCATCTATTGGCCCGTAGTATACTTCTACTTTTTGTGCACACACATGAATGCTGGTTGAAGGATAATGTTATAATTATTTTTGAATCTGCATACGTCTGATGTGAAGTTTTATATACCACCCCAATCCATCCACTGGGAAAACCAGTGGGAGTTAACCAATGTAAAGGACTAAGAGTGGTGCAGAACAATGCAACTGGATTCTCACTGGCAACCTCAGGTGAGTTGGGCCAGGAGTTGGTGTGTCCCCTTAAGACCCCAATTTCTTGAGAGTGGTGGGTGTCCCTTATTATTAGATCCTGCCCAATGTCATTTCTCCCCCATTTGTGACAAAAGAAGAAGAAGAAGAAGAAGAAGAAGAAGAACCGGTTAAACACCTAATAATAACCTGCTATCCACTGAGAGCAAGGTGAAAACCTCTCAACCAAGAGCCAATTGTGATTGGGAGTAAAATCTCTTTCTCGCCCTGTAAGCCAGCAGCCACATAATGCCTCAATGGAAAACTATAAAACCAAGAAAGGGAGGGCTAGGAAATCAAGTCACAATTCCTATGCCCCTTTTCTGAAATCTTGCAGGGCTGTGTGAGATTGTGAGGCCCTGAAAGATCCTGAGAAGGACTGGCTACTTCCTTGGCTATGATAGCAGTCACCCCACAAGTTGGGCCTATTATGGAGAGTTCACAATGAGTTGTGAATTGTGATTCCGTATCGAAGACAGTTTTGTCCATCATTAAGGCATGCAACAACTTCTAGTCTTGGGGAGAGGGCCGGGGATTTAATTCAGTATCCCCCACCTTCATTTTGTATCCTACATTTCTTAATGGAAACTCAGGGCAGCTGAGGACATGATGTTAACACTCCAATTTAAAGCTCTCAAAACAACAAGACAATAGCAAGACAAATATTGATAATCTTAAAAGTACTGTACTCCAGCTTCAATTAGTTCAAGCAAGATGAAACAAAGATGCAACAGCTTCTGAAAGAATACAGGAAGTTTCTGGCATAAGAAAGAGCAATCACACTCTCTCCATCTGTAATGCTCAACAATGGAGATTCAGAGCATACTGGCCCAATTCATTTTGCTGCCTAAAATAGAGACCAAATGATGTCCTCATTCCAATTAGAGACAGATGATGATAAAGTCTTGCGACACCATTCAGATACAAATTCCTGCCTGGAAGTATGCCCTTTTCCATGTCGCGATGGTGTCCTGATGCATATCGCTCCACTCTATTGCATGAATGAGCCAGGATGGGGGGAAATCGCACTGAATATACTTATTTCACTTTAATTCTCAGAGGAATGGTACTTAGATTGGGGACCCCTGGGGAATCTTAGTATATCAGTATAATGAGACTACCTGAGATAGGGTTACCCATTGTGGTGGCCTCTATATTTTTTGAATTGCAACTCCCATGAACGCCAGCTTGCATCTGCAGAGCACTGTGTTGGTAATTCCATACTTAAGGGTGCTGAAATGAAGAGATCAAATGGTAGAGGATCATTTTCTTGGGATTGCTCAAGCATTTGCTCAAGCGAATATTTATTTCTGCTCTGCATTTTCTCCAGAAAGACCGAGCAATCCATAGACTAGCTTTCAGGGATTCTTGTAGCAACATAGCCTACCAAAAAGATTTGTGTTTGGGTGAACCTCTTCCAACTCATCAAATCATACCCATTTTATTTTGCTTTCAAGCAGACGTAAGCTCAGATATTAGGGCCAAAGTATTCTCAAAACCATATGCTGCAGCAAGTTATTGGCAGATTCTAAAGGGCCTAGTTCATTGACTATTTTCATTGCATCTTTTGATGGAGAAGAAGTCCTTGGCATATCTTTTCCAACTGAGATAATAATAAAAATAATTTCTCAAGCTGTGACAGGCTTATGTTGTGTCCTCTCTCATGAAAATAATAAGCTGGCATACTCCAAAGAAAAATAGCATCTGTGTCCACTTTGAACCTACATTAACAGCAATCTGAAGCTTGTGTACCCTTTCATTATAGTAAACTCCATTGGACTCAATAGGGTTTACTTACAGGTAAACATGCGTAAGATTTAACTGCATGACTCAATTTACATTGAGACAGATGCTAAATAGTACTTTAACTTAGTTAAAGCAACTAGAGCACTGTATTCTGGGCAACTTCAGCAAATTTGAAAGAAACAACAGGTAGATGAGACTCACCAGAAGCTAACCAAATTCTGCAGAGAGTATTAGGGACCTGGGGTCTGATTAATGGTTTGTTGTCATGATTAGCATTCCTTTCACATGGTAAAAACATGATTCTGTATGGAAGTTGCATTTTGATTCCTAAAGCAGTTTGGAAATTAACATCCTCCTAGTACATATACCCAGGTGGCGCTGTGGGTTAAACCACAGAGCCTAGGGCTTGCTGATCAGAAGGTCGGCAGTTCGAATCCCTGCAACGGGGTGAGCTCCCGTTGTTCGGTCCCAGCTCCTGCCCACCTAGCAGTTCGAAAGCATGTCAAAGTGCAAGTAGATAAATAGGAACCTCTCCGGTGGGAAGGTAAACGGCGTTTCTGTGCACTGCTCTGGTTCGCCAGAAGTGGCTTTGTCATGCTGGCCACATGACCTGGAAGCTGTACGCTGGCTCTCAGCCAATAAAGCGAGATGAGCGCCGCAACCCCAGAGTTGGACACGACTGGACCAAATGGTCAGGGGTCCCTTTACCTTTATAGTACATATATACATACATGCATGCATGCAGTCAACCACACCTACCTGTTTTTAAGGGACTGTAGACCAAATTCTAGGGACGCGGGTGGCGCTGTGGTCTAAACCACAGAGCCTAGGGCTTGCCGATCAGAAGGTCAGCAGTTCGAATCCTCACAACGGGGTGAGCTCCCGTTGTTCAGTCCCAGCTCCTGCCCACCTAGCAGTTCAAAAGCACGTCAAGTGCAAGTAGATAAATAGGTACCGCTCCGGCGGGAAGGTAAACGGCATTTCCGTGTGCTGCTCTGGTTTGCCAGAAGTGACTTAGTCATGCTGGCCACATGACCCGGAAGCTGTCTGCGGACAAATGCTGGCTCCCTTGGCCTATAGAGCGAGATGAGCACCGCAACCCCTGAGTCATCTGCAACTGGCCCTAATGGTCAGGGGTACCTTTACCTTTTAGACCAAATTCTAGATAAGAAAAATAATACTATATATTTAACTTAAAAGAAGGTTTTTCACATTAAGTGACTGAAATCAAAGTAGTTGCTAGAATGAAAAGGGATTCTTCCATCTACGAATCTTCTGAGAGAACTATATATAACTTGACCAGACATGTTAAGGAGCATCTTTCGACTTACCTGGCTCTTTGTGTTTAACAGCATATTACTGGACTTTTATCTACGCCTTGTATCCAGTTAGACTTAAGAATTGCAGTTGATCAAAGGCTTTCATTTTATGTGACTCAAATTTCAAATGCTTTGTAGTTTTTAAAATAAAGTTTCTAGAGTTATATTACGGCATGAAAAATGAAAGTTGGGTTTGAGTGTTGAGCTAGATCACTGATCTCAGTAAAGACACCAATAAGGATAAAACATTCAGGAGAGTGTTGAGGCTAGGATTTAAAGATGATCAGCTACAGGAGCAACATTAATTCGAAATTACATAAAAGGATAATGGGAACCTTTAATGGAGCAATGTTGTTCTTCCAGAAGAAGGTGGTGCTATGTTCAGAGCTGGGTAGGCAGTTCTGGAGTTGCATGTTGCCTTCTTAGCACAGTTATGAAAAATAAGAGAGCGGTGCATTCTGTGAACTCCTAGTAGTGGACAGAAAGTCACTACTGGCTAGGATGGCCCATGGATGCAGATTTGGCATCATCTACGCTTGCATCTCTATAGTGTAAGCTTCCTTTGATTAGTGTTGGGTATTAGATCACTGACTGCATTCATATTGCTTTAGTACCAGAAATGCCAGTCAAGACTCCACTGACACTTAGGAGCTGCTAGATCCCATGTGTTGAAAATCTGATCTCTTTCGGTGAATTGTCTCCAGCTCAGGGACTGACTCTTCCACACAAGGCAACCAGCGGATCCTCCAGGACAGGAGGAAGAGAAAAAGATAAATAAGAAGAGAGTGCTCATTGTTCAATTTGAAACTTGCTCGAGCAACAAGGTCACCCTGAGCTCAGATGTGTTCCTGTAGTCTTCGTCCCGACTTCTGTCTTGCTCCTCAACCCTTCCCCTGATTTGTCCTCCAGTCCTGTCTTTATGTTTGGTCCAAACTACTGGCTGGCCCCATAGTTCCTGGCTCATACTAGACCTGGGGTGGGGAGCCTTGGGATGATTCACAGATCACTCGTATCCACAGACTTCACCATCCTTGAGTGCCTTTGCATGGCCGGAAAGTATCCTTGAATTGCGATGATGCCCTTTGATTGCCTGGAAGGAGGGTGGAGAGATGTGTGGTGTCTGCAGAAACTCTGACTTTTGCATGACTGCCACTGGTATTTGGGTCTCAGAAAATTGTTCATAAGGCTCCCCATCCTTGCACTACTCTGTTGCCCACAGCACAGGCCTCACACTGAGATCCTTGGGGTCTTAGAAAGTTGTACTCTTCAGAATGCATTTTCCCCCAGACTCTTGATGGAATAACAATGCCCCGAGTCAGAACTACTGGTTGACCAATAGAGAGGTCAGTGCTCTAAAGGGGATATGAAACACAACCAATATTTTACCATAAGTTTGTTTGTACAAAAAACCATAGATATTGCACAGGTGTGCCTCAGTTCATATACTATATACTGTACACTCTTTGCACAATAACTTGTAAAAATTTGTACCTAATTTCTGCCAGTTTTCTGTTGTGTATGTAAACATTATTTTTCTCATATATATATATATATATATATATATATATATATATATATATATATATATATATATATATAATACCCACAATATTTATGCTTTGATGTGAAATTACAGTCCTGTATTGGGAAGTTTTTAATGTTTGGTGTTTTATTATGTTTTCATATGTGCTGGAAGCTGCCCAAATGGGTGGGGTATAAATAGCAAAATTGTTGTTGTTGTTGATAATAAAATGTTGGGGCTACTATGTTTTACATCCCATTTGGAACATTGGCATCTCTGTTGGTTAACCAGCAGTTCTGACTCTCATAGAAATGTAGACATTGTAATTCAAATTGCAGTAAAATTTACATATCTAGATTCCACCCATCACTTTGTGGTGAGTGCACGGTGACGGGTCATATGAATGCTCTAGTTTGTTGCAGATACGTAATGAGATGTGAGTTGAACAACGTTGGAGGGGAGCCACAATCTTGCAGTGTCAAATGTTTGTTTAATATTGAATGTTTGTTTGATATTTAATGAGCCAACGCTTGTATCTGCACAGAGGCATTTATGGAGATCTTGCTGAGGTTTTATTCTTAAGGAATACCAAATCAGGACAGTGTTTTCCCTGTACAGTTCAGTCACTATTTTGCTAGTGTCAGAAAAAAATAAACCTATTTGGGGGGGCAAAGACTGCTTACTGCATGAGTCTATTATGCCACTACCCTGAGGAAATGTCTGTCCTCTCTGCTTTCTGCACTATTCTGGAACTCATGCCAAGTGGGAATACATACTATTAATTATTTAGATTCCTAGCCTGCTCCAACCTGACAGTCCAGGGGTATAAGCTACAAAAATATACAGTAAAAGCATATTAAAGTATAGGAAAAAAAATCAAATGGCAACCTTAAACAAAAGTCAAGACTTGGGCTTCAAAGTTCTCACGTGAAGGGAGGTCCATATATGTTTGAGTAGCCAGAAAGAATACATTTTCAGAGTAAATTCTTCTATAAGTTTCTTTTTAACAACACTAACAACGCCTGGACTTTGGGCTTACTATTATGTAAAGTGAGGCTGATTTGGAGTGTTTTGAAAGGGCAGGAAGCGATAACTTTCTCATTTACCATTATTGCATTTTTACTTCCCAGGGGGATAGACTTCTGGGTTTCCCCAGGAATCAAAATAACATGGCCGCCTTTGGATACTATATACTGTACTTTGTTTTGTAGGAAGGGGGGAGGGTTTTCTCTTCCCCTTCAGGCAACGCAATGCCTTGGCCCAGCCCTAAACTGAGGAATTGCACAAGACTGAAATACTATGCCCACTGGGAGCTCTGACACTGGAAGGGCCAACGTGGGTGTCAAGGTGGTTTAAGGGTGAGCCAGGGGCAGACCTGGAAATGGCGTGGATCTAAAGCACCCACAGTTTTCCCAGCCCCCTGACATATCCCTAAACCCAGGAGAAATTTACAACAGCTCCGGAACTGGTGGAAATCAACCCCTTTTGTGGGGGAAAAAGCATATAGCCCAGCACTCTGTTCTCGAAGAAGAAGAAGAAGAGGCGGAGAAGGAGTTTGGATTTGATATCCCTCTTTATCACTACCCGAAGGAGTCTCAAAGCGGCTAACATTCTCCTTTCCCTTCCTCCCCCACAACAAACACTCTGTGAGGGGAGTGGGGCTGAGAGACTTCAAAGAAGTGTGACTAGCCCAAGGTCACCCAGCAGCTGCATGTGGAGGAGCGGAGACGTGAACCCGGTTCACCAGATTACGAGTCTACCACTCTTAACCACTACACCACACTGGCTCTCAACAGAGGCCAAAGAGATGGAAATGTGGGGGGGAGGACTCCCCTGCCTTAATTTCCACCTGGCCATCAAGCCCCCCTACCCCCATGTTTTGATTGCACAGTTCAGCTCTTTGGAGCATTAATCACCAGCAATGATTCCTCAAAGTCTACAGAAAGCCAGGCGATTCCAGAGCACTGGTGTAACACAATATGTTCCACTGTTTTAGTGCTCTTGAGTCACAGCCAGGCAGCCTATGCAGAATGACATGAAACCGTGCTCAACGATAAGGCACTCCTGCAGATGCTGACCAGCAGCTTTGGCCATCCGGGTTAGTGGATTGAGACAAGCTCTTCTTAATATTTGCTTCGTATTCCAAAAGCTGTTTGAAGTGCTAATGGACACCCTCTGGGTTTGACTTTCGTTAGCAAAGCGCACTCTCTTTTGCTCTCATCATATCTTGCTTTCAGAGCGCCTGACAAATTGCCCTAAAAGGCAAGGCCTGAATCATCAGTTTGTTTGACGATAGTTAATGAACATATGCCACTACAAAGAAAAGAGAGCAATGGCATTACTGCACTAAAATCCCTTTGGACCTGTCCCCCCCCCCCCCCGGTTTCTTATTAAAGACCCTGTCTCCTCATTTCCGCTCCCTCTCCAGCACACCTGCCTCTGATGCCCTGCGCGTCACAGATGCTCTAAATGAATTTTCCTTGGAGACAGGAGGGTCATTTTTCACGAAGCAAATATTTTAGATTTGAAAACCGCCACATTAATAGCTCACTAGTAACAAAGTTATCAGTCCTTGCCACAGATGGACAGCTCTCATCTTAATAAAATGGGCAGATGGCTCTAATCCTATCACCAAACAACTCTTCATCCCTCTGTATGATCTTACTCCATCTTCTTCCAGAAGCCATCTGCCTTCCTCAAAGTAAACGGCTTCATCTTGTGTCTGGAGCTCAGCAGAGTTGATGGTGAAGAAAGGGAGTTTTTTTCTCACCAGAAAAATTCCCATCAGTGCTGGCGAAGGGATGCAATTATAACATCTGGAATAGCAAGTGCAATAGGATATTAGGATACCAACAGAAAGGGCTACTCAGATGCACAGACTAGACCTTCCAAAGCTAAGGCCCATCAACTGTATAAAACGTATCTAACACACAATAAATTTCTGGAGCAATGCACCCAGGAGAAAATATTAAGTCAGACAAATGAAAATGGTTAGTCACATCACATGATCCTGAAAGCACAGAAGCACTAAGGCTGAAGGCAGCCCTGTTTAGGGAAGTTTTTAATGTTTGATGTTTTATCCTGTTTTTAATATTCCGTTGGGAGCCACCCAGAGTGGCTGGGGAAACCCAGCTAGATGGGCAGGGCATAAATAATAAATTATTTTTATATTATTATTATTATTATTATTATTATTATTATTATTATTATTATTATTATATAGGTTGCCCTGAAAAACAGAGAGATACTTTTTCTTCTCTGGCGATCACTTGTAGTTGAGTAAGATTGTCTTCCCTAAACATGGTTTTAACAATGAGTCCGTAAGTGACTGTGGAGGCCAATTCTGGATCCACACGTCCTTCCACAGTGGGGACGTTGGTTTCTGGGCGGGAATTGATCACGGTGTGGATTTGCCAAGCACGCCTTCCTCTTAGCACATTTCTCTGATGGCGTTTATAAGTGGTAGTTGAGGTGTTCATGGCTTTGGGGCTGATGAGAGTTATAGCCCAAAACATCTGGAGTGCACCAACTCGAGGAAGGCTCATATAGACCATGGCCTCTGGGGAAATCCACTTCTGAAAGCAAATTCCTCAACTAGAAGCATATCTAGCAGAACTTTGTGTGGCAATCTCTAGGGATGGGCTGAGCATGCAATCTACTGCCATCTACTCTACACTTAACTTCCATAATAGTAGAGCCCAGGGTCATCCAATGAAGCTGAGAGGTAGAAGACTCAGGACAGAAAGTCTTCCCATGGTGGATATTTAGACTGTGGAATGTGATGCCACAAGTTGTGACTGTTGGTCATCAATTTTAATTCTGGAGGCTGCATATAGCCATCATCCCTAGCAACCATTGGTGACCTTATCCTCCATGAATTTGTCTATTCTCACTTCAAAGCCATCTGAGGCATCTGAATGACATTTGATGGGGAACAACAGCAGAATATGGCTATTGTGCTGATACTCTGCTTCCAGGGTTTCCATAGACTTCCATAGGAAACAGAATGCTTAACTAGATAGGTCTTTTTTCCAATTATTTTTATTTCTTTCCTGTAATCTTTTTACAAATTGTGACCAAATTAGTACAAATTTTATACAAATTTAAAATCTGACACACACACACACAGAAAGAGAGAGAGAGAGATGTTCCTTCTACGGTATTTTCTTCTCTCTTTTGCTGCTCCCAGTGCAATAACATTTTCAACTTTCATTTCAAAATTCCATCCCTTCTTCTTATACATCACCTGTTCAATTACTGATTTCTGCTAAGACTTTTCTACATTTCTTATAAGAGAGACTAGCCTTTGGTCTGATCCAACATGGCTTTTCTTCTCCCTCAAGGACAAAACAATACTCACAGTGGAGAAGAGAAACAGACAATAGGCGGTCAAGAGCTCCATAAATAACAGGACAAGCCTGCTTCATCTTCACTATACCACAAATTGACATTTCCTAAATATATTTTCCTTCAGGGGGTGTCAGAGCTCCGAATGAAACTGGCTTGGCCACTCTGAATGATGTCCTTCAGTGAGAGGCAAGGAAAATGAACCCATGTTGATTTTGCTGGACATCTCAATAGCATGTGATTCCATCAATCTGTAGTACCTGCTTCGGAGTACATGGCATTGCTTTGTAATAGTTTTGTCCTGTCAGGTAGATGTGACAAGGCGATGCTGGGGGATTTCTGTTCTGCCATATGGGAGCTTTTGGGTTCTGTTCCGTCCCCTATGCTTTATATCATCTACATGAAACTATTGGAGTTGCATACCAGGGGATTTGAAGTACTGTAACATCACCATGCTGTTGACAGTCAAATCCACATTTCCATCTGCCTAACTCCCAGTGAGTCAGAGGAATCCTCAAATTGGTGCTGGAAATCAGTAATGTTTTGGAAGAGGGTGAATAAACAGAAGGGCAAGATAATAATAATAATAATAAAAATAATAAAAATAATAAATAATAATAATAAAAATAAATAATAAAAATAAAAATAATAAATAATAATAATAAATCTGATATTTAAGCAATTATTTGTTGGCTAGGAAAAATACAAGGTGCAACAAAAACCTGTCATCTAACCATCCCTTTGATGTCCTTCCTGTAGCCAAGAGGATGATTTGCAGCCAGAGAGTGATTTGCCAGAGTGATGACTGCCTCTCGTGGTCTTTTTCAAATCTCTGTGCATCATTAAATTTGAGTATATCAAGAGGAAGTATTTGTGTTATCAATAGCTAACTCTCTTTGGCTGTTTTCTGAGTAAAACAAAGTCAGATGGAAAAAAACCTTGCATGCATTTGTCACAAACACTTTGGCGTACAATCCATCAATATGCCATTTCTGTACCATGCCAAACTTTTATAGACAAAATTGGCTATGACCTTACAAGCAAGCAAGTTTAAGTGGGTGCCTGGAGAAGCAATTAACAGTTCTATTTACATAGTAATAAAAGTTTAATGTTGTCTTGGGTCATGTCCTAGTTTACTGTGAAAAATATGCTCCAACGAGAGACGTACACATGGAAAATATAATTACACAAAAATAAATTAATATAAATCTGCTACGAGAAATTAGATAAAGTGGAATTCTAACTCAGCTCTTCCAGCAGAGTTCACACAAAAGCTGATAAAGATGCTCAGCACCTATATTTGACACAGACACTGGAAAAAAGCTGTAAAAGAAAAATGACTGTGGGAAGATAAATCTAGATGTAGTTGAAGAATAAACCAGGCTGCATAAACTTATGTATTCTCCATTCATGTTTACCATCATGCATCTTGTCTACATCTGTATTAAACTTAGCCAGTCTCTAATGAAAAGAGCTTATTTATTTAAATCATTGGCACATTCTGATCTCCCATTTAAATTGATCCCTCAATACAGTGCTACCTCGGGTTAAGTACTTAATTCGTTCCGGAGGTCCGTTCTTAACCTGAAGCGTACTTAACCTGAATCACCACTTTAGCTAATGGGACCTCCTGCTGCCGCTGCGCCGCCAGAGCACGATTTCTGTTCTTAGCGGAGTTCTTAACCTGAAGAGTACTTAACCCGAGGTACCACTGTAAACTGTACTGTTTTGTTTTCCTGTCTAATTTGGCTTGCTGTCAGCATAAATTTGGAAAACATTGGTTTAGGCACATTGTCCGCCATTTTCAGATGCGAAAGAAATTAGATTCAGTTTGCATTTAAATGTGACCCTATCTAATTCTATCTATCTAAAAGAATCTGAGGCCCTTGATTACTCTGAGATCATCATCTGAGGCCCTTCTTTGTGTGCCTTCTCCACGAGAGGTCAGGAGGGCAGCAACACGAGAGAGGGTCTTTTTTGTGATGGCTCCCTGTTTGTGGAATGCTCCCCCCAGGCTCGCCTTGCGACTTCATTACATATCTTTAGGCTCCAGGCGAAAATGTTTCTTTACTACTGCAATGCGCTCTACGTGGGGCTACCTTTGAAGGTGACCCGGAAACTACAATTAATCCAGAATGCGGCAGCTAGACTGGTGACTGGGAGTGGCCGCTGGGACCACATAACACCGGTCCTGAGAGAACTACATTGGCTCCCAGTACTTTTCCGAGCACAATTCAAGGTGTTGGTGCTGACCTTTAAAGCCCTAAACGGCCTCGGTCCTGTATACCTGAAGGAGCGTCTCCACCCCCACCGTTCAGCCCGGACACTGAGATCCAGCGCCGAGGGCCTTCTGGTGGTTCCCTCACTGCGAGAATCAAAGCTACAAGGAACCAGGCAGAGGGCCTTCTCGGTAGTGGCGCCCGCCCTGTGGAACGCCCTCCCAGCAGAGGTTAAAGTGATAAACAACTATCCTACATTCAGAAAATACCTGAAGGCAGCCCTGTTTAGGGAAGTTTTTAACTTGTGATTTTGATGTATTTTAATATTTGTTGGAAGCCGCCCAGAGTGGCTGGGGAGACCTGGCCAGATGGGCGGGGTACAAATAAAAAAAAATATTATTATTATTATTATTATTATTATTATTATTATTATTATTATTATTTACAACTGGACCTTTGGCTGATTAACATTCTGTGGCCTTTTAAATTTGTTTGGGGGGGAGTGTTATTGGTTTGGGTTTTTTATTATTTATTTTGTGTTATCATTTTGTATTTTTATATCGTGAACCATCTGGTGATCTTTGGATGAAGGGTGGTATACAAATTTAATAAATAATAAGAATAATAAGAAAACCAACAGCCATTCAGCATCAGCATTCTCTGAGTTCTGCAATGCTATTCTCCAGCCAAGTAATGTGTTTAAACAATGCCAATACTAGGGTATATAGTGCATAAATATGCATGCTAGTGAAAATGCCATGCAAAAATGTGTTATATTAAGGAAGATTGATTAGCAAAAATGTGTATATTAGGCAAAATTGCATACAGAGATTCATGCTAAAATGCTGCAGAATTTTAATGAGGGTTGTTTTTTTTGTAAAGCAAACTGATGTGAAAATGTGTCAAACTGAATTTAAGATTGGAAAAATGAGAAACCGAGAAACCAAAATTGACAGATTTGCATACCCTCCAACATTATTCCGATGAAAATAGGGACATCCTATTCCATCATCACCAATACCACCACCATCATTTTACTATTGGTTGCCCCAGTCACTCTGGGTGGCTATCAGCATACCGTATTTTTCCATCTATAAGACGCCCCCATGTATAAGACGCTCCCTATTTTTTGGGATTCCAATTTAAGAAAATGGGGGGAGATGTATCCGTGTATAAGACGCCCCCAAATTTTTGACATTATTTTTTAGGGAGAAAACCTAGTCTTATACATGGAAAAATATGGTATGTAAAAACATAATAAAGCATTAAACAGCAATAAAAAACATTCCCTATATAGGGCAGCCTACGGATGTCTTCTGAAAAGCTTTTGGTTACTTATCTCCTTGGCTGATACTTCCTGTAGAGGGAAGTTTTTTTAAAAAAAGGTTTAATGTTTTATTTGTTGGAAGCTGTCTAGAGTGGCTGGGGCAACCCAATAAGATGTGGCAGATATAAATAGTAAAACATATCATTATGGAATGGGGAATCCCTATTTTCATCAGAGAAATGTTGGAGGGTATGCAAGCTGTCTCTTGTCTAAACCTAGCTGTTCAATGAGCAGAAGAATTTGGTTAAAACAGACAAGGTTGCACTGGGGCGCCTGTGACATATTCTGAATAATAATAAGCTGAAATTTCACTTTGCAAGTATTCTTTGTGGGCACATAAGAAATATAGCCAAAGAGGGAGTGGGAAGATCATACCAAGCAGAGCCACAGGAAGTTCTTCTCTACCAGCCAATACATGCACAATGTTTTCTTAGTGGAATGAAAGCTATGTTCACAGGTGTGTAACAGTGATCAGAGATTATAACGTTTAGTATTTAGGTTTAAGAATTCAAATGCAAAAGGGCTCTCTTGTAATTCGTGAGCGAGGGATGGTGGTATTAAAACAAATAGATGTTGCCTGGAAGTGCCTATGTGAGATTGCCTTCTTTTTATTTTTAGAATCAAGTCAACTGCCATAAAAGGAGAAAATTAATATCCACAGTGTTTTATTGAATCTCTTCTAGGCAAACAAAGGAGAGATAACTAGAAAAGTCAGCAGGGAAATCTAAATTATTTTTCAGAGCAAAACAGATAAAAGTCTAAAAAGGGTGGAGATGTCGACATACGGGGAGATATGGGAAGAGTAAAACAAAACAAAACAAAATAAAAACACATCCCACCGCTCACACCAAAACACATTGCTCAAAGTTTCTTTTTTGGCATATCAAATATACATTTTTATGTGTGCCTCTGCCAGTATTTAAGATTCATCTTTTGCCCAGACAGGCACATTTTGTGACCCATGAGATCAGCAAAATAACAAGTCTGTAGAATGGGGATGGGATAAAATCAAACCCAATCTCTATTGACAACACCAGACAAGGTAAGGGTTGGTATGGCATTGGGTCCCAGGATCAGTTCACCATTCCACAAGCCCCGTGTTGATAGAATGGATCCGCCAGGTTTTGACTGCCCCAAACCTGTTCCATGGGAGCCGGCCAATGTTGAACCTTGCCATGGCGCAAGCCGAGCAAGTAAAGTCTGACTGGGTGACCAGGGTGCAGATTCCTTACCAGGCAGATATCCCAACACTGAGCTTGGGGGTGCCATGGTCAATCTTCCCTTCAGGCCCTTTATGGGGACCCCCTATACTATGTTGATCCTGTACACTGCTCTTTCTGCCCTTATACAAACAACGTTTTTCACCTAACAAAGGAGGGCCATAATTTCACTGAGGGAAAGACCAAAACAAAAAAACAAAACAAAAACCCAGCCAAGTGCCAAGTGCCAATCAGGTTAAGAGGCGGCTGGGCGGTGGGTCATTTCTGACCCTGCCAACCAGCAACCCCAAATTGTTCAGTGAAGGCTCTAACCCAAAGGTTGGCAGGTGGGAAGCTCTCAAGGCAAAACGCCCCTGAGCTTCAAGGGAAACAGGCTTATATAGGCTTTCCCCCTCCCCTTTGCAAGGGCTCATTTTTGTTGTTCAGTCATTCAGTCGTGTCCGACTCTTCGTGACCCCATGGACCAGAGCACGCCAGGCACGCCTATCCTTCACTGCCTCTCGCAGTTTGGCCAAACTCATGTTAGTAGCTTCGAGAACACTGTCCAACCATCTCATCTTCTGTCGTCCCCTTCTCCTTGTGCCCTCAATCTTTCCCAACATCAGGGTCTTTTCTAGGGAGTCTTCTCTCCTCATGAGGTGGCCAAAGAGCTAATAGGATAGCTTTTTCCCATGAGTCCACCAGATTGAGGCCATCACATTCCAGTGCTTACTGTGTTGTTCCCCAGTCTTCTGCAGACCTGATTTATGTCCCACCCGCCACTAAAGATGCACTTATTGCTTCACTCTGTCCAGTGTGAATAGGCAAAGAACCACTTAACAAGGCTCCTGTGCCTTTACTTAGAAGTTTCCTGTTGGGCACAGATGAGTTTCTGCCGCTGCTGATTGCTACTTCTTAGCTGCATGGTTGTTAACTTAATGAAACATTTAAAGAAAATTGCTGTTCTGAGAATGAAAAAAACAGGGAGTCAGTAGGAAATTTTACATACTTTGAACTTTTTAGCATTCTGTTTTAATTGTTGCAACCTGCTCTGGGTTCCTAGGGTTAAGGGCTAATAATGATGATGATGATGGATTTGGAACTGAGAAGGAAAGCTGATTTCTCCCCTTCCACATTTGCTTTGGGATCAGAATTAAAAAAGGGAGAATGACAAAGATGATTTCACCCATATATGTTATTTAAAAGGTGAATTTGCATACCTGCACTAGTGTGCTTACATATTAATCATTGGTTTTGTTTGAGCTAAGCCAGGCAGAAAGTACACATGTAACTGATGTATAAAGAAAAATCATTGCCAGGAGCCACCAGACATTAGTAAATACATTACATGGCTCAATGCATAGTTCTAATGTTCTTCTTCCCTGGTGTTTATGATTTGCCAATCTGCAGGAAGTTATTGCTGACAATTAATCTTTTTTATATTACCAAACTGCAAAACGATCATTATGTTACAAAGATGCCTCAGCCAGCAAAGGTGCTGTGTTAGGGAATTAAACACTGGAGTTGCACATGTGCAAGTAATGTACATTAGCAGCAAACACAATCTAGTGGTTATTGTACCGTTACTATATTGGGTACCTTTTGAGTGGGACAGATGCCATTTAGCATCTGCTGGGAACCATTCAGACACTTTTATCTCAGCATTACCTTAGAGTGAGACAGGCTCATCCACCCGATGGATATCGGTTTTATTTGAATTGCAGTTCTCTTCGGGGCATACATGACAACATCTGATGCATTTTGCAATTTTCCGTGCAGCCTACAATTAGAGCAGCATAAGGTAGGAGGTTAGTTACTACAGCTCGGTGCTATAATAACCCCATCTCCAGTCTGCATTTAAGACTTTAGGGAACCGGAAGCTGGTAGCTATTTTCTCCTGTCCTCTACAGTGCAAAGACGGTTCAAGGTCCACCATCAACAATTTAGATGGGGAAGTGTTTAAATATATTCTAAGCAGAATTGACTTCTTGAATTTATTACCCTGGAGGAATGCCTTTGAATTAGGATCATGTTGCTTTCAATGTATACAAAACCTAAGCACAGGTACAGAAGGATGGACTGTCCTTGAACTGAGTTCTAGTTGTGGATAAAGGGTAAGGATTGGCTCAGGGCTCTAGATTGGGGATGTAAGAAAACATCCTTTTCTTTCTGTCTGTAATTGTCACATGCAGCACTGTTTTTGTTCCACTGCGGTTCATCTGTTGCCATTAGCTACTTCTTATATAGCCAGTGTGGTGTAGTGGTTAAGAGCGGTAGACTCATAATCTGGAGAACCGGGTTCACGTCCCCGCTCCTCCGCATGCAGCTGCTGGGTGACCTTGGGCTAGTCCCACTTCTCTGAAGTCTCTCAGCCCCACTCACCTCACAGAGTGTTTGTTGTGGGGGAGGAAGGGAAAGGAGAATGTTAGCCGCTTTGAGACTCCTTCGGGTAGTGACAAAGCGGGATATCAAATCCAAACTCTTCTACTCTTCTTCTTCATCTTTCTGTCCGCTATCCGTCCTCCTGCCCACTGTGGTGAAATTACTTAACGCATGCAATTCATTACGTAAAACATCCAAGTTATGTTGCCGTTAGAGTATTCCATCCCATTCATTTCATTGCAAAGGAGGTGCAATTCAAATGGGGAGAAAAACCATAATAAATTATGCATTGTTTGCATACTGAAAGCAACAGCAGCAGTGAATACCTATCTTATTCACCGGGTTGATTTCCATTCTGGGCATTGGATGAATCAGCAAACATAGGCAATTCCCACGCCTGCTTCTGTTTTTGTCAGAAGTTGCCAACGTTCCTACTCTAGAAAAGGCAGCACCTGGCCTTGTACTCTTCTATATTTAATAGCTCTGTGGACGAAAGAAAAGCATGACAATAGGGAGGAAAGTGCATCTGCTGGTGCCTCCTCCCTATAATGATGAATATCTATCACCCAGATAGAATCCAGCTGAGGAAATTATTATTTTTCTGGTGGTTCTGCATAAGGGGATGAGAGGGAGGCTTTGGAAGCAGTCAGGTGGAGACAGGGAACAGGACTGAACAGAGACTTGCCCATCTTCTGTGTTGGGTGTGTGGGAATGGAGAAAGTGGGAAAGCTCAACGGGAAATGGTGAGCACCCTGAGACACTTTTCAGGCGATTGGTGATTCCAGGGGCTTGGTCACAGAGCCTTGGGACCTATGGGTAGGACATGGGTCACCATGGAGGTTAACCTGTGTTACTCACTCCAGCATCTGGTGGCTTGGAAGGAGCATGAATCAGGAAGACTTCCTTCCTCACATTAAGAGAGAAGGGAGAAGTTGTTAGCATTTACCCCACCTGGGGCATTTTGTGAGACTGCCCCAAAGCCAGAGCAAAGCCATGTGCACACATCCCCCAGCTACTGAGAGTCCGGTGGTGCAGTAATATGTGATTGTTCCCAACTTGAAGAACAACACACACAAGCCATTCATTAAGGCTAAAACTGATTTATTGTTTAATAGTGCAGAGAGATTCTCTGCTGCCAGTCCGTTTACACAGAGCTGCCATATAGCCGTCCTTCCAGCTTGAAGACCGGCCAGAAGAGAAAGTGAGCCCAAAGCCTCAGATTACAACAGTACAGTGAAAACATAAACATTCCATGCAGGAAAGATAAAGCAGCTTTCTCACGGTTCAGTGAGAAAGGCAAAAGTCACACCTAGTCCTCGCTGCAGCAGTTGCTACTCGGCTTGGACAAAAATCACAACAGAAGTACCAGCCTGACTTACTGCAGGATAATCTCACTCAGTTCCAACAGGCTTCCCACACACGGTCTCATTCTCCTTATGCAGAAGCTAGAAACTGATGAGGTCCTAAGTTCTAATGTTCTTATGCTGGAGTTAAATAAAGTGGCCCTAGTGTACCCCCAGCATGTATCCTGCCTCCTTAGTTCTGTTCTCCTAACACAACTGGGCTGTGGACTCCCAGGTATGTAATGGTGGTAGTTGTTTTGTGGGACCCACCTCTTTTGCTAAATTTATATTTGGTTTGTACCCTTTGGGATAGTTTTATGTGTTTTATCATATCGTATCTTATTGTTGTAAACCACTTTGAGGCAAAGACCGGGTAAGAAATATTATTACTAAATAACCAAGCAAACAACATATTCACAGGGGCACATATTTTCACTGCTAGTAAAATAGATTCCCCTCCTACTTTAACACAGACCATATTTTCCCTTCCCTGGGTCAATGGTTTAACTAACTGTCAAGAATTTCTTGACAGTAAGAGCTGTTCGACAGTGGAATTTGCTGCCAAGGAGTGTGGTGGAGTCTCCTTCTTTGGAGGTATTTAAGCAGAGGCTTGACAGCCACCTGTCAGGAATGCTTTGATGGTGTTTCCTGCTTGGCAGAGGGTTGGACTGGATGGCCCTTGTGGTCTCTTCCAACTCTATGATTCTAGATATTTTTTATACAAATACTTGGTTTCAACAGCAGGACTTTTATCACTGGTCATCTTCCCAGTTTTTATTATCTCTCTGCCAATCCTAAAAAATGTATTTCTTTTCTTGAACATGTTGAACAAGTCACAGAATTCTGAGCTTTGTGAAGCACCGTTCAAGCAATCCCCAACTTTCTTGTTTAATTTGTAATTTAGTATGGATGTCCCTGAACATAAAATAAATGGCAAAGAACTTGGCTCTCCTAATTAACAAAGCTTCTGTGACTCCTAATCATTGAACTTACTATTTTCCCAAGATTTGGGCCAATTTAATTATTTCTCACAGTTAACCCGGGCCCAGCAAAAAGTAATTTGACTTTCCAGCAGTCTTCTGAAGATGAAACAACCTTTATGGACAAATTCATAAATACTGTAACCCTTTCTCATTTACTAACCTTGATCTAATATGACACCCCGATAAAGCGGGTTCTCCAATCATGGAGAGCACGGGTTGCGGAAGGGCTAACAGGACAACTCCCTTGTTGCTGGGTGGATTAGGCTGAATAGCCACAACTGGGGATTGGGGATCATCTTGTTGCTGGGTAGATGAGCATGTTGCAAGTTAATGATTGACAGACATAGCTGCTTAAATTCATGCACGCGTCTTTTGGGTTTCACTTTTGCTGCGTGCAACGGATCTCCCGCCCGCCCACCCTGTTTTGGGGCATTTTATCTGCATTTGACATTGCTATGCCTGTCATGGGGTCACCTGCTTTGGAGCGGGGGCCTGGTAGGAATTTTGTCCATTTGGCTGATTGGCTGGTGCCATTTGGTTTTTGCCTACTGCGTAGCAAATCGTCACAGCTTGTAAGGTTGCGGTTAGGCATTGGTTAAAATTGGTTGGTGTAGGGGTAAGGAATTGGCTGGACCTGCCCCTAATAAATGCTGCTGCAGGGGTAAGGAATTGGCTGGCCCTGCCCCTGCAAATTGGAACCAATGCCTAAGCAACCACTCACATTGGTTGTATTTAAATAAAGTTGTGGCCAAAAATAATGCCAAAAACCTTAAACTTAATTGATGGTGTGAAGTGCGAATTATTTAGGGGGGAGGTGTCCGGGAGCCTCCACACGCAAACAGTGAATACATATGAAGCTACTGAATATACGTAGCTGACGATGATTGTTGTTGAAAAAACAACAACAACAACCAAAAACCCTTCCCTGCACACTAATGGCTTAAGCCTAATATTCTTGTGAAAACTCTTAACTGATTGTAGAGATCTTGACAGAGCATTGAGAAGGAAGTGGGGTATTTTTTAGCAGTGCTGTTCATATGATAAAGTAAAATTACGATGGCATCTCTGTTAGTAAACAGAAGCTCATGCTGTTCTATGAGAAGCCTCAGGATTCTCTGAAAAACCAGAAGTTAGTGAGTGGGTAATATAGACTTATCATTTTAGTGGAATGCCCTTCTTGCTGAAATGTGAGAGCACCCATCAGCCAGCTTCTAAAAACACACTTGTTTAGCAAAGGATTCTCTGAATTGAACTCCTGATCTTATTGTTCTTTTAAATATCTTAAATGCTGTGCATTATATATGGCTTGTTTTATTGCATATTTTAATTTAAGACATTTTAAAGCTCTGATGGAATAGCTCTCGGGTATTTTTATTATATTTGATTTTATAGTTGTAAACACTTAGATGCCATTTTGCCATATAAGTGGTATATAATCACTGATATTTTCAAACAAGTGAGCATGAAACTGAGCAGGTCAGGTGAGACAGAGTTTTTGCTTTTCTTAAATCGCAAGGCAAAATATTATTTACTTCAACTATTTATTTAAAGCAGAAGTGCAGTGCATCAAAATGAAGCAGATAGCTATCCTATCAACCATGTTTCCTCCATGTCATTAAGGTGACACCAACCCTGTATTTTTACAGTGCATTGCTTCCCGCAAAGAATCCTGCGAACCACAGTTTATTTCTTAAAGGGCTACAATTCCCAGTACCCTTAACAGAATACAGTTCCTAGGATTCTTAGGGGAAAGCCAATTCTTTAAATGCATGATGTGGATGTGATCCAAGAGGCAGCCTGTATAGCTCTAATGCGTGGCTCAGTTTCACATTCTAGCCCTGATACTGAGGTTGTCGAAACATGTCCATATAGTGGTGAGCCCATGTAAAAATCTATGTTATTGCATTAGCCCAATCTCATAGAGCAGGGTTGACTAACTTGTGGTTCTTCAGATTTTGCTAGACCACAACTCCCACTACCCTTGACTAGTGGCCATGCTGGATGGGTCTGATGAGAGTTGGTGCACTGCTGGTGCCGAAATCCCAAGGGAGCAGAAAAGACTATTTATGTATGTGACCACGACTGCACGGATGTTATGGGCCCAGAGCTGGAAGGAAGATAAAGTTCCTACCAGAGAAGAATGGCAGATGATGGACTATGGCAGATCAACTGATGGACTATGCTGAAATGGCTAAAATGACTGGAAGAATCATAAATCAGGAAGACCAAAATTTTAATAAGGAATGGGGAAAATTTATAACTTACCTTAAAGACCATTGTAAACAGTTAAAATTGTTAGTAGGATTGGAATATCACTTGTAGATTAAGGGTGAATTCTGGACACAATTGAGATGTAAAATATTTGGATCATCATAAAAGATGCAGGAGGAAATTTTATTGATAGGACCCACAAATGGGAGGATGGAAGTCCAGGAGATTCCTTGGAATCTTGTTTTTATGATTTATGTTTGATATATCTCTGTAAAATTTTAATTTGAAAAACCGAAACAAAATAACAAAATAACAAAATAACAAAGAGAGTTGGTGCGCTGCTACACCAGAAAGGCTACAGATTAACCACCCTGACATAGATGATGAACATGACTGGCTGACAAATGGTAATGGGGTGATAACATTAAAATGTTGTGTGGAGTCATTATATAAGCACCCTCTCTTGACAGTGGCACCTTATTGTTAGAAGTTCAAAAGTTTCATCAAAGAAGCATTTGGAGAACAAATAAGTCCCAGAGTAGTGAGCAAAATGTAGGTTTCACCATGAAGAACCAAGAGACCAGAAGGATGCTAGTTCATGTTTCCTGAGTTATAGTCACTTTCTGGTTTGCAGGAGTGAAGAGCCAGCTTCAGACATTTCCACACTGAGACATGGAAGAATTCCTTCCACATCAGGTGAATATACAATCTGTTTGAGTCAAAAAGTTTTTGCTTATAACAAAAACCAGTGTAGCTTTCCTACCTAACATCCCTGTCGACTAGTATAAACAAAGGACCATCAGGCCTTGACAGAGTGAGAGAAAGAAGAAAACAGGAAAACAAATATGTTGGCACTTAATTTCACAATGAGATAAACTGAAACCCGAAAGCTCACCTATTAAAAATGGTACAATGAATGGATACAATATAGGGATTTGTTACAGGGCATTTAATGTGTTTTTGGTTGGATAGAATTTTATTCTGCTGTAATGGGATATTCTAGTCAGTTTTTATATGCTCTTTTTATTGCTTTGTTATATGCTCCAGATCAGGGAGTGAGAGATAAATGTAAAATAATTAAATAAATCCCATAATAAACAGCTTGTCATTTCATATGACAATATTATCATTTTCCAAAGCAACTACCGGTACTCTATTCCGAACTTAAAAAATGGGAAGTGCAATGCTGGTGGTCAACAAAAGAGGTTTAAAGATCGTCCCAAGGCAAATGTTTTTTAAAAAATGTAGTATAAACACCACCAACTGGGAAACACTGGCCTGCTAGCACTCCAATTGGAGAACAGCCTTTATCAAAGGTGTCATGGGCTTTGAAGACATTCAAACTCAGGACGCAAGGGAGAAACGTGCTAAGAGGAAGGCACGCTTGGCAAATCCACACCGTGATCAACTCCCGCCTGGAAACCTATGTCCCCACTGTGGAAGAACGTGTGGATCCAGAATTGGCCTCCAAAGTCACTTGCGGACTCAGTGTTAAAACTGTGTTTATGGAAGACAATCTTACTCGGCTACGAGTGATCACCAAAGAAGAAGAATTATTGAAGCATTTTTTTTTATCTTATTATGGTTGCAGCCTGACAGACACATCCTCAACATAGACTCTATGCCAAGAGTCTCTACACTCCAAACAGGGTCATTTGGCTGGATCGAGACATCCTTTGGAATTTCCCACAATGCTTCTAGCCTAATATTGCTCTGGGATATTTTGGAAATTATCTAGATCAAGCTTCTCAAAGTATTGACACCACAGCCACATAAGCTCACTAGGGATCATTGTCAGATAGGCCCATCACTTTGCTCACAGCATTCCCCAAACCTTCTCTAACTAGGGAGGGCAGACTCATTGACTTGAAAGACTTTGGGCTGTGAGTAAAGCCACGTTTGCTGAAGCTTCCCATTTCTTCTGCAAATCACAACTATTAAAGGTACAGGAGTCCTGCCTCATTTTCAAATGACCACTCTCTCTAGTTATTCAGCTTTAAAACAGCAGCAGACCCTCTATTTTCCAGGGGCAGTCCCAGATTTACAGAAGCTGTCCCAGTTTCTGATTTGATCATAGAATGACCTGCTTTTCCTTAGGACAGCCTTATTTTCAGCAGAGAAATGTTGGAGCGTATGGTAGGACATCCCTATTTTGGTCAGAGGGTATGGAGTTATGTGACCCGTGAGCCAAGGAGATAAGTAACTATACAACCTTTAGAAGACATCCGAAGTCAGCCCTGTATAGGGAAGTTTTTTAACGTTTAATGTTTTTTTTTATTTTTTAATATGTGTTGGAAGCTGCCCAGAATGGCTGGGGCAACCCAGTCAGATGAGCGGGGTATAAATAATAAAATCATCATCATCAAAATATTGGAGGGTATGCAGCAGGAAGCCCCCCTTCAAAAAGCCATGCATAATTAGTCTTCAATATTTGAATTGAATTTTTTGACTTTCCATGAATGAATATTATGATTGTGGCAATGGTTGTGTATCATTCTTTGTCTTCCTGAATACACATACTGATTGGGACAAAAGGAATATCAGTCTCTCTCTCTGTGTGTGTGTATGTGTATGTGTGTTTGTGAGAGAGAGGGGGGTTACTGAAGAATGGGATACTTTTTCAGAACAACAGTTGCTTTTCCAGCTACACAGAGAAGCAGGATTTCGCTTGCAATTTCTCAGTGTACCCCACCCCACCCCCCTTTTAAAGCTCATCCCGCTTGCACAAGTTTAGATTGCTGAATTGGGGAGGGTGTGATGGGGTTTAATGCACCTGCAACTTTGTCACCAGTAAAATCATATTATCATGAAAATATTGGCTACTACTGGAATAAAATAAAATGCTACTACATAAACATTCAATGAACTATGTTATAACCTTTTATTTTAGGTCATGAATTAGGATGTAAGACCACATTAAGATTTTAGTGGGGAGGTTTTATCCTCATATTTCCTGAATAGCACATCTACCATTAAAGTCAGTGGAAAGATCTTTCTCAATTCAGAGCCCAAATGCCTTCAAATAAGTGATGCTAAATCTCATATCTCACAAGGGCCAGATGCATAAGAAATGTTATTGGTTCACACTATCCTGTTAAATTATGGTCGTATGTTTATTCTGGACAGCCGGAATTTCTCATACTCTCAATTAACTCCATTCTAACATTGTGTAAACATGCATTTCCTTGATTCAGAAGCTCAAACAGAAATATATTTCTATATGTACAACATGTGAGAGAAGCCGGGACGTGGGTGGCACTGTGGTCTAAACCACTGAGCCTCTTGGGCTTGCCGATCAGAAGGTCTGCAGTTTGAATCCCCGTGACAGGGTGAGCTCCTGTTGCTCTGTCCCAGCTGCTGCCAACCTAGCAGTTCGAAAGCACATCAAAGTGCAAGTAAATAGGTACCACTGCGGTGGGAAGGTAAATGGTATTTCCGTGCACTCTGGTTTCCGTCATGGTGTCCCGTTGTGCCAGAAACTGTTTAGTCATGCTGGCCATATGACCCGGAAAGCTGTCTGTGGACAAACACTGGCTCCCTCAGCCTGAAAGCTAGATGAGTGCCACAACTTCATAGTTGCCTTTGACTGGAAATTACCATCCAGGGGTCCTTTACCTTTTACCTTTATGTGAGTGGATGACTTTGCCAATACTATGTTGTTGGGGGTGTGTGTGTATGTAATATCGCTAATCACAGTTCATATCTAAGGTGGGAAGAACTTTCTGAGAGACTGTGGAACAGTCTCCCTCGGGATGTGGTGGGCTCTCCTTCATTGGAGGTTTTTAAGCAGAAATTGGATGGCTATCTGTCATGGATGCTTTACTTGAGATTCCTGCATTGCAGGGAGTTGGGCTATATGACCTTTTGGGTCCCTTCCAATTCTACAATTCTATGCAATAAATACATAAACAAATAAAAAAAATTTGTCCTGGCATGGTGAACCTCTAAAATGTTTATCAGAATTATTATGGGTGAAATCAAGCCATCTCTGTTCATCACCAGAATGGATACCATTAATGGAATAGATTCGCTACTCTTCCCGTAGTCTCTCCACAGCCCCAAAATCTGCTCTGATGGGTTGGGGAGAACACAAGAGCAGAATAGGTGACTGCAAGGGGCAAGGAGAGGAAGTAGAGGTCTGCTTATATGACACTGAATGTTTTCCTGTACAAAGAAAAAAGAATAGACCTGCTACTAAATGCATTTTGATCAGTATTCCATCACAGCCTTGATGAAGAAGACTGACCACCGCTGTAATATGCCGTTGAACACAAGCGACAATCTTTTAGATATAATAAACAGCATCCCCGACATTTTACTCTCATTTGACTCTATCATGATGCTTTTAACGCGTCTATGTACCAGATTTATTATTGCTACTTATAATGGGCAGCCCCATGAAAGGCATGGGATAATGCTAGCAATACGTAGTTTCCTCTTTCAGAGCAGGGACACATTTTTAAAAAATCATTAAAATGCAGATTAGGGTTCAACTTGATGATGGATTTCATTATCTGATTATCTAAAGCAATTGCTGCTCTTTGAACAAGTCACCATTGAATATTTATATACGCTGCATGTTACATATGCAATCAACAACGGGGGGAGAAGGATGAAATTTTATTTCAGTAGTAAATGGGGTAGTTATACATGTTTTTGCTAATAGTTCTTTTTGCTATTCACATTTACAGCACATGTGTTTTTGGCTTCACACACTAGCCTTAGGCGGTGTCCTTCAGTGATACACTGAATGCCTGCTGAAGCAAAAAGCATTTGCCTCACAAATTTCAGATTCCCAGTGCATAGGTCACTTGTGTTGACTGATGTTATTTTCTTATTTTTTAAGTCAGTTGTGTGCCATTCCAAATCAGCAGTTAGCATTGCCTTGGGAAGAATCCTTTGCAATATTGAGGGTGTACAATAACAAACATGACGTTAGCTAGCAACGTTGTTAAATCCTTGTGCTTAACCTTTCATGTTAACTTGTACTGCAAAAGCTTCTAGAACACAGTTGCCTCTTTTGATATTAAGAATCTGTTCCGGTAACAGCTGCCAACCATATAAAGTTCAAGTTGAATCATATAAGGAGAAATCCATAAATGAGGGGCAGCACATGAGGCTCCATCCAGCTGTTTTGGACTACAATTCCCATGATCCCTGGGTGGTAGCCATGCAGGCTGGGATTGATGGGAGTTGTAGTACAAAAAAAATACACAGAGGGCACCGCTGCTGTAAATGATGGATGGCCAGCTGTCCATGAATGCTTTAGCTGAGATTCCTGCATTGCAGGGGGTTGGATTAGATGACCCCCGGGGTCTCTTTCAACTCTATGGCAGGGCCCCTTCTATAATCCTATGAATTTGCATTCAATGAGGTTTCAAGGGACCTGAAAATGGCAGCATTTGTGTGTAAAGAAGGAATGAAATTTACTGCATGTAATACACTAAAAGAAAATGTGTTAAAAATGATGTATAGATGGTACATTACACCGGTCAAACTGGCGAAAATATATAAAGTTGATAATAAGTGTTGGAAGTGCAAAGAGAAAGAAGGGACCTTTTATCATATGTGGTGGGAGTGTAAAAGGGTGAAAGGCTTCTGGGATATGATATATGGTGAAATTAAGAAGATGTTGAAATATACATTTGTTAAAAAACCAGAAGCAATCTTATTGGGAATTATAGGTACAGACATTAAAAAGCAAGATTTTAAGCTCTTCCAATATGCAGTGACTACGGCGAGAATGTTAATAGCACAAAAATGGAAACAAGAACAAACACCGACAAAGGAAGAATGGATAGTGAAACTAACAGAGTATGCAGAATTGGACAAGATGACGGGGAGAATCCGAGAACAGCGGGACCAGAAGTTCATCAAAGATTGGACTACATTTGCAGACTATCTAAAGGAAAATTGTACTCAATTGAATATGTTGGTAGGACTGCAAGAAGCTTTGTAGAGTAAGGAAGAAATGTTGTTAATACGAAGATATAGTGATTAATTTTTAGAAAGTAACAATATAAAACAATTATTGATTTAAGAAATATAGATATAAGGAACAGATATTAGAATATCATGAGGAAGGTTTGACGGAAGTCACGGCCATAAAAAGCCAAAATGGTATAAGATGTGAAGATAAATATGTGAATTTTATTATTGTATTCTTATAAAACTAATAAAAAATGATTTTAAAAAGAAAAGAAAATGGCAGCATTTGGGCCACATAATGTGTATTATGGCTGTGGATGTGTCAAGGATCCGGGAAACATATTACTCCCCCGGTTGCAGCAAGAGCAGATAAAACAAGGTAGAGTCCTTTTAATGAGTTTTATTCAATCCTAACAGCGAGATACAAACGAAACCAACAAACTTAACAATGGCATTGTTCCAAACTGGGCTCCTGTTCCCTCCTTCCTAGCAACAGCATCTTCCCTTATGGTGGCCACTCATGGACAAATGCCTTTGAGTCCTTTGTTCCTGTACTCTTAATGAACGCCACGTTCTGGGAGAAGGGGGATCAGAAATACTTTCCAGTGACAACAGGTCATCTGGCTGCCCTGCCGCAGACCCACCCCCTTCTTCTAACACTTCCCAACTTTTCTGTTCCTCTGTCTCTGAGCTGTGACCTTCCTCAACCCCCTCAAAGTCCTGCTGTAAATCAAGGCTGTCTCTTCTCCTGCAACATCAGGAGAAGGGGCTGGTGGTCTCCACCATTCCTCCTCCTCCATCTCACCCTCTTAAGTCCCTGACAGGATGGTAAGATCTTGTGAGTTCCTCCACATGATTTTGATTAAATCCAATAAATAAAAAAAGAAATACATTTTGCTAGACTGACAGATGAGTTTCATAAAGAACTTGGCACTGTTTTGTGAATGAACATTACAATGCATTCAAGATAAACATGCTTACTGCTTTGACATTTCCTTGCATCTAAAGGCTAGTATGCTTGATCACTTCATCTCAAGCTCATGCCGAGTTTTTCCATAGCTTTTAACGTGGTAGACTGGTTTTGTATATGCTCTGTTGCACACCCAGCTCGTAACTCAATGTACCAGCTTTTGAAGATTTGTTAGGATATGTTGAGTCTAATCAGGACCTGGGCTAACCCATGTATACTCTGATTCAATACATGCAAGTCAGTCCAGCAGTTCATCAACAGGTTAAGCAAGCTCTGCTCTACAGAACTCTTGCTTCTATGGACTGCCATTCCCCTCGGACCCGTGGCAGCTTCAGAGACGTGAAACAGCAAAGCCCACCCCACTGGGTCAGCCGAGAAAAAGATTGCCATTGGACTCCTCCTCTTCTTAAATTATTTTTTTAAAATAATTTTTATTCATTTTAAAAGCAAGAAATAACATAAAAAGATATAAAAAAAGAAAAAATAGAAAGAAAGAAAGAAAGAAAGAAAGAAAGAAAGAAAGATACTTCTTACAATATCATAACCTTTTCTTTACATCAGTAGAAGACTTCCCCTGAACCCCACCTTCTGAATTTCAGTTCCCTAATCTTGTTTGGCAGCTTCTAAATATTAACATCTTAACCAATATTTCTCTCAAAAACATCTTAAATTTAACCTACTTCCTACTTAAATTCCGAATACCTATAATTAATTCCCTAGGCTTTAATAACTATTACAATATTTTTTTCAAATATAATTAAAATTTCTTCCAATCTTCCTCTATCGTCTCTTCTCCCTGGTCGTGGAGTCTCCCAGTCAGTTCGGGAAGTTCCATAAAGTCCATCATCTTCATTTGCCATTCATCTATAGATGGTATGTCTTGAGTCTTCCAATTCTTAGCAAGTAGTAGTCTTGCAGTAGTTGTGGCATACAGAAAGAATGTAATGTCTTTTGGGGGGATTTCCTCCCCTACTATTCCCAGTAAAAAGGCTTCTGGTTTCTTAATAAAAGTGTCCTTCAACACTCTTTTCATCTCATTATAAATCTTTTCCCAGAAGTCTTTTACTTTGGAGCATGTCTACCACATGTGGTAAAAGGTTCCTTCTTTATCTTTACATTTCCACCTCCTCTTCTTAAATTATTAGCAATCATTCATCCCATTTCATGCATCAGAGGGAGAGGTGAGAAGGCAAAACCCAGTCCATCATCTTGGTTGGACTGTAGTTTGGTTCCAACCACACACACACACAAAAACCCTGACAGAGTTCCATCTTGAGGAGGCCATTCCACCTGACTATTGGAAGATTTATTCCCGCAGTGCAACGGAGTTGGGTTCCTTCCAACTCTACAATTCTATGATGCTATGTAACTTTACGTACATTTAGAGTTGGTGCCTAAATCTTCTTGTTTTCCTTGTTCCTCCTTTTTATTTTATGTATCGTGTTAAATAGAGAACAAATTTGTGTTGTTAACTTTCCCAGACAAAATAACAATTTACATAGCATGCAAATGATAATTATTTCATTCAACAATATGGTGCACCTCACAGCTCCCCTAATATTGCAGGGACTTGTTGAAGGTTACATTATTCTGCATAGAATATTACAATAGCGCATGATTTTATTGTTTTTTTTTTATATCCAGTCCGTTGGACTTGCCTCCTTCAGCTTCACTTTTCTCTTTTTCATGTAAATAAGCCCCAGGAAATTTCTCTTGCTGTTGAGCATCATTGAGAATGATCATTGTGGTCTTCACACTTTCAAGAAAGAAGACACTCATTTTCTTCACTCATTTTCTATAGAAAATCAACAAAAAAAGGAGGCAAGCAGTATATTTTAATGATTTTAACAGTCATCCCAGAGTATTTCAGGGCAGCTGTTTCCCCACAGGACTTGATCTGAAATAGGTCAATACCTTCATTGACACACGTCCCCCAAAATGGCAAATAGCTGCACAAATATCCGAATTATGCACCTCATGGGATAGCGGCAACTTGCTACTTTGGACTTTGAATGTCTAAAAGCAAAGCCTGTGCTGATTACATAATCATTTTTGAGGGGGGTCATAGTCACCTTTTCTGTCAGGCACATCTTTGTCTCACATCTGTGTTTCTCTCTAACTTTTTTTTTTTTTTACTGTTCTTTATATTCTTGAATGGCTTCCAGCCTCAACACATCCATCTATTTGAAACCTGTGGGGTTATTTGTGATGGAAGCTGTGATTAGGGAGTGGGGAGAGATTCGATTCTCTTTGCATTTAGAGGCAAATATACCTAATATGCATTTCTGAGATTAAAAACAAAGGCTGAGGAATGGGAAATCCCTGCTCCCACCCAACTACAATGAATTCTGTTTTTTAAAAGGGGGATTTCCTTCCCTGATAAACACACCAACTCTATGGGGCTGAGGCCTCTACAGCTCCCCCAATGTCTGCTGGGATGGGGATATTGAGGGGGAAGAGGGGGCCTAGTGGAATGTTGCCCCAATGCGGCCTGGCCTGGCATGAAGTCACCCCGGGCAGACCAGTGTGGCCTGGCATACAAGAGTAACATTGAGAGGAAGGCTGGCCAGCCTCTCCCAATGTGACAGAGCCATTTCCACCTAGCGAGGAAGTGGGATTGCAGGCGGGGCACAACTCCTTCACATGCACAAGGGATGGCTGGGCCAGACCCTGTGCCATTGGGGGAGTCCCAGCTGCATCACTACTCAGAACGACCAATCCGGTCGTTCTGGGGGTGTGGCCTGCTGCATTTAAGCAGGCACGCGGCCGGGGCTCTCCCTCTTGCTTCAGCAGGGCTCCCCTAACGGTGGCTAACCCTTCCCGGACTTCCAGCACAATGGCCTGGAGTCAGATATAGTCGGTTAGATCCAATGCCTAAGCCAATACCACTCATCATCTGTAACCAATAAAGTTGTGGCCTTTTTTTATGCTCATTGACCTTACTTCTTGTGTCCTGTGTCTTTATTTACCACGTGGGGGGTCGGGACATCGCCACGCAATTGTCACACACACACATGCAGCCCCCCCCAAAGGCTGGGTGCAACTCAGAGCCTGTGCTCCCTGGATGGGATCTGCTGCAAGTGATCTTTTGATTGGCTAATCAGAGAAGATGGACAGAAGTATCTAGAAAGCCTGCCAGTCACTGAAAATGTATTAATGTGGTACTGAACCATGGCTTTCAATTTTTTTGGGGGGGGGTGTGCAGTTCTTTGCTTCTTTCCTTCCAGGAAAACATCTGAGTGATTAACAGTTTTGTCCTTGACTTTAGGAGTCCTTTATCCCAGTTCCACAACAGATTAGCGTTTTAATATATGCAATCCTTTTATTTTGCATGGTGACACCCTACAGTCCATTCCTCCCGTTATGCTGCCGTTAACTAATTTCTTCAAATTCCCCCTCTTCCCACATTAAACAATAATTTAACAGTCTGCTCTCTCAGGAGAGAGGCTGGCATTTTGCCATTGCACTTTTTTCTGTTCCCCCTGTGGCTTCAGTAAATATATATTGATTTATATCTTTGATGCTTACTTATGTGGAGCCATCAGCCTCTACTAGTTCTATAAAAATTCCCCAACCAAATAAATTGGTTCCCTGCCTACCATGCTGTGTGAACTTAGCATATTAGGTTCACCTGCACTGTGAATATTTGGTGTGTTACAGAGCAATCTTAAGCATGGGAACCAGAGTAAAGTATCCAGAGCCAATTCAGGAGACCCTGGACAGAGCAAATGCCTGCCCTGCCTAGCTTGGTGGAGTGGAAATAAGTCACTGAAACACAGACCCATCACCTCAAGGTCTGACACCATGCTTATGCATCTTAACCTATGACCTCTGTCCAAGATTTCTGAATTCATTAACAAGCATATTTAGAAGCACCAATGGTTACATTTTTTCCCCAACAGTCCCTTGTTATAAAAGTTGTACATTTCTGGAGGTAATGTGCCCTTTTTGATTGGATTCCTCAAAGTAGCAATGTCTAGCTCACTGAGGATATGACAGCGGCATGGTACACAACCATGTCAACTGTCTGAATTACATGAGTGAAAATGTCAGGCATACAGGGGCAGCACAAGAACCATACTTTAGAAGAATGTAACCATACTTTAGAAGAAAGGTAAAGGGACCGCTGACCATTAGGTCCAATCACGGACAACTCTGGGGTTGCAGCGCTCATCTCGCTTTACTGGCTGAGGGAGCCAGCTTCCGGGTCATGGCCAGCATGGCGAACCAGAGCAGCACACGGAAATGCCATTTACCTTCCCGCCGGAGCGGTACCTATTTACAGTATCTACTTGCACTTCGTGCTTTCGAACTGCTAGGTTGGCAGGAGCAGGGACTGAGCAATGAGAGCCTGTCGTGGGGATTCGAACTGCTGACCTTCTGATTGGCAAGCCCTAGGCTCTGTGGTTTAACCCACGGCCCCACCCGCGTCCCAAAAGAATGTATAGGTGAGGTCTAAGATGCTGTCTTACTGAAATGCTCCACCTGCCATTGTTAATATGCAGGCCTTGGTCTAACCCTGAGATGGTCTGTAGTTGGGATCCAGGTTGTGGGTATGTTTCCGAGCACAATTCAAAGTGTTGGTGCTGGCCATTAAAGCCCTAAACAGCCTTGGCCCAATATACCCAAAGGAGTGTCTCTACCCGCATTGTTCAGCCCAGACACTGAGCTCCAAGGGCCTTCTGGCAGTTCTCTCACTGCAAGAGGTGAAGTTACAGTGAACCAGATAGAGGGGCTTCTCAGCAGTTACTCCCTCCCTGTGGAACGCCCTCGCATCATATGTCAAGGAGATAAAGAACTACACAATTTTTAGAAGACATCTGAAGGCAGCCCTGTATTGGGAAGTTTTTAATGTTTGACATTTTTTATATGTGCTGGAAGACTCCCAAAGTGGCTGGAGAAACCCAACCAGTTGGATGGCGTATGAATAATAAAATTGTTGTTGTTGTTGTTGTTTTCTATGGCAGCATTAGAGAGCTGAAGAAAACAGAAAATCCAAGGCAGAAGTCAGGGGGAAATAAGCAATAGACAGAATCATCCCAATCAAGACAAGTTCAGCAGACTGATAAGCTACTGAAAACCTCAGATCAATAAACCTGTTTGACTGCAAGGACATTTCTAGGGCCTGATGTGTCCCAATTGACTTGGAAAGACAGCTGGCAGTATTCAGGGAAGGAGAACGATTAGCTCGCTTCAAGCTAGGATTGCAAGGTAGAGGACAATCCTTTCTCCACCGTTGATCATGTTGAAGTCCAAAACATCTGGATGGCACTGAGTTGAGGAAGGCTCCCCTAAGGCCAGGTCTGCGTGGACTATTGAAGATCCAGAATGGTGTTGCTGCAGGGCATAACGCCTGCTGCTGCAGACGTTGGTTCAGGATTCCCCTCAGAACACCTTACACTAAAATTCTGTTCTAAATCTGTCAGGTGTCTAGTTAGTTGTGCTAGCATGTCTAGATACAATACCAAGGGACATGAGCTGAAAATGCCAACTCTACCTTCTCTAAGCAGAATTGTCAACACCAGCCATCTTTGGGTATCCAAAATCCAGGTCCTAATAAACAGAAGTGCACAGGATGATGTGGATTTCCACTATTATTAATAGCCCACTGTTCACCTGCTGCCTCCGATTATGGATAGCTCCACACACCGCTTCTTTTTCATTGTGCTACTTGCCTTTGAATCTATGAGTCAGCTGTAGAGGTGAATAACCCGTCCTCCATTGTGCTGGATTCCTACAGCGTTATCGCTCTAACTTAGAAAAATGTCCCTTACCAAATTTAGGATTCTTAGGATGACAAATTTTGCAACTAGTAGAGATATTTTAATCCCCCCACTATTCTCCTCATGCACACATGATGTAACCCATCTCACTGACTATGATTAAAAAGTGATAGTTGCTTCCAGCTTTTGCTTTGCATTCCTTTTCACACATCCTCTCCCTTTTCTTAAAACTTACTCATTTTTCCACTGAGTTTATACTATGGGAGATAGTACAGGATTCTAGCTCCCAGTACGTTTCTGAGCACAATTCAAAGTGTTGGTGCTGACCTTTAAAGGCCTAAATGGCCTTGGCCCAGTATACCTGAAGGAGTGTCTCCACCCCCATTGTTCTGCCCGGACACTGAGGCCCAGGACTGAGGGCCTTCTGGTGGTTCCCTCACTGCGAGAAGCCAAGTTACAGGGAACCGGGCAGAGGGCCTTCTCGGTAGTGGCACCCACCCTGTGGAATGCCCTCCCACCAGATGTCAAAGAGAAAAACAACTACCAGACTTTTAGAAGACATCTGAAGTCAGCCCTGTTTAGGGAAGCTTTTAATGTTTAATAGACTATTGTATTTTAATATTCTGTTGGAAGCCACCCAGAGTGGCTGGGGAAACCCAGCCAGATGGGTGGGGTATAAATAATAAATTATTGTCTTGGGGGGAAGCAATGCTGTGGTCTGCCTCTTTGGGACTGAGGGAGTTATTTCTGGCCACCAGAAGCACCAGCTCAGACAGGAGGGATGTTACCTTTTCTAATTTGTTGTTAATTTCCTCCACTGTTCTTGCGGTCAGCAGACAGTGGTCCGCAAGTATTTCCATGTAAAGCTGTGCCTCCTCAGATATTAGTTCATGAGATATTTCATGAGGGCTTGTCTCAGCATTTTCCCCTGGGTGATCTCCACCCATTAAAGCTTCCCTGCCTACCTGTATGGGAGTTCTATTAGATGTAGTAGGTTCTGATGGTTCTGAGGTCTGTGTTCTTACGAAAACATCCATTTTGCTCTGCTTGCACTTCTGCTGTGGGCTCACTTGTGGAGATGTAGTTGAACTGATATTACCCTTGCTAGTACCTTTCCTGGGAAAATCAGAGGCTTACTATGTCAGGTTCCTACTGGAAGACCGGACAAATGACAGAACATTAGCAGTGGCAAAGTTTCTATCGGTGGTTGCAAGAACCAATGATCCCTATTCCTAAGTCTGAACAAAATGCTTGTGTAACCTGAAGGCGGGCTGTCGAAATTGTGTATTGTTTTGAAATGAATTGTTGGGTCTCTGGACCGTAATAAAGATTTGATTGATTGATTGAATAAATTATTATTATTATTATTATTATTATTATTATTATTATTATTAAATCTGCCCCAGCCCTGGAATATGGGAGTTGTAGAAACCACTGTTTCTGAAACTCAACATTATGTTCTGTCACCCCCTGAATCTGTTATTATCTGTACAGAGATAATAACATTGGACTACAGCAGCCAATGGTGGTAAAAGCCAGTCTCTCGCAGCTAAAAATATAGTAGGATTCTCAATAGCCTTTGAACAAAGGCATCTGGAGCTTTCTATTAACTAAATAAAATGAAACATTTTTTTTTAAAAAAACCCCAAACATTTCTACACATGTATTACTTAAATAGGAACGAGGGGGATATGTCACTTAAAGGACCATAAAGCTGGAAAGTGCAAGTGTTGCAAACTGTGTGTGTTGTTTTTAAAATTAATTATAGAAATTCTCCACTTCAGTTTGACAGGCAAAGGAGAACAGAAGACTGGGCAAAACCCCAAATTAGGAAATGGAGCAGAGGAAATCAGTCCGCCCTTAGGTAAGTTCAACTTTCTTCCCTTCTGGCAGTGAGAAATTGCAAGAATAATCGGAGATAATGTAACATACTTTCAAATTAGGGCCACTTCACAGGGGACGATTATACGCCAATATCCCGCACAGTAGGCTCCGTTCCAGCCGTGCAGATATAGATACGCTCACCTCCATCAAGAAAAGAGGCATTAGCGCAGTTCAAAGCACTCAAGAAGGTTGCTGAGGACTGTTTCCTGTAGAAACAGTTGACTGTTGGAGGGGGCATAGAGAACAGGAAATGGCATTATACTGAGTCAGACCAATGGGCCATTTATCTCAGTTTTGCAAAACGCTGATTGATAAAAGCAGCTCTCCAGGGTTTCAGACAGTGCATCTCCAGCAGATGAAAATAGGGACATTTCTTATCCCCCCTCCAACCGACCCTCCATGACCCCACCCATTTTCATACCCTCCTTGCAGAGCATTTCCTATCAGATAGGGTTGCAAAAACGGCACTGTCGACACGGGCTGCCATACGTCTGGATTTTCCCAGATGTTTCCATGATTTCTGCCCAGACACTGCTGCCGACTGCAGTATTACGGATACGTCCAGGATGTATGGCAACCCTATGTCAGAAGTGGAATAAATGTCACCACCACTCCACCAACAGGACACAGCACACACACTCTCCACCGTCCTGAAAAAACCCTTTAACCCCCATTTTTAAAATTTTATTCCTTGGTAGATTTACAAAAATAAAAAACACACCATTAAAAATTTTTTTAGAAAGGGGCAAGATTGGACGTGGATGCACAAAGCGTTAGTTTATTGCAGGAGTAGGCAACCTAAGGCCCGTGGGCCGGATGCGGCCCAATCGCCTTCTCAATCCGGCCCACAGACGGTCCAGGAATCAGCGTGTTTTTACATGAATAGAATGTGTCCTTTTATTTAAAATGCATCTTTGGGTTATTTGTGGGGCCTGCCTGGTGTTTGTACATGAGTAGAATGTGTGCTTTTATTTAAAATGCATCTCTGGGTTATTTGTGGGGCATAGGAATTTCTTCATCCCCCCCAAAAAAATAAATATAGTGCGGCCCAGCACATGGTCTGAGGGACGGTGGACCAGCCCACAGCTGAAAAAGGGTGCTGACCCCTGGTTTATTTTTTAGAAACTAGACTCCTTGCACTCCACTCTGCTCCCCCTTTCATCCTGCCCAGGGTGGCTCTGCCCTCTGCCTCAGAGCCAGTGCATCAAAAGGGGCTGGACCTCAGTGACAGCAGCCTCTCCTCCTCGCCCGCTCTCCAGAAGCTGCTATGAGCTGCCCAAGAGAGGAGGCCGGCAGTGTCAGCCCTGGAGAGACAATGGGAAGCTCTTTTGCAGCCGCAGCCACCATTGTCACTCAAGACAGGCGCTGGCTCCTCCTTCACCCTGAGCCTGACAGCAGCAGCACTGGCGGGGTAACAGGGACATTCCAGGATCAAATCAGAAGCTGGGATGGCTTTCATAATTCTGGGACTGTCCCTGGACACTAATAATAATAATAATAATTTATTATTTATACCCCACCCATCTGGGTGGCTTCCAACAAAATATTAAAATACAATAATTCATCAAACATTAAAAGCTTCTCTAAACAGGGCTGCCTTCAGATGTCTTCTAAAAGTCTGGTAGTTGTTGTTCTCTTTGACATCTGGTAGGAGGGTGTTCCACAGGGCGGGTGCCACTACCGAGAAGGCCCTCTGCCTGGTTCCCTGTAACTTGGCTTCTCGCAGTGAGGGAACCGCCAGAAGTCCCTCGGCGCTGGACCGCAGTGTCCGGGTAGAACGATGGCGGCGGAGACGCTCCTTCAGATATACTGGACCGAGGCCGTTTAGAGCTTTAAAGGTCAGCACCAACACTTTGAATTGTGCTCGGAAACGTACTGGGAGGGTATGCCAGCCCTACTTGGAATTGCTGGGGATTGGCCCTGAGATGCTTTACCATTGAGCTATGTGCCCCTTCCCTGAAGTATGGATGGCTTGACTTGACTCATAGGTTGTCATGGAGGTTGGATAGAGAGGCCTTCAACCTCCAGGCCTATGCTTCCAATCCAGATGAAGTTGTTTGTATGTTGCAATGTGTGCTTCGTGCATGTTACACTTATTATTATTATTTTTACACTACAATTGCACATACAATTGAGGGGAATGATATTCACACAAGAAATTGTCACATTAGCAGTGCAATTCTGTACCTGCCTACTCAGAACAAAGCTTACGCTGAGGTAGGCCTGCAGAATGTCTTCATGCTTTTCAATTCAAACAGTAGGAACAGAAACTTTTTTCAAAGAAAGCTGTGATTATAATGCATCTATTTTGTTAAGGAACTGTGTCTTTTCCTTACCAGGCTAGTTATAATGCTTCTATAAAAATAAATAAAAATAAAAATAAATAAATAGAACCTCCTGAATTCTAGAATACCTGAACTTCCAAGTTCTGCTCGTGTTCAAAGAGCTTTCATTATTATTATTTTAATCTCCAATGATAGATTGTAAGACTAGCCTGGGAACATGAAAAGCAATTATCAAAATCCACTAAATGAAACTTAAGGCTCCCCAAGACATGCTAGTTCTTGCTGTGAGAAAATTCAAGATATCGTGTATGGTTTGTTTCCCCCCCCCCCCAACAAAAATGAGATTATGCATTAATAAGCTTTAGAGAATTGTTTACCTCTAGGAAAAATTAGAATGAATTGTCTTTCTAGGTGAAAGCTGCTAGTATAGTTTAAATACAGATTTATTAAAGACAGAGAAGTCAATTCTGAAGAGAAACTTTTTTCTACAACTTGAGTGTATACCTGGATCTAAGGATGTAGGCCTAGTAGACAGGGTAGACAACCCTGACCCAGACATGTTACTCCTGTAGAAAGCTAAAAGGGGCCGAAACCCCAATCCCTCCTCCCCTTACACACAGTTAGAGGTGACATATAGGGGCCAGAAGATCAGGCCTGTTGGAGGATTTGTGGGGGCCTTTGTAGGTGTGGGACAGAAATTCAACTGAGTTTGTATCCAAATCTGCCAAATTCACACTTTCTGAAACAATAAGCAAATGAAAATGTGGCCCTTCTCTGAATTTTGCAATGAAGTTCTCCACGCAAGTAATATGTACGAAGAAGAAGAAGAAGAAGAAGAAGAAGAAGAAGAAGAAGAAGAACCACCAGTACACATACAGTTGTAAAGTGTACGTACATAAATACGCATTATGCTCAGGGTAATTGCTTTGCAAAATATGTATTATTAGGCAAAATTTCACACTAAAAAAAAGTGTTGATTGGGAGAAATTTGCACTAAGATGCTGGTGAATTCTCACGATGACTTAGAAAAAATTGTGTACCGATATGGAAATTTGGAGAGCTGAATGGTGCGGGGAGTGAATGAGAAACTGAGAGACACAGAAATCGACAGATTCACCCATCCCTAGGACTTGGGGCTGGTTCCCAGTCAACTTGGGTAGAGCAGCATAGCCTTTCCCACCATCAATGCTCCTCTCAACTGATGGAGGCAAGCAGGGAGGTGGCTGTGCCCCTTCTTAGTGCTCTCTATCAGCATTGGGGGTTAGGATTGCTCTGTTAATGCTGAAGTGATTTAATAAGAACCCATATATACATGAATCAAGCATTGGCTCTTGAGGATCCACTCCACTTTTTGTCTTTTGGGTCTGATGAATGGTTCCTGTAGGGAAATTGACTTGAGTTTGATACATGGCATCATTAGCAGCCAGACCCTGCTATAGTGACATTCATTTATCTGAATCCATGAGTATTATTAATCAGGATAATTGGCCTTGCAGGCAATATTTCCTTATTTCATTTATTTTCATAAGAGAACTCTGAGGTAGGCAGGACACTTTGATTCCCATTTTACAGAAGGGAACAGTGTTTATTGTTATTTTGATGATCTTTTAATGGCCATGCCTGAGGCTCAGTGAAAGCCCTGATACGAGCACACTTTTGTATCCAAAGAGAAGAGAGGTGAGTTTTAAAACAGCTTCTTCAGTTTGGCCTTGCCCCTGTTTTCCTACCAAAATAGGTAATGGAATTTGCATTACATTGAAGAAGAAGAGCCTGCCCTCACTCTCTCTACCCTTGAGCTCCACAAACTTTAGGATATGAATTAAGGACACTGGTCCATTAAATTAAACGAGAAAAGAAAAAATGCCAGGAAGAGTGTAAGCCACCATTCATTTTTTACGACAGTGTTATATTTGTTAAGGAAATGTTATATTAGGCATTCCATAAGGCTGAATGATGAATAGGTTTGTGGAGACTATGTTCCAAAGTCATTTGAACATTCATCTAGCCTGTTTTATAGAGCTGACAGTTAAATTTAGGAGGTGAACTTTTGTGCTTCAGCCCTGTACCCAACATGAGAGGGAGCAGGTCAGTCTTGCGTAAGGATTCTGACGAAACACCCCCACTGCATCAGTTCAGGGCCCTTACTTGATTGGTTTGTTTGTTTTACAGTATAAGACGCCCCCATGTATAAGACGCCCCCTATTTTTTGAGCCCAAATCTAATAAATAAATAAATTTATTTATATATTTAATTGCAACATTCCATGTATAAGACGACCCCCAATTTGAAACTTTAAAAAATGGGGTGGGGGGAATATAGTCTTATACATGGAAAAACACAGTATTTTAAATTTGCACTTCATCCCAAGGCAGGGAATGACTAAAACTAAATATAGTAAAGGTAAAGAGACCCCTGACCATTAGGTCCAGTCGTGACCGACTCTGGGGTTGCGGCGCTCATCTCGCTTTATTGGCCGAGGGAGCCGGCGTACAACTTCCAGGTCATGTGGCCAGCATGACTAAGCCACTTCTGGCAAACCAGAGCAGCGCACGGAATATGTAAATATAAATATAAATATAAATATAAATATAAATATAAATATAAATATAAATATAAATATAAATATAAATATAAACATAAATATATATCGTAATTAAAAAATGAGCAGGTAAGACAACAACAGCAAACCAGTAGTAGAGTAACAGTCACATCAGTCATGTCGGGTAAAGGTAATGGACCGACCCCTGGATGGTTAAGTCCAGATAAATTATACTAGGGGTGCAGCACTCATTTCTGCCTTCAGGCTGAGGGAGCCAGTGTTTTGTCTGCAGACAGCTTTTCTGGGTCATGTGGCCATCATGACTAAACCACTTGTGGTGCACAGAACACTGTGACGAATGCCAGAGCACACAGAAACGCCATTTACGTTCCCACCGAAGCGATACCTATTGATCTACTCATGCTGGTACGCTTTCAAACTGCTAGGTTGGCAAGAGCTGGGACAAAACAGTGGGAGCTCACCTCATCGTATGGATTCGAACTGCCGATGTTACAATCGGCAAGCCCACGAGGTTTGGTGGTTTAGACCACAGCGCCACCTGTGTCCCTTTTGTAACCATATCAACTGTACAACTTGGGAAGGTTTTTTGTTTTGTTTTTTTTCGGGGAAAGCACAAACACAGTCCCCCACTACCACAAATTATGCAGTCGAGTTTCCCGCATTTGGGGAAATCGCAGGGGTTAGCAAACCCACAGTGCAACGGATGAGCCTCACCCTGGGGGGAAAAACCCTTTATGATCAAAGTATCTCCCCTGCCAGGTTAGTAGTATCCCCTGTCACCTGTGTCCCTTTTGTAACCATATCAACAATAGTTATCAATTGTACAACTTGGGAAGTTGTTCCTCTGCCTTGCTGCACCCTTCACCTGCTGAGTAAGGGCCCAGCCATACTTAGGTTTATCCAGAGACATTCCAGCCATGGGTCTGAGAGGGTTTTTGTTGTTGTTGTTGCGCCAAAACTTTGACGCTTGTTCCAATTCATCAGTAAACAGGAGGTTTTCCAGGGGAAAGCAGCAGGACAAAAAAACTAAAACCAAAAAAGAAAAGCCAAATGGAACAAATTCAATCGTAACTGCCAGACTATCCAATAGTGCAGAATAGAAGTACCCTGTACTTGGTTACAACATATTATTGTTTGATATGCTGTTTCTCAAATCAGCTGCACACCAACTGCAGTCCTTAAGCAATCCCTAATTCATCTCTAGCCAAGATGTGGACACCATCTCAGAGGGGAATGACTTCACCTTTCCAGTGTCTGCCTTAGCACAAGTGTCTACGCAAACACAATAAACATAACAGGCTGTGTTATAACACAAAGTCTGTTATTCACTGTGTCATATTAGCATTTCAGCAAAGATGAGATATACAGTTCAACTGAAGGACCAGAAGACCCAGTGGATAAGTTGTCTCTCCAATCAGCTCTTAAGAGAAAGTTCAAACATATGTTAAAGTCTTTTCACATGCGCTAGAACATGTAGTCCAAAACCCACCATATATGGGTGTTGTAATTCCACAAGACGGAAGTTCAAACATATACTAAAGTCCATTGCACATGCGTTTGTCCATGTAGTCCAATAGTAGTTCCACAAGACAGAAGTTCAAACATATACTAAAGTCCATTCCGACAAGCAGGACCGGTGCTAGGGGTTTTGGCGCCCTAGGCGAGGGGGCGGGGCACGTGACGTCATTGCGCATGACGTACGGTGCCCTGCCCCCTGCCTGCCGGGTGCCCCGCGCCGCCATGATTTTCGCTGCTGGTTGGGGCGGCACCGGGCGGCGGCGGGGGGCGAGGGGCAGGCTGGCCAGCGCCTCCTCCATTTTGGCGCCCTCGCCGCTGCAGTTTTCGCACCAACCTGCTCACTCCGCCGCTAGTTGGGGCGGTGGCGGCCAGGGGTGGGGGCGGGGGGCAGGCTGGCCAGCGCCCCCTCCATTTTGGCGCTCTAGGCAACTGCCCTGCCGACAAGGATTTCCGGAATATCTTACCCTTCTTTCGCCATCCTTGGCTTCATCAGTGATATGAATTCAAATAAGACGTAACATGACAGTGGATCTACAGCATAATGGTGGCTGCACAACCAGAAACAAATTCGACACTATTGAAACCATGCTGATGTGAACAGTTAGGGTGGAAAGAGCTGTGAAATACACCAAAATGACAACAACTTCAGTGCGCTGCGAAGGAGTTGCATGAACACATCCTCAGACACTTCCACTTGAAATAACTCCTTTTCAACAAGGCTGATTCTTGAACTGCATATTTTCATAGTTATTTTCCTTCCCTCAATAAAGAAGAAAAGCAGGATCTAGCTGTAACTTTGGCTCTTGATACCGCTACTACTGAAAACATAATAGCATTAGTCTTTTGGAATTCGCATCAATAAGAAAAGGCTGGTTCTCATTTTCCTGTTGCCCGTGTAAGCGCCTTTGACAGATCCTTCACCTCATTTATATTCCACATACAAGTGTTACCGTGATAGCAAGAAACGTGGCCTTGTTTCTTTGCAAAAGTCAGACAAATTCAATCACAGGGTGACTGAATACTGAAGCAGATTGAAAAAAAAGAAAAGAAAAAGAAAATACATACAGCAAGAAAGAAAGGAGGCGAAAAGATGGATTTCTATCAGAATTCATATTATAGGAACTCTGTTAAGCATCTACAGCAATATCCAATTATAAGAATGGTCTAAACTAGGAAATGAAAGGGAAATAAAAATAAATAAATATTTCACGACTGTAGACTGTTTCCAAGAATGATCTATGAACCTGGCGCTGTCAGAAGGAACCAAGAGCATTTTTTATTATATTTGTAATACTAGCAATATTTCTGAGCCACCTGGCGCATAAGTAGAAAAATCCACTATTAAAAAAAATGCTCAAACCATATTGCCATTCACCTCTGACAACCTCTGTGAGGCTTCCTTGTGTGCTGAAACTGGTGGCAGTGAATGTGCTGGGGCTCCCCGTGAGGAGGTAGTACATGACATATTCCAAAAAACAGCAAAGAATTCAATAGAGCAAAGTTACATTTTCAGCACTGTGAACACCCCCCTAGAATGTTTCCATGAATGTGAACATGAGCGGAAGCCTAGCAGGAACATCGGCCTGGTGTTTTATGCCATACCTGAAGTCTATTTGTAGTGCATACAAAACATGCCCAGACTTCTCTATATTCATTTAATGTGAGACGTAAAGCATATAAATAGATACCAAGGCAGGTGCGGCGGTATCAATAAACAACCAGAAAGGTGCACAGTGAACAGTTCCCAGCAAAGCACGAAGAAACCTACATAGCATTTAAATACTGTAGACCATTTATGTCAGTGGATAGAGGCAGCGCAGTGATTTTTGCTTTCCATCAACATTAGCCGTTAGAGAAGGAAATGGTCTGTCACTAATTGGCAGAGCTGGCTTAGCTAAAGCTGAAATGGCTATAAAAAAGACCTGGTGGGGGAAATTAAAAAGAAACATATTTTTAATATAACTTAATGGCAGAACCTCTGGCAGAACCATATACAGCAGCATAGGAAAGGCTTCAATGGGGGCGAGTATAACTTTGGGCATTCAGGTCCCATTTCCCAATCCCGAAGAGAAGAGAAGAGAAGAGAAGAGAAGAGAAGAGAAGAGAAGAGAAGAGATTTCCTGAACAATTTGGTAGTGATCTTTCTATACTTCCCCAGACAAATGACTTCAGTGTGGGAATGTTTGGGAACGTGGATGATGATTTATAATTTAATATATCTCATCCTAACTTGCGCTTGCAAGTTCAACTAGCAGAGTAACATTCCCTTTTAAAATACACACAGCGGAAGTTGCTTTGATTCGCTAGAATCAACTTAATCTAGTTTCCTGGTTTGTCACTATATATTTCCCCTTTGTCCCTCTTCAAATAAAACACAGCACATGTCTTCTATAAAAAGATATAAAAGGTTTACTCACGTACATTCTGTTGGAGACACAGTAAGATTCCCAAAAGAAGGCAGGCTTATACATAGTAAAGATATTTACAATTGGAATCTCTCCATGTGGGAGAGAACTCCATTAGGCCCCAGTTGGCTGGAAGCCAACTGGGCATCCTTCCTGATAATCCAGGTGAGAGAAAAGCAAGAGAGACAAGAGAGAGAATGGCTACATGACCTATAGGTTTTGTTCTAACCTGCCCAAGTAAAGCCACTCCCACATCTAGCTGCAAGAGGAAGTTGTTTCAGTCCAGGTGACCAGGAAGTTGTGGCTGGAGGACTGAAACCCCTTCTAGCATTGTTGTACTTGACTGCTCTAGTGTTTACATCCCACATTCAGGGCCTGTTATGTTACATCACCAATGTGGGAGTCACTCCCTATAGTTCCTTCCTACTTTCGTCTATCCAGAATAGGGCAGTTCAAATGAAATAAGCTGACAAAACCAATACAATGGAGCAAACTGACATAGGAAATAGCCAGCAGAAATGCCCCACCAAAAAACTGTGCCAGGATATCATGTTCAGTCCAGACACAGGATGTTTTAATAGGTTCTACTGAGAGTTCAGTGACAGTCAAGGAGATGGAGCAGCATGTGGCCCATTTTGAGAGGCAGCTACCTGTGCCCAGGGGCGGAGGAAGGGGCGGCGGTGGGGACGGTCCACCCCGGGTTTCACCACTGAGGGGGGGTGACAAAATGCTGGGCGGCACTCACTGCGGGGCCTGCACTGCACCCGAGCCACTCCTGGGAATGACACAGTGGCTTGGGTGCCCGCAGGCTCCATGCTGCCCCAAACGGTCCGCTCACTGGAGTAAGAGATTTAATGATACATCAAAATGGGAAGGAGCAAACCATTTAACTCTGTCACACTTCCCTCAAGGAAATATACATCGGTTTGTGCTTTAAAGACAGGCTGAGGAGGGGTGGTGTGTTGCTGAGAGTAGATGAAATGTAATCTAGCGTTACTGAGCCTTCCCACGCATGGATATCGCCTATAGAGGTGTTCCTTTCAGTTTAAAACATGCAGGGAATGTGGGCGATGGCCTTTCATGTTGTTGCGCCCAAACCTCAGATGTTCTTTCCCAGAGAGATCTGCTTCCCAGCCTCTTTACTGGTCATTCACCATTGTAAGAGCTTTTCCCCCCAGCAGGAACTCAATTCCGGCATCTCTCAGGTGGGTGCCATTGCCATTCTAAGAGAACAAGGTTCCCATGGTGAGTTCTGGCACCACTTTTTCTAAGAAAAGAAAAGAACTGACCATAGCGTTAAAAAGACGTTTAGAAAAGCCTTTGGCCTTTAAGGCTCTCGTGGTGGGGAAGTGATGGGTTTTGTAGTATTTGATTGCTCCTGTTTTTTAAAAAAGTTTGTTTCTGGATTGGATCCGTTGTTCTCAGATGTGGCATGCCCAATGCAGTGGAGTCTGTGGCATGAAATTCATTTGCACTTATAAAGTGGAAGGGGTGCAGGTGCAACAGCAAAACTGCCAGATTGGCTCTGCCAAAGTACCTGCCCTGCCCTGCCCTGCCCTCTCCATCACTTCATCTCTCCCATTAGGCAGCAGCAATGTTCCTACCAGGAGGTTAGTTTCTCAATGAGCTGCTTCTGGGTGTTCTTTTAGGTCACTCTGATTTTTTGTATTATATTTCTGAATCATCTTTATATTGTAATTAGTAGTGGGTTGTTTGTGAGCCACCTCAAACTTTCATAGGGAAGGTGGAGCAATAGATATTTAAATTGTTTATTTACATGTATAAACCATCCCACCCCAAGCAATATCCCAGGCCAGGGAACACACATGATAAAAACATAAAATGAATGAATATATTTTATTCATACTGCAGCTGGGAGACAGGTGAAGCTGAGAAGAGAGATGGGAAGAGGCTTAAAACAACATTCAGCGCTCTCCGCATTATACTTAACTAACTATAGAATGATGGTACCATGGATTAGGGACCCAGGTGGCACTGTGGGTTGAACCACAGAGCCTAGGGCTTGCTGATCAGAAGGTCGGCAGTTCGAATCCCTGCGATGGGGTGAGCTCCCATTGCTCGGTCCCAGCTCCTGCCCACCTAGCAGTTCGAAAGCATGTCAAAGTGCAAGTAGATAAATAGGTACCGCTCTGGCAGGAAGGTAAACGGCGTTTCCGTGTGCTGCTCTGGTTCACCAGACGCGGCTTTGTCATGACCCACATGACCCAGAAGCTGTATGCCGGCTCTTGGAGAAGTGGAATCAATTTGGTTTGAGGAAAAAAGTAAAAAGTTGTTCGAGTTGTATTACTTCTGCTTCATTTTAAACCATAGAATTAAAGAGGAGATACGTCCGTCGAATTATAGAGGAGATACGTCCCTCAAGTGCCATCTAGCCTAACCCTTTGTACAGAGAGAGGAATCATTATGCCAAGATTGCTGCCTTAATTACACAATAGCAGAAATCCACACACCAAAGTAATTGTTTATAGTCTGATCTGCTAGTCAGGTTCCGAGAAGGTCTTCTGTGGGCACGATGCGATTGTTAATTATTCACACAAAGGAGAGGAAAGCACATTTTAACAATTTTCAGAATATAGATACCTTTGAATGCAGAGAGCTTTATGATACTCTTGATATGTTAGAGATCTGAGTTGAAATCGTTTTAAAAATAGGGAAGAGAATTTGAGCAGAATGTTGTTCTCCACTCCTGCTTGTTGGGCAAGGGGTACATTTGCTCCACACCCAATCTTCAGTGTAGGGAAAGAGGACAGAGCACTGGATATGCTGTCCATTTTGAGCAGGAATGCAGACAATGAGGGCTGATCCACAGCACTTGTCAAAGGCCACCCCTTCAATGGACCAAACCTTTGTCCATGTGCCAATCCACCCAATCTGCCCAGAGATGATGATGATGATGATGATGATAATTTGTTATTTATACCCAGTTCATCTGGCTGGGTTTCCCCAGCCACTCTGGGCGGCTCCCAACAGAACATTATTATTATTATTATTATTATTATTATTATTATTATTATTAAAGCGGTAAAACATCAAACATTAAAAACTTCCTTAAACAGGGCTGCCTTCAGATGTCTTCTAAAAGTCTACACCAAAACCTACACTAAAGGCTAAATGGACATAAATCTGACATCAGGAATCACAAGACAGAGAAACCAGTAGGAGAACACTTCAATCTCCCAGGACATTCTATACAAGATCTCAAAGTAGCTGTCTTATTACAAAGCAATTTCAGAAATAGACTGGGAAGAGAAGTTGCTGAATTGCAACTCATTACCAAACTTAAAACCATGGAGAGACCTGGTCTGAATAAAGATATTGGATTCTTATCTCATTATACATGACAAAGCTATTTTTAACCATTTTCACCCCTTGCTTTTTCCTGTTAGACTAATTGCAGTTGTTAACAGTCGTCAACAGGTTTACCACAACTATCAGCCTATCACCCATTCCCACCTTCTGTTTCAGTGTATCTGAAGAAGTGTGCATGCACACGAAAGTTCATACCAAGAACAAACTTAGTTGGTCTCTAAGGTGCTACTGGAAGGATTTTTTTTATTCTTCTAAAAGTCAGATAGTTGTTTATTTCCTTGGCATCTGATAGGAGGGTGTTCCACAGGGCAGGCACCACTACCGAGGAGGCCCTCTGCCTGGTTCCCCGTAACCTCACTTCTCGCAGGGAGGGAACCACCAGAAGGCCCTCGGAGCTGGACCTCAGTGTCTGGGCTGAACAATGGGGGTGGAGACGTTCCTTCAGAGATATTCCATGGGATCAGCCAGAAATTGTCTGCTGTGTAAGGCAGGCAAAAAAACAGCCCAATCTTGGAAATGCCTCCAAACCTCTGGCTCAGTGCCTAACAGTGACTGGCTAAAGCCACATTGCAAGACTTTGAGGGTTTCTGGGCACAGCTGCTGCCGGTCAAATGCTGCAATATGGGAGAAGAAGCCCTTCCTTTTGAGGCTGGTTACTCATCCCTTTTCCATTCGGCTAGATGGCATATCAAGGCTCCATGCTTCTTCTTCATGCTTCTTCCCCTAAGGGTTAGGGTAATCATACTTCTGAATACCAGCAGTGGAACAGTATCACTGCATTATGGCATGCTGATCATCTGATAAGCATGCCACCCATCTCATCCAGCCGAGAATCACAATTGCTGCTGGGGGAAATGACATCTGAATTCGGTCCAGCTCTCATCAGTACTGTGACAGCACCACCTGTAGGCAATCTAGCATGGCAATACTTGTCAGTTAGGCTGGGGCGGGGAGATCCCAGTCTTTTTTCTTTCCCAGTTGAACGGATGAACATATCAGCTGTTGGGGTAGAAAACACCGCTACCCCCCTGCTCTCCAAACCTCCACTCTCAGCAGATTAGCCTTGTGATAATACTGCCCTAAAGCCATCTGTCTTTGAAGCGTGGGTGGTTGACACTTGGAAACAATTAATTTGACAAACCAGAGCCATGTACATACAAGAAAAGCCACTCTTGTGTGCGCTGGAAAATTATGGATGTACAAAACCGGTTTCTTTATTAGCATGGGGTTTTCCATCTCCCTGCGCACTGACAGCCCATGTTCAGAACACTCATCTTCAAGAACGGACGTGTGATTTCTGCACAGCAGATCCACATCATTTGATCATGACGTGGCTATTATTTGCAATCTATTTCTCATGCTAAGGCACAAGTAGCAGTGTACATTGATCCAGTTCCGAAGTACTGCTGTGTGCATCACCTTTGCAATCGGCTACATTGCATAATTAAGCTGCTTCTTTGTTTGCAATGGCAGTGTTAACATTGGCAGACATGCTACCTATTTGAGGCACTTACCCGCAAGTTGAAAGATGTGCGTGCACACGGAAACAGATAGCGTAGAAAATAATGGATATGCATAGCATCCCAGAGGAGAACTTAGGAGATATTGTCTACAATATTAGTTTATGCTGCATTTATCATACACACAAAGATGAATAGACGGAACATTTCCATCTCATTTCTGAACCGCTGTATATGGAGCAGTGATATTTCTTCCTTTGTTTGCTATTTCTCCTACACCCGATTTCATTAACTACAGGTCAGTTGTTATCACTTTACTTTATCCTCAACAGTATTTCTTGTTGTTAGGCTTCTGCTTCCGACTGATTTGGATTCCCTTTTCACTTTGACAGATAGTGTTCATTCCAGATACAGGCAAAGCCCTCTATTCTAGTCAGAAAATAAAATCTTCAGGGTTTTTTATAGCCTCAATTCTTTTTACATTTACTCCTCTGCATCCATAATAATGAAACGGGGAACAGAGATGCAATACAGTATTGTTGATTTAGGGCTGGAAAGGCTGAATTAAAAATGAAGATATATCCACACACAGCAAAATGTAAATTTTCACTATGACACACATATTTCTATCCTTTGCTTTCAGCGTAGCAGGCTCTTTAAAAATAAGTTTTTCAACATTTTCCACATTCGAATAGCTATGTAGTTTTTTTGCAACTTACCCCCTGAAAAATATTGTTAGTCTTTTTGGTTCAAAATATTTTTAGGTGTGGTTGTGGTTTTTTTTGGGGGGGGGGCTTTCCTCAAACTTTCTTAGAAGTTTCGCTTTAGGGACCAAGGGGAGCCATATTATGTTAAAGAAAAGCCATTAATTTTTTGTGGGCATTTCACATACCCCTAATTTTAAAAAAGGCAAAGGGCTTTTTAAAGACATAATGATAATACCTTTATTGTCAATTTACAACCTGTGTACAATGAAATTGTACGATGTACAATGAAATGGGGAGGTTAATAAATTTCTGACCCAACAAACCATGGTCCTTTGGACAGGAGATGAGACATCTGAACTAGGTGACAATGGAATGGGGAGGTTAATAAATTTCTGACCCAACAAACCATGGTCCTTTGGACAGGAGATGAGACATCTGAACTAGGTGACTGCCTGTGTAGGACAAGAATTTATTCAATGGATGGATTAGGGCAGGCATCCCCAAACTCGGCCCTCCAGCTTTTTTGGGACTACAACTCCCATCATCCCTAGCTAACAGGACCAGTGGTCAGGGATGATGGGGAACTGTAGTCCCAAAACAGCTGGAGGGCTTTTGGGGATGCCTGGATTAGGGCATATGGGGCACCTCTCCATCAATGTCAGGCTGCCCTTAGCTGGCCCCCACCTGCCTGCCTTCTTACAACCAGCATGGAGTGGGTCTGGCTGTCACCTTCCTCTTTCTTAGTCTCAGTGTTCCCTTTGTAGAACTCAGGAGGGAGGGGGAGAAGGAAAGAACTGGAATTACTTGACTCTGTGTTATGTTGGCTCCGGCTTCCTCTGTCATTGGATCTGGCTCTACCCAATGTTGATCTCCCTGTGCCCTGCCCTACCACTCACAATGGGCACCAGCTACCACTGGATGTATGGGATTGTGCATGAAACAAGACAGGAAAGTTAGTTTCATTGTGAGCAAATGGACTGAACAGAGCTTGTGATGTGGTTTTATTTAATCAGTATGTTTAGGATTAGGGGAACATTTCTCCTGGGTCAGATTACCTACTAAGTTTTGATCATAATATGGTCTGAAGCTCAACATCAAAAAAAACTAAGATCATGGCCACTGGTCCCATCACCTCTTGGCAAATAGAAGGGGAAGAAATGGAGGCAGTGAGAGATTTCACTTTCTTGGGTTCCATGATCACTGCAGATGATGACAGCAGTCACGAAATTAGAAGACGCCACTTCTTGGGAGAAAACAATGACAAACCTAGACAGCATATTAAAAAGCAATAGTTAAAGCTATGGTTTTCCCAGTAGTAATGTACGGAAGTGAGAGCTGGACCATAAAGAAGGCTGATCGCCGAAGAATTTATGCTTTTGAATTATGGTGCTGGAGACTCTTGAGAGTCCCATGGACTGCAAGAATATCAAACCTATCCATTCTTAAAGAAATCAGCCCTGAGTGCTCACTAGAAGGACAGATCCTGAAGTTGAGGCTCCAGTACTTTGGCCACCTCATGAGAAGAGAAGACTCCCTAGAAAAGACCCTGATGTTGGGAAAGATGGAGGGCACAAAGAGAAGGGGATGACAGAGGATGAGATGGTTGGACAGTGTTCTCGAAGCTACCAACATGACTTTGGCCAAACTGCGAGAGTCAGTGAAGGATAGGCGTGCCTGGCGTGCTCTGGTCCATGGGGTCACGAAGAGTCGGACACGACTGAACGACTGAACAACAACAACAACAACAACAACACATGAACACACATTCTTAGCTTGAACTATCTACCTGCAGAAATCTCTGATCCTCTTTGTGCCTTTTATTTCTGTGTAGCACACTATAAATATGTATTAAACATTACATAGATGAATCTGTTAGAAAAGCTTGGACTTGAAGGTGTCTATCTGAGGGCTGATCTATAGATATATATCCCCCCCCAGTGATGACATATGGGTGTCAGCAGGTTTGCATACTAAAATTAAATCTCAAAGTGATCTTATTGAGAATCTAGGTGTGCATATAGATAGATGGAGGGATAATTTCTGTATGTATAGGAGATTCCTACACTGGCAGTCTCTAGAAAATTTACAAAAGAAGAAGGAGAGAGAAATGGCTTTCACTTTTTCAAACGGCTGAAAGCTGAAAATCATATTTGGGCCAATTTGCAACTTGCTTCATAAGTGAAATTTATGGTTGGCCTTTAACATGGTCCACGTCCAGGAATACAACATGGCTTTACTGTACATGAAGAAACCACTGTATCTAGATGCAGACAGCTATATCACAAAACTTTAAAACTGAGTAAGACCTTAACCGCTCTGTAGCAGAAAAGTTGGCAAGATCCATTTCCTCAGAAATTCAAATCTCAGTCCTCTGTTCTGCATAATTCTTCAGACTGCTGACATATTAGTGAAATGATGTTGCCTATTTCAGGCATCCCCAAACCTGGCCCTCCAGATGTTTTGGGACTACAACTCCCATCATCCCTAGCTAAGAGGACCAGTGGCCATGGGTGATGGGAATTGTAGTCCCAAAACATCTGGAGGGCCAAGTTTGGGGATGCCTGGTGTATTTCCTTGGAATTTGAGTGTGCTAACATGCTAACATATCACCCTTAATTCAGAATCAAAAAAGTTTGACATATATGAGGACACCAGCAAAAATAGTTCTTTTTGGCACAGGATGTTAGCAGCAACTTCTTTTTGCCCTCTGCAAAATGGCAGAAATGTGTGGTTACAGCGTTTGAGAAATTGAAATTAAACAGATTGAATATTTGCAGAGTTAGAGGGACACTTCCCAAATTGCCATTGAAAAATACGCTCCCTCCAAATTCAAACCCATCTCCTTGAAAAAAACAGCAGTACCCTCAATTTTGAGATCACCAATTCCACATCATTCATTAAAGATAACAAGGATGTACTTCATTAGCCATCTGCTAGCTTTATGTGCCTAGCAAATCCAGTGCTAAGGGCAAAATCCTGGTAGAGAAGTACCCATGCTAATAGCTCCAGTCTATAAATATTAAATGCTGGAAATGAATGAGCTCAGCGAGGGCCACTATAAAATGACCACAACTGTTATTAACAGCAACCATAGGACCAATGGGGTTGCTTTCTCTATATTCACAGTGATATCTCTTCATCAGAATGTAACTAGCAACAACAGCTGCTTTTGTATCTGTGGGGACAAAATAGTTACACATGGTCTATCAGAGATGTAAATGTGCTTTGATTATCATAGTCAAACAATGTATTGTTGCTCTCTTCTCACTTGGCAATATGGTGGGTAAAATGTTGTGGGAAATCAGGGAATACCATTCTTTTTTATAATTTGTATTAAATTTTCTGTCTTAGAATTTCAAATACACACTTTACATCCTTCAGATATCAATGACTTCTCTTCTTCTCTTTCCATGGTTGATTTTACATATCTTAAATCCCTGCATATTTTACAAAAACTATACCAATTGGTTTTCCATTATTACATCCATCAAAACTTACTTACACTGTTGAATTAATGCTGCCAGTGTTATCAGCGTACAGTTATTTTCCATATATTCAATAAACGTTGTCCAATCTTCTTTAAATGTATGTTCTTCTTGTTCTCTTATTCTATATGTAAAGTCTGCAAGTTGTGCATATTCTGTCAATTTAAGTTACCTTTCTTCTTTGGTTGGGACCTTGCTCATTTTCCATTTTGGGGCTAACAAAACACAGGCTGCCATAGTGACATACATAAATAACCTTTTCTGACACCTGGGGATTTCAGTCTGAATTATCCCCAACAGAAAGGCCTCTGGTTTTTTTTGTTTGTGTGTTTTTTGGGGGGAGTACTTTGAAACATTTTTTTCAATTCATTATGGATCATTTCCCAATACTCTTTTTCCCTTTTACATGTCCAAGAAATCAGGGAATATCATTCGGTCCAGCCCTCACAAGTTCAGTAGCACTTTCTGAGGTAGATGGACAGTGCTCCGTCTCCCTGTCATGTCCCGCCATTGGTGTGGAGAGGCCCTTTCCTATGGAGAGGGGCTGACAATTAAACCAGTTTAAGTCTAGATATGCCCTTAAAAAGCAATTTGTTTATAAACCCAGAGTACCCACCATTTGGCCTCAGGTGGTTTTGCATGTATCCTTCTTTGGGGACTGAAACCATTCCCAACAGAAAGGGAACTTCTTGTATCATGCATTCACCAGGCAGCCTTTGGGGTTATTTCAATGCATTTCTCCTGGGAATTAAAGGAAATTCTATAGGACACTTGTGGATTGCATTAGTAATGCCATGTCAAGTTGTTCTCAGTGTTGCTGCTTTCTTTGATTGTACCATCATGCTTAAGAGGACAGTTGCGGGCACTTCATACTTTTCTATTACCTCAAGAGATCTTCCTTCCACTTCTGCTATTCTAGGATCATACATATAGTCTGACACACTGAGGGTAGTGTAGGGAATAGCAACGATGTGACAAAGGAGAAATTTAGTATTGATTAAAATGGGGAGGAGGAGCAAACAAAAGCCTGAAACATATTTCTGACAGGTTTTCATGGGTAATAATTCCTATGAGTGATGAGTGAGTTAACCTTGACCTTGGTTATGAAAAACCCAACAGTTTTATATATATACCCTGTTTCCCCTATTTTAAGACGTAGTCATAAAATAAGCCATAGCAGGCTTTTTTCGCATTTGCGAAATATAAGCCGTACCCCGAAAATAAGCCATAGTGATAGGCACAGTTCTGGAGGGCACCAAGGAAAAGGCTGGGCTGGGTTTACGTAATAAAAGTAAGACATCCCCTCAAAATAAGCCATAGTGCGTTTTCTTGAGGGAAAAAAAAAAAGACGGTGTCTTAAAATAGGGGAAACACGGTATATTTAGACTAGGTAAGGTAAAGGTAAAGGACCCCTGGACCGTTAAGTCCAGTCAAAGGCGACTATGGGGTTGCAGCGCTCATCTCGCTTTCAGGCCGAGGGAGCTGGCATTTGTCCACAGAAAGCTTTCCGGGTCATGTGGCCAGCATCACTAAACCACTACTGGTGCATGGAGGACCGTGACGAGTGCCAGAGCGCATGGAAACGCCGTTTACTTTCCAGCCACAGCAATACCTATTTATCTACTTGCACTGGCATGCTTTCGAACTGCTAGACTGGCTGGAGTTGGGACACAGCAACGGGGGCTCACTCCATTGTGGGGATTTGAATTGCTGACCTTCTTGGCAAGCCCAAGAGGCTCAGAGGTTTAGACCACAGCACCACCCACGTCTTACTGTGAGGACTCTAGGGGGAATTATATTAACAATATGGCAGCCATAGGAATTTGCTGATAAGCTAGCAAGCAAATGTTTATTCACAAGTCTCAAACGGCCTCCCCGGTAATCAAAATTAATCATATTTTATTACCTCTATGCATAATGTGCTATGTGTGCATGTTTTAGAAATTGCTTGGTATATTACTTCCACTAGTATGTGCATTTCTATGCACACTTTGCCCCAGTTCATGCATTTTTACACACATTATTTGACTGAAAGTGCACTGCAAAATTCAGTGCACTGCAAAATTCAGAGAGCTGCAAATTTTGAAGGACTGCTGTGCTTCAGTTCATGCATTGTTTCAGAAAGTGCAAATTAGTTAGGTTTGCTTTTAAATATGAACTGGATTGAATTTCTCCCTCAACCGTACAGCCAGATGCATGACTTGGACCTGTTTGTCCTATTCTAACTGTGACACTGTAGGTCACCACAATAGTTGCTTGTTAAATTGATGGTGCTGGTCGTAACCTGGTCCAAAGGGAGACTTGTAGACTCTGGATTCTGCTAGATGTGACAGAAATTTCTTTACAGACCTTTCCCAGCAAAATTGGACTTTTAACTTGGGTAATCTGCAGCAGTGGTATTATTTATGGATCAGCAGTGCTTCATATACACTCGCTATGGTGGTGTGACAGATGTGAGGACCCCGTTGAGTCATCCCAGTGTGAGGTGCTTTAACGCTGCATAAAGTTATAGGTCAGTTATTGTGGAATCATACAACTGTGAATTCAATTATCTCTTGTATCAGGATGGAAGTGGGTTGAAGTCTCTTTCTCTCTCCAGGGTAAAATGGAACTAGAGTTTGAGGGGGGAAAGAAATTGTGCCGAGAAAAGCCACATGGTATCTGGGTCTGCAGAGAAAGTTAAGACTGTAGCTGCTATTCTAAGAAATCAATAATGCATCATCTCATAAAAAGAGGCCCATGCTTAAGTTCTGCATAAGGTAATAACCACCCCACTACTGATTTCTTTCTCCCCTGGAGTAGTGAGGAGGCTTAAGACTCACACAGGAGCAACTCACAGAGTGGGATGGAGCTGCAACAATAGCCTTAGTTACCAGGAAGGTCCAGGCAGCAGCAAGGTCAGGAGTTACATGGATGCACCGGCAGGAGAGTAAGATGGCTGCCACTGGTCTGACCTCACTGCCTTCTCAACCCACCCAGAAGGAAGCCATGATTCAGCTGCCAGTAGGCAATTGCTGCAGCTCTGCCCTGCCAAGGAAGCCACTCCTGGGCTTAGATACCCTGTATTTCAGGAATGGAGAAGCTGAGGTCCACCAGAGCTGGTTGGACTACTATACCCAGCACCCCTGACTATTGGCAATGCTGGGTGGGGCTGATGAAAGCTGGAGCTGTGACGATCACACAGGGTCCCCAGATGTTTCACCATCTATTGATCCCTGTGCCACCACTTTATTTCTCGCTGCCACCAACCAGGCCCCTACCTGGTAACATACTGAGTCCAGTCAGAGTTAACGTGTAACATAAAACTTTGGTTGTTTTATTATATTTTAGCAAGCGTGTGGTTTCATAAACAATCTCAATCCATTGCAAACATAGGGCATCTATTCAGACTTATAACATCATCTCCCGGCTCGCACTCTCTAAACCACCTCTCAGCTAATTATTTTTCTTCTTAGCTCCTAACTGTTCATGACTCTGCTTATTCTATTACCCTAACTCCAGCTACCCACTAACTTCAACTACCCACTTCAACCAACCACCCAACCCGCCAACCTCCTCGTCTCTCCCCCAGAGCTGGTTTTATAGTCCCTCTCACTCCAACCCCCCCCCCCGGGTTCTGATTGGGTATCCTATTTAACTATTTCACCTCCAGCCCCCCTCATGCTAACGTCACAGGACCCCAACAATATCTGGAGGTTCTCCTTTCCTGTTGTACTGCTTCCTGAATTCATAAACATTTATGTTTGTCCAACTTGGAACAACTCAGTCTAGTGCTGCCAAGAGCCTTCCACCAATATCATGCTAGGATGTGTGGCACTATTAATAAACAGCTGTTGTCATGCTGTGGCTAGGAATGTAAGAGGTGAGTGGAGGGCCATGGCTTAAGGTTGTGAAAAGTGCATGCTTTTGATGCAAAAAAAAAAAAAAAAAAAGTTGGTTCTATCACCATAATCTCCAGGGAAGGTCCCTTCTCTGAACTAGTACCAGTCACTGTAAGCAGTAGATGGACCAGTGTTCTGTTTCACTGTACAGAGCTGTTTCGGTAAGTGAATTGGAAAATACTCCATTCAATTATCAGTTTATTTTCATTTATATATATATATATTTTTTATTAAATTTTCTGTTTCACAATTTAGAATATTCATTTAAACAACCTTAAAATATCAATGACTTCCCTTCTTCTCTTTCCATGGTTCATTTTGCATAGCATAAATCCCTGCATATTTTATAGAAACTATACCATTCAGTATTCCACTATTGCATCCATCAAAACTTATTTACACTGTTGAATTTATCTTAATGCTGCCAGCATTTACATCTGTACACAGTTATTTCCCATATATTCAATAAACATTTTCCAATCTTCTCTAAACATATGCTCTTCTTGTTCTCGTATTCTATATGCTGAGTCTGCAAGCTGCACATATTCTGTCAACTAAAGTTGCCATTCTTCTTTGGTTGGGACCTCACTTGTTTTCCATTTTGGGACTAAGAAAACACAGGCCGCCGTAGTGGCATACATAAATACCCTTTTTTGACACCTGGGAATTTCCATCTGAATTATCCAGAACAAAAAGGACTCTGGTTTTTCTTTTGGAAAAGTGCTTTTAAACACACACACCCCAATTCATTATAAATTATTTCCCAAATACTCTTTTACCCTTTTACAGGTCCACCACATATTATCAGTTTAGCTATGTAAGAGAATACTAATAGCCCTGCTAGACCAAGTCAAAGGCCCATCTAGTCCAACATTGTCTTCACAGTGGCCAGCCTATGGGAAGCCTGCAAGCTGATCATGAGTGCAACAGAACTCACCCCACCTTCAAATCACATCAGCTGGTATTCAAAGGCACATTACCTGCAACAGTCAAGGCAAAACTTAACCATCATGGTTTGTAGCCTTTGACAGCCTTATCCTAGTAGTCACTGATAGATACTTGGCCACCAGATAGCTTTACAGCCAAATTCTATGTGCCCTTCACTTATGTTGAACCTATACTGTTCTATTCCATTTGCAACAATAAAGAAGATTCCACCTAAACATTAGGAAGAACTTCCTGACAGTAAGAGCTGTTCGACAGTGGAATTTGCTGCCAAGGAGTGTGGTGGAGTCTCCTTCTTTGGAGGTCTTTAAGCAGAGGCTTGACAGCCATCTGTCAAGAATGCTTTGATGGTGTTCCTGCTTGGCAGGGGGTTGGACTGGATGGCCCTTGTGGTCTCTTCCAACTCTATGATTCAACAGTTTTACCTGCTTCTTGTAACCCACCTAGGGACCTTCCGTGAAGTTGGATAAGCAATGTTAATACACAAATAAATATTGTTAATTTGGACATCTGTTACAGCGAGCCACACTCCAAGTAAGTGAATATAAGCTTGCAGACTTTAGTTATAATTATGGCTACAGTTATGCTGGCTTGCAGGGCAGCAGTTTTGTAAGGATTACTGGTATAATATCTGTGAAACACTTAGAATGTGATCAAATGCTAAGGAATTTCACATGCGGAGTATTATGTGTATATCTCAAAAAGAAAACAACAACCCAGAAAAGCATTAACTGATTTCTGTTGCTTTACTGGAACGTGGTAAATTGGCTTATCTGCTGTATGTGTGGCACTATCACACATTTGATCTGGACTGTAGGCAATTTCAAAATCCTCCAGGGTGTCTGAATTATTAAGCTGCTGTTTCCCTTGCTTAATGCATTCCATTTTCTTAATTTTGCACTGGTCCACATTGAAAACGCATCAGGTGCTGCATAACCTGAAAACAATCATTCCCTTCATGTGATGAATGCGTCAAAGGGTCTAATGTTTGCAAACCAAAAGCACAGGCTCATTAATATGAGGGTTGTCACATCTACCTTCCTCCAGAGCAGCTGTGCTGATTACAAGAGCTTCTCTTTATTTACAAAGTCTCTGTCAGTGAATCTGCTAATTGCTGACACACAGGAAATGAGACAGAACGGGCGGGGGGGGAGGGGGGGAGGGAAGTGTCCCAGAGGTAATGGTCCTGTGGGTAGCTTATTAATGGATAGTTTGGATATGTAATGAAGAGTAAGTCATCATTTCAGCAGATGATCCTGCTGGTAAGGTCAAACATCTGCCAGAATTCTTACTGACTCGTTCCTTCAGTTTTGCAGAGTTGATCAAGCTCTCCCATCTTTGGAAATCAAAACAATGTTTGCCGTTTTACTTAACCAATTATGATTCATTGAGCAATCACAACTCAACAACTGTAGCAATCATTTCATTATATGCCATTTGTTTTTATAACTGCTTTTAATTAGCCACCGCCATAGGATTCAGTTGAGGTTATGAGCACCCCAGAGCGGCACTTTTCAAGAGCTGTGTGGATAGTTCGCAATATTTTCTCTTTGTTTTCACCATAGCTAGCTGAGTACAGTCACCTTTTCAAATGTATTGCTTTTCTCTGTTCCAGACTTATTGTTGGGGAAGATGGCATAGCCACCTGGGATGCAGCCGGGGAAATAGATGGAGGCAGAAACTGGTGCCTGAATGATGCAGCAAGACCTTTCCAAGTGCTACAGCCAATGCAAAGGATGGCAACATTTGGGCTCTGACTCAGACAGCAGAACATTTTGAACCAGCACTGAAAACAATTTTTTCCCTCCACTATCACTTGCATCTCAACAAAACATCTGTATTCAGATGATGCACTGCTAAAGTAGTGAGTAACTTATAAAACTGAAGTTACCAGAAGTGTACAATCGAATGTAGAAACAAAATAAAAAATAAAAAAAATCATTACAGTAGCACCTTAGAGACCAACTAAGTTTGTTCTTGGTATGAGCTTTCGTGTGCATGCACACTTCTTCAGATACACTGAAACAGAAGTCACCAGACCCTTATATAGAGTGAGAGGATGGGGAGGGGTATTACTCAGAGGGGTGGTGGGAATGGGTGAAAGGCTGATAGCTGTGGTTATTACTCACCCCTCTGAGTAATACCCCTCCCCACCCTCTCACTATATATAAGGGTCTGGTGACTTCTGTTTCAGTGTATCTGAAGAAGTGTGCATGCACACGAAAGCTCATACCAAGAACAAACTTAGTTGGTCTCTAAGGTGCTACTGGAAGGATTTTTTTTTTTTTGACTATGACAGACCAACATGGCTATCTACCTGTAATCGAATGTAGAATTAGAAATGTGGCCTGCGAGACTACAAATGGTATAGGTTAGGGTTAAACAAACCAGGGGTTTCTTTTCTTTTTCAAAATATGGGGAAATATCAAATTGCTAGTCCAGGTTGTGATAAAGTCTGACAAAGTTGTACCTCCAGAATACCCCAGATACCCATGGCTCATTTCTTTATCTTCCCCCTTCTTCCAACTAGGCAAATGTTGAGTTCTGAATGCTGCCGATGGAGGATAGACCAAAAAGTAAAACATGGGATAAGGAATGGGGGAGAAGCAAACCCAATTATTTTATCAATGCATTTCATGTGTGCTGACAACTCTAGGAACTGATATCCAGCTGGGGTTGTAAGCACAGACATAGACCAAGACCAGTGTATGGATTTAATAAAGCCAACAAAAGGGAATTCAAGATGTAGTGATAGCTAGCTTTTTGGACAGTTTTAGATATATTCGGAGAGAATAAGGCTATCAGTGGCTACTAGTCATGATGGCTATATCAGCCTCTGAATACTGGTTGCTGAGGATCACAACAGGGAGTGTGATGTTGTGCTCATGTCCTGCTTTTGGGTTGGCCGTGAACAGAGTGGTGGTAGGCCTTTGGTCTGATCCCACAGGACTCATCTTATGCTCCTATGAAAAATAATGCAACTCTGTTATTCAATAGTACAATCACGGCAAGTACATTCTAGCACAATACCTGCACCCACAATGCTTCACTACAATAAATTTATGCACTAGATTACTGGCACAGCAAGGGATAAACATTGCAGAATGGCAATCGTTCGCTTCACTGCACCTTCCTGAAATCTTCACTAAAGCAGGATAGTCAGTTCCTCTGATCTTCAGGCAAAAGTTGAACCCTGACATTTTCTGGTCAGTCCAATGGAACAGGCATGCCTTTCTGGAATTAACCAACCAAGAAGTCCTTTCTGAAAGCCTAAGTATCGCCTTGTCTTAAATCAGTATAGCTGGAGTTAATTGTGATAGATTGTTTTCCCTTAGAGGTGTCTCTCTGCTACTTGCTCCTTAGTATACTGGCTTTCCTGAACATAGTATAGGAGATACAACTTGTCCTGCTGGTCTGAAAAACTGAGGTCATCCAAACATTTTAGTGATGTCAGTAAACCAACCTATTGGTGTCAGCTATGTAGCAAGATCAGCAGAAAAATGTGAGAATTCTAATTAATGGGTTCACCAAAGTTAAACAATATAGCCAATGATTGTATTTAAATATTTAGCACTATCTTAAGCCACCTCTTCATAGATTATGTTGTTCAGAGTATTTTCTCAATGCTCATGTCCATGGGCTACTATACTAATGTCATCAATGTTTAAGTGTTTGTATATATACTTATTTGTTCCATAACACCATCAGGTAAACATCCCCGTGCCAGCTCCGAACCACTGACCATTTGCTAGACTAAGGTTTCCCAAACTTGGGTCTCCAGCTGTTGTTGGACTACAACTCCCATCATCCCTAGTTAGCAGGACCACTGGTCAGGGATGATGGGAATTGTAGTCCAACAACAGTTGGGGACCCAAGTTTGGGAAACCCTGTGCTACACTGTGGCCCTCCATATGTTGTCGGACTCCAGTCAACCAGCATGGCCAAAGATCAGGAAATATGAGAGATGTATTCAACATCTGGAGGGCCACAGTTCCCTGCCTAGACAATGCACCCTTTACAGCCAGACCTTTGTCATCCAGACTCATTTATTCAGTGGCGTCCTAATCCTTCAGACTTGAGGAAAATAATAATAATAATTTTAATACTTATTGAATTTGGATACTGCCCTTCATCCAAAGATCCCAGTGTGGTTCACAACTGAAAATACAAAAAGAGAACACAAGATAACTACAGATACTTAAACCAAACTGAAACAAAGTCAATAAACCCTCCTCCCACAAACACATTTTTGAAGCCATGGAATGTTAATCAGCTGAGCGCCTGGTTGAAGAGAAACATTTTCACCTGGCACCTAAATATATGTAAAGAAGGTGCCAGGCAAGCCTCCCTAGGAAAAGTATCCAACAAATGAGTAGAATGGCTGGAATTTCTATTGCAGTTCAAGGAACAAGCATTGAAAATGCCAAGAATGGCCAGATGAAACTGAAATTTTGGCCGGTCGAATGGCTGCAAAGCTGCAAGCAAAATATAATAAATGAGAATTGCATATATTATTTGTGGGTGCAACTGAATTGAATAGTAGAGCTTTTATTAAGGAGCTCCAGGCAACAAGGACATGGTTTAAATATTGTTTCTATTATTTTATCCTTGCCCAGGCAGTTCCAACTAGTTTTCCTGATATATTCCAAGAATTTCATTTTCATTTCCCTCTGTCTAATAAAATTACATAATTTTTCTTTCAGTTTTTAGATTGATTCTCACAGTGTATTTAAGACATAAGCAACCTACTTCTTTATTTGTATTTTCAGAACTTAAATAGAATTGGGAGGGGGTGTCATTTTAATACTTTAGCAACTGTTCGTTGCTAAAGGGAATTTTTCTTATTACAATGTTGAGCTCTTCACTAAGTCTAGATTTAGATATGTTAATGCAATTTCCAACACATATGCATTTTAATGAGGTCTGATGGTAGAGAGTGGCCAGTATTATATATTTGTTTAATACTAAACTAGTGGTCTAGAAATGCACGCTCTAACAATTGTGTCACAAAGCGAAAGTTTTAAGTTCAATACAGGATTGTGGGATGCAGATTTCCTAGAATTGCACTAGCCATCTGTGCTAAAATGGTTCCTTGTCATATTGATGTTGACAATGTTAGCTGAAGACCAGGAAACTAGAAGCATTTTGCTTCTTCTTCTTGGGAGTGGTGAAGAAAAGGCAATTTGAAAAACTGACAGGAGGGAGGCAGTGGGAAAATATCTCAAATAACTGATGCATACTGGCAATAAATGGTTTTTAATTCTAGACTCAGATGTCTTGGTCCAATTTGGAATGGATCCAGGAGTGAGCTGAGTCTGAAGTTCTTGGGTTTGAAAACAAATGAACCCAACATGCTTTGTCACTAGGCCGATCTAGGGCAGGGTGACCACTTAAACATTGCCAAAAAGGAGATAAAAGGTAAAGGTAAAGGGACCCCTGACCATTAGGTCCAGTCGTGTCCGACTCTGGGGTTGTGGTGCTCATCTCGCTTTATTGGCCGAGAGCCGGTGTACAGCTTCCAGGTCATGTGGCCAGCATGACTAAGCCGCTTCTGGTGAACCAGAGCAGCACACGGAAATGCCGTTTACCTTCCCGCCGGAGCAGTACCTATTTATCTACTTGCACTTTGACGTGCTTTCGAACTGCTAGGTGGGCAGGAGCTGGGACCGAGCAATGGGAGCTCACCCCGTCGCAGGGATTTGAACCGCCGACCTACTGATCAGCAAGCCCTAGGCTCTGTGGTTTAACCCACAGCGCCACCTGTGTCCCTCAAAAAGGAGATACTTGCTATTAAAAGCAAAAACAAAAAAGGACTCCAATTTTCACTGAATTTCTATAAGCTGATTTATCAGTCAATGTAATTCTTAGAATTTAAATCTCACAGAATTTTAATTTCGCACCCAAATCACTTTCCATATTTCTTTAACTGCCAGCTTGCCCCAGATCACCCAATTCAGCTTCTATTTATTTATTTTCACCTTCCTAGTTATCCACATCCTGCCCCCCAAATCCATTTCCTTTTAATTAACTACCCCGATTCAATTCAATCATTAACCACTCCCCCCTAATAAAATCAAATTTAAAATAATTAGAATGTGATTGCACCCATTAGGTGGTGGTAAAGAGGTGAGGATTCTTTCAATAAAATGACTGCTAAAATAAAATAAAATGATAATCTTTATTTTATTTATTACTGAAGACTAGATGTTCCGCCACACAACTTGAACCTCAATCCATTGGCATGATCAACAATGTGGGGACACTGCATAGAGCCACTTCTGTATGCACCAGAAAACCAGAAAAGTCTCATTCAGGTATTCAATATCCATGGAAATATTGTGGATGTGTAGCTGGATCTACAGATGTATTCATGTGTGTCTCAAGGGAGCACTCTTATGTACAGCTATGTTTTTTGGATTTCATAGAAATGCAGATGTATAGGGGTGGAGCTTGCCATCTCCAATATATTCATGCAATATTGGATAAGACAAGAGTGGGGGGGATTCCTTTTCCAGAGGATGGATATGGTCCACAACCAGATTTTATCCTGCCTTCTGGGTCCCAATTTAGATTATCAACTGTTCAGCTGCGGTGGCTGAGGGCTTGATGTTGTGCAAAGTGTGCAACTCCAGCTCTTTCCTCTGCAAGACTACCTGCTGCAAGAAGATGGAGGAAAAAATGTCTCGGTAGAGTTGTGTTCCTTGCATTTTGCAGTCCTTGCATTTTGCAATTGCGTGAAATTTTGCAGGATGCAATTGCTCTTCAAACTTTGAGGCTTTAAATAGCTGTGAGGCAGTCCTTGCAGTCCAGCCTTGCATCGGCCACATTTGTGGTGTTCTTCTGGAATTGCTGTTGGGGTTGGGAATATGGCTCCCCAGGACTCTCATCATGCAGTTTATTTTCTATTTCTTTGAATTTAACCCATCCCTTGTTCTTCAACTAGGGATGTCTGCTTACTCTCATAATAGTCATGGCCCAAGCCTTCTTTGTGAGTCAGAAGAAAATGCAGTAGACCTGCTCAAAATGACTTCAGAAGGGAAATGGACATAGTGTAGTGGTTGAGAGCGGTAGACTCATAATCTGGTGAATCGGGTTCATGTCTCCGCTCCTCTACATGCAGCTGCTGGGTGACCTTGGGCTAGTCCCACTTCTCTGAAGTCTCTCAGCCCCACTCACCTCACAGAGTGTTTGTTGAGGGGGTGGAAGGGAAAAGGAGAATGTTAGCCACTTTGAGACTCCTTCGGGTAGTGATAAAGTGGGATATCAAATCCAAACTCCTCTTCTTCTTCTCCTTCTTCTTCTCCTTCTCCTTCTTCTTCTTCTTCTTCTTCTTCTTCTTCTTCTTCTTCTTCTTCTATGAATCTGGCCCATCTTTGGTTCTCTGATTTCCTACATATGGCTGTGCATGCATGCTTTGTTATTAATACAAATAGTCACATACGAGAGATTCCTAAAAAAACCCCACAAGTTTTGCATCTCTGCATACAAAGATGAACTCACTTTTCTCAATTCCCCGAAGTCTAAACTGTTTGTGCAAAGTTCTTTTAACTTCTTAATGAGCGATGTCAAAGAGGTGGGATGACGTTAAAGTTTAACTCCAGCAATATGGGAGTCAGAACGAATGTGTTTTCTAGAATAAAGCAGATAAGCATATGTATTCATATGCACAAAATCACCACCACCAACAACAAATTCAGTCTCTAAGATAACGAATAAGGGCATAGATGAAAAGTCAAACGTAAGTGGAAAATTGGGCTTTGATTACACTGGCCATGTTGCATATATTTGTTCAAGATGAAAGGAAACGAGTGGAGAAGATGTTAATTGCAATCTTTTTTTGGTGTCTTGCATAAACAAAACAGTCAAAAACATTCCCAAAGAAGCAAGCAAAGAACTCTGTAGGTGCACATTTGATAAAGAAAAGAGTGCACTGCCAGGGAAGCAGTAAAATCCTCAGAATATATGGTTTTCATTAATAGTGTTAATTAATAGTTAATTAGTTTTCATTGTAATTAACTGAAAGGAAAGGAAAAGAAGCAAAACAAGCATGTTGGTATAACAGTTGCCAAAACACCTGAGTTAGTGCTTCACGTCCTGAGATGTAGTACATATACTTTTCTACAGATGCTCACAGAGGATGTGCAGAACAGAGAGATCCATTTGATCCGATCTCTGTGATGACTGTTGAAATTCAAGACTTTCGAAAGGGACTTCTGACATATATGCAGTAGTATTGTGAAATGGATAGTAGCACAGATATTTACACAGCTGGTTTTAAACTTTAAAGCCCTGAACAGTTTAGTGTTGAGTTATATGTTGGGCAAGCTATACCATCCTTCCTGGGCACTGAGATCTCTGCTGAATTCTCTCTGCTGGATCCACCTCCGAGCAGTGGTGGAGCTGGGGGTCACAAATTTCAGAGCCCCCCCTTGCCTCTCTCGCTCCATTCTAAATCATAGTTGTGGTGTCTCCAAGGCCAAACGAGTCATCCTTCCCTAAATCCGCCTCTGCTCTGAGGTCTGTGAGGTTGGTGCCCACAAAGACAAAGTGTCGTCCATGTTGGGTCCGCAACTTTAGAACTCCCTTCTAAAGTGGAGCTCAGCAACTATGTGGTATAACATCTGCTTTGTATGCAAAAGGCCCCAGGCAGGATTGGGTGGGATCCCTGTCTGAAATCCTGCAGCTCTGCTACTAGTCAATACAGTGGTACCTCGGTTTTCAAATGTAATCCGTTCTGGAAGACTGTTCGACTTCCGAAACATTCGAAAACCGGGGTGCAAAGAGCGGTCTCCAAATTTAATTGAGAAAAATGAGAAACAATCAGCGGAAGCCATTCGACTTCTGAGGCGCGTTCGAAAACGGAAGCATTTACTTCCGGGTTTTCGGAGTTCAAAAACCGAAATGTTCAACTTCCGAAATGTTTGAAAACCAAGATACCACTGTACTTAGTTTAACAGACCCATGGTCTGGTTTGGTATTCTCCAGCTTCCTTTGTTCCTGTAGATACACTTCAGGGAATTCAAAAGGCCTTAAGGACCTATCTGTTTCAATGGCCTTCCATTGAGTAATTCTCTCCCTCTCTCCCTCATTGATTGTGCTATGTTTTACTGGCCTACAATATTTTTGGAAATCAGGAAAAAATGAAATAAAGTAGATGCTTTTCTGGCTAAGATATTATGCTGCCTGAAGCAGAGCCCCCATGGTACCATCACCACTGCTAGCATCAATACTTAAAACAAATGTTTCTGCACCATTCAGGCACCAGCTTCTGCCCTCACCTGCCCTTCCCTCATGCTGCCATTTGAAGGAAGTTGATTCACTCTGCTCTATGGCAGGACTGGCCCTAGTTGGGTGTGAATACACAATGGCATGAGCAACTGATGATGCACCTTCGTTTTTATTATATGGGGGTGATAGAGCCTCATTGCACAAATACCACTGGCAATTCTTAGACTAGCAAAGCCAGTGTCCAGATCAGCAGTCATCATCACATTAAGCAGATATTTGAATCTCTCTCTCTCTCTCCCCTGCCCCCGCAGCAGAATTGGGGTATAATGGTTATTAGTTGTTGCCTTGCTAGTATTTTCCTCAGCTTTGCAAGATGCAAGAGCTCTAAAATAAGTAATATGGCAGCAGGGGTGAAGCATCTTACTCCCTTGCACCACCATAGAAGCTTGTGAAGAGTTGAAGCCATTAGCCTGATCTCAGTTGTATTGCTGCGCTGCTGTTGTAGATGGCTAGGAAAGCTAGTATTATAGCTTCCAGACAGCAGAAATCAGGTGAAATAAAGAGCCAGTAAGGTCCCATCTGGCCTGCTCCTCAGTCTAAGCAATCTGTCACTCAAATTCAGGCTGAAATACTTCTTCACCCACTTAGCTGCCTTCTTTCTTCCTTGCTTGGTAATCCAAGGACCCATCCCTGGCCTCTGGTCGCTAGCCCTGGTAAGCTTTTCCAAATCAATCTTGCAAATATTTCAGAAGAATTCCTGAGTTATTCACAGGGCAAATAAAAAAATATGTGTGTGTGTGTGTGTGTGTGGTTGCCAGCTATTACTTGCAATGCAAAGCTGCTGGAGAAAAGGTATTTCGTTAACCTGCGTGTCCCAGCAGAAACTGAAATAGATGGAGTACACCAAAGGATCAAGACAATCCAACTGAATAAATGTTATTCTTCACAATCAACACTTGAAAACTCAAGCGATCTTCCAGCAAATGATTTTGTGACAAAACACTTCCAAAATAACAGAGAGAAGCTAAACAAATGCCATCTCCTGGCTCCCAGGGGGAGCATCAAACTCTGATTGTATGGCTCATTTTTCAGTATATTGGTCCATATGTCATTGCCTTATATTCAGCATGAGCTCTATAAACTCAGCCAATCTATTCTGATAAATGGTCATCTGGCAGAAGAAGCTGGTTATCTACAGAAGTCCTTAAATGATCCATCTGTGTCATCTTACTTGATATCTTCAAATAATTTCCTTTCCTGCCTGTTCTACTGTTATGTTCTCTTCTGGGTGAAGTGTGATACATGGGTCTTTTCTTCCCTTTGCATCATAGGCCTTGAGATCCTTCTGCCCTTTCAAAGTTGGACTGTTGCTCAAATGGAGTACTTTCGAAATAACTTTGGCCTTAAACCAGCTCGATGGTTTTCAGTCATGGGAAACAATTCCCATGTAAAATAAAGCCAGAGACATTTATATATGTTTGCCTACTTATGATAAAGACCCAGGTGGCTAAGAATGTGGTGGTATCTCATCATAGCCACAAAACAAATGAAGAAAATGACAGAATGAGTGCTAGTCTCACTACTAGGCATGCAAACCAGGGGTAAGATTCACCATACACCTGCATCTGTACATTTTAAAAGAAATTCCAATCTGTAAGCAACAATCCTAATCCTAATGTTTAATACATTATTGTATTTTAATATTCTGTTGGAAGCTTCCCAGAGTGGGTGGGGTATAAATATATTATTATTATTATTATTATTATTATTATTATTATCCTACTCCTCAGCAACCCACCCTAAAAAATGCCCCAACAGTGGTGCCCAACCTGTGGAATGCCCTCCCATCAAATGTCAAAAAAATAAACAACTATCTGACTTTTAGAAGACATCTGAAGGCAACCCTGTTTAGGGAAGTTTTTAATGTTTGATGTTTTATCGTGTTTTTAATAGTCTGTTAGGGACACGGGTGGCGCTGTGGTCTAAACCACAGAGCCTAGGACTTGCCAATCAGAAGGTCAGCAGTTTGAATCGCCGCAACAGTGAGCTCCCGTTGCTCGGTCCCAGCTCCTGCCCACCTAGCAGTTCGAAAGCACGTCAAAGTGCAAGTAGATAAATAGGTAGAAGCAGCTTAGTCACGCTGGCCACATGACCCAGAAGCTGTACGCCGGCTCCCTTGGCCAGTAAAGCGAGATGAGCGCCACAACCCCAGAGTCATTCACGATAATAAATATATTATTATTGTTATTATTACCTCAACTTTTGTAGCTGGTGTCAGTCAGGGCCCTGCCTGCCCAGACCTGGTAGGAAAAGGCCTGCAAGACTGGAAGCAGGTCTTCTGGGACTCACAGCCTAAATAACAGAAGCAATGCAGAAAGTTTTCTTTTTTAAAAGTCATGGTAATGAATTTTCATATGCTTGATTTTGCTATAGGCACATTTTTAAAAGTATGGAAATGAAGCATCATTTCCAAGTGTGATAACTCTCCACATACTTATATTATTGCTTTTGGAGGTACCAAAATACAGAGGGGCACAAAAATAATATGTACCACTTTGTAATGCAGAAGAATACTTGTTCATTTACATCATCAGCTCAGTCCTGGCTAAATATAATTAGTCAGTTTAATCTATGGGCTTAGGTTTGCTCAACTTTGCAAAGGATTGCAGTGTGTTGATATGACTTTATACCCAGCAGCTTATAAGGATTAATGTTTGTTTTGGAATGACTGTATTTCATTTTAAAGCAATTATTTATTAATGATTTGTGTAAGCAATAATAAAAATGATACATTTCAAATGGCTGAGTGGTAATACCTCATGAAAACTGTGTCAGGCAGATATATTTGTACAGTGGCTCATTTGGAAATCAAGACGAGCTCAGTAACAATATAGTTTTTAGGACAGGTTATTTGATCATTCATGCGTACCTGATGAATGCCTAACCATGTTGCATATTTCATTAACTAAATTCAATGTTTATTCTGCAATTAATGAGAGCTTTCCCTAGAAGGGGCAATGAAGAGGATATGAACCTAGCCATCAAGTTAACTGCCTCATAACTGAAGGGGAAATTAAGAAAAACTAATTGTTTTTAGCTCAAACTGCATCCTGTTTTGATTACAGCAATCTGGAATTGTAATACTTGAGCACCATTGTTGCATACATTTCCTCTAAAGCAATGTGGAATGAAATCAGTGCTTAAAATTAACAGAGTCCAATCCTCTCGTTCACTATAGTCAATTTATCCCATTGAATGTAATCTATACTGGAGCAAGTTTTCTGATTCTAGAACAGGCATGGCCAAACTTGGCCCTTCAGATGTTTTGGAACTACATCTCCCATCATCCCTAGCTAACAAGACCAGTAGTCAGGGATGATGGGAATTGTAGTCCCAAAACATCTGGAGGGCCAAGTTTGGCCATGCCTGTTCTAGAATAACCACAGCACTGTGACAGAGTACATTATACCATAAATACATCAAACTCTTATTTTTGTGCATCGAGGTTCGATCCCTGCTACTGAAAAATAGTGGGTGATTGTAAAGATGACTGACAGATTGGAATTTAGTTATCCACTGGCTTTCACACTTCCGGTATTCTTTTATGTTGTCCTTGGTTTGCGCTCTCTCTCTCTCTCTCTGTGTGTGTGTGTGTGGGTGGGTGTGTATAAAGGTATGTTTAGGATTTTAAATGTGGATTTCGATGCATTTAAAAAAAAGAAAAAAAAAGAAATGATAATTGCAGACTCATGTGAAAAGGTGATGAAACGCAATTATAGTCAAAACATGTGTGAAAGTGACTTGGACTGGAGAGAGACTGATTTGCCCATTGCTTCAGCTGCTCTATCCATATACGTATTGAAAAGCGCTCTCTCGTTGCAATAGTCATTGGTCAATACAAGATTGCACCCCTGCTAGCTGGATGGTGTCATTCCAGTCATTCTTAGAATGAGATGCTATTTTTTCATTGTCCTGCTTCTCCATTTCATTCTTGTAAAATACTCAGATACCTTTGTGAGGCAAAGCTGTGCAAAACAATATGTTTGTTCCTCTCTGAATAGACCATTCCATTAGTGCCGAGTCAAGATCTGCCCTTATGGGTACAGGGACCCTTGGAGATCAGGGGCAAAATCTTTGTACCTTAATCACAACGGTATGTGTTTGTGAAAGGAATTAATGTGAACAGTCAAATACAACTGAATAATCACTTATTAATGCAGTTAAATATCAATGAATGTAAAGTTCATTCATAAGTTGTGCACGTGCCAAGAATGATCCAATTGTAGCTTTCTGAAAATCCATTTTTCTTGGGTAAAGTCTTGGGCTTCTTGATAGCTTGAAAGAGTTTTTCCTCAATGTGTTCTCTTTGCAGAAGTACAAAGAGACAGGAAGTAGTACACCCGGTGCCCAAAATAAATCAGATGTGACTCAGGAGCTGGTCTGATAAAAAAGAACGATGTATGCATCTCCTCTATTAAGTCTATGAGAAGATTGAATTCTATTATCAGGTATAATTGTTGTGTGACTAGGCATAGCAGGATGAATCAGCCAGGGCAGATTGTCAAGGGGGAGGCTGATAAATTTAGATGACTAGAAGAATGTTCCAAAAGTGCTTCTGAATGGATGAGAAAATACAACACCAAGGATGGGGGGGGGAGGGGTCCTGCTTTATTTGTTAATGTGCAGATGTCATTCCTATTCCCTAAATAAGTACTGCTGTAACAAATGGTTCAGATACCCAGTTTACACATTAACTCCAGAAGAAGTAACATTGAATTGAGCTTGCTCAAATATATAGAGAATGGAGGCATTGATGTCTACCATCTGTTGATTAGATGGTCCCTACTTGCCAAGGGAAGTTATTAAGATGTATGTAAATATGGAAAGCCAAGGTAAGCCTTATATCTCCACCAACATGAAATGAAAATATGTTGATGGAAACAAAAGATTATTCATACGTACAATGAAATGACATTTAGCTGAACTTTAAGAGAAATGCTCATCTGGGCATACAGAGAGTTGCACTTTAATCAAGGAGCTAGAAGAACGCAGTGTGTTTCATCCTGAAAGCCCAGAATTGTATGGAATTATCTTCTAGCAAATAAATTTTAAGAGAAAAGAGCCGTAGTAGATCAGGCCAAAGGCTTGTGGCAGGCACCCCGAAACTCGGCCCTCCAGCTGTTTGGGGACTACAATTCCAATCATCCCTGACCACTGGTCCTGTTAGCTAGGGATGATGGGAGCTGTAGTCCCAAAACAGCTGGAGGGAGCCTGGCCTATCGAGTCTAGCATTTTTTCCCTCATAGTGGCCAACCAAATAACTTTGGGAAGCCTGCAAGCAGGACAGTGCTCTCCACACTTGAGGGACAAGTTGCATATTATAGTCTCCTGACAGGAGCAACTTGTGGTCTCCTGTTGGAAATGATGGCTGGTGTGATGTGTGCAGTAGACAGTCAGCTGGAGGAGGGCAAGAAGGATTCATTGAGCTCTGTGTCCATCCTATGGAATGCATGTGTATTATTGCATCATGTGTAAAGCTTTTCCTTTTCTGCATGCAACATATTCCTTTTAACACACCTATTTTAACAGTGCCCTGAATGGTCAGCATACAGGTTTGTTCCCATCATCCAGGTCAGACTTTTAAAGTTGGGCATGCTATAGACGCAGAAGTAGGGGACGCAGTTGGCGCTGTGGGTTAAACCACAGAGCCTAGGACTTGCCAATCAGAAGGTCGGCGGTTTGAATCCCTGCAACGGGGTGAGCTCCTGTTGCTCGGTCCCAGCTCCTGCCAACCTAGCAGTTTGAAAGCACGCCAAGTGCAAGTAGATAAATAGGTACTGCTCCAGCGGGAAGGTAAACGGTGTTTCCGTGTGCTGCTCTGGTTCGCCACTTAGTCATGCTGGCCACATGACCCGGAAGCTGTCTGCGGACAAACGCTGGCTCCCTTGGCCTATAGAGCGAGATGAGCGCCGCAACCCCCAAGTCATCTGCAACTGGACCTAATGGTCAGGGATACCTTTACCTTTACCTTTTAGACCAAATTCTAGATAAGAAAAATAATACTATACATTTAACCTAAAAGACGGTTTTAGAGCGAGATGAGCGCCGCAACCCCAGAGTCGGACACGACTGGACCTAATTGTCAGGGGTCCCTTTACCTTTACCTTTATGCTACTGACTCTGCTGACTTTTATATCCTCCCTCAGTTTCCTGACCTATTTTGCAAATCTTAATATTGGTCATCAGGGGAGATTTTTGCTGTAGCTCCCCCTGTTGGAAGGAAGTCTATCTGCTCTTAACAGACCTTGCCCCTCATTCGGCATCTCTGTATTTGCAGCTCTCGAATCCACTTGTAATTTACATAAAAGTGAAATAACCTTGCCCTCCTTACTTCAGCTATGCAGCTTTTGCAAATAATTATTCCAAATATGTCACATTAAAACCCAAATGATAGTAATTACTACTATTGCTTCATTCAACATGCTACAATCATCTTTTGATTCTTCATGGCTTTATGTAATTAAAGAAAAAGAAAACAATCAGGAAGGTAATCTGGCATTCATAATCAACTGATGTAAAGCATGTGTTACTTATCAGTCACAGACTTTAGCCCTGAGTCTGAAGGTCTGCATAGATTATATCACTCACATGATATAATGGGGGGACTTTGAAGACTCTTTCATTAGGTGGATGGCTGCTGAAACACTATTAACTGTGACCTGAATGCATTAAGAGCTTGATAAGCCTTAAATAAAAATATCAGTCTTTTTCTAGGGTAATACTTCAAATTGATTTATGTACAGAAAGACAATTGCTAAAACAGCAACAACAAACTAAAACCAGAGAGAATTTAAACATAATGTTGGACAATTGGTATAATTAGAGTTTGATCTGATCAAGGGAAAATTCGTTCCCTCTCTGGTGATGGACAGTTTGCTAAATATTTGTGGCAGGAGGATTTTTTAACAGAATTTCTATTTTTTAAAGAAACTCTTACCGTCTGAGAAATTTTGGCTCATTTAACATGGAATTGAAACTTCATTAGTTCGTAGTGGTGGATGAAGGAAGTGATGTGATAAGAGAGGAGATTTGAAATGAGTTGAGGCCAAACCCACGGCCACTTTCAACATTATTGAAATAATATGAAACAATGTAAGCACTGGATTCAAGGGTGGCAAAATTGCAGAGAACATTTAATGGAATATTCTCCATTGTGGATTTCTCCAACTGTTCTGGAGGAACTAAAAAAAGAGAAAATGTTCAAAAATGTGTCAGAAAATTATTATCCTGAAATTTCAACACATCCCAAGCTGACCCCACCAACACGGCTACCTACCTGAAGCTGATCCAGGCATTGACTGCTTCCCCTTCACTCTTCTTAGAGACAATGCTTGGATTCATAAGAATGAAAAGTCCCAGCCAAAGTCAATGTAGCAAAACGAAGCAACAAGTCAAGATTTGGTATCTTTACACCGTGGCCAACTTTGGACAGTGTGCTTCCAAATTAAAATTCTAGTGGAAAAAACTTGAGCTGAAAAGCAGGGCCAAATGAGTAGAGTTTCTTAAGTCTTCCATGAAGAAAATATTCATGTGAGAACCTGATAAAAGACGCCTTTCAACTGAGCATTCAGGTATTTCAGTGATGCATATCCCACCATATGCCAGCTGACAATTCAAGAAGGATGAGCACTTAACACCTGATGAGAATGAGCTATTTCGGAGTGGCTCAGCTGGAACAGAATTTAGAATATGCTATTAGTAGTGAAATTAATTGTTCCTTCACTTTGTCAGCGGGAAGAATCCTTCACTGCACAATAAAATAGAATTCTTTGCCAATACTGCAGTTATACATATATAGGATGAGGCTTTTAAAAATGTAAGGGCCGCATATTGTTTCAGAGCGGCAAAATGTCCAATTCAATTTTTGAAATAATCAAAGGCGTCTTTTCTTTGTGCTCAAATATGGAAAAAAAATGTGAACGAAGAGGAGGATTTAACATATTTTTTAAAAGTTATACTATTTCATTACTTACAGAGCTTACACATGAGACTGACAGTGAAGGAGCATTTTACTCTGGGCATTTATCTACCCATATCCTGATACGACGAGAGTATCTAATGGAAGTTTTCCAGAAAGAACAGTTAGCACCTCAAGGATAGCACAGCGTTCCCAACAACTTGCAGACTCAAGTCCATATTTTGCAACCAAAGGAGCCAACGCCTAGGGATTGAGGTCCCTTTGCTCCCCCTAAAACATTTGAGAGGGCCAGCCCCTTCCCCAGTTTGTGGACATTGCCATTCAAATGGTATGCATGTGCCATGTCATGTGACCGATTCTGTGGGGCGGAGTTTACCTAGGCCCCTGTAATATTTTATACAAGTTGGCACCCCTGTTTGCATCTGAACCCATTTAATAGAGCAAGTCCTCCTATTCTCCGATTCCTGACTATTCTGCACTGTTGACAAAGCTCCAAGTAGAATGTTGCTTATGATATAGCCGTGTGTGGTTCAAAACAAACAGAGTATGTTCTTTCAAACAGCTGAATCTGCAGAGCCAAATCATTTGGAACACCCTGCATGCCCATTTCCCAAGCTGAAAGAAACACACACGGGTTAATTTTCTGCAGTTATCTGGAGAAATTATAGGCTTCCAAGTAGGTGGTAGCCTCTCAGTTGGGCTATGTGGGAGTTTATAATCTAGGCTTGATGCTATTTGCATGTAACAATTCTTCCAATATCAATGGAAGCACAGCACCTGCAGAGAAATATTTTTTTTTAAGATTGGATGAGATGACTTTATACAAATTTCCACAGTATAAAAAAAGTCGTCTTTCAGCTGCCAAGTTTTTCAGAATGTGTGTCTTAGAACAAAATGATTGATGCTTGCAGAAATGGATCTTAGCTAGAGGTTTGATGAATGCTCCCTGAATCATAAACTCTTCTTACTTTCTTTTTAGCATGATCAAAACTGCAAAATGTATTCCCTGGAGGCAGAAGAAATGCCCTGGTGTCAGGGGGCACCCAAAGTAAGCCAGAAGCTATGCTAGTGCATTATTTAAAGACAATGAGCACTCCACACGTTACATTGTGGGTGCCCTTTGCAGGATCACGCACGGTGCTACAGTTCCCAGGGAACTTAATGGCAAACACGGGCTGGCCTGCCTCTCAGTATTATTATTTGGAGGTTCACGCCCAGCCTCTGTAGTCAAGTTTCATTGCTGGGAGGTGGGGCCAGTCCCATTTATATATAGAAGGTGGAGCCGACAGTAGCTAGGCAGTCAGCTTAGGAGATTCACCCTCCCTACCCTCTCTTAGTTTAATGTTTTCTTGTTTGCATGTTAACTTTTTCTTCCTGTTTAACGGGCGCTGCTGCAGTCTTTGACTGGTTGCTGTTGAAGGGCCAGGAAGAAATTTTCCTGCATTGGCAGGTTTTGTCTTCCCCGTAGCAATTTGTCACAACTTTGGCGGTTTATGGCCTTGGGTGGAATCCTTTAGTCTTTTCTTCCCTATAATGGGGGGGGCATGGGCGTGAAGTGGTGACTCACCCCCCTGCGGTGTCGATTCCAGGGTCCCCTCTTAAAAGGGGTTATATAATGGGTGTCACTGGCCATACGCCGAAAGGCTGTCAGTGAACTACCCTGCGAGCGGGGATATGGGCTGGGCTGCCTGCTACACATACGTCTCGCAGTGCACCCCCATATCCCATTTACCCTGATGTTTCCCAGTTCCCCCAGCTGGGGAGGGGGGTGGGAGGGATACATGCCCAAGGCCTAAGCCAAGATCTTCCTACATTCAGAAGTTTAATAAAGTTGTGGCCTAATTTAATTCCATAACATGTTGTCAGAGTCTTTATTCCTTTCTTGTGGTCCCTGGGGGCTGGGGCTGTTGTGGCCTGGTCACACAATTTATAATAATAATAAGAAAAAGTGTTGCATGTTAAAACAGTAATTTTAGTAGTTGTTACCTAGAGATTATGCTAGTGTAATGCATTCTGCAAGGGGGCAGCCCTTGAAAAGCATTCAGAAAGTTGCCAGGATCCTGACTGGAGCAAGTCAGTTTAACCATATTCCATCTAATGACAGGTCATGGGAAAACACCTCTCTGATGCCAATAACAGATCATCCACTCTGAGGTCAATCTCATTAGAGGTGTTTACACATCACATTTAACAAGGATTGCAGGCTAAATCTAATCTTTCTATCCTCCCCATGCAAGTTACTGCTATTATAAGGCAATAAGAATGGAAATAACCAGTGGACAAATTCACGGAATCTGAATAAGAGGATCTACCTCTTTTACATGAGAAGAGAGACACTTAAGCACTGACAGTCCAAAACTCTGCTGTGTTCCTCTGATCAATTGCCATGAGAACACAAAATGGAACAACATGACCTATTGTCATCCTAATAATGAGTACAAGGGAAAAAAGGAAATAATTCAAATGTGACCACGGAGCATTGCATTCATAATTTATAATTCCTCATTAAGCAAGCATGAGAAATCTCCAAGAAACAAAACCTAACAACAGCACCAGTTTCCAAAACATTTTAATGCATGGATAGATTGGCATGATTTATTTATCTTTAACTCAGCCTAATTATCTCAATTTAGACTTTGCAGTGATCAGATTGGCTATGAATGCAACATATAATGGAAATATGGGGTGTAAAAGGGCTTTCACTGGATCTGGCCGGATCTTTGATCCCAAGCCAGATTGCAAAGATATGGGCTGATCTGGGATTCGACCAGTTTAGGTTTGAGGCAGTCCTGGATTGCCACCTGAAGCCTTATTGCATTGTCAAAAGGGGGCGGAGAACAGTTTGGCAATGAGGAGGAGGAAGAGGAGGAGGAGGAGGAGGAAGAGGGGGAGGAGGAGATGGACAAAGTTGTGGAGAGAAGTCTAGAAAAAGCCATTAGTCCGAGTAGCTAGCTGGAGTCCCTGTAATCAAAAGAACTAAAAAACAGGGAAAGCTGTGGTAGAAAGTGGGACACTGAATTAGATGGACCATAAGTCTGATCCAATTAGGTGCTTCAGGCTCATTACAGAAACATTTACGAATGCTGAAGGTAGCTCAAATAGGAACCTTTTTTCAATTTGCGTCTAATCATTTCCTTTCATGAGTGATTTTAAAATATTTGCTTATTTGCTTCACTGCACCAGTTCAAATTTATGTCATGCGGATCGCTGATAATTGGTTGGATTTAGAGTTGCTTTTTATTTAAAAATAAAATAAAATAAATCACAAGACAAATGTGTTCATTCATTCCCTTTGACAAACATTGCATTTCATGGTCTTTTATGGGAGAGATCATTTGGAAAGAACATTTACAGCCAACATCCTCTTTTCGAATTGGTGCACATATTCAGAAATTCTTGTCGCCACAACACAGCCCTTCTGCACATCCATCATTCCATCAGCCTAAGACTATGCATGCAGTTCAAACCAGCAACTTCCTTTATGAGGAATGCTGCTTGTTGTGGTGTCAGAAGGACTCAACCAACCCCAGATCAAGATCACTGAAGGAGAGGTATAACAAGAGGGGAAAATAATTCTCATTTTGAATCTTGTGGAACCAGGGAAATGGACCGATTCATGTGTTTGATCCTCCAAGCCATGTGAGCCTCTTGGGTCTGAACTTTGTGACTTGGGACATGGTGTCTCCATCAGCCCAGGGTAAGGGACCTTTGTCACCATCCAACAGCTCACACAGGTGGGAGAACTAGAAAATAAAAGGTGGCAACTGGGAGATGTTTTTAAGGGCACAGGAGAGTGTATTCTTTGAACCTTTTCCATGTGTTCAGTTCAGATGGTGGGCATTATAAAAATTTAAACTTCCCTGCATTTTCTTTTGAGAAAAAACTCACAAGGAAACACATTTTAAAAAACCCAACAACAGGTTAGCTAGAAGGCTGTGCTATAACCTCACCTGCTATCTAAAGCATTAAAGTCTAGCAACAGATTCATTGTATGAGTTTGCTGAACCCATGCAGAGTTCCCAGTATGTTTGCCTTGGATTAGGGATATAACAAATATTTGTGATAGTGTTGTGTGTTTGGGTTTGTTTTGAGGGGTGAAAATCACTGCTGTGGTTTTGCAGCTGTGAATAAACCTCCTGAGCACAGATCTGAAAGGTTATTGCAGATCTGTTTGGGGGGGGGGGGAGGGAGGAAGCAGTAACAGGGATTGTTGGCACCTTTTATAATGCAAGCCTTGTTGGAGGACAAAGACCAGCGATAGCAGGGCATTGTGAAATCGCTAGCTTGTCATCTTTAAAGAGGAAGGATCTCTCCCTATGCAATTTTCTAAAGTTTTAATAGTGGGAAGGATGTGTGCCCCTGTGTGAAAAGTACAAGCTCTTATTTCAGTGTGTCTTTCAAAGGACGGGGGGGGGGTGCAAAATAACACCAGGATGCAATAAACAACAATCACTATCGTGCAAAATAACTATCCATCCAGACCATCCTATGTACCCTTGTGAAGACTGCAATCTGCTCTTGAAGGTGAATGTAATAACATTTTGGAGGTAAAGGCATCCACTAAAGCAGGCATGCGGGATGCGGGTGGCGCTGTGGGTTAAACCACAGAGCCTAGGGCTTGCCAATCAGAAGGTCGGCGGTTCGAATCCCCGTGATGGGTTGAGCTCCCGTTGCTTGGTCCCAGCTCCTGCCAACCTAGCAGTTTGAAAGCACATCAAAGTGCAAGTAGATAAATAGGTACTGCTCTGGTGGGAAGGTAAATAGTGTTTCCATGCGCTGCTCTGGTTTTGCCAGAAGCGGCTTAGTCATGCTGGCCACATGACCCGGAAAAACTGTCTGCGGACAAATGTCGGCGTGGCCAGTAAAGCAAGATGAGCGCCGCAACCCCAGAGTCATCCACGACTGTACCTAACGGTCAGGGGTCCCTTTACCTTTAAAGCAGGCATAGGCAACCTTCGGCCCTCCAGATGTTTTGAGACTACAATTCCCTGCATCCCTGACCACTAGTCCTGTTAGCTAGGGATCATGGGAGTTGTAGGCCAAAACATCTGGAGGGCCGAAGGTTGCCTATGCCTGCACTAAAGCAAGTGCCAAGGTTTCATGCATCCTTACTTAGAGTATCAGCCTGAGTTATTGATAGAACCATAGAATTATAGCTGAAATGGACCCCAAGGGCCATGTAGTCCAACCCCCTGGAATGCAGGAATCTCAGCAAAAGCATCCATGACAGATAGCCATCCAATTTCTGCTTTAAAACTCCCAAGGAAGGAGAGTCCACAACCTCCCGAGGGAGACCCTTCCACAGTCAGACAGCTCTCACTGTCAGAAAGTTTTCTTCCTGGTGTTTAGCTGGAATCTCCTTTCTTGTAGCTCGAAGCCATTGGTGCGAGTCCTACATCCTAAGTTTGCTTTTCAGTGCTCCTTCCCAGAGGGTCCAAACACTGCAGGAAGAGACTGAACACAACTGCCGTTTTCCCTTCCATACAAATACAGGGATGAGTAAAGCTCTACCGGTTGAATTTCTCCCTGACACATGGCCGGCAAATGAATAAACTCTCCAGGATAGATGGAGTTAAACCATATGGAGAAGCAAGGGGCAAATGCAAGCTCCTAAAGAGACCCCAAGTACTAAAAGCATAACCAAAATCCAAGAGTTTCTATGCTATAAAAAACCCAAAATGATTGCTTTGAGTTTTCAAAGAAGAAAAGGCAGCATGTATGAGTCTCCTGCCTCCGGATCTGTTTTGTCAATTCCTAGTGCATTTCTCCTCGTTCTTTTGTTTACAGGCATGCAGAGTAACTAAATCACACTCAGCGATTTACAGTCTGGAGGAGCCGTTTCTTTGAAATAAAAATTCAGCGATGGAAAATCAAAAATATATAAGAATTGACCCCAAGTGGTGACAGAGCACACTGCCCATCAGTATAACTGGTGTCACAATTAAGCTTTCTGGGCCAGTGCTAAAGGGCTCCCCTACATCTGATCCAGTCGCTCATTCCTCGGGGGCTGCAGTTGATTGTCACCTGACTAATTGAAATTCTGCTGCAATGCTGGCTGCTGTTAGAATCCTGACATCATGGCTTGTTCTATCAGACTAGCAGATAGCGTCTAGGTCATTCCAAACGCGGCTGAAGTAAGTTACTATGAGACTCATCCCTATAATACCTGAAGGGTTCAGAGCACCGGAGTCAGGAAGGATATCAATCTTTCCTTTTTCATCAGGGACTGCCTGCCTCGCAGAGTGCCGCACGTCTCCTTTGTGACTCGGGAGGTTCAACTGTCATTGTGTAGCCTCTCTCTTCGCGGAAAACACTTTATCTCGGAGAGCCAATCGTGGCAGAAATCATGTTTTATTTAAAACGCCTCCTTGCATTTTTATTGAGAAGGATCACAGAAAACAGAACGTTTGAAAAGTCCACCACAGAGAATAAAGGGAGAGGTGGGGGCAGGGAAAAGCTTCTTTCGAAACAAGTCGTGAAAGATGATTTTCTCAAACGGTTTGGAATTTGTCCATAATTTATGTTGATTCCTTTTCTGTTTTGTTTTGCTGGATGCTGATGCACTGAAGTTGAATGTGGATGGGCACATACGCACAAATACACACTATACAGCTGTTGTGAGCTTCTGTTCAATTATGGCTTCATGTTCAATCAAATGATCTGTCAATAAGCATTAACGCTTATGACTTTTCACACACTCAGCTTTCCCAGTTGGGCAGCTGAGGAGGAAAAGGAAGAGGAGGGGCCAGAACTCAGTGGCTGAAACATGATTGGATGGAGATAAATGACAGATGGTATAGAGTTGTGCCTAAAGGAATCAGGTGCAAATGGAAAAGTGATCACTTCAAATCTCTTTATTCCATAAACTGCCTTCGCCGAGCCAATCTGTCTCTCGGCCTCAGCACTTTCCCATCTTGTAATATGATCAGTAATACGGGATTACCTTTAGCAATGTGGGGAGGGAAATTATTTGGGTTTACATTTAATGGTTCACACCTTCTGAAGCAATAAGCAAACTGAAGCACAGCTAAATTGTATTTCTCCAGATTTTGTGAAGCAGTTCTCCAAGCAAAGGGTGTGCACCCAAAATGCAGAAAATAGTGCACAAAACCGCATTGTATTTGGATAAATTGCTTGGAAAAATAATAGGCCGGGCAAAATTGTATACAAAATTGCATGTGCTTTGAGAAATACACACAGTTTGAATTTTCGTGCGAACTTTAAATATGGCAAAGTGATGCAGAAAAGGGGTGAACTGAGATTAGAGCCAAAATTAGAGGTGAGACATAACAACCAGGAACTATGATAGATAGGAAATTAGATGTAAAGCTAAGTGGAAAAAGTAAACAGCATTTGAAAGGACAGATGGTCCAACAAGGACTGAGGAACATTGGTGTTGTCATCATTAACTATACCAATAATTTTATTTAAATCTTATCCTATTGTATTAACTCCCCACTTTAAGGCAACACAATTAACTTTATGATTAATGAATGGATATTATCTCACCTATGACACCCCAAGGATCATAAAAAGGGGATTAATTTCAGCCAATTTTGTGTGTGTGTGTGTGTATACACACACACACACACACACACACACACACACACACACACACACATATATATATATATATATATATATATATATATATATATATATATTCCCCAATGAACATCTTTGAAGCAACTGTGTTTCAAGGGGCAGGAGTCCTGACAAAAGGCTTCAAAGAGGATTTCCTGCTAGACAGAGTGCAGTAATAATAAACTCTAAGGACCTGGAAGAAATGGGAATTCTGCACTTTGTGACCAATTTAATTTATATTACTCAGAGTTTGAAAACCTAACCAGGCTTGCTATTGAACTGAAACTTCAAATCCACACTGTGCCTTTTTAATAGACCATATGTTCACATTTGCCTAGGAAGCCGTGGGAGAAGAAAGTGATGCTTCTCCTTAACAGCTGTGCTTATCTTTCGTTGACCACATCTACACCATACATTTAAAGCACGAGAAGACCATTTTGAACAGCCATGGCTCTCCCCCCCCCCAAAGAATTCTGGGACCTGTAGCATGCTGAGAGGTCTTAGGAGACTCTCATCTGTCTCAAAGAGCTACAATTTTCAAACAATCAATCCTTCTTCCCAGTAAACCTTGGGAATGGTAGCTCTGGGGAAGAGGGTCTCCTAACAACTCAACCAAATGGAGGTTCCTGATCACAGGGAAGCTTCTGAGTGTGTTCAAGAGAGCTCATTTACAAGCCCCCTTCAGACACTGCCACTCAATGCGCAAAGACCAGGGGTGGAACCAGTGCAAGACTGGTGCCCATGGTCCCACAACTACAAGACATTTTCATGTCCCTGAAGAGAGCTATTATCTGTTCCCAAATCAAACCCTCCAATGTGCTCCCAATCAAAATTCTCAGAACTCAAATTCTGTGTTCAAAGTAAGTACCTTGGCCAGGGGCGGAGGAAGCCTCCTCGCTACCCGGGGCGGTGAACGGAGGCACCCCCTGGGGGCGGGGCATCATGACGTTGCATCGGGACGTCACAATGCAATGTCACGACGGACTGCAGGCAGGCCCCGGATGGGCTGCGGGGTGGAGCGTACTCACTCCGCGGCTTGCTCGGGGCCCACCGGCGGGGTGGGGCGGGGCGGGGCTGGCCCAAGTGTCAACCCCCTCCCCTGGAACCTGGGGTGGCCCACCCCCTCACAACACCACTGACCTTGCCCTATGTCCATTTGTGAAATTCTTATGAATATAAACTATTCCATGAAAATGTAAACATAAATATGATGGCTTTACACAGCACCCACACCCCCAACCTGAGGTTCCAGTCCTGTTGCTGAGTGGAGAATTTAATTCATTGCTTCTCCAGTGGAGGAGTCAACTCCCACAGGTTTCCTGTGGGGAACATGTTGTTGAAGCAGACCCTGCCTACCTCCCCACCCAATGCCCCACCCAAAGACAGCTCTGAATCACTCCGGGTGGTCCAACTTGACCTGGGACAATCCTGGGCTGTCACCACCTGACTTGGCCAAAGTCCAGATCCCACTCAAAAATCAGCTCTCTTTGGTTCAGGATTTGGGCTTTCGTCGAATCCGATGCATTAAATATTTTTGCGTGATCCAAGCAAGTGCAAGAATGGCAAAGTCTACTTTATTTTTAAAGTTTAACAGTATAATCATATGCATGTATGCTCAAATGTGCACTGGGTAATTGTGCTTAGAATTGCAGCCTAACCTACCCAGGTGTCAGGGGCTGGGCTGTATCGGAAGAGTGGGGAATGCAATCACAGGAAGATCAGATCCTAACAGAAGAGGAGGGAAAATATTTGCCCTTCCCCTGAATCCAGAGTCTCCAGAAGTAGGGAGACAGGCAGACACAGAAGCTGCTCAGTTGAGAGAGGAGCTACCCAGCTTTGAGATAGTAGCTAAGCAACCAGAAGGGAGGGAGCAGCTGGGTGATACATCAATAGAGAGTGGGGAAAACCCCCCTCCCCCCAACTCAGAGGTATGAGCGTGTCAGAGAACAAAGGAAATGCACGGGGGGGGGGGAGGGACGTCCCACTGGTGCGCTTCTTGCTGCGGAAGTGAAGGGAAGGAGTCAGAGTGAGCAACTGCTATGCTTGCAGAAAGTTGTTTGTCTGTGCTTGCAATATGATAAAAAGACTACCAGAGGCTACCAGAAGGGAGATGAGAACTCCCGTACTTGACAGCAAGTTAGATTGGATCATGCTCACCTTTATCTTCTCTGATATTCACTGCAAGACAGTGTATATAATTAAGGCTATTCAACTGATTATCGATAATGATCTTTTAGATGGGATTTGCATTGGCAAACAGCATCATAAAGCTTGTCTCAATTGCCAATCTCTCCACCATAAAGTGGTCTTTGGTAAACGTCAGCACTGAAACAGACAAACATTTTGAAGACAATATGAAGATACATACACTAAGTATTAGTATTGTCTACTCCCTTTGTCATAGGGAGTTAGCAACATGCAGTGCTATTTTTCTAGAAAAAGATGTGCCAGAATTCATCATGAACACCAACCTCTTTCTCTTAGAATGACAATGATGCCCACCTGAGAGGTACCAGAACTCAGTTCCACAGAGTTACAGCTGAAAAAAGCCTGGCAACATGGTACCCTTGAGGTGCTGCTGGACTGTAACTTCCACTTGCCCTGCTTTCTAGGGTTGGTGGTGACTGAAGACCAACAACAGCTGCATTGCACCATTTTGGCTAACTTTCCCCCAGGGAGTCATAGCAAATGCTGAAAGCTATACTCAGAATGTCCAGTACAGCTAAGGTTGCCATATTTTGGAAAGTGAAAACCGGACAAAATTTTGTTGACCTTTTTTCTTGGGGGGGGGGTCAAAGTTTTTACTTACAACATGGGTTGCCATACATTTGGGTTCCCCCGGACATTAGAGTGGATGTTAAAAATTCTGCCCAGATGCCATTTTCGAGATCAAAATCCTTGCGATGTCCGGAATTTTCCGAACGTATGTCAGCCCTAGTACAGCCGTTGCTGCAGAGAAAGACAAAGTAGACTTTATTAGCAGTGCTATTTTCCTAGAAAAAGAGGTGCCGGAACTCATTCTCTTATAATGGCAATGGCGCCCACCTGAGAGGTGCCGGAACTGAATTCCGGTAAGTTCAAACTAAAGGGGGGGGGAGCCCTGCTTATTAGCTAATTTGTATGACTGCTGTGTGGAACAGTTTCAGAAATTTATAGCTTTTTCAAATAACTTCAGATGAACTGTGTTCTTCCTTTGGCGCAGAACATAAAAGAAATGGACTTATCTACTGTGGGAGTGTTTCTGAATTTTGATGAAATATGATCCAAGGTCTCAGCCATGTAAATGATTGCTTCGTGTACTTTTACTTAAAAGTTCCAAATGACTTTGCGTTTTATACATTTGACCAGAAAAATAAGGTCTGCAACTATTTAATCCATGTGTCATCACCCATCACCTTAATCTCTTTCTATCAGGTTCAAAAGAACATCTTACTGTGGAAAGGAATATTCTTATGACAGGTCATCAACTGAAGTTTTTATCTTGTGCTCCCAAGATTTTGTCAAGCTGACTTTACATTCATTCATTCTTGGTAGCTGTGTGAGATGCTTGAAGGCACAAACTTATTTTTCTCACTTTAAACTCCTGTTGACTTACTCCCCTATGAACTGCACCCTGATTCCACCACCCAGTTGCTTTCAGAACAAACATCAGCTGTTATGAATCATGGTTCCCCGTGGTTTTTCCTGAAATGTTTTGTTAAAAGTAACAATGCAAAACCTCTCATCTCACTTCTACAAGTGCCCACATAGTGTTTGCTCTGCACTTGCAAAGAATCAATCCTTTGGCAGCACCAAATCTCTGGAACTCCCTGTTCCTTGATATCATGCAGGCAGCTTTGTCGCATTGTTTCCAATGCCAGCTAAAATATTTGCTTAGGCAAGTCTACCCAGATGTGTAATTTTATTATGTATTCTTGTTTTAAGGTTGTTGGTTTTATCTGTATTTTGATAATGTCATTATGTCTATTAACAATATTTTTAATGAATATGTTATAGTACTGTTTTATATAGTAAGCTGCTTATTCATTTATATTATTATTCAGAAGGATATAAATCTTGCTAAATGAAAACTGGAACAGATTTGTCGCTGGCAGGTGCATGTCAACATAGACAAATCTTATATAAAGTTATTTCTTTGAGAGCCAGTGTGATGTAGTGGTTAAGAGCGGTAGACTCATAATCTGGTGAACCGGGTTCGCTTCCCTGCTCCTCCACATGCAGCTGCTGGGTGACCTCGGGCTAGTCACATTTCTTTGAAGTCTCTCAGCCCCACTCACCTCACAGAGTGTTGTGGGGGAGGAAGGGAAAGGAGAATGTTAGCTGCTTTGAGACACTTTCGGGTAGTGATAAAGCAGGATATCAAATCCAAACTCCTCCTCCTTCTCTTCTTCTTCTTCTTCTTCATCTTCTTCTTCTTCCTTTTTGAACGGATCCAGAGGCAGAGCTAGCTGCTCTGGCACCCTGAGAGGCACACATGCTATGCATCCAGGGGTGGGGCTAGCTGCCCGTGGGGGCAGGGCAACCGTCCCAGGGGGTGCCACCTGCAGCGAACGTCCCAGGGGGGCGATGTCACCCCCCCTCAGTGATGACACCTGAACAGACACCTGCCAGTTCATAACACTGATGAGTTCTGTATTTGCACAGATTCATTGCAGTGCAGGGTTGGAATTTTATGTTTTTTATTTTGCAGTTGTGGTCATCAGTAACCAGTTGGTCAGATGCATCAGGGAGGAGCTGGTTCTCAAAAGTACATATCTTTTCAACTGCTAAGCTGTCAGGTTGATTTAGTGTTAATCACATGTTCATCAGGTTTGTATTAGGATAATAAGAATATACACACCTGTATGTTAATGCATGGCGATGTATTTTTTTTTCTTTTTTATTTTTTTAATCAATTTTTTTTATTGGTATTTCCAAATTCTATAACACTAACATATTTTCTTCATTTTAACACATATAAACACACATAAACACATTAAGTGTATTTTTTGTTTTCTTTTTCATTCTCACTCATTTTTCCCTTCTTTCTTTTTTTTCTCATGCCAGCTTTTTATAAACAAAATTCTCTTAATAAAAGAGAAAGTGTGACTTTCATTTAGATTGACCCATGACTCATGTCACATGGGGGGCCATATGACATAAGGGGAGTGTCCAAAACAGGAAAATCTTAACACTTTTTTACCATTACAGTGGTACCTCTAGTTACAAACTTAATTTGTTCCGGAGGTCCATTCTTAACCTGAAACCGTTCTTAACCTGAGGTACCACTTTAGCTCATGGGGCCTCCCACTGCCACTGTGCTGTTGTGCAATTTCTGTTCTCATCCTGAGGTAAAGTTCTAAACCCGAGGTACTACTTCCGGGTTAGCGGAATCTGTAACCCAAAGTGTTTGTAACCTGAGGTGTCTGTAACCTGAGGTACCACTGTATACATGGTGATTGTGGCCTCATGCCTACCTAAGAAACAAAGCATTAATGCTCACTTGTCTCTCCCCACACCATGCAATTCATTGCCTCTCAACTGAATCAATAATAATAATAATAATAAGGTTGTTGGCATCCATCTGTCTTGAGAGACAATGGAGTGTCCTTCTGGGGGTGAAGTCAAACCACTGTCTTAGTGGCACTGAAGTGACCTTTCCAGGGCTCAAGTTTCTGGAGGTCCTGGGCTGCCCAGACAACAAGCCTCATTGATGTGGTCCAAAGGAAAACAGAGCAATATATTTGCCAGCTTGGCTGCAGGAGTTGCTGAAGTCCAGTTCAGGAGGAGTTGCTGCACCTCTCAACTCTGTGCAAAGGTGGTTTGAATTCGGGTGACCACCTTGAATGCTTTAGTTTTGAAATTACAAAAGCAAGTGAATTCAGCACCACCACTTCTGTGGACAGCATTTCCATTTAGCTTGCCACTACAATAGAATCATAGAATCATAGAGTTGGAAGAGACCACAAGGGCCATCCAGTCCAACCCCCTGCCAAGCAAGAAACACCATCAAAGCATTCCTGACAGGTGGCTGTCAAGCCTCTGCTTAAAGACCTCCAAAGAAGGAGACTCTTCCACCCTCCTTGGCAGCAAATTCCACTGTCGAACAGCTCTTACTGTCAGGAAGTTCTTCCTAATGTTTAGGTGGAATCTTCTTTCTTGTAGTTTGAATCCATTGCTCCATGTCCTCTTCTCAGGAGCAGTAGAAAACAACTTTTCTCCTTCCTCTATATGATATCCTTTTATATATTTGAACATGGCTATCATATCACCCCTTAACCTTCTCTTCTCCAGGCTAAACATACCCAGCTCCCTATACATGCCTGCCATTTTCAAATTCCTTGCCCCTCCTTGCCCCTCCTTCTTCTGGAAGGGGAAGAAACACAAATTGGTTTTCACTGCAGGAATTTCCAGCATGTTCTTATCGTTTCGGTAATTTGATCTCATTAACTTCCTCTATATTTACTCGGAGACTATATTAGAAAAGAGGCTACAGTGGCCTAGCGATGGTATCACAACGACGGTTTAAATATTTCATGTCTTCCTTGACGGCAGGCAGCGTATAAGTACATTCATTAATGTCAGAATTATTCTGTTTTGATCAGATCAAAGATTCTATCGCACATCCCCAGCTATTGTTTTTCATTACTTGAGGACAAATTATAAAAAGGGCATTTCTTTTGGTGATCAATCATATGTGTTAGACAAATATATTCTAACACTACAGAAATTCTATTTTCAAGATTCTAGAACAGCCACAAAAGAATCTGCTTTTCTTCATATGCCTTTGTATACACGGAAAGCCAGGGAGATATTCAGTTGAGCAAATACAGACCCTATACTTCTCACATAGGAATCTGACAATGCAATTCTATGCAGCCCTATCTGGCATATTGAATTGAATGGGACTTACTCCTAGACAAGTTTGCATGGGATTTGCGCCTTAGGCTGTGATTCTTCACACACATAACTGGAATAAGTTGGACTTCTGAGTAGTTGTGTATAGGATTGTTCTGTTAGTGACTATGAGTTGTATCCAACAAAGTTCTATTTGAAGTAAACCCATTGGAATTGATAGATGTAAGTTAGCTGTGTTAATTAATTTCAGTGGGTCTACTCTAAGTATGATTTACATTAGATACAACCCTACGGGTTGAGATATTGGGTTGTATCCAACAGTAGCATTCAATTGACATTGATGCTTCCATCAGTGGAATGGAGAGGAAAGAAAATTTTGGCGATTACCCTCTGCTACCCCCATACCCACACCAAAACTGCTTAAGGGAAGTCTAGAACAGATTTAGGGGAGCGCAGGGGGATGGGAAATGGTTGAACACTACTTCCCTCCCCATCCCACAAATGGGAATCTTAATGTCAGTTGAGAACCACTGTTAGACAATCCTACATTCCTGCTTTTAAGAACTGTGCTGAAAATGCTTTTGTTTTGCTTGTTTCAATTGTTTTTCTCTTCCTTCAGAAGCAGATTTCCTAAATAATTGCACAAATAAGTGCACACATGGTGTAAAATGTAAAAAAAAAAAGCAAAAATAAGATCAATTTCAATATTTCGTGTAAATGCTATTGACGTGGCAGTACCATGACATGAAAGTCCATGTTAGCATTAATGTGTAATACTTCCGTCAAGATAATCTCTGACACAATCTCTTTAGGCTTTTGACCCCCTCCTTAATTAGTGCCTTCCTTCTCACTGTTCAAAGCAGATTAGTGCCAGTCTCCTGTTAGGGAACTCAGGGAAGGAAGTTGACTCAAAGAGCTTTTAGGCATCCTGGGATGTTGCATTGAGAGAGAAAAGCAGAAGAACAGCAGAGGTAAAAAAAAAAAAGCAGAACACAGACAAACATAGGTAGATAAGGGTGAATGGACTGCGGAATCTGATCAACAGCTCAGATAACAAGAATAATGTCACTGTGAAGCAAAGAGGGGGAGAAAGTAGAAAGCACTGGGGGGGGGGAAATATCCTAGATCTGGACAGTGGTAGTTAATCTCAAGGGCTGAGCTGAAACAAGGGTTACTTTTCATGAAAAGCTTCTCTGAAATGCAGAGAACTGTAATTTTTGGGAGCTGGCGGTGGTTCAAAATGGCGGGATGCTGTTTATCCATTCAGAGAAATGGAAGAAGGCATAATAACATTGCAAAATCTGATTGGCTCCCAGCTGAAGTGACTTCATCACACTGCCTATATGACTGGCTAGGATCACCTCAACAACACCAAAAAGGTCCTGTTTTGCTTTCAATTTTGACAAAGGCGGAATGATGGAGTTGTGAACAAGCAATGGAGAGAACAACACAACGGACTTTTTGTACAAACATAACCTACCCCTTTGGCTTGAATATTTTCTAGGTGAATATTTTGCCTAAATTTTTCATTCAAATGCCCCTTTCAGACAGAGGAAACTTACTAACTTATTAACGGTCCATTTATTCAGCCCCCTCATTTCTTATATTTCTCTGTGCTGTTTGGACTACATGCAAAACATTCCTTCAGTTTCTAGAGTAGCTAAAAGAAAAGAAGCTACTGAAAAGAAAAACCACTTTATCATTTTTAATTCTATTATTTCAAACGGCCAGTGCAGGTTTCGGCATAAACAAGGTCAGAGTCATTAATGACGTTCAGACCTAGTGTACATGTTCATGGCGAGACCTTTAGTCCTCACAATTAACTTTGAAGATCACACTATAGTCATAATAATAATAATAATTTATTATTTATACCCCGCCCATCTGGCTGGATTTCCCCAGCCACTCTGGGTGGCTTCCAACAAAAGATTTAAAATACATTAAAACATCAGTCATTAAAAACTTCCCTAAACAGGGCTGGCTTCAGATGTCTTCTAAATGTCAGATAGTTGTTTATTTCTTTGACACCTGATGGGCGGGCGCCACTACCAAGAAGGCCCTATGCCCGGTTTCATTAAATACAGCAGCTAGACTGGTGACTGGGAGTGGCCACCAGGACCATAACACCAGTCCTAAAGGATCTGCACTGGCTTCCAGTACAGCTCTGAGCACAATTCATTGTTGGTGCTGACCTTTAAAGCCCTAAACAACCTTGGCCATGTATACCTGCAGGAGTGTCTCCACCCACATCGTCCAGCCCAGACACTGAGGTCCAGTTCCAAGGACCTTCTGGTGGTTCCCTCACTGTGAGAAGTGAAGTTACAGGGAACCAGGCAGAGGGCCTTCTTGGTAGTGGCACCCACCCTGTGGAACACCCTCCCATCCATAGTTGTCAACTTTCGGATTTGAAAATAAGGGATTTTTTCAAACTTTCGGATTTGAAAATAAGGGATGCTGTGAGGGCGGTGCAATGGCACCAAGTAGCCTCGCCACCCTGCGCTCCAGAGGCTGCGCACGAACGGGTGAGTGAAAGAGCGAGCGCATAGACGGCAGGCAGGCTGACTGTCTGGTTGGGCGTGAGGGTCTAGCTGCACAAGACATGCAAGCTCCGCCCCCAGTCGGTCTCAGACTCCTTATTGGCAGCCGAGGAACGCAGCTGAGGAGCCTCCCTGGCCGGCAGGGAGGGAGAGGAGCTGCTTCCTTTGAAATCCAGGAAATTTAAGGGATATCAACAATCCGGGATAGCAGCGGGAAACAGCATTGGAATAAGGGAGTTTCCCGCAAAAAAAGGGAGGGTTGACAGCTATGCTCCCATCAGATGTCTAGGAGTTAAACAACTATACGACTTTTGGAAGACATCTGAAGGCAGCCCTGTATAGGGAAGTTTTTAATGTTTGACTTTTTTATTTACGCTTTTATATTTGTTGGAGACTGCACAGAGTGGCTGGGGCAACCCAGTCAGATGAGTGGGATACAAATAATAAAATGATGATGATGATGATGATGATGATGATGTTCCACCCTGTGCTAAAGGAAAAGAGCTTTCTTCCCAAGCAGGCGGCTCTTTTCCTTTAGCATAACATCTCAGTCTCTCTCACTCACAATGCATCTTTCATCAAAGCCTTTGCAATCCCCATGCTCAGTCTCAAACACTTCCACGCTGCTTTCTGCAGAGACCCTTCGGTTTGACACGTGACCCAATCAGATCTGTTTTGCGAAAGCAGGCTGCTGCGAGCCAGGAAGAAATGAGAAATCGGAGAAGACCACAAAGCAGCCTGTGAGGCGCTGGCTGGAAAACTCACTCATTAGTGCACTGCAAGCCTCCAGTTCTGCAATCAGATCCACTAGCCTGGCTTTTTTGTTTTCAGTTGGAGTCCACTAACCTGAATATTAAATTCCAAAAGCACAGCAAAATTGCCTCTCTCTTTCTTTTTATTCAGTGCTTGATATGATACAGAGCTGCCTAATAGATCACTGTCGATGGCTTGAAATGTGACTGCATTTACTAGCATACAGAACAAAAATTACCTGTCTAGACACAGGTTGTTTTCTTTGCTGGTGTGCTATTTTCTTTGTTTTCTTGATCATTTCTTCTACTGCCTGAGTATAATCAGCTTAGAGCAGGGATGGGGAATCTGTGGCCCTCAGGGGTTCTTGGACTCAAGCTATTGTCAGCCAAAGTCATCTTGGGATGATGGGAGATGGAACTGAACATCTAGAAGGCCATAGGTTCTACATCAGGGGTCAGCAACGTGCGGCCCATGGGCCAGATGCAGCCCACGAAGACTATTTTACTGGCCCACAAGCCACCACTGAACTGAGCCGCCCACTCTGTGAGTCCCCTGCGTGCTGCACTAAAGCAGTGCAGTGCGGCATGACGACTCACCAAGCAGCATCGGAAATTATGTCTACGCACGCACAGATATCAGAAACTGCATCTGTGCATGTCTAGATCATAGCTGTCAACCCTCCCTTTTTTTGCAGGAAACTCCCTTATTCCAATGCCGTTTCCCGCTGCTATCCCGGATTGTTGATATCCCTTAAATTTCCAGGATTTCAAAGGAAGCAGCTCCTCTCCCTCCCTGCTGGCCAGGGAGGCTCCTCAGCTGCGTTGCTCAGCTGCCAATAAGGAGTCTGAGACCGACTGGGGGCGGAGCTTGCATGCCTTGTGCAGCCAGACCCTCACGCCCAACCAGACAGACAGCCTGCCTGCCATCTACGTGCTCGCTCTTTCGCTCACCCGTTGGCGCGCAGCCTCTGGAGCGCAGGGTGGCGAGGCTACTTGGTGCCATTGCAGCGCCCTCACGGCATCCCTTATTTTCAAATCCGAAAGTTTTGAAAAATCCCTTATTTTCAAATCCGAAAGTTGACAGCTATGCTGAAAATCGCTTCTGCACAGGCACGATTTTCAGTGTCTGGGCATGGGCAGAAGCAATTTCCAGCCCCGCGGACTTGAGCAGACGTGATTTCCAGCATTGCGCTGTGCCAGTCTGGCCCACGGAGGATTTCGATTTCCATGGGAGTGATCCAGCCCATGGCCGGTAAACCTTGCTGACCCCGTTCTACATGCTTGCCTGAGCCTTTATAGCTAGGGCTTATAACAGTGGTGTGTGGTTAGTGGACTAGGGGGGGGGCTAGCCTAGTCCCCTTTATGTTCCCCCTGACAACTTCTTCTCAAATCCTGGGAAGCTTCTGCTCCAACTCAGACACACGTTAAGTCAATAATGAACTGGGATAGCAGGCGGAAGGTTTAAATGAAGACAAGCTGCCCCTCAAGGGTTTCGAAGTTTTTTTTGTTTAACTCACAGTGAATGCATTATTCAAAACCATCACAACCGCACCAGCCTTCTGTTGAGTTTTTTTTAGTTTAAAGAAGACTGGGTTTTGATGCCATTTTAAGTTTTCTGATCGCATCAGTGACATGTTACAGCCTTCTTTTCAAGATAGTCAAGGATTATCACCAGCTGTTAAGACTTTGCTCACTGTATTGACTCTGAGTCAGCTGAAGCTCAGTTAAGCGTTTTCAGAATTTCATTTTTCCTGTCTACCGGAACATCAACCCCCCCCCCCTTTATTGGTACTATTTAGAAATATTATGTGTCTATGTTGTATAAACTCCTTCCTGTTTTCTGAAATGTTCTTTTATATAAAGATTCGGTGTGGTGTAATGGTTAGACTAAGACCTGGGAGACTAGGGTCCATAATCCTCACTCAGCCATAAGCTAACTGGGTGACATTGGTCCAGTCACAGTCTCTTAGTCTAACCTACCTCACAGGGTGCTTGTGAGAACTATGTGTGTCATTTTGAGGTCCTTGAAGGAAAGGTTGGATATAAACGTAAAACTAAATAAAGTATTTACCATATTTTTAGCTCCATAAGGCACACTTTTTTCCTCCTAAAAAGTAAGGGGAAATGTCTGTGCATCTTATGGAGTGAATGTGTGGTCCCTGGAGCTGAACTGCCCAGGGGCAAAAGCAGAGCGTGCTTTTTTTAAAAAAAGAGAGAGAGAGAGAGAAGGGGGTGTTGAAAGGAAGCCCGCTGAGCAGCTGCTCAGCAAACGATTGGGAGAGAGATAAGGGAGAGAGATTCCAGCCCCGCCCCCTTGCAGAGGGAGGCTGTTTCCCCAGCGACTTGTGACTGGCTGATTAGATTATCTGTCTGGAAACTGTAGAAATGGCTTCGTGAAGCTGCAGAACTGTGAGTTAAACCCCATAAAACAGGGTTTTTTCCCTTTGCAAAGTAAGCTCAACAACTTTGAGCTGATCCTCAAAAAATGGGGCTTTTCTACTTTGCAAAAGAAGCTACAGAAATTTGAGCTGATCCTCAACAAAATGGGACTTTCCCCCTCTAAAAACTAGGTGCGTCCTATGGTCAGGTGTGCCTTATAGAGCGAAAAAGGTATAATAGCTCTTTTATTATATACTTTTGTTAGCGGTTGTGCTTGATACATTTTGGGGTGACATATATGACTGTTTTCAACCGGTATTGAAATGGGGAAAACGAGACTTAACTGAAACTGAAAGAAACGAGCAATGACAGATGCACCCAACCATAGGTAAAAGTAATCAGGGAAAGGATATTCCTTTATTTCCCTTCTGTGCTCTTATGCTCTGATGCAAACTTTCCAGATGTAGCAAAAAATTATGGCAGCCCACCATTGCAGCCCGCCTGTCTGACATCTTAGAGTTGAGATGGCAATTACAATGTTCCCATGAGAAAAACAACAGCAACGTAAGAGTACTTAATTTGCATTTGGTATCAAAATTGCCACCTCTCTCACATTTTGTAAATGTGTTAATTATCTTTGCTTCTCTCCTTCTAAGTAAAATTCAGGTAGAAAAGTTGAAGTCATGTGTGAGTTCTCTCTCTCTCTCTCTCTCCTAAGTTACTTCTTGGTTTGCTCACATATCAAACCTGAAAAATGAGGGGGGGGGGGGAATATCTTCCAGAAGTACAGTGGTACCTTGGTTCTCAAACTTATTCCATTCCAGAAGTCCATTGCAAAACCAAAGCATTCCAAAACCAAGGCATGCTTTCCCATAGAAAGTAATGCCAAATGGATTAATCCGTTTCAGACTTTTTTAAAAAAACTTCTAAAACAGTAATTTAACATGAATTTTACTAACAAGACCATTGAATCATAAAATGAAAGCAATAAACAATCTACTGCAGTCACACAATCATTCAATCAGTAGCTGAACTGGATTCAACACAGTCACACAAAATAAAAGAGCCACAAAAACAAACACAAAATAAATAGGAAAAACAGACAGACCTCAGCGTAACACTCAAAACGGAAGTATGGCACTCAAATCAGAAGCATAACACTAAAAACGGAGCATGTTTGGTTTCTGAAAAAAGTTCACAAACTGGAACACTTACTTCCGTGTTTGCAGTGTTTGGGTTCCAAGTTGTTTGAGTACCAAGGCATTTGAGAACTAAGGTACCACTGTATATACTTACTTGCACTTATCCACCAATAGCCAGGCTATCTCATGAGGCCTTTTCACACAAGGCTGAAGCAGATAAGCAAACCATTCTGATTGGTTCTTACTTTCTAATCACTCAAGATCGGGACATCAGTTTTGTTGGCTAGTCTTTAGCTCCCTCCCTGCTTTTCCCAATCCTACCCTTTTCTCTCTTTTTGTTATTGTGGAAGAGGGCACAAGTCTTCCAGCTCATGGCCATATATCAAATTGATGTTTCAATTTCTGCTGTCTTCAGCCAATATTTATGGTCTTTTCAACTCTTAATCCAAAGCGTTACACTCTATGGCTCTCTAGTGGTAAACATGTGCCTGGACTGAACATGAGAACACACACAATTTCTTAGTTTGTCATTTCCTCAAGGCTAAATTTCTCGTTTTGCCATTTTTAAAAACTGTGACAATCTCTTCCCATTGGTTTTAACTGACTTGCAGCACACCTTCAGGCTTATAATCCACTGAGGGATAATAAACCTTTGTTTAAGCTATACCACATCCAATTACAGGTGGAGTTAGGGATTTTTTTTCTCCAGACGGAACTCAACGGAACTCAGTTCTGGCACCTCTCAGGTGGGCGCCATTGCCATTATAAGAGAACAAGGGAGGCATTCATTGTGAGTTCCGGCACCTCATTTTCTAGAAAAATAGCATTGGGTGGAGTTAACATGAGAAGTCCATACAAAAAAAGTTTCCCTTTGCATAGAAAACTGGGTGTCTGATGCCTAGTCTTTTTAAATTTAATAATTTAATAATTTTTTTAAAACAAATAAATAAGAATAAAAATGTGCACCCCGCCCCCGAGACCATTCCACCGTAACTATCCAACCTCCCAAAATTTCAACACCTCTTGCAGTCGTTGGACTGCCTAGTCATCTGTGTGAGGGAAGTACCTTGTGATGAATGACCATTCAAGTCAATGAATAAATGGACATAAATCTGACATCAGGAATCACAAGACAGAGAAACCAGTAGGAGAACACTTCAATCTCCCAGGACACTCTATACAAGATCTCAAAGTAGCTGTCTTTGAGAGGAAATTCCTTTGAAATGAATTTCAGAAATAGACTGGAAAGAGAAGTTGCTGAATTGCAACTCATTACCAAGCTTAAAACCATGGAGAGACCTGGTCTGAACAAAGACATTGGATTCTTATCTCATTATACACGACAAAGCTATTTTTAACCTTCTCACCCCTTGCTTTTTCCTGTAAGACTAATTGCAGTCGTTAACAGTCATCAACAGGTTTACCACAGCTATGAGTTTGGCCAAACTGCGAGAGGCAGTGAAGGATAGGCGTGCCTGGCGTGCTCTGGTCCATGGGGTCACGAAGAGTCAGACACGACTGAACAACTGAACAACAACAACAATCAGCCTATCACCCATTCCCACCACCCCTCTGAGTAATACCCTTCCCCACCCTCTCACTATATATAAGGGTCTGGTGACTTCTGTTTCAGTGTATCTGAAGAAGTGTGCATGCACACGAAAGCTCATACCAAGAACAAACTTAGTTGGTCTCTAAGTGCTACTGGAAGGAATTTTTTTATTTTTTCCCGACTATGACAGACCAACACGGCTACCTACCTGTAACAATCAAGTCAATGTGAGCCTCACCTAAAGTTGGAAGTGGTGCATCATAAGGCTGCTTGCAAGTAAGAGGAAATCCTGATTGTCTCACAATCCCTCCTTGCATGAAGGACTGCTGCTCATGCCTAGCTGGCACATGGGTTAGTGGGCTAGCCTGCTTGATCCAATGTTTTATGGTGGTAAGGGCTCTGGTGAGCATGTGGTCAACCTGCAGGCCACATGTGGCCCTCAGTGGCCTTTACGGTGGCCCCTGCACTTTGTGCAGCTAGACCCTCATGCCCAACCAGACAGCCAGCCTGCCTGCCATCTATGCGCTTGCTCTTTCGCTCACCTGTTTGCGCACAGCCTCTGGAGCGCAGGGTGGCGAGGCTACTTGGTGCCATTGCACCGCCCTCGCAGCATCCCTTATTTTCAAATCCGAAAGTTGACAGCTATGCCACCAGCCCAGGCCTGCCTTGTCACTGAATCAGCCATGCCCACTGGTGCAAAGTCCTTGCTGCCCACCTAATACTGCAAGGGCAAACAGATTGCCCCCTAATAACTCTGAAGAAGAAAGAAATGCCATTAAGTTGAATTGAAATTCTTTAACGTTAGCGTTGTGTTTTCGGTACACAAATATAGGCTTGTAGGACACACACACACACACACACACACACACACACACACACACACTCAGTGACTTGGGATAAGGTATTTAATTAGTATTTCCTCCTTCAAGGTTAAATTGATGATTTAAATAATAATAATACTCAAAATGCCTATGCCACATATTTAAGAAGCATAATATCAACATGCTATTAACCTCGATGCACACAATAAACTAAAAATGCTCTAGTGAACAATTAGGAATGTTGTATTTGTCATACACAGAACGATATTTCCGTGAATGTAAAGTTGTTGTTGTTGTTGTTGTTGTTGTTGTTGTTGTTTTTTGCTAATTCTCTGAATTGTATGATTTCCCTAGAAACAGTCCCTTTGTGAGCTCATCTGACTAATTAATAAACAAGTCCTTTTGATTCCAGCAAAGATGTTCTTAGAATTACTCCTTGATGTTCAAGGCTCATTCCCAGGATTCTGATTCCTCAAATTACACATTGGATATAGTCAAAATCAATTTATTTACATACAACATTTTCTACAAATATGGTCAGAATGGTTCATATAAGCAACAAACAGTCTGCATCATTATATCGCTACAACATAACACTAAAAAAACCCACCAAATTATAAGTTCATTTAACATACAACAGCATTCATGTGAGCATAAAGCCCATCAATAGATCAATAAAAATACCCAATACCTTCACATCAAAAAGAAACAAAAATGTTGCTGACATTAGTACCAAGCATCACCCCATCTTTTAAGCATCATCATCATCATTTTATTTGTATGCCGCCTTTCCATAGTTGAAACTATGCTCAAGGCGCTCACAACGTGACAAGATTTACATAATTACAGACATAACAGAAGTCATAAACAATAAATAAATCACATCAAAAAGTACACAACCTAATGGAAACAATTTCCACATAAACCATAAGATCTAAAACTAAAGATACAACAATAATATCGATAACAGCAACAACTCTCTCAACAATACTCCACTCCAATAATCTGTTCAACAGCCTCAGCTTTTGTAGCTGGAGTCAGTCCGCACTCCACTCTCCCAGGCCAGATGGGAAAAGGCCCAATAAGGCAGGGTGCAGGTCTTCCGGGGCTCACAGCCAAGATGGTCTCATTTAAAACAACACAGATAAAAATTAAAAACAATTTAAAAGAGGAGTCCTCAGTGCTAAGCAGCAGCCACAGTCCTTGTGAAGCCTGTCAGGCCTCGCCCCAAGCCAGGTGGAAAGAGGCAAGGGTGGGGCCCTTCAGGCCCTCAGGAGGCAGTCAACCCCAAAGGCCAGAAAGCCCCCAGTGTCAGGAACATGGCCCCCCCCAGGACCCAGCAGAAGGGTTAAACTTCAGAGCTAACAGCCCACAGGCTGACTTTTCAGATGAGGGAGAAGAGCTAGATTCTAAAGTTGACAGCCCATGGCCCTTCCTTCACAAGGTAGACACTCCTAGTTCAGATGAAGAGGGAGAGTTGGAAGGTGGCCAAGGCGAGGCCAGGTTGCAAACAGATAAGAGAGGCTCGGAAACTCTATCCACTGACAGTGGGGAAGGGCCAGTCCAAGCTCCCAGTCCTAGGTCTTGACGCTGGGATCGCCGCAAAGAGGAGCGGAAGGGGAGGGGTAGAAATATGAGGTTCTGGCGTCATTCCTGTTGGAGGCCGAATTCTGATTCATATTAGAACATCTATTGCCTCTAAGAGGGAGTGCGAAGCTCCACTCTGTATGTTTATTTCTGTAAATAAAGCTATCTTGAACTAACGGGAGTCTGCTTACTGCTGGTTAGCCAGTTCGTTACCAGGGATCGTTATACCCAGAGTATGTCTGGAAGCAGCTCATTTATGAAAGCTCCCGTGGCTGGAGGATAGGGCAAGGGAAGTGGAAACAGCCAGCCCCTGATGACAAAGAAAGAGTCTCTCTCCAGTGTATCCGGTGAGGTGCTTCTGCCTTGATCCTCCACATGGGAAATGACAGTGACTCCATGGCCAGCTGTGTGGTGGCACCCCTCCTCACCGACTGCTCCTGCCCCTCACAGTTCTTTTAGAGGCAGCTCCCACCTGAAGGCTCTTGGACTTGGAGGGCAGAGCAAGGCAGCTGGGAACAGCCATCCCCGATGGCAAACACTGAGTCTCTCCCCTCCCTTGCCATCAAAGAGCATGGGAGCCGCTGCTCATTTTTTGAGTCAATGGCTTGCCAGTACCATTCATCACAAAACAGTCTACATCATTTCCAACTAGTGGAATAGGGGTGTGTGTGTGTTTGTGTTCCACTTTGCTTTGCACCACTTCAAAGCAGTGTCAAGGTTCAGCTCAAATAGACCTTGGTGCCTCTGCAATTCATTTCAAAAGGGAAGATTACACATCTCTCTTCCCCAACTTCAAATAAAACCCAGCTCCAGTTCATAGGAACTTTGCACACATTTCCCCAACTCAGGAAGAGTGCGGCGGGGGAGAAAAAGATTCCGCAGTAAATAAACACATTATTGTACTTATTTGTATGCAAAGTAACATCTATCACATTACCCCAAGTTATGTCACCATTTTAATCAGCTTCTGTATTTGAGGAACGGTGGCATTGTTGGAAAAACGCTCTGGGTCTGTTATTACTATTATTATGAGCTTGACCAACCCCATCTGCTTACCTCTGCCACCCCAACCCTGCTGGGTCCCCTTCCCATTACATCTCCTCCCAACACCAGTGTGGTGTAGTGGTTAAGAGCGGTAGACTCGTAATCTGGTGAACCGGGTTCGCGTCCCCACTCCTCCACATGCAGCTGCTGGGTGACCTTGGGCTAGTCACACTTCTCTGAAGTCTCTCAGCCCCACTCACCTCAGAGAGTGTTTGTTGTGGGGGAGGAAGGGAAAGGAGAATGTGAGCCGCTTTGAGACTCCTTCGGGTAGTGATAAAGCGGGATATCAAATCCAAACTCTTCTTCTTCAGCTTGCAGCTCACCCAATCTCCCATCCCCTCACAACTTGGCCACCTCCTCTAGATTTTATTTCCTTCATTCCCCTCTCCCCAGCTCATGATGGTGACAGGGAGGCGTGCAGTTTGTGATGCTGTGGGAAGGGAATTAAAAATCCTTCATAGGTTTGTCCCATGGAGCAGAACAAAAGGTAGTTTGCAGAGAGAAGGAAATGGAGCCTGGGCAAACTTTGAAAAAACTTAGCTGTAATGTGTCATTTCTCTGTAACTACATTCTGTGAATGTTAAAAGCTTCACAAGTTCCATAGCAAGCAGCTTCAGCGGAACCAGGAATGGGTTCTGTAGCCATGGAAACTTTGAAGTGATGGAATAATCCAGGTGGATCAAAGAGTTCAGCTGAGACAGGCTATCCCTGAACAGTTGATAAACGGTATATATGGCAGGAATGGCTAACCTGTGGCCTTCCAGATGTTGTTGAACTCCCAACTCTCATCAGTACAAGCCAGCATGACCAATAGGAATGATGAGAGCTGTAGTACAGCAACATCTGGAGCCCCAATGGGTAGTCACCCCTGCTTTTATGGAATAAAAGGTATATGGCTGCCTGCCAATATACCTCTCTGATGGATGAAACATACTTCATAGTAATGAGGTTAGAAAACTCATATTTTCTGATTTAGGGGTTCTGGATGTAATTTCATCCACACAGCTCCATAGTCTGCATCTTCCATAATGAGAATTTATGGTGAGTTTTGCATAATATACCTAGATAACCGAAGGTAATTTCAGTAATTAGGATGGATGATAAAACCATGCCCTTCACTCCAAACCATTCATATTTTAGTAGGATACCAAGAATAGTGTGTTGGCTGGATAATTACAGTTCTTATTAGCTTATTGCAGGCTTGCAGTTGCTACAATCATGCTCTGTGTGTACCTGATTAAACTGTCATTCATTCAAAGATTTCTGGTGATATATTCTCCATTCCCACTGCTTTTAGGTCCTATCACAACAGATGCACACGTAGAAGTGTAAGTACATAAAAGACAGACATGGATAGTACGCAATGCTTTATTTCTAGAAAAAGAGGTGCTGGAACTCACCATGAACACCTCCCTCATTCTCTTAGAATGGCAATGGCGCCCACCTGAGGGGTGCCGGAACTGAGTTCTAGTGAGTTCTGGCTGAAAGGGAAAAAAAGCCCTGACAGTATGGCATATTTCTGAGTCTTTGCTTCCCCAGAGTATCTGGATTATTTTCCCTATTTCCCTATACCCCAAAAACTCATTTCTCCAGTTGGGAGTTGTGTTACTGAATACCCTATATACTCGAGTATAAGCCTAGTTTTTCAGCACATTTTTTGTGCTGAAAAAGCCGCCCTCGGCTTATACTCGAGTGAGGCAGGCAGTGGCTCCTATGAAGCTTTCCCAGGTTTTTCGTGGTAAAATTGGGTGCCTCGGCTTATATTCGGGTCGGCTTATACTCGAGTATATATGGTATGCAGTAGGGGAAGACAGAAAAAGGAGAATTGAAAACCAAATAAAACTTCAGTTCAGTTGCCAATTTGATCAAGTGAGGAGTCAACGAGACACACAAGGAAGCTTCACAGCCGCTCAGTCCAGTCACCATACAAATCCAGAACATTCTGCCAAATGGCATGACATTTTCCAGAGTTATCTTGCTTAGAGCAGACCTCTGCTTGGTCTAATGAATCCCTCAGCCGTTGGTCAGTGCTAGGAGTAATGGAGGACTTCCAATGTTTTAGGATAATGCCCTTGGTTAGGAAATGAGCTCTTAGAAACCATGCCAACTGGTGTTTCGACATGCCCTTGCTGCTAGGAACAAAGCTTAAAATATGGACAAGGAGAGGGACATTTTCAAAGTAATATTTATGCATGCATGCTGCAACTTCTTTCCTCAAAGGGGTTGTTATCACCACACAACTCTACAGAAGGCAAGAGAAGATTATCTCCTTAGCCCTTCTGTCTCCAACATCATCTAAATATGTGTCTAAAGTAAAGAGGTTTAAAGGAATCCAGTAGATTCACAGCAATTATTTCCTGTAGGATAAACCTTGGATGCAAGTTAGGAGAAGACTAACTAATTGCTGCCAATGCAAGCTTCTGTTGAGAAAGTTATACAGTGGTACCTCTGGTTACGAACTTAATTCGTTCCGGAGGTCCGTTCTTAACCTGAAACCATTCTTAACCTGAGGTACCACTTTAGCTAATGGGGCCTCCCGCTGCTGCCACGCGATTTCTGTTCTCATCCTGGGGCAAAGTTCTTAACCCGAGGTACTACTTCTGGGTCAGCGGAGTTGAGGTGTTTGTAACCAGAGGTGTTTGTAACCAGAGGTACCACTGTATTGGATCCTCACTCCATTTCCCCCTCAGCAACAAAGCATTCCTTAGACAGATATGTAAGATTGTGCTCCCCAATGAATTCAGTGGTATGCGGTATCATAAGCCCCATCCACATCCCTGAAGTGAAGAAGGAATTGTCCTCCCGTCACATTTTTATTACAATATTCTCAATGTTGGTGTACTCTGTAGTTTCTTATTTAAGGGTTGCTTTCAATGTGTGTTTGTTTTGGAATGAATGGAAAATGGAAGTGAATGGAGCCCAACTGGCAGAACAATAAATGGGACTATCCATCAAAAAGTGAGTAAACAAATGGTGCCAAGAAGTAGCCTTCATATATGGGACAGGTTTCGTTTCATTTTGATACAGAGAAGCAAAAAATTATCTTCATAAATGCAAAATGGAACTTTGAAATATATTCACCCTGTTCTATAGACCTTTATGCACATGGAGGTGCAAAAAGATGTAGTGTGTGCATGGATTAATTGCAACGAAGCCCAGGGATGCAAATGAATCCACATACAGAGTTATTTTCTTCACAGAACAGAAATGATTTTCAGCAAAGGAGCACCTTGCAAGTGGTGGAAGAGCTGTGAAGCTCCATGGAAGAAACTGCGAGATTGTGATGACAAAGTAACAAATAACGAAAAGAAACTCTACCTCTCTTTTAAATCAGAACCAGTGAATGTGGTGAAGGTCCTGTGTGAGTGCCTGGAGGCGGTTGGAGGATGGATGGCGGCTAACAGATTGAGGTTGAATCCTGACAAGACAGAAGTACTGTTTTTGGGGGGACAGGGGGCGGGCGGGTGTGGGGATTCCCTGGTCCTGAATGGGTTAAGTGTGCCCCTGAAGGACCAGGTGCACAGCCTGGGAGTCATTTTGGACTCACAGCTGTCCATGGAGGCGCAGGTTAATTCTGTGTCCAGGGCTCCATCTGGTACGCAGGCTGAGACCCTACCGGCCCGCAGACTGTCTCGCCCGAGTGGTGCATGCTCTAGTTATCTCCCGCTTGGACTACTGCAATGCGCTCTACGTGGGGCTACCTTTGAAGGTGACCCAGAAACTGCAATTAATCCAGAATGCGGCAGCTAGACTGGTGAATGGGAGTGGCCGCCGGGACCACATAACACCGGTCCTGAGAGATCTACATTGGCTCCCAGTACGTTTCCGAGCACAATTCAAAGTGTTGGTGCTGACCTTTAAAGCCCTAAACGGCCTTGGTCCTGTATACCTGAAGGAGCGTCTCCACCCCCACCGTTCAGCCTGGACACTGAGATCCAGCGCTGAGGCAGAGGGCCTTCTCAGTAGTGGCGCCCGCCCCGTGGAACGCCGTCCCATCAGAGGTTAAAGGGATCAACAACTACATGAAGTTTTTAATCTGTGATGTGTTAATGTATTTTAATGTTTGCTGAAAGCCACCCAGAGTGGCTGGGGAGACCCAGCCAGATGGGCGGGTTACAAATAATAAATTATTATTATTATTATTATTAAACACTCTGCAGCAAGGAAACATCTTTAACCAGGTTTTTGTCTTTGACTGCATAACCTGTGCAGGTGTCCCTAATAGAGCTGACTGTTGGAGGAGCAGACTGGAACATTCCTACAAGTACAACATTTATACTGATGCTGAGAACTGAAATTGTACGGAGGTTACACTGAGGATCCAGGGGTATGAGTCATTTTTCCATGCCTACAAAGCAGATGTCTGCCCCAGTAGAGACTGGAAGAGGAAACACAGTAATTACATGCTGCGCTACCTTTAGGCTGCTGACTCAACGATCCTGTATTATCTGGTAGAGTCTGCTGTGCGAGTTAAAATATGTACACGAAGGATCAAATATCAGGATACTGGAATAAAATGCAAATTAGATAATATATTTCAAAGCAAAGGGGTTTCACATAGGAGAGGTTGGGGGGGGGGGGAAAGGCAGCTAACTATAATTGTAATAATGACCTTAATGTCATATGCTTCACACAAATCAACTGCTTTAATTAGAGCTCAACTTGCACTATAACAGTCTGATTTGCATAAGCTACTGCTCCTGCATTTATGGGGTGATTCTGTTCTATGGGCCAGTGCAGCAAAAATCCAGCACTTCAAACATTTTATGCAGTGCTCGGAGCCACCCAAGAACGGCACAGGTACTTTTCATGCCCCAAGAATAAGCATTCAAGCTTTTCTTTCTGCTCAGTACAATCTGCTTGGGAAAAACCTAATCCTAACCAGGTTTGTCCACAGGACTGCTTGACACTGCAACCTGGAGGACAATGGTTCAAAAACCTTGAAGATACTCAACTTCCCAAATGCCATACATACAGGTAGCTCCCTTCAGCAGTCCAGGAAGGCCGTTATAGGAAGATACCTTACGAGGAGAGGAAATGCCCATGTGGCGCTGGGCAGCATGAAACAACGGAGCATGCCCTTCTTCACTGCCAGTATTACATAGACATTTGAGCCAGGTTTATCCAGCCTATTCTACATAAGTTCCCTGGGCATTCAGAAAAACACTACATCTCCCTATTATTACAGAACGAAAGCCCAGAAGTCACATATTTTAAAAGGTAAAGGGACCCCTGACCATTAGGTCCAGTCGTGACTGACTCTGGGGTTGCGGCGCTCATCTCGCATTAATGGCCGAGGGAGCCGGCGTACAGCTTCCAAGTCATGTGGCCAGCATGACTAAGCCGTTTCTGGCGAACCAGAGCAGCGCACGGAAACGCCGTTTACCTATTTATCTACTTGTACTTTGACGTGCTTTCAAACTGCTAGGTGGGCAGGAGCTGGGACCGAGCAATGGGAGCTCACCCTGTTGCGGGGATTTGAACCGCTGACCTTCTGATTGGCAAGCCCTAGGCTCTGTGGTTTAACCCACAGTGCCACCCGTGTCCCATTTAGCTGCCAGATTTTGCACTGCCATGATAGATATTCGTCAAAGGATGATCTATGCTACAATTCAATCCTAAACTGAAGGCCCATGTTGTTAGATCTGCACTTCTGAAACCCCACCCCCATATAGCTGTTTTTAATTGATCTCTTTTAATTTCTCTTATCTGTTTTTACTCATCCATTACCTATGTTTAATCAAGTATTCTATGTATATGTTTTAATCTACGTTTGGTTCTTGCTCCCATTTATTTAATAATCATCGGCTTAGAGATACTGTTATGCTATTTATTTAGATGTTTTGCTTATGCTGGTCTGTGACTGTAATAAAGTAAATTCATCCATTCAAAAACCCTGCTCACTGGGTGACCGTGGATCACAAACGCTCAGCCTCACCTACCTCACAGGGTTGTTGTCAGGGTAACATGGGGAGGAAGGGAACTATGTGTGCTACCTTGAGCTCCTTGAAGGAGAGGTGGGGTAAAAATGTCATACATATATATAAAATTAAAGACAGATGTTGGCTCCTGTAAAGGCTCCTCCACATCCATCCTAGGTAATGGTGGCGGTGCGGTTGTGAGCCCTTTCATACGGCAGCTATTGTCATGAAAACAAACACTCAATATTGTCCTGCGTTGAAGATCAACACCTCAGAAACAGCGAAACATGCTTGGAAACAGAAGTGTCAGAATTGCATTTACACAATATTATCAACAACACATAAATGAAACCCTTTGCTAATAAAAGCTAAATGTGGCAACATTTAGTATAATGTATTTGTAATGATTTAAAATTCCCTTTATGAGACTTTAACAATACCCATTGGGGCTTTAGCTGCAGCTAGCTGAAAGAGAATTCGTAAAAGGCAAACAGAACAAAAACTCAGGGGGCTAAATTGACCCAGGAGAACTTTTCATACATGGCACTGTTCCAGGGAGGGAGGGGTAAGGGAAGCAGGAAGAAGATGAGCCACAGAGAGGAGAACTTGAACTCATCTCATAAGAAATACCAGTCACATACATTTAGAGGCGTAGCAAGCCCAGGTGGTACCCGGGGCGGAATTTTTTTTGTCACCCCCACCACTTTAATTTAAAAAAAATTAAAAATAATTTAAAAATGTCACCCCCCTCTGATGGTGCCACTTTGCGAGGTGTGGTGTGTGTGTGTGTGTGTGTGTGTGTGTGTGTGTGTGTATTATCTCTTTTTCAATAAAGTTAAAATAAAAAATAAAAAAATAAAGTGTCACCCCTCTTTGATGGTGCCACTTTGTGAGGTGAAGTGGGTTTTGTGTGTGTGTGTGTGTGTGATCTCTTTTTTTTCAATAAAGTTAAAATAAAAAAATAATAATAAAAAATTAAAAAAATAAATAAAATAATAAAAAATTTAAAAAAAATTAAAGTGTCACCCCCTCTGATGGTGCCACTTTGTGAGGTGTGGGAGGTTGTGTGTGTGTCTATTATCTCTTTTTTTCAATGAAGTTAAAATTTAAAAATTTTTTTTTAAAAAAGTGTCACCCCCCTCTGGGGTGGAACCCGGGGCGGCCCGCCCCCCCCCGTTGCTACGCCCCTGCGTACATTATCTGAAGTGGTATTATTTTATATGCTAAAGAGTACACAAGTCATTGAAACATACCTTCCAACATTTCTCCAATGAAAATAGGGACATCCTATTCCATGATGATAATAATAATTTTACTATTTATACCCTACCCATTTGACTGGGTTGCCCCAGCCACTCTGGCACCCAACATATATAAAAACATAATAAAACTTTTACAAGAAAGAAGATTCCACCTAAACATTAGGAAGAACTTCCTGACAGTAAGAGCTGTTCGACAGTGGAATTTGCTGCCAAGGAGTGTGGTGGAGTCTCCTTCTTTGGAGGTCTTTAAGCAGAGGCTTGACAGCCATCTGTCAAGAATGCTTTGATGGTGTTCCTGCTTGGCAGGGGGTTGGACTGGATGGCCCTTGTGGTCTCTTCCAACTCTATGATTCTATGATTCTAACATTTAAAAAAACTTTCTTATATAGGGCTGCCTTCAGATGTCTTCTACATGTTGTATTGTTACTTATCTCCTTGGCTCAAGAGCTGCATAACTTCCTCCAGCATTTCTCCGATGAAAATAGCTGGATAGCTCAGTTGGTTAGAGCATGGTGCTGATAATACCAATGTCAGGGACCTGACCTCGCGCAAGGCACCTGAGACGGGGAAGGCGGGATGGAGGAAAGCGCAGCCTCTCCTGGGAAGCAGTTCAGAGTCCAGTGGGGACAGTAAGGAAACCCCCAGTGGTGATGAGCAGGAACTGCCAGGAAGTGCGGTGGAGCTGAGGGCTAGGGATGTTGGCAGAGCCTCAGCACCACCTGAGTGGTCTGGGAAGAAAAGCGGCCAGCTACTTCCATCGCCCCAAATGTGTAGGGGGGGAGTGTAAGGAAAGGAGGCGACGCTTTGGGATACCGAAATTCTTATGTTGGGGGAGGAGTAGGTGAAAGCCACTCCCGGATTCTGGAACCGACTCAAGCGGACATGAATCTTAACGCTCTGATGTACATAGTCAGTAAATAAAGTTATTAGCCTTAAAGAAACGGAGGTTTCTGGCTCTTTACTCTCAAGGAGACAACCCCGAGCCCTTACAACCAAGGTCGCAGGTTTGATCCCCATATGGCACAGCTGCATATTCCTGCACTGAATGGGGTTGCACTAGATGGTTCTCAGGGCACCTTCCAACTCAACAGTCCTATGATTCTATGGAATCAGAAATCGGGACGGCTTCTGTAAATCCGGGACTGTCCCTGCAAAATAGGAACACTTGGAGGGTCTGGTTGAAATGAACTGAAAGGAAGCCAACAAGCCCAGGCAAGATGAGAGATTCATCATCCTGCAAACTTTCATCTCTGAAACTGAAAAGTGTGGTAGGCTGGATTTTGAGGTGGAGACAGTCCACAGTATCGATGAAACATGCTGTCCACTTGCGAGTGTTCTGTCTGAGCACAACAAGGGTGCTTGCCTTTAAAATCATAAATAAATTGGGGTGGCGGTGTGGTCTAAACCACAGAGCCTAGGGCTTGCTGATCAGAAGGTCGACGGTTCGAATACCTGCGACGGGGTGAGCTCCCGTTGCTCGGTCCCGGCTCCTGCCAACCTAGCAGTTCGAAAGCACGTCAAAGTGCAAGTAGATCAATAGGTACCGCTCCGGCGGGAAGGTAAATGGCATTTCCGTGCGCTGTTCTGGTTTGCCAGAAGCAGCTTAGTCATGCTGGCCGCATGGCCCGGAAGCTGTACGCCGGCTCCCTCGGCCAGTAAAGCGAGATGAGCACCGCAACCCCAGAGTCGCCCACGACTGGACCTAATTGTCAAGGGTCCCTTTACCTTTACCTATGTAACAGGAGGACCCCATTAGTGCCCATTTGCTAATCCCATTCCCCTACAATAATCCAGATCACTTTCCTCTCTTATTATATGCATCAATGTTTAAAAAGACCAGAGATGAGATTCACGGATGGTCCACTCTGTCCCGACAAGTGAAGAAACAGGGTGTGTGTGAGGTTTTGATTTGGTTTTTGGTGTGTTACCTCACTCACAATTGATACGGCTGTTTGCTGCTTCCAAGGAAGAAGCATAAGATATTAAACCTTTGTTTAATCACTTTGAAAAATGCTGCTCTTGCCTTTATCAGGTTAAAACTGTGGCAACTCTTTAAGAGGTAACTTAATTGATGTCTTTGTACTCACCCGCTCACAGTTCTGCTGAAGCAAAGGAATTTTTCACACTGTTTACTGTTTTGCTGCTGTTGTTCCTCTTTTATCTATTCTCATATAATTGTTTCCCTTTAATCACTCCTCCGGCACCTGTATCTAGCCATGCCACAGCCATGTTCCATGCCCATTGTTGCTGGAGGAAAACAATGCAGTGGCAAGGCACTTACTTACAAGTAATCAATGCGGCTCGGGGCATAAATCAAATCAATAGGATTACTGAGGAATAAGAGGTCTGAGGATTTGAGCTGCATTTTATGGTAAACTCTGTAGCAGTATGATTTTTGCCAGCAGACTTCCACGCGTAAAATTCACTCACTGGCAGCTGAATTGCTAGGTCAAATCTCCTCTCTGTAGCCTGCATCTATCTGCAATTTCTCTCAGCCTGTCAAGGTGTAATCCTCTTGGCATTCCTGCAGATCTAACTGATTGGAAGTCAAAGAGGAAATCTATTTTATATGGGGGGAGTGTTGTTGGTGCTTTACATCATTGTAGGTCAGGAAAATGTTTCTTCTCTTGTGGATTCATAGAAATGTGCACATTTTAGAGCACCTCGGTCACCTCAGTGCCCCCGTCTGGCTCAATGTTATTAGAATAGACAGTGGTTCTGCAAAGTCTAAAGTTTGATCCAAGCTTCCAAGCTTCCAAGTTCTCTGGGGGCGGGTGGGGGATCAGCCAAAATCTGGGAGGGGGATGGGACAGGCCAGATGGAGTGTGAAACCCCTGTACACATTTTTAGGGTGGGTGGGAATTATTTATTTGCATTTAGGGATTAAAAAAATAATCATTTTACAAGTTGTGTGTCTTTGCTTCTCAGTTTGCATGGTGTAATGTTATGCGCAGTGACTTGCTCTTATTTGTATCGATTACAGTTTAGAAATTATTTACTGCAACTATTATTAAGAGTGAATTTCTGTTTAATTATTATTTGTGGATATTTAATTTTATTGTGTGCTATTGCATTCTAATGGGTTGTTGGATGTTACTTTATTTGATAGAGGTTGTTCATTTTGAAGTTATGTTTTTATTGTGGCATTTTTGTACTGGATCGGATTGTTATAAGCTGAGTGATCTCTGTTGTCTCTTCAGCCCAATATATAGTAATATAGGAAGGTGGTATATGAATTAAAAGTGAAATGAAATGAAATTACATCCCACCTTTTCCTCCAACAAGCTCAAGGTGGTCACCTGGCTCTCCGCCGCTGCCCCCTTCCACATTTAACCCCCACTACCTTGTGAAGTAGGGTGGGCTGAGACGCAGTGACTGGCCCAAGGTCACCCAGTGAGCTTCATATCTGAGTGCGGATTTGAATTCTGGCTTCCCAGGTCTTAGTCTAACACTCTAATGCCTACAGCACAATGGCTTTGTGTTATAAAGGCTTGTCAGGCAGTGATGGCAGTTTCCATTCTTCCTTCCTCTCAACACACAAATGCAAACACACAAAATGTCCTCTTTGTGTTGATTCTATTTCTATTTCCTGATGTACCTGATGATTCCTGATGAATCACAAGACAGAGAAACCAGTAGGAGAACACTTCAATCTCCCAGGACATTCTATACAAGATCTCAAAGTAGCTGTCTTATTGCAAAGGAATTTCAGAAATAGACTGGAAAGAGAAGTTGCTGAATTGCAACTTATTACCAAACTTAAAACCATGGAGAGACCTGGTCTGAATAGAGACATTGGGTTCTTATCTCATTATACATGCTATAACTGTTTTTAGCCATATCACCCCTTGCTTTTTCCTGTAAGACCAATTGCATCGTTAACAGTCGTCAACAGGTTTACCACACCTATCAGCCAATCACCCATTCCCACCACCCTTGTGAGTAATAAATACCCCTCCCCACCCTCTCACTATAAATAAGGGTCTGGTGACTTCTGTTTCAGTGTATCTGAAGAAGTGTGCATGCACACAAAAGCTCACACCAATAACAAACTTAGTTGGTCTCTAAGGTGCCACTGGAAGGAAATTTTTTTATTTTGTTTCGACTATGGCAGACCAACACGGCTACCTACCTGTAACTAGAACTGATGTACCATTGTTCAAGGGGCATTATAATTTATTTAGTGCATTTGGTGCCAATAATCACAAAGGTTACCATGATAATTGATCCCAGGACAGTTGATGGGTGGATGAGATGCTTTGTTGAAAGAAGGCAGAACTCATTACCATAAGGACTAATCTGTTCATATACCCAATCATGAGCACAAGGTTTGCAGTTCACAAGTTCTTCAGGCTTGAAGGGGCAATATCAATTAACTGTGGTGTGCTGGCTTGATTTTACCTATTTAATATACATTGTACTTGTTTTCAATGTGATTTTTGTAACGTGCCCTGGGACCATTTGGCGAAGTGCGGGCTTTAAGTGCTATTATGCCTATGACTACAACAGCTACTAATAATTATTAGTTTGCATGGGCTATAAACACCCTGCAAATCTAGGTCTTCCATTGCTTTCATTAGCCCCATCACTGTGCGACAGCTCATCATCCCCCACTCCCTTCGTGACAAATTGGCAAGTAAATTTTGCGCCTGAGACCCCAAATGGAAAACATTGTTAGTACGACGTACACACTTTGGACGGCAACAGATTTATGAGTCCTGACAATCCAATTTACAACTTGACTGTTTGTACATTCCGTCTCTGGTCTGTGTCTATCAGGAGCTCCTATTAATTATCACATGAAATAAAGTCACGGTTTTGTAACTCAGTCTCTAGCATGCTGCAAAACAGCAAAGAAAGAAATGAAGAAAGGGAACAAACAGATTCGTTAGTCTTATGCGTGAATGTTGTAGGAGAAATTTGATAATGATACTTCCTGGCTTACGCCTGACAAATCTAGGAGAAATGTTGTTTGTAGCTTGAGGGTAGGGTGGGGGGAACTAAGGCACCAATCTGCAGAATAGAAGCATTTTTTATTTGAGGCCCATTAATTTAAATGGAAAAGTTCAGCTCACTTTAATATTGCTGAATTTCTATGGGTATTCTGGTCCTAAACAATTGGAAGCTACTAGATAGGTTTGTCACCTTTGGTTGGGCAAAATGCTGGACAGGGCTGGCAAAATAAAGGACAGGCGAAGGGGTGGGGATTGAGGGGGGCACGCACTTTCATTAGACCAAATCCTCCCCCTCTTTATGGAAGGGGGTTCCCTGCATTCAGCTTCCTGCCTCCCTCACCTCCCTCACCACTCCCTCATCATTGCCTTCCTGATGCCAGGATGCCTGTGTCATCAATGGTGAAACACTACCTTTACTTTTCTGCATTTAATTTCCCTCTGACCTGATTATGACTCCCCCCCCCCGCCCCCACGTCCACCAAAAACCTCATGGGCATACACACATCTCAGGAAAACTCTTCACACTGAGAGCCAGTGTGGTGTAGTGGTTAAGAGCGGTAGACTCATAATCTGGTGAACCGGGTTCGCATCTCCGCTGCTCCACATGCAGCTGCTGGGTGACCTTGGGCTAGTCACATTTCTTTGAAGTCTCTTAGCCCCACTCACCTCACAGAGTGTTTGTTGTGGGGGAGGAAGGGAAAGGAGAATGTTAGCTGCTTTGAGACTCCTTCGGGTAGTGATAAAGTGGGATATCAAATCCAAACTCTTCTTCTTCTCTTCTTCTTCATGCATCTGATGGAGTGAATTGTACTCCACAAAATATTATGCCATAATAAATATGTTAGTCTTTAAGGTGCCACAAGGCTTTGCTGTTCCTGTTTCTTGTGAAACTTGCAAGTTATAAAAGAAATAGATTCCCAAAAGTTTGGAAGCTTAGGAATTCCTAAATCTTTCCTCTCAGATTTCATTTTAATGCCCCCCTTAGTTCCTACAGCCTTACCAAATGCTTCCACCGACTTGTGTGTAAGTCTCCAGGGCTTCCAGCTTAAAAAAGAAATGATAAAAAGAACAGCATTTTTTTCACCCTCTTATCAGGAGCTTACCATTTATATTCTTATATATGACATGCTACATTTTGTCAGACTTTTAAAAGTGAAAATTCTGTGGGACATTAAAAGTTATTGCACTGGAAATGAAGAAATGGGTCTGTATAACATGAACTTGACAGATAATGGGAATTAGTGTGATCCTCATTTTAAGGTTCTATTTCCTATCTTCTCTATCTTCTAATTTACTTTAGCCTTTGCCTAACTCATTCTTCATGCCAGTTAACATGGAAATCTGACTCAACAATATATCCCTGGATAGAAAGGCATGCTTTTGAAATATGAAATATGTGAAACTTTGATTAGAGTTGTCTCAAAAACCCCCAAAATAAACACTCTAGTTTAATCAGCATTTGTAAGCAGTCATGCAATACTGTTTTCCTGTAAATGTTTAAATATTTAAGAACATCCTGAGAATTCAGTGTTCCTAGTGCTTTTGTTAACCAACTCATTAGTTTCATAAAGAAATATTATCAATATATCTGTGTTTATTTGTGTAAGTCCAGGTCCCATGGCTCTCTCCGTATAACAGTTTCATTCACACAGAAATGATAAATGTTTGTGCATTAATAAAGGTTTAAAATGGAAAATAGCTAAATGTGTATTGCTAACACAAAGTTGTTTTCTAAAGGACTCTGAGCTCCTTACAAAGTTAATGATTAACTAACTGATAGTTGTTCTCTGGTAGCTAACATGTGAGGGTTGCAAACCTGGGATCATGTGAGAAATTTGTTGTTGTTTAGTCATTCAGTCATGTCCAACTCTTCGTGACCCCATGGACCAGTGCATGCCAGGCACTCCTTTCTTCCACTGCCTCCCGCAGTTTGGTCAGACTCATGTTGGTAGCTTCAAGAACACTGTCCAACCATCTTGTCCTCTGTTGTTCCCTTCTCCTTGTGCCCTCCATCTTTCCCAACACCAGGGTCTTTTCCAGGGAGTCTTCTCTTCTTATGAGGTGGCCAAAGTACTGGAGCCTCAGCTTCAGGATCTGTCCTTCCAGTGAGCACTCAGGGCTGATTTCCTGCAGAATGGATAGGTTTGACCTTCTTGCAGTCCATGGGACTCTCAAGAGTCTCCTCCAGCACCATAATTCAAAAGCATCAATTCTTCGGCAGTAGCCTTAGCAAAGCAGGGTTCAACGTTGCTCCAAAGGGAGAGGGGAAAAAAGGAGACAAAAATGGCACCGAGGTTTGAATCAGAGAAAAAGATTTATTCTACATCCTAGAACTGTAGAAGGGCACTTGCGGGATCATTCCTCAGCAAGCCCACCAAATGTTGTTCGCATCCAGCTTTTATACATTTCTACCCAGGAACTCTGACCTTATTAGGAGATCCTTCCTCTACCCATATAAGGAATAGCCTTACGATGCTCTGCAAACCTTATAAGGGGTTCCTTCCTGTGAACTTTGGCTGGTCTTCGACACATCCCGAGACCTAGACACTAATCTAACCATGTCTAGCCATGTACGTAAGCTTTGCCCTTGGACTGCGGTTTGCTTTCATTATGCAGCCGTCATGTACTAATGAAGAGGTCATCCTGTGCTCTTGTCTCTGGGTTGTGTCTTAAGCTAATGGATTCGTGCTACTGGGCTAGAGGGGAATTTGGTAGAGAACTTGAAATCTAGTACAAAAGCTAAATAGCTAGATGTTGGCCTTTGGGTAGCTTCAGGTAACCCAGGTTTGGGTTACCTACCCCTACACGGCGATCAGCCTTCTTGATGGTCCAGCTCTCACTTCCGTACATTGCTACTGGGAAAACCATAGTTTTAACTACGAACCTTTGTTGGCAAGGTGATGTCTCTGCTTTTTAAGATGCTGTCTAGGTTTGTCATTGCTTTTCTCCCAAGAAGCAGGCGTCTTCTAATTTCGTGACTGCTGTCACCATTTGCAGTGATCATGGAATCCAAGACAGTAAAATCTCTCACTGCCTCCATTTCTTCCCCTTCTATTTGCCAGGAGGTGATGGGACCAGTGGCTATGATCTTAATTTTTTTGATGTTGAGCTTCAGACCATATTTTGCGCTCTCCTCTTTCATGCATTTTGAAAGAGAGTTGCCTCTGAGTCTTTGTCTCCCAAACTTAGTGGAGTGAATATGCAAATAGAGTTCTCTCTCTGAATGCTACAGGGAGAACAATGCTGTGAAGCAATCTGGAGAGAGAGAGAGAGAGAGAGAGAGAGAGAGAGAGATTTGCTTATAGGTCTGTTTGGATTATTTCATATTTTAAAAGTTGTTGAGCCTGTGCTGGACAGCACAAGACCCCATAGATATTTTTGATGTTTTAATTCTGTTTTAAGGAAAGTTCTGCCAGTAAAGATTTGAATAATATGTCCATGGGCCTGTTTCATTTCCAAAGGAGTCTGTTCCGGTCACTTCAAAATACTCAATATCTGCAACAGGCTTTCGGGACACTCCTTAGCACATGGCCCTTCTAGTACACACACGCCATGCTCCTCAATGACCCTGTTCCACACTCGTGTGTTGTTGCCTGGCTGAACTGTGATTTTGAACTGTGGTAACACCTCTTCCTTGTGTGGATGGCATATAGGAAAAGGTGGGTGCAGGTGTCGAAACCACTGACTTTTGCATGACTGGGATTCTTACCTTTGGGTCACAAAGGTAAGAATCGTGTCCACTGCCCTGCCCCCTTTTGCTGCTTGCCCCACCTTTCCCTGGCATGTGTGACCCTCCAAAGATACCCTATGAGGGAATGCGGCCCTCAGTTGACAATGGTTCCCTACCCCTGCTATATATTATAGTTTTACAACGCTCTTCTTGACACTTATCAGGCTTATCTGTCTCCATTTTTATCACAAAGTGTCCAACTCTTGCAACCCGTGAGGGGGAAGCCCCAGAGACAGACTCTTTCCAGGTTGGCATTGCAAGGATCTGTGAGGCCCTCGCATGGGGAACTCTATAAAATGGTTGCAAAGATAAAGAATTGTATTGTTTTGCTGGATGTCGTTGTAGCTCTTCATTCCAGAAGAATATGCAATGTTCTGAATAAGATAGGATTGCTAGTTTAGAGTCAAGCACTAGGCCCATTCCTTTGAAATAAAGTAAAATGATACCTCCTCCTTACGTAATCTGGACAGTTCATCCTTTCCTTTAGTCACAATGCTTTCTTTGGAAATAAATAAATGTTTTCTTACTGCCTGGTTCAACCTGCTGAATTACAGTTCCGCTAGTGGAGATGGCTTATTAAAGATTAAAAGCAGAGGTGCTTTTCTCTGTCTTCAAACCTCGTTTCGGTGGTTAAACCGTGCCAACGGATGAAGGTCTGAAGTAAAGATAACATGCCAGTTTGCATCTGTTTCCCATTCCGTTCGTGTTCTTGAACAAAGATGGGCTTCAATTATTCATGTGACCCTAGTGTGGGGCAACATCCTTTTCTGTATCTATGAAATAAAGTGGTTCCTCCTTTGCCAAATTCATTTAAAATGAGCTGTTTGCTTCGTGGCTCTTATTTTCCTTGCCGTTTCTAAGCAGGTTTTGTAACACCTGGGCTTGAAGGGACTCCAAGACCTCCAGAAACTAAATGGTAAAAGCAAATGTGGTTGTGGTGAGTTTTCTTCTAAATGCATGATGGGAGACGCCGTGCTTGCCAAACATTTCTCTGCCACAGAACTGTTCTCACGTGCAAATATATCTAAATAAATATACATTGCAGCATTGATCACCCTATCACAACTTTCTTTAAAATAATAAGGCAGAAGGTACAGTGAAGGGGGGCTTGAAACCATTTTAGACAAATAATAATAAGAGTCGGACACGACTAAAAGACTAAACAAACAAACAACAACATCAACAATATTCCCCAGCCACTCTGGGCAGCTCCCAAACCCAGCCAGATGGACAGGGTATAAATCCTCCTCCTCCTCCTCCTCCTCCTCATTTCTCGCATGTCATTCTATGCATGTCAGATGGCTACATTCCATAAGCAGAGAACAAGTGCCCTGAAAAAAATTGTGCTTATTTGAACCCACAGCTTAATAGTACCCAAGGAACTGAAACAATACCAATTACTGCAACTGAAAAGAATTCACCACAGGGCCACAAGCCTATATTGCTTAATATTCAGGAAACCCTTATTCTTTCAAAAGCAAAACCCACACATCCAAGAATCCTGGAAACTGGTTCGTTAAGAGTGCTGGGAACTGTATCTCTACAGTTTCCATTGCGTGCCGAGGCCCTGGACACCTCCCTCCTAAATAATTCACACGTCACACCATCAATTAAGTTTAATGTTTCTGGCATTATTTTGGCCACAACTTTCTTTATTTAATTACAATCATGTGAGTGGTTGCTTAGGCATTGGTGCCTATCTGTCCCCCGCCCTGGGACAGAACTGACATCGCTAAGTAGCAAAGTCAGAGAGGGTAAACATCACTGGGGGAAGAGTCCCGAGCTGGGTGTCAGGCCCTCAACTCTTCCCCCCCCCTAATGTTCCCAGGGTCTCTGCACGGCCCAAGCCCCTTGGGCGGGGACATGGACAAGAGCATGTTGAGGCCCTGGATTCCTACAACGGAAGACCCTCAGCAATTTGCAGGGGTAGGCCCAGCCAATCCATACCCCTGCAGCAGCATTTATTAGGGGCAGGCCCAGCCAATCCATGCCCCTAAGCCCACCAATTTTAACCAATGCCTAACCACAACCTTACAAGTTGTGACGATTTGCTACGCAGTAGGCAAAAACCAAATGGCACCAGCCAATCAGCCAAATGGACAAAATTCCTACTGGGCCCCCGCCAAAACAGGCGACCCCATGACAGGCATAGCAAGGTCAATACCCACACAGGCCCCAAAACAGGGCGGGCGGGCGGGCGGGCAGGAGATCCGTTGCACGCAGCAAAAGTGAAACCACCCCAACCACGTGCAATGTTTTTAAATGGCTATGTCTGTCAATCAATACTTTGCAACATACACTTCTGCCCGGTAACTAGCTAAGACCCCCCCCCCCTGTTGTGACCAACAGCCTAACCTGTATACCAACGAGGAAGCTGTCCGGTTAGCCCTTCCGCAACCCGTGCTCTCCATGATTGGAGAACCCGCTTTATCCTCTTTTTGGGGGGTGGGGGGGTGCTTTAAATGTGTATATGCAGTCCATTTCTGCTAACTATGTGCTTAATTGTCACATCAATTACTACACAATGGATTCTGCCCAAAATTTAAATATCTCCTTTCTGCAAGAGATTATAAAATACTTGACTATTTCTTCCACTCTTCTGAATCACCCTAGTTAAGCAATTCTTATTTCTTCATGTGGATCATGCAAATTACAAATCCCATTGAGGCAGTCCAAGGCTGAATGAGGAGTACAGAGGGCAGGTGTTTCAATGATATCTGCCAAGATTTTAAGTAGTTCTGACTACGGTCTCCTCTAGTCCGTGATTTCCATGTTCCCAACACCTCCTCTCTGACTAAGCATCAACTCTGTAAAACAGAACTCACAGTCTGTATATATTATAGATGTACACCCTGCCAGCTGGTTTCCATTTTGTCCTCATACTTTCCTCTTCTCTGGTTCTCACAAGCAAAGGATAATAGCTCATGGTGATGGTGCTTGAAGGTCAGGACTAGCCTCCACCCTCCATCGAAGTGAAAGAGAGAAAAACTCCAGAGCTGGATGCCCCAGGCCATGGAACCCTAAGTCAGTCTCCTACCCATCATAATACAATCAGGATGCCACTTTGGCACTTGTTGATTGACAGTATCAAGAGCCTGAAGCACTTTTGTGACTTAGAGGTCGAGCATCTGTTGCCTTCTTTTCAGAGGGTATCCCCACTATCCCCACCACTTTTTGTCCCCCAGAAATTCTAGTAGAACCCATTGGTTTTGTTTTCTAAGCAGTACAATTGTTTTTGAACCCCTGGACTAAGGCTGTTGGACCCCTGAGCTGGCTCCTAGTACGTTTCCGAGCACAATTCAAAGTGTTGGTGCTGACCTTTAAAGCCCTAAACGGCCTTGGTCATGTATACCTGAAAGAGCGTCTCCACCCCCATCATCCAGCCCAGACACTGAGGTCCAACGCCGAGGGCCTTCTGGCAGTTCCCTCGCTGCGAGAAGTGAGGTTATAGAGAACCAGGTAGTGGCGCCTGCCCTGTGGAACGCCCTCCCAGCAGATGTCAAGGCAATAAGCAACTATTTTACTTTTAAAAGACAACTGAAGGCAGCCCTGTTTAGGGAAGTTTTTAATGTTTGATGCTTTATTGTTTTTAATATTCAGTTGAAAGCCGCCCAGAGTGGCTGGGGAAGCCCAGCCAGATGGGCGGGGTATAAATAATAAATTATTATTATTATTATTATTATTATTATTATTCAGAGCACTTATAGGAACAGCCATGTTTCCTGGCTATTCTTGGAACTCCCCATGGGGTGCCCATCCATCATCTCTCACTCCTGTCTTGTGGAAGCCCTACCACAGCTTAGGGATACTTACTTGATCTGCCTATTCTAGGTTTTTGGTGCCTTTGGGAGAGTCTCTGTTTCCCATGGTTCTCTCCCTCTCCCTGCCTCTCCCTCAGCTCTTAGCCGGACACCTATATTTATATCTCAGTGCAATGTTCTTCAGAGTTCCTGAGTTTATACATGGTGAATACACTGTCATGGTCTGAGAATAGCTGGTCATTTATTCTTGTTGGATTTGATCTACCAATAACAATTCATTCTCTCCTTTCTGTTCATTCTAGCAAGCTAAGAATACCCACCACTCACAGCCTTCTCCCCCTCCTCCTCTGCTCTTCATTTTCTCCTGAAGGCTTAGCACAGCTGTCCTTGGTTTGTGACCACTTCTCTTCCTCCTTCCTTTCTGAGACAGCCTTCAGTAACTTGACTATGGTTTTGTACCTTAGGTAAAGTAAAGGGACCCCTGACCATTAGGTCCAGTCGTGTCCGACTCTGGGGTTGCGGCGCTCATCTCGCTTTACTGGCCAAGGGAGCCAGTGTACAGCTTCTGGGTCATGTGGCCAGCATGACTAAACTGCTTCTGGCAAACCAGAGCAGCGCACGGAAACGCCGTTTACCTTCCCACTGCAGCGATACTTATTTTCTACTTGCACTTTGACGTGCTTTTGAACTGCTAGGTTGGCAGGAGCTGGGACCGAGCAACAGGAGCTCACCCCGTCGCAGGGATTCGAACCGCCGACCTTCTGATCAGCAAGCCCTAGGCTCTGTGGTTTAACCCACAGCACCACCTGGGTACCTTACTGCCTTTTAATAAAAATCATTTTTGGGGTTAACTCTCAGCTCTGTTTTTCCTTCCTGGAAATCTTATGGGACATGGTCAACTATCTAAACCAGGGGTATCCTTTGGCCTTCCAGTTATTGCAGGAGTGCAACTCCCAGCATCCTAACATCCCTGACTATTAGCTTTGCTAGCTGGGGCTGATGCAAGTTGGAATTCAACAACATCTGGAGAGCTACATGTTATACATGCCTGACATGAGTTCCCAATCACGGGGAGGTTTCTCATTGCGCACAACTAAGTTTCTTCTGTGCAATTTCTGCACAGAAATAGTCGCCATGTGAAAAATTCCCAACAATGACTAACAGTGCATGTCTACTCAGAAGTGAATGCATTTGAGTTCAATGGCGCTTACTCTCAGGTAAGTGAGTACAAGATTGCAGACATAATTTATTATCAGTGTTGTCATTTTGCACAGTTCCTTATATTGTAGAAGAGCAGCTCCCCAAACTGTTATTAAAGCACATTGGTTATACAAGACTGAGATGCCAGTAAACACTCATAAAGCCTATCTGCGCTACACATCTGTTGCAGAATATTTGTGTGGCTTTGCTACAGCTAAGAAGAAGTGGAATGTTGACAGAGGTCTCCCAAGGATGATCCTCTCTGTCTCTTTTGTTGGAAGGATGATTTTCTGATTCTTTTGTTGGCTTTTCAAGCTGGCTCACCCTGGCAAGCTTTTCCTTCAGCATATATTAGATCAAGAAGCCTACACAGTATTTCAGGCTTACCTTATTCTGTTCCATATGAAAAATATGTTGTGTTTAGTCTGTCAATGTGAAATTGGGAGTCTCTCAAATCTGACACTATGGCACTAGAGTGATCATAATGTCTTTTCTTTGTGTGCTGAACAGGAATTTCACGCACCATTTCATCATCCAAGTTTACAACCAGACACAGTACAGTACGTAAAAAAAAGAAAATACCCTATAAGAATATCTGGCAGAAAATGCTTTAGTGCCTGATGGATGACATAAAATCCATCAGATACTATACCTTTCATATTTCCATGAAACCCATTTACATAGCTTGGAACTCTAGAAAATACTGGCAGCTTCTCTGCTGAGAGGTAATTTCACAAACTACACAATGTATTAACGTATTATGTTTCCTCTTCTATATGATTAATCTTGTGTGATACAATATGCATGCATTCATATTATATTGTCATCATAATTTCCTTACTGTCTATCTACTTTGGTGCAGTACTGGATTAAACCCTGTGGAAGACCCCTAGGCAGTTGAAATCTCGGGGGCCCTCTCACAAATTATCTCCTAATACATTTTTTTATTTTACCAACCAACAATTTTAATAAACCAATTTAAAAATCACATCAATAAATCATGACAGTGATTTATCGGTAGTTCCAGAAGTGTGCCAGCAGTTTTGCCAAATCCTGTGGCCCCTCAGATGGTCTCCATCAAGTATAAAAATGTTGTCAGGCTTCAGGGAATCGTCTTCCTCCCCTGTAGCAGAGAAGGAGAAGGAGAAGAAGAAGAAGAAGAAGAAGAAGAAGAAGAAGAAGAAGAGTCTGGACTTGATACCCCCCCTTTCACTCCCCTTAAGGAGTCTCAAAGCGTCCAACAATCTCTTTTCCCTTCCTCCTCCACAACAAACACTCTGTGAGGTGAATGAGGTTGAGAGACTTCAGAGAAGTGTCACTAGCCCAAGATCACCCAGCAGCTACATGTGGAGGAGCGGGGAAGCAAACCCAGTTCACCAGATTACAAGTCCACTGCTCTTAACCACTACAGCACACTGGCTCCCAAGAGATCAAACGAAAGGAATGTCTTACCAGTTAGATTCTTTAATAAACACAGGGAAGCACAAAATAAAGCATCTATCCAGAATGGCGGTGCTCCCAATTAAGGCTCACTATCCACCCCCTATTTATTTACATCACTCCTACATCTTGTAATCTGAGTTTGTAGCCTCTGCACTTTCTGAGCTCTCTGAGACTTTGGGGGAGGGGGGTGGATGCTGTCCAGAGACTGTGGATCTGTTAACTCTTATAGTGTTTCTTCTGCTAGCTGTTCCCCATCCAGTATTGCCCAGCTTCTGCCTTCTGAACTATGCCCCTCTGCAAACCGCTGCTCCAAATCTATGCTGTCCTCCTGCTCCTGGGAAGATTCAGGATCAGGATCAGAGGGAGGAGGTGGATCCCACCATTCTCCCTCAGTGCAGCCCTCCTCAGCGCAGTCCCTGACAAATGTGCCCTTCAGTGGTGTAGCGTAGGGAGTGCCGGAGGGGTGTTGCCCTGGACGCACATTGGGGTATGTGTGAACCAGGCACCCCACACCAAGATCCAGCATGCAAGTGCCCGCCTATCAGTGACAGGGACTTGGGGGTGCAGAGGGTGCTCTTCACCCTCTGCACGAACGCCCGTTTGGCGGCAGCAATAGCTGGGGGGCATGGAGAGTGAAAAAGCGCCCTCTGTGCACAGCGTCCACGCGGCAATGAAGGCTGGGCGAGTGCGCTCTGCCACCATCTGGCACATGTACACTCACATTTATCCCAGGCACTGGCAGACAGCGCTAAACCCCTATGAATATCTTTCCCTATGAGTAATGGTAGGATAAATTGGTGGCAACAAATGATACTTATTTTTATGCTAGGCTTAGTTTTCTTTTGCCCTCTCTCTAGCACACTGTTAAAAAGTGTGTGAAGACCAGTTGCTGACTTGGTGACACCTGACTCTGATAACAACTATTATTATTCTATTATAATTATGGGATGCAGCATTTCACACAGACACTTTTTCAAAATTTCTCTCTTGGATCTGTAGAATTAGTGAAAATATCTTTCTTAGCAGACTGACTGGCTGACACTGATATCAAGTTACATCTATGTTTCCTGATTCAGAAAGAGGATCTCCCGTATTGTGAAGTCTTCCTGGATAAAAATGATCTGATAGACAGGTTGTCTGCTGGTGTCTGAGGAAGCACATGACCACTAAACTGCAGTGTCTCTATGAATTCTAAAACCCTGCAGAGGTTATTGCAGATTAATGTTTGCTTTCAAGGTTTGTGCTGGATTCATAAAAGGTGCCCAGTCTATGCTAAATCTTTTCTTTTGTATACACAACAAATACAAAACAGACAACACGGTACAGTAGAGTATATATCAAAATGACGTAAACCGTGAAGAATATTCAATCATATAATATGCATATGCAACCGGAAGAAATCTACTCCATACAACGTACAAATGTCTCAAAAAGTGCAAAGAGATTCAAAAGTGCAATGTCTGATGTGCAACAAGTCCAATGTCATAAAGTGCTAAAGTCTAATTCGTATATCGGTGGAATTAACCTATTTATAGCTTGTGAGTAAATTCTATTTGAATATTTTGTGGTAGATGTTTTCAGGATACTTGTAAAACTAGTTACATTTTGGGGTGGTTGTATCTTTAAAACCGATTGGTGTTTGTTAATGTATTGCCTTGTCATGATTAAGACTTAGGAGAACTTGTATTTAATCTAGTAACCTTCTGTTTAGTTTAGCTTTACCAACCAGGAACCGTTGAGGTTGTGAGCGTTTCAGTCTGGTTAAGTGTTTATGTATGAACAATTTGGTGAGTAACTTTTTAGATGTTAATATGTCTATTTATCCTAAGAATGTAAACGCTCGCTATGTACACTGTAAATTATAATAATAATTATTCTTTAAGACGATGTCCGTCCCTGAAGAAACGATAATGGTGAAACTGGGATAAAACAAGCTAGCTGCCCGTCGGGAGAAGCAGACGTGGACTCCTGAGAGACTTTAGCACTTTATGACATTGGACTTGTTGCACATCGGACATTGCACTTTTGAATCTCTTTGCACTTTTTGAGACATTTGTATGTTGTATGGAGTAGATTTCCTCCGGTTGCATATGCATATTATATGATTGAATATTCTTCACGGTTTACGTCATTTTGATATATAAATCTTTGCTTTTAGCATGCACTCTCTATTTCCAAACATATGGTATATCCTGAAATAGGACATACACTAGATACATTCAAAACAGGGCTTTTTTTTCAGCCAGAACTGATCGGAACTCAGTTCCGGCACCTCTGAGGTGGGCGACAAGGGAGTTCTACCACCTCTTTTCTAGAAGAATAGCACTTGTTCTAAGCCTAGAACATGCAATCCTCTCAAAAATGCATATATTAAAGTGGGAATGGTCATTCATTGCCCAAACACTGGGTGATAATTCACAGAAGAAAATGTGAGTGATTCTTAAAGATAATACACAGAGCCGCGTTAAATAGAAGTCAAGCTTATTATATCTGTAAATAAATAGAAGCTGTGACTAAATTATATGCCTCTGGAAATGATGGGTGTGAAAAATCATTCTCACCCTGGATGAATGCCGGTTTTTAGTGAACTGAGCTATAGGTGGATATGCCTTTAATTCATCTGTTGGGGATGTAAAAGGCAAAATAATAGGCAATGCTATGTGTGTATATAGAGAGAAAGTGTTTGTGAGAAAGGGAGCATGCTTGTACTTAATGCTTTTAAAACAAAACAAAACCACAAGTTAAAATAGAAGCATCTGTGATATGTGACTCTGATGTGACATAGCTCTAGGTATTCCAGGAGGAAACTGTTTATCTAGACCCATTTATCTGGGTTCAGACCCAAGTTCAGGACTGAACCTTCCTTAGTCACCCTGATGGATGACCTTTATCAGGAGAGGGGCATGGGGATTGCAACTCTGTTGCTCTTACTGGTTCTCTTTGTTGGTAAAAAGTTAGGCGCCGCAACTACGCTGCAGGAAACGTGCTGAGGAGACTGCACATAAATAAGAGGATGCAAAAGTAATTCCTTTGCATAGTTTAATTATAGAAAAGTAAAATAACAGAAATTATACTAATACCACACATGACCCAAACTGTGACCCACCCACCAGGGTACCAGGGGACAGCAGAGATGCACAACACTCCTTATATACTACATATCATTACTCAATTAACATAAACTTGACAACACCTGTTGGACTGTCCCACAGCTGCAAAAATAGGTCATGAGATTTACTTTTGATTCTTAAAGAGGTATATATTCTGTGGAGCAATAATGAACCCTTGATATATGAACAACTCAACACTGTTATAGGCTTTTGATATCTTGAACCATGGTATCCTCCTGGACCATCTATGAGAGATGACTACTGGGGACTCTGTTCTGCAGTAGTTCCGAGTCTCAGCTTCCAGAAGGAAGCATTGGGTGAGTGCTTCTCAGCCACTTGGCTTTTGAACTATGGAGTGCTACAGGGCACTATACTGTGTCTGATGCTCTTTAAGATCTACATGAAGCCGTTGAGAGCTGACATTAGGAGTTTTGGAGCAAGGTGTCATCAGTATGCTGATGATGCCCAATTTTATTTCTCTGTAACATCTAAATTGGGAATGACAAATCAGGACGCGGGTGGCGCTGTGGGTTAAACCATCGGCTTGCCGATCAGAAGGTCGGCGGTTCGAATCCCCATGACAGGGTGAGCTCCCATTGCTTGGTCCCAGCTCCTGCCAACCTAGCAGTTTGAAAACATGTCAAAGTGCAAGTAGATAAATAGGTACTGCTTCGGCGGGAAGGTAAACAGCATTTCCGTGGGCTGCTCTGGTTCACCAGAAGCAGCTTAGTCATGCTGGCCACATGATCCGGAAGCTGTATGCCGGCTCCCTCGGCCAGTAAAGTGAGATGAGTGCCGCAACCCAAGAGTCGTCCGCGACTGGACCTAATGGTCAGGGGTCCCTTTACCTTTAAGCAGGCCCTGCACTTCTGTCTGGATGCAGTGTTGGGCTGGATGAGGGTTAATAAACGGAGTCTAAACCCTGGGAAGATGGAGGGTCTGTGGGTCAATGATTCTCAAGTCCAGGAAGTTGGTAAGTTACCTGCCCTTGATGGGGTCACAAATCTCCCTGAAGGAGGAAATTTGGGAGTTTTCCTAGATAAAGCTCTGTCACTGGAGGTACTGATGTCTTTGGTGGCTGGGAATGTCTTTGTCCAACTTCACTTGGTAGGACAGCTACGGCAATTCCTGAATTGGGATAGCTTGGCTATAGTTGTCCATGGAATGGTAACCTCGTGGCTGGATTACTCCAATGTGCTCTGTGTGGGGCTACCCTTGGGGTTGGTTCGGAGGCTGACGCTCAAGCAGAATGTGTTGCCTAGGATTCTTTGGGGGCAAGCAACTGCCGTCATATAACACTTTGCTTGTAGGACTTGTGCTGGTTGCCAATCTGTTATCAGGCCACATTCAAAGGGTTGGAACTAACATACAAGGTCTGTGCAGCTCAGAACCTGGTAACTTGGGAGATTGGCTTTTCCCTTCGTTAGATTTCTGAGGTCTGTGAGATAGTCTCCCCTGTAAATTGCAAAAATCTCGGAAGCCTATTGAGTAACTAAGAGCAGAGCTTTCAGTGTAGCTGCCCCTGCTCTGCGGAATGATATTCCTGTCAAAATATGACATGGAGCAACTATCTGCACCCTCTGGTAACAATTGGAGACATTTTTGTGCTGACAGTTTTGCTCAGTTGTATCCAGGCAAATAATACTCAAAATATACCTATGGAAATCAACTGACAAGTTTGGCCACGATTCTAAACCTACTTACTTAGGAGTAAGCCCACTGGCCTCAACAGAACTTCTGAGTAGGCATGTATGGGATTGCAAATTAGTAATGGCTAACTTAAGTACCAGTACGTTGATTTCAATGGGTCTATTCAGAGTATCACTTGGTCAGAAACAAACCAATCTCTTTTAAAAAACAACAACACTACTCATAAAGTATGGGATTATTGCAGACACATAGTTTGCTGTCATTGAGTCAGCTCCAACATCAGAGTTCACGTTGATCCTGTCTTCTTGGTTCAATGATTTGTTATATTCCTCTGCTGTGTTGTATTTTTACTTGACCTTTTTCAAATTAATGGCATTCTGAAAGATACCCTGGTGAGGACTCAGGTTACTGAAAATGAGCTTTTGGCAACAATCAGTTTATTAGTCAAAAATGTTTTGGCAAATAGAGATTTAGCTGATTAAAATTTCAGAATTACAGATCACAATTGTACTATAGCAGATTATCACTTAATTAAATCATGAAAGGCTTCCCAAGTAATGGGCAGAAATTAGAGTTTGTGTTGCCTAGAGTAAGTTACCCATCTCTCAAATGTGGAATTATCTTTAAATGTAGCCATTCTAGGTGATTACAGTAATCACTCTGTCAATAGCTCACATCATTAAGAAGCTGAAAACCATTTAATGTTTTTTTTCCTAGCTATGTAGCGCTCACTGTTCACTACCTTTATTATATACAAATTCTAAATTGTGTCCATTTATAAAACTGAGTGCAAATTGTTTTAAGTCAGAAAAATTCAGAAGCAATTTAATTCAACTAAATGAGTCAAATGAAATTACGCAATTCTGTGCTGTATTGAACAATTTGCATGCTGCTGCTTACAACTTGCTTTTTCCTAATCAACTTATTATTTGAGATATAGAGGTCATTAAAAAACTTGGGAGCACTTGAAACCCTTTGATTACTCTAATGAAGCAAACAGCCCATACAGAAATCATAGCTGACTATCCTTTCTTCGGCAGTTTATGGTGGTGTGGTAAAAACTTGTGGTAAAAAAAGACTTGTACAATAATTGGCTGTGAATCAACAGTCCACCATTTGTGGAGTCTTGCTTTTGAAGTATGTGATCTGATCAATAATGACTCATGTATGCGTCTGTCCTAAGGGATGTGGGTGGCACTGTGGGTTAAACCACAGAGCCTAGGGCTTGCAGATCAGAAGGTCGGTGGTTCAAATCCCCGCAATGGGGTGAGCTCCCGTTGTTCGGTCCCAGCTCCTGCCAACCTAGCAGTTCGAAAGCACATCAAAGTGCAGGTAGATAAATAGGTACCGATCCGGCGGGAAGGTAAATGGAGCTTCTGTGCGCTGCTCTGGTTCGCCAGAAGCGGCTTAGTCATACTGGCCACATGACCTGGAAGCTGTACGCCGACTCCCTCGGCCAATAAAGCAAGATGAACTCCGCAACCCGAGTCGGTCATGACTGGACCTAATGGTCAGGGGTCCCTTTACCTTTACCTTTTATGCGCCTGTCCTATAATAAAGAACCTGTTGGTTTTTTTGTTTTTAAGTATGTTGAACAATGCTTCGTGAGCTTTGCGAGACTTAATGCTTCAATTGCCTTTACTGAACTTGCTTTTTAAAGCATTTCTGGGTTCAATAGTGATGGCATGCAAAGTATAGTACACTTAGTGGTTTGCAGCATTTTAGATGGGATTAAATGAAGCACATAACAAGCTGTCAATGTGGTTACAAGGAACTGGACATTATGCTGTCAATTTTAGATCCGTTCACCAGCCCTAAATTTGAGAATTGTCTTATGTAATGGAGTTGTCCTAGCTGTCAGAATGTCAGAATGCCAACAATTTCCGAGACATTTTCCCAAAGGATTTGTAAATTATGAGTAAAATCAAACACTTACAGCTAAAATATGAGATCACACAGATATAGTCCATCATAGATTACATGGCTGGAAGTGAACAGTTGCCTGCGGAATTTCACAAAGAGAAAACAAGTATATAGAATTAGGTTTTTAAAAATATATATGCTTTCAAGTGATTGTGGGCTCTTATAACTAGTTGGAATCAAGAGGCTGTCCAATCTATTAGTTTTGTAATTTTCTTCTTCATATTCCTGCTTTGCCTTGTATGGTAAAATCGCTCACCTTCCAGGGTGGGTGGAGTTGCAACCATGCATCTGGGCCCTCATAGCATCCTGACTTGGGAGCCGTGGTCACCCCTGCCCGGCCAATCCATGTGTGGCCATGGGTAATTTAAACTGTGGTACAGCCGGGGAGCTTCCCTCTCTCGCCTCCACGCTGGATCTCCCGACCCCCCACCCTCTTTATAAGCTTTGGTTTGACATGACCTTACTATGGACAAACGCTGGCTACCTTGTTGTTGGGGCTAGGTAGGAATTTTTCCACTTGGCGAATTGTAGATATTCTCAATTAAAAGATAATAGTAGTAATCAAGCTTATTGGGTGCTACCACCATTGTTGGTGTCCCCATGCAATGAGCATTTGCAGGAGCATATTAGATATGATTTCAATAGGCTAGGTTTTTTAATGTTATATTGGCTCTCATTGGTTTGTAGCTGTTGACCAATGGACTGGCAGGGATAACGGCAACTCAAAGTCATTGGGTCCTACCTGAAACTGTGTAAAAGGACATCACATCATTATTCAGGATCAGCAGGAGCAATGTAGTCTAAGATCCAATAAATCTAAAATTGATAAGTCTAAAATTGATAAGAGGTCTAGAATGCTGGCTTCATATTTGATGGGAGCACCATTAGCCACACAGATTCACATTTCTGAGCTAGGAAACTTGGTGATGTCACTATTTTTTATTATTCGTTGAAGTCTAGGTCAAGTATATATTTGATGGAAACATAAGCTCGTCTCACTCTGGAACATCTTCCAAACATGGAGCATGTGGTGTATATCTTGAATGGTCTAGAAGGTAAAAGTATGCAACCCTATCTCTGTCCAATATCCCAGTCATATGTCTGCCTGTTTACCTCTCTGTATGCTGTGGTTCTGATGTTAATTTCCTGTGCTGACCACATTAATCTGTCATATGATGTAATCGACAACTGCCATTGCAGCATAACAGGTCAAGCCCTTGCGGAATATAAGATTACAAAGAATGCACTATAAAAGGCAAAGCTGGGAAGATGAAGTTATTAAAACAAAAACAAAAAACAACCACTATTGATTATTTTATTCAGTGTTAATGTGTCATCCTAGATCGTCGCTAGAACTCTACCATTAGGGAAAACAAGAGGAGAAAATGCTTTCATATTATTTCTACCGTGTGACCATTTAATCAATTCCTTCTCTAAATTAGCTGCTTGACTTCAAACAAGCACCCCAAGATCAGTAGCAGTATATGAAATTCAATGTCTTCCTTAGATTAAACAGTAAAGGAAGAGAAAAGACAACACTTCGCACAAATGATGATTTGCTTATTTATTTATTAGTCTAATAGCTGCTTGCTGTTTTAGATATAGACACTTTCCTGGAAGATGGAGCGCTGTTGCTTACCAGAATGGGGAAGAGGGGAAGAGGGGAGCAAGGAGGTGGGGAGGTTGGCATGGTGCGAACGCATCAGCGGAGCCAATATGGTAATCATGCTATATTTCAACCACATCGTCCTCCTTGCCAGTAAGCAACCATATGCCAGGAGAAAAATATAGTGGCTCCACCCCGCTGTCAGGCATCAGAGGATCCTAACCCCATGGTAGGTTGCCAGGAAGGGATAAGACAAGGAAAGTTCTTACCAACAGCTTTTTATTCAATATTCACAGAGAGAGGCTTAGAAACGCAGCCTCTTGGAATAATGGCATTGCTCCGAGTAAATCTCCAATCCCTTCTTTCCCACTTCTTTATTCATCAACAGCACCACCACCCTTACAGTTGGTGGTAAGGGACCATCTGTCCCTGAGTCCTTTGCTCTCCTACTTTTAAGGCTCACCAGTTTCTGGGAGATGTTGGGCCTGGAATGCTTTCCAGTGGTAATGTGTCAGCCAGCTGCTCTGTCTTGGCCTCTTCCTCCTCTCCCATAATTTCCCAGCTTTCCCCCTCATCTGCCTCTGAGCTGTGTCCTCCCTCAAACCCCTGTTGTAATTCTGAACTGTCTTCTTCTTCTCTGGAAGGGTCAGGCTGAGGAGGCAGTCTCCACCATTCCTCCTCTGCCCAGTCCCTGACACCTGCCCAGCCAGCTACTTCTGCCCCCAGGTGAGTTAGGGCTAAAGCACAAGTCAACATCTGACCACCTGTTAGCTAAACTGGATGCTCCAATGGGAGCTGGGGCTGATTCTTAATTTGAATATTAACTGCTTCTGTGTTTCAGTGGTGAATGATTTACAGTGGACCCTCGACTTACGGAGGTAATGCGTTCCGAAGGGACTGTTGTAGGTCGAAAAAATCGTAAGTCGAGTCCCCATAGGAATGCATTGGGAGAAAAAAAAATTGTAGGTCGAAAAAAACTGCATCTAAACTTCGGAAGTCAAGGAAACCGCATCTAAAACGGCCGCGATTTCCTTTCGGAAGTCGAAAAAATTCGTAGGTGCACGGCTGATTTGATCCCTCGTAACTCGAAAAATATGGAAGTCGAGTCATTCGTAAGTCGAGGGACCACTGTACATGGATTTCTAATGCCGATTATTAAGATGCGATGGCAAGAATATGCACACCATAATTTTGTATTGAAACAATCCTGAAGTGAAAATTCCCTGTATATATACAGTCATGTTATCTCTCAAATATGTTTTGTCTGAGCAAGTCGCTGAGAATCCTTTGATCAATATCTGCTAATGCCAAAGAGTTGGAGACCTACTTTTCCCTATTGTTTCAGTGTCTGTTTAAAATATCTTCCTAGTAAAGCTCACCAAAAAAAGATAAAGGATGCCGCAGGCCCCTCTCATTAACTGTCCTGTGTTCGGCTCGTCCAAGCAACTTCCAGTATCAGAAGTGCCAGCTCATGATGAAGGCGATTGGGAGCACCAACATCGTGTGTGCAACGTCGATGTTCCAACACGCATGGTGCCATGACACTGGGAAGAGCAGGGGGTGGGGACAAACACAGCAGCCGCATAGCTTCAAACAGCTTTTTAAGTATTCTTAAATTTTTAAACAAGTTATAAAAGAAATGGGAGTGCCTGAACACCTCATCTGTCTCCTGAGAAATCTCTATGTGGGACAAGAAGCTACAGTTAGAACTGGATACGGAATAACTGATTGATTCAAAATTGGGAAAGGTGTACATAGAAGAGTACGACTCTTGAGAGTCCCATGGACTGCAAGAAGATCAAATCTATCAATTCTTAAGGAAATCAGCCCATTCCCGGATTTCCAGCCCAGCCCAGCCCAACTTTCAGATTTGAAAATAAGGGATTTTTTACAAACTTTTGGATTTGAAAATAAGGGATTTTTTACAAACTTTTGGATTTGAAAATAAGGGATGCCGTGAGGGCAGTGCAATGGCACCAAGTAGCTTCACCACCCTGCACTCCAGAGGCTGCGCGCAAACGGGTGAGCAAAAGAGCGAGCGTATAGACGGCAGGCAGGCAGGCTGTCTGGTTGGGTGTGAGGGTCTGGCTGCACAAGGCATGCAAGCTTCCCCCCCCCAAGTCGGTCTCAGACTCCTTATTGGCAGCCGAGCAACGCAGCTGAGGAGCCTCCCTGGCCAGCAGGGAGGGAGAGGAGCTGCTTCCTTTGAAATCCGGGAAATTTACAGGATATCAACAATCCGGGATAGCAGCGGGAAACTGCGTTGAAATAAGGGAGTTTCCCGCAAAAAAAGGGAGGGTTGACAGCTATGAATCAGCCCTGAGTGCTCACTGGAAGGACAGATCCTGAAGCTGAGGCTTCAATACTTTGGCCACCTCATGAGAAGAGAAGACTCCCTGGAAAAGCCCCTGATGTTGGGAAAGATGGAGGGCACAAGGAGAAGGGGACGACAGAGGACGAGATGGTTGGACAGTGTTCTCGAAGCTACTAACATGAGTCTGACCAAACTGTGGGAGGCAGTGGAAGACAGGAGTGCCTGGCGTGCTCTGGTCCATGGGGTCATGAAGAGTTGGATACGACTGAACGACTAAACAACAACATTTTTTTTTAAATGTTATAAATTGTATTTATATGTTTTTATGAGTTTTTTGGGGGGAGGGTTAATTCGGCTGTTTCTATTACACCTTTATTATGTATTTTGTGTTTTTATATTGTAATTTTATCTTGTGAACTGCCCTGAGTAAAAAAAAGAAAAAGAAAAAGGTAAAAGACCCCTGGATGGTTAAGTCCAGTCGAATTCGACTATGGGGTGTGGCGCTCGTCTCTGCTTTTAGGCCGAGGGAGTCGGCGTTTGTCCGCAGACAGCTTTTTGGGTCATGTGGCCAACATGACTAAACTGCTTCTGGTGCAACGGAACACCATGACAGAAGCCAGAGAGCATGCAAATGCCATTTACCTTCCCGTCGCAGAGGTACCTATTCATCTACTTGCACTGGTGTACTTTCGAACTGCTAGGTTGGCAGGAGCTGGGACAGAGCAATAGGCGCTCTCTCCATCGCGGGGATTTGAACCGCTGATCTTCTGATCAGCAAGCCCAAGAAGCTCAGTGGTTTAGACCACAGCGCCACCCACCTTCCATTATATATGGGGCAGCAGCATCTCCTGCTGCTGACACCACCATCGGTGGGAGACTCCTTCAACCCTCCTTCTATTCTGTAGCAGCAGCAAGAGAAGGAGTCGGCCACTGAAGCTCCACCACACTCAACTCTGCGCTTTACCTTCGTGCTTTTTGGACATTTGGGGGGCCCCACTACAAATATATTTGCCCCCCCAGGAGCTGGTGCCAGCACCCAGTATTCTCAACTAGTATAGATTTCCACACCAAATGTTCAGAAACCAGGGGCCTAGTTTTCTGGATAAAACAACAACTGGATTTTATTTTATTTTTTATTTTCTGCCAATTGCATTTATTGACCAATTGTGGCAACTGGTCTCTCAAGTAGAGAAAAAAAAGGGGGGGATTTATTTAAGTATGGGGGAAAGACTCTAAAATACAAAGCAGAAATGGGATCTGAATAGTTGAAATGATTGCAGCCTCTCACACGGCCACTTTTACTCATTGTCACTTTGATTTGCCATATAAATCAAAGATGTCCATATCAAGCTTTGAAGAAAAAATACACCACATTCCTAAGTGGTGTATTCATGTACTCAATGCACAGCTGCATGCCAGCCAAAACTAAAGATAAGATTGACACACGACCATCAGAGGAAAAATCCAATTTCCCCGGTAACAAATACACTTTTTGTTGCTTTCTTATTTTCTTTAACCATACTTCTCATTTATGTAGCTATGTTTTCCTTGAATTTCCTGAAACACACAAGAGCAGATTGTGCAAACATTTAGAAAGGAAAAACAAAGAATCATGTAGCTTTGGAACTAACAAATTAGTTGGTGGGAAAGGTAAAAGGTAAAGGGACCCCTGACCATTAAGTCCAGGCGCAAAAGACTCTGGGGTTGCGGCGCTCATCTCGCTTTACTGGCCGAGGGAGCCAGTGCTTGTCCGCAGACAGCTTCCAGGTCATGTGGCCAGCATGACTAAATCGCTTTCTGGCGAACAAGAACAGCGCACGGAAACGCCGTTTACCTTCCCGCCGGAGCGGTACCTATTTATCTACTTGCACTTTGACATGCTTTCAAACTGCTAGGTTGGCAGGAGCTGGGACCGAGCAACGGGAGTTCACCCTGTCACGGGGATTCGAACCGCCGACCTTCTGATCAGCAAGCCCTAGGCTCTGTGGTTTAGACCATAGCGCCACAGGATAGTAAAGGTACATAAGCACAAATTCATGCTTCAGAGCCTATGTGAGTGTTTTAATGTGCACATGTACACACACTGACATAAGTACAGCCAGAAGTAAATAAATGAGTAAATAAGAAAGTTAGGCCAAATGAGGCAAGGAATAGCAGACAGGTGTGTCCTACAGGTTATGCAGAGTAAAATAACAACGTAATAAGCAGGGCTTTTTTTTCAGCTAGAACTAACCAAAACTCAGTTCTGGCACCTCTCAGGTGGGTGCCATTGCCATTCTAAGAGAACAAAGGAGGTGCTCATGGTGAGTTCCAGCACCTCTTTTTCTAGAAAATAACACCAATATTAAGATATTATTTGTAATACCTTGTACTAGTTCAATGGTATCCTTTGTATAGCCCTTTCTATAAACTTTTTGATGAAAGCCAGCAATAAAGATGATGGCGCTTAAATTTATTTCTAATGAGTGATTACAACTGTAATCACAATATATCATAGTTAACAATCATAATTGAATATTGTGAGGCTAAAGAAAGTAAAAAAAAATAGCAAAATAATCAGTAATTGTTATTATATAACTCCGGTATAATTTGAGTAATTAAGAGTATTCAGCACAGGGACACTTTGCCTACAGCTTTTTATATTATCTCCATTTAGGCTTTGATGCTATATACACAGTGGGACTTATTTTTGAGTAAATAAATATAGGATTGCACTGCACATCCTCCTTGTGTGTGTTTTTAGTCAAGCTGTGATATGTTCCTTTCTGCTGATCAATTTAACCCTTATACAGAACAGTAGGTAGTTCCTGCTGAAGACTAAAATAGATTCTCAGACTAGGAACATGAGAGAATACTATTACTACTACTATTACTACTACTACCACCACCACCACCACTACTACTACTACCCCGCCTATCTGACTGGGTTGCTCCAGCCACTCTGGGCGGATTCCAGCATATACAGAAACATAATAAAACATCAAACATTGAAAACTTCCCTGAAAAGGGCTGCCTTTAGATGTCTTCTAAAAGTCAGATAGTTGTTTATCTCATCGACATCTGGTGGGAGAGTGTTCCACAGGGTGGGCGTCACTACTGAGAAGGCCCTGTGCCAGGTTCCCAGTAACTTCACTTCTCACCAGTGGTAGATTTACCTATAGCTTAGGGCCCCACACTCTTGGCCCCCCTCCAAAAAAATATACTTCTTCTTAATTGTATTTCACTATTAATATACTTCTTAATTGTATTTCAGTTCAATTACTTTGATAAAATACATATTTTGTTATGTGCAAATGGTTTTAGATACCTATTAGGTCCATAAATTACCATATAGCATATATTCAACAACAACAACAAACAGCGACAATTTGTCGTTGACAAAGGACAGCTGGACATATAAAGGATCCCATTACCTTCAATAGCTTAGGGCCTCATCAAACCTAAATCTGGCCCTGCTTCTCACATCCACTTTTCCCCCTAATGCACTGCATTTTGTAGGTTATTTCACTAATATGAGCACTTCCATGCACACTTTCCCCGACAAATGCATTTTGGCAGACATTTTGTTTGTTTGAAGAACTGCATTGCAAAATTCAGCAAAGTTGAAATCTCAAAGGATAGTTGCATTTTGATTTTGTATTGTACATACGGTACATACCCAACCAAACTACTCCTCCAATCTTACTTAAAGGACTTTGGTCATTGGTTACAGTCAGCAGTGCCAGCTTGGCCCTTGGCCATGGTTGCCCGGGGCCATGGGTACCATGCAGCATGCATGTCCCTGGCACCAAAATTTGTGAGTGCCCGGACCCTTCATGGGGAATTTTGTGGGTGCCCAAGGGAGCCGCCACCTATGGTTACAGTGTAGAAATCCAAAGAAGCACTTGAATTTGTGAAGAAATATAATATTGACATTGTACGACATCCTTTTTGTCTTCCACGGGAAGCCCAAATTTAAGCCCTGTCAGAAAATATTGATCTGTGAAATGCAGGGGCTCTTTGCATACTTACTAAACCATGTAGTGAACAATTCTATGTGGAGTATCTTATACAGTGGTACCTTGGGTTACAGACGCTTCAGGTTACAGACACTTCAGGTTACAGACTCCGCTAACCCAAAAATAGTACCTCGGGTTAAGAACTTTGCTTCAGGATGAGAACAGAAATCGCGCGGTAGTGATGCAGCGGGAGGCCTCATTAGCTAAAGTGGTACCTCAGGTTAAGAACAGTTTCAGGTTAAGAACAGACCTCCGGAACGAATTAAGTTCTTAATCTGAGGTACCACTGTATGTATTTGCTGCGCTGCACTGTGTATGTGTATTTTTCTGTGTACGTGTGTACGTGACAATTGTGTAGGCAGAGCTGATGGCCTCCATCTGGCCTCCATCAACATTTTAGCTCACAGTTGGGTGCCAATTGCATGAGAGGCACCCAACATGAATGTTCCCCAACCCAAGAGGGCAGAATATTCACACCAATTTGTCAGCAGCATAATGTCACTCCACAGGGAAGTGGTTCTCACTTTGCGGTTTCCATTTCAAGTGTGAGGAATCTATTTAAACACAGTTATTATGGGGTTAGAGCGGCCAAGGAACATTTTTGCTCCTATTCATTCATAGATTAATTCCAGCAGATCTGTGCGAATCCAACAAGAATACAGAAGATTTCACATGTTTAACTAATTGCTGCAAATGTTTGGGTTTCTTTCTGGCATCCAGAGAAAGGCAATAATAACTGCTGTTGAAGTGCCCATTGAAGTAGGTACTTACCAGTAGTTTTAGATAATATGCATGTTATGTACACCAAATTTCCCTCCACAGAAGTATGCTTAATGTCATCTCACATACTTATTCATTACAATGGAACTTAAAACACAACGGGTTTTCCCTTCATTCCACTCTTCTCATCACTGCCTCATGTCATTACTGAAAATAGTATGAAGTAAGTACAGTATATCAGCTTTATGACATTGTGGGTATGTTATTAAGCCGTCAATAAAGCTAGAGATAAATAGTGGTTTCTACTAATTACAAGTTGATATACTGTATACAAGCCAATTTACATCTTATGACTATAGTCCTCATCTACCAGTAATCTGGACATGAAATGTTGTAAGAAGTGGCAATTGACCCTTAATTTTAAAGCATTTGTTTTAATCTAAATCTCATCACTCTCAATCCATCATAAATTTTGGAGGGCCTAAATTCATGGAGTTAAGTGCTCCAAATTTCCTTCTAGATTGTGGCCTCCATGTTTAAATTTGTTGTTTGTGGGTTTGGTTGTTTTTTTTTTTTTTGTTTTTTTTTTTTGCTATTCCCTAATTTGGGTAATCACTTTAAAATTAACACATATTCAACACATCCAAATTACTAAAAGGAAAAAGAAAAATCTACTACTTCATGAATAGTTGTTCGTTCTTCTTGGTGTCATATCTCTCAGTTTGCCACCACTGTCCACTGCCCCTCACTTACCTACATTGCTAATATACTTAACCATAGGCGCTGAGTGGGGAGGGCAGGGGGCCAGGGCTCCCCCAATATTTCAGATGAAAGGGCTGCCCCCCCCGCCCACCATGCGTGCACACTACAGGGCTGATAAATTCACATGTGGTGAGGGGTGGGAGGGGGTAAATGCTGTGAAGCCCTATCCAAGTTTGCTTTTAAGTAAAACAATTAGGTTCTCAATCCTGGCAGAAACATATAGAAATCTATATCTGACACACAATTCAGAAGAACTGCCAGCTAAGGTCTTAACTCAGCAGTAAAGAATGGGATTATCTGGAGCAGCAGAAAATTGGGGCGATTAACCAATTCCCGTTTTAGTACCTGCTCCGTTTTCACACTTTCTTGCACCGGCCCTCAGCAGATCAATACGACTGAATGGAAGAGATAACAAATAAAACTGAATCTAAATGTTTAGCTAAAACTGACCCCTTTCTTTTAACTCAGGTCATGTTGATGTGCTGTTTAGACATGGGACTGAGCACACACCTAAACCCTTCCCTGCCTCCCTGCCACAATCCAAGGTGCCCAGCACACTGAAACACAACAGGTCTTAGCATTTATTGTCACGGTCCGGTCTACGGGTGAGGGAAGTCCCGGCAGAGGATGTCAGGACCGGGGGCAAGATGACGAGGTGGGAGCAGAAATATGAGTCCAGAAACCCGGGGTCCGAGGGTCAGGGAGCAGAAAGTCACAAAGTCGAAGGTCCGGGGGTCGAGAGGCAAGGAGTCACAAAGGCTAAGGTCCGAGGGTCAAGAGGCAAGGCAAGGAGTCCAGAAGCCGAGGTCCACGGATCAGGAAGCAGAAAACAAGGGACCAGACGCAGCAAGGCAGGAAGCGCGTTGCTGTGGCAAAGAGCCAAAGGGAAATGCTGACATATATTCCTCCCCGGCTCTTGCCACAGGTGCAGCAAGTTACCAAGTGGCATCACCTGTGCAGCCACGCCTTGCCTCTCCAGAACAAACTGAGGAAGGCCCCAGTCCTGCGAAGCCCTGCTGGTCCCAGGGCCTGGCTCCTGCACGCACTCCTGACACTTATTTGCAAGGACTGTTCTGAATATTTGGTTTTGTATGTGAAATGTAGATATGGAAGATAAGGCCATGATGGCTCTGCTCTGCTTCCACAGTCAGGGACAGCAGTGCTTCTGAATACCAGTTGCTGGAAGCCATGGGAGGAGAGAGTGGTCTTGTGTTCGGGTTCTGCTCTCCAGTCCCCCCACAGGCATCTGGTTGGCTACCTTGAGATCAGGATGTCAGACCAGATGGGCCATTTGCCTGATCTGGCAGGCTCTTATGTCCATACGTCCGTGCTTCCTTTCATGACAGAATTTTTTGGCAACATAATATTATTTAAACACCCCGCAAATCCTATTTCTTCATGCTGTAAGAACATTGGGTTCTAGGTAGCTATAATGCCACCTATTCCAGATCTGAAGTATCACAGTAAATGAGTAACTGAAACTCCTTAAAAATAGGAGTAGGCAACCTAAGGCCTGTGGGCCGGATGCGGCCCAATCGCCTTCTCAATCCAGCCCATGGATGGTCCGGGAATCAGCATGTTTTTACATGAGTAGAATGTGTGCTTTTATTTAAAATGCATCTCTGGGTTATTTGTGGGGCATAGGAATTTGTTTATATTTTTTTTCAAAATATAGTTCGGCCCACCACATGGTCTGAGGTACGGTGGAGCGGCCCACGGCTGAAAAAGGTTGCTGACCCCTGGCATACAGCTATAATATACAGTAATATATCTGGTTACAAACCATCCTCCTTGCGAATGCTTTGAGTTACAAGCTCCGCTAACCAGGAAGTAGATGCTTCTGGTTGCGAACTTTGCCCCGGGATGTGAGAAGAAGTCACGTGCTAGAGGTGCGTGCGTAGTGGGAGGCCCCATTAGCGAAAGCGCGCCTCATGTTAAGAACGGTTTCAAGATAAGAACAGACCTCCGGAACGAATTAAGTTCGTAACTGGAGGTACCACTGTGCAGAATATAATTTAAGAAGCATAATATAATAATCAGAAAAATGGCATGCTTAGACAGGGATACGGAACCTGTCACCTTTCAGATCCTGCTGAACTACAACTCCCATCATCCCTAACTATTGGTCATTTTGGCTGGGGTCGATAGAAATTTGACACCTGGATGGTCGCAGTTTACCCCTCCTCATACTAAGAAAATGATCCATGATGCAACCTAAATTTTCTAGATCAGGGTTTTCAAACACTGTTCTGGGAAATCCTGGGGTTCCTTCTCAAGACCAAGTCAATGAGAAGATGAGTAATGATGGACATGTTTTCCTGGAAGACATGACATTTCCCAAGAATGTTTGGTCTTCTCTAGTGTAGGGATAAGTCAATCAATCTATTCCCAGTCCATGTCCCTTGGTTCATTCGTAAACTGTTGTATCCTGTTTCGTAATTTTTAAAATAATTCACGCACACACACACTGATTTCAATATGTATTTTAAAATGTGTTTTCACTCAAAATGCACTTTGAGCTGAGAACAATGTCAGAATATTCAGGAAGTGCAAATGGAAAACTGAGCTCCAATTTATGCATTGTTCCAAGAGGGACAGATGAGGTCAGCTTGCAGCTGAACTCCTCAAGCATCGGTACTGTAAGCTGCACCCTAATTTCGAAAGAGGACAAGGTGATATGCAATAGTCCTGGCCAATGCCCTGTTTGAAATGAGTGTTCACCCAAGAATGAAATGCATCCATTATAGAATACTGTCAACTGCTAAATAATTGCTTTGGTTTGTGTGTCCAAAAAGCTAAATTTGGTAGCCTTGTCTTCTCCATGGCCATCTTTAATATGATAGGAAAAGTTTAAATCAGGGGTGGGAAACTTTTCCAGGGCCACATTCCCTTCTGGACAATGCTTCCAGGGGCTTAATGTCAGTGATGGGCAGGGCCAGAGGCAAATGTGGTCAGAGCAATAAGCGCCGTTCCATGCCCAATGAACACGAGACACCTTTGCTGGCAGCTCTGTAGCCCATAAATGGCAGCAAAATGCTGGGCAAGGTTTTGCCCAGTATCTTCTCTGTGTGATGGGCTCATGGGAAAAGCTGTCCCATGAGCCCTTGCTGCAGAGGGGAGGGGAAAGCCTATAAGGCTGCTTCGCCTGGCACTTACAGCTATTTTGCTTTGATTTTTGGCCTGATTTTATCCCACCACCGTTGTACAGTCTGGCTATTTTGCTGCTGTCATGGGTCACATAATACACCTGGGCAAATGAGAATTTTACATTTATGTAGTATATAGTGGTACCTCAGGTTACATACGCTTCAAGTTAAGAACTCCGCTAACCCAGAAATAATGCTTCAGGTTAAGAACTTTGCTTCAGGATAAGAACAGAAATTGTGCTCTGGCGGCGCAGCGGCAGGAGGAGGCCCCATTAGCTAACGTGGTGCTTCAGGTTAAGAACAGTTTCAGGTTAAGAACAGACCTCTGGAACGAATTAAGTACTTAACCAGAGGTACCACTGTAGTATTTTCCACACACTCGCCCATCCCTCTCTCTCCTTCATCTAGGCAATAAGAAGCATTAGGAGGGTTGAAGGACACTTTCTATCCAAACAAAAACATTCAAGGAGCAGGCAAAGCAGGGCTGGGGAAGGGTGTGGGCTTAGGAGGATATGTGACCTGGGGAAAGTCATGAGGCCCACATAGAGAAGATCGCATTTAGTCCCATTGGCCTTTGGCTCTCCATCCCTGGTTAAAGTCGTCTAGCACTATCTTTGCATACACAAAGGCTACAGCTGTGCTTATCTGCTAAAAAAGAAATGGCTGTCTTCTCATTTGCCATGGTAAGATAAAAATCTGGCTCCACCCAGACTCTATTTAGCTTTAAAGATGTTGAAATGACTTCTTTATCTATGCTTATATACCCCATTTACCACAATCAATATAGCAATTTGTATTAATATAACTGATGGAGCTATAAAACCTATACCAGAATATTTTTCTTTCCTGAAGGCAATGTAGCAGAATAATCTACTATAACTTCTGTTCTCCAAGTTTAGGGAAACAGATTATATTTTATATTATCTTTACATTATCATTTCATCCCCTCCCCAAAGCAATGTGTGGGGAAATGTTTCATTGTGGCTGAACTTTTCCCAGAATTTCAAGCAATGCCTGAACTTATAAGAACAATAATATTCTTGGGATGTATCCTGTGGATCACCCATCTCCTCCTTGAATCACCTGTGGCCCTCTAGGGGGTCTCTCTGCCCTTGTGGGTTTCCTGCAATAGTAAGAATCGGAGCATGGAATGCTTCTGTAAGTAAGTTACAGGTAGATAGCCGTGTTGGTCTGTCATAGTCAAAACAAAATAAAAAAATCCCTTCCAGTAGCACCTTAGAGACCAACTAAGTTTGTTCTTGGTATGGGGTAGGGGTCGCTGTTTGGTAGTACCCAATTGGTTAGCTATCAGATTCTAAAGCTCCCTATTGGTGGCTCTTATGTAATTCACAAAATACAGAGTCCATTCATAAAACACAGTGTTCATTCATAAAGCAGTAACATAAATCTCCATTGCTACAGGTTTATGGCCATGCTGTAGTATAGTTCTTATGCCACTGTGAATAAAAGGTGGCTGGGCTCATTGCCTCAGGATTTGCGGGGGGTGGGGGGTGGGGAGAGGTGACAAAACTGATTTCGAATACGTGCCCCCCCTTTTATTTCCATAACAAGTCATTGAGTCTGTACTCTGAATAGTGACACCAGGGACCTAGAAGGTGCAGGGCTTGTCAGTCCAACCCCTGCACAGTCTCATCAGGGCTGACCTTAAGGCAATTGGAGCAATTTGCCCAAATTGTGCCTCGTGTGCTGATCCTAAGGAGGTCCCCGCACCAGGGCAATCTAGATGGATTTTATTTATATCTATAAGATTTTGCACTTTGGCTGTGAACTGGGGCCCTACAAATAAATAATAATAATTCAAGTTGTGCCCCACTGCTTCAAATTGCCCCCCCCCCCGGCTAGCCCTGAGCCTCATAGTTGCTGGGCCTGAGTTGCCCTGCCCTTGCATGAAGTCTTGGGTTTACAATTTTGGGAGAGGGGAGACTGCAGCACTGGGGAGAGGGCAGGCTGGTGAGGCCCCCTAGACTTAGAGGCCTGAGTTGCCCTGCCCTTGCATGAAGTCTTGGGTTAGCAATTTTGGGAGAGGGGAGACTGACCGCTGGGGAGTGGGCGGGCTGGCAAGGCCCCCTAAATTTAGAGGCCCTAGGCTTCAGCCTACTTAGCCTATACATAAATCCGGCACTGCTAGTGGGTTCGTGAAAAAGGCACTTTCAAAACCAACACTACAAAGCAGGGAGAGAGGGATGCAATGGATGAAATAAATGCATATGTGAAATTGCTTACGATGCAATTGGTCTTAACTTTATACTGATTTCAGTACTTATCTGCCATTTTCACTTTGTTGCTCGCTGAATTTCAGATTATCGTCTCCTCTGAGTGGTGTAGTTAGGCACACAGCTACTTGTATTATTATGAACTGGAAGACATTTATCTTTCAAGGATATGTTTTTGTATTTTCATAGCTATTTTGGATAGCGTGACTACAATTCTTCCGAACGGTTGCAGCCGTATCCAGCCCAAGAGATGGCACACTTTTACAAAATGTAATGTTGTAGGGTGAGGGAGGGAGGGAGGGGGGAGGCAGCATGAAATGAAAGGAAAAGGTGAGAATGGTATAAGGCAATGTTCTGTTAAAACGGGGAGTTTTGTCCCTGAAATAAATGAAATGTCAGGAAATGGTGTTGAACTAGCCCTGAACAAACTGAAGTTGTTGATTTATAAGAGCACACGGTGTGTATAAACATAACCCAGACATTTATTTTATAGGTAGCAGGTAAATAACTTAATGTACAGGAAAACAGCATTTCGAGGGTGGAGGGAGAAAATTATATGTGTGGTATTGGATGTAATTGACTGAGTGAAGTTCAGTACAAGTTTAGAAATCACAGAAACAGTCTGATTACCTAACAGTGCCAGCCTATCATATTAATATCTGTATAGCACACTCTAGGTGCGTTACTAAGTTGTAATCCTTACATCAGAGATGCGGATCCTGAGACTTGGGGACCAAATATGGCCCCCAGGTCTTTCTATCTGGCCCTCAGGAGTCTCCCCAGGCCACACCCCTCATCAGTTCTACTCTGCTTGCTCTTCGGGTGCATTGGCCTGGCTGGAATGTGTCACAGAATCATAGGCTCAAACCCTAACATTAATAGTCTCTCCCCCCCCCCCAATAAATTTTTATAGGTTTTCAACAATTTAACAAATTCGATTCCGTTTCAATACAGTATTCCCTTGACATTTTGACTTCCCATCCTTACTTCCATGACGTTTCTGTTCAAATCATTTATCTACTGCCTTAAATGCATTTCCCCCCTATAACATATATCCTACATTACATTCCCCTATCATTCTCATCCCTTTGCTTATATCTCAAGCCCTGCCGGTGATTTCATTTTCTCAGATAGTCCGAAAAAGGTTTCCACTCTTCCAAAAGAATTTATTCTTCCAGGTTGCTTATTTTTGCCGTCAATTTCGCCATCTTCATATAGTCTAATAGTTTTAAGTCCACTCCTCTTTTATTGGCACTTCTTCTTTCCATTTCTGTGCATACAGAATTCTGGCTGCAGTAGTAGCATACCTAAACGATTTAATAATAATAAAAATTGTGTGTGTGTGTGGGGGGGGTACCCCTGCCCCTATTCTTCCCCAAAGAAGAGATTTAAGAGTTTCATGCTCTACTGAATGATTTATCTGTGGCTCAGTCCTTGGACTGTGATATTCATCTTGCTTGTTTGAATGAGCGATGGAGAGATGTTGTTTCATATAAAAAACAAACAACCAAAAAACACTCTTGACTTTTTTTGGCTCAGACGTAGCCCACAGCCAGCAGAGAGCAACAGTGATGCACACCTGAACTCTCAGCACAGGTAGTTTTCCAGCTTACCTGGAGGAAGACGGGGAGGGTCAATCTGGTGAGGAGGTTGCCACTGTGCGGTCACATTGACAGAGGCAACCCACCATTCCTGCTAGTGCAACCACACAGCAATGACCTCCCTGCTCCTCCCTCCCTCCCAGTAGACTGCAGCAATGATGATGCCAGAAAGCCAGGTGTAGAGTGGTGACCACAAGCCACTCCTGCTGTACAAAGGTCAGACACACAGCTATTGCTCCACCCTCTTTGGTCTCAGTCCTTGTTCACTGCAGGCAGGCATCTCCTTGGAAGGTTGATCATGAGAGAATGTGGCCCCGGGGCTGAAATTAATCCAAACTTGGCTCAGGTTTGATGGAGAAATTTTGGAGATATTGATGTTGACTTCTAAGTGTTCATGAGGAATCACTGCCAGGAATATCTGTTGCACACTTCAAGCAGACGCTTCAAGTGTCCTATTTTCCTGGGACAGTCCCGGATTTACAGCAGCCATTCTAGTTTCTGATTTGATCCTGGAATTGCCTGTGTTTCCTTTGAATGTTCCTATTTTCATTAGAGAAATGTTAGAGGGTAGGGACGTTTTTAAATGTTTAATGTTTACTACTACTACTACTACTATTTGGAAACTGCCCAGAATGTCTGGGGCAACCCAGTCAGATGGGCAGAGTATAATAATAATAATAATAATAATAATAATAATAATGGAATAGGCGATTCCTATTTTCATCGGAGAAATGTTGGAGCTATGCACTTGTGGTTTTCTTTTACATTTGTGGGTAGTGCTAGAAACTGGATGTTTGTAGCTTAAAACAGTGCAAAACTAGTGCAAAACTGTGACACAGGTTTGGATGAGACCCATCAATGCTGATTTTTTAAAGGCATTAACTATGAATCCCAATTTGATGTGTCAACACACACTTGCACTGGAGATTAGTGGCACAAGACTTTGGCATGGGAATTTTTTTGAGGGGGGGACACCAGATTTTGGGACTTGAAATTAATGGAGCTGTTAAATTTCTTACTGTGGATGGGGACAGCCCCAAAGCTGTGTTTACCAAGGAGATGAATCGTGCCAGTTCTGCCATTCACATCCCACCCACCTCCCAATCCAAGTTGTTGTTGTTTTAATTCCTTTCCAAACAATTACAAAAGGCAGCATGATGTCCTGGAGGTTTAACAAATGCTGTAGGCCACTCTGCTGTGCTTTGAGAAAAAAAATATATATGGAAAGATTGTGCCAGGATTCTAGCTGGGAAGCCAAAGAAGCATCAGCGAGTGCCATAACAACGAAGGATAAATAAAGCAGAAGTTGCCAACACCCAGGAGAAAGAAATTGCTTTAGAGGCTGTTGTTTACTATGTCAGCAGGCAGAGATATCTCCTGGCTTCATCTGGAAGAGTTTGAATGTTATGGGTCCACAATTCTGGAACATGGGGCCACAGGGATGTAGGACAGCATCTAATTTTGCATCTGGCAAAGGAGCTTCCAAAGACGATGAAAAGGAGTTTTACAATATCTAGGACAGACCATTAAAGCAACAGCTGCAACCGAGGAGATTTATTTAGCCGGACCAGAGTTAAGAACACCCTGGGGTTTCTGTTGGCATTATAGTAGAATACTTTCTGAGATCTTGATAGTGACCTGCCCTAGATGAACATTACTACTTTCAAGTGAAAGATTTCTCAGGATGTTAGGCAGGCGTACTATGGAAAGAGATTCAGAATGTGTCTCTTTGTGCTTGGAGTCATTGCGGAAAGGGTTCATTGGACTCTTGGTTTAAGACTCTGTTTCAATAAATATTCTGCTAGCAGCTTCAACGGAAGAGTTGGCTTCAGTAAAAATTCTGCTAGGTGATCTGCAGCAGCCATCATTGCTTTTCACTGCAACAGCAAAAAAAAAATAATAGAAACCAGGGCCTACTGTACAGAGAAGGAAGAAGACATGGTTGGTTCTCCATGTCACCACATTTGGAGTACTGAGGCAGTTCTGGTCACCACAGCTCAACAAAAAGGGGGGATATTGTAGAGCTGGCAGAGTTTCAGAAAATGGCATCCAATGAGTGGTTAACATGCAGATGAAGGTGATGGTTTGTTGATAGACCCTGTGTGAGAGACAGGGAAGATCTCCCGGGCTGGGAGAAGGTTGCAGGTGAGAGCAGGGAAGACTCACCTTTCTCTGCATGGGACAAGTTAAGCTCCACCTGTGAAGGAGGACTTTATATTCATTTTTCTTTCTTTCTGGATTCTTTGTTTTTTGTTTAGATTAGTTTGTTTTATTAGCATGACATATTATGAAAAGTCTAAATAAAATCTAATTTAAAAAGAAAAGAAAATGGCAACCGAAATGATGAAGGGGTATGGACCAGCACCCCATGAAGAAAGATTGGAACATGTGGAATTTTTTGTTTAGAAAAAAAAAAAGGTGAGTTAGGAGGGGGACATGATATAGGTGTAGAAAATGATGCACAGTGTAGATAAAATGGACAGGAAAACATTTTTCTTCCTCTCTAATAAATGCTAAAACTGGAGCCATTCAATGAAGCTGCATGTTGGAAGATGCAGGACAGACAAAAGAAAGTACTGTATTTTCCCATGTATAACATGCCCTCATGTATAAGACGACCCCTATTCTTGGGGACCGCAACAAAAAATGGGGGGGGGGATGCCAAAAGTTGTTGAGTTTTTTTGGGAGGGGGGCACCGCCAACAATCACTCTACAGCCTGCAAGCCAATGCAAATTGCACACATCACCGCGGCCACCAATTGTCTGCACGCTCGTAAATAGCACGCCCAATTGCCGCAGCCACAGCCAATTGTCAGCAGGCTTTGCTGCAACAACCAATCACACACACAATCGACACAGTCAATCTCCTGTTGACTGCAGCCACACTGAGAGCCAGTGTGGTGTAGTGGTTAAGAGCAGTAGACTCGTAATTTGGTGAACCGGGTTCGTGTCTCCGCTCCTCCACATGCAGCTGCTGGGTGACCTTGGGCTAGTCACACTTCTCAGCCCCACTCCACCTCACAGAGTGTTTGTTGTGGGGGAAGAGGGGAAAGGAGAATGTTAGCCGCTTTGAGACTCCTTCGGGTAGTGATAAAGCGGGATATCAAATCCAAACTTCTTCTTCTTCTTCTTCAATCACCCGTCCCCCCTCTGCTATCCGTGTATAAGACAACCCACAATTTTTGCCTATTACAGTGGTACCTCAGGTTATAGACGCTTCAGGTTACAGATGCTTCAGGTTACAGACTCCGCTAACCCAGAAATAGTACCTCGGGTTAAAAACTTTGATTCAGGATGAGAACAGAAATCGTGCGGCGGCAGCAGGAGGCCCCATTAGCTAAAGTGGTACCTCAGCTTAAGAACAGTTTCAGGTTAAGAACGGACCTCCAGAACGAATTAAGTTCTTAACCCGAGGTACCACTGTATTTCTAAGGAAAAATATTGTCTTATTCATGGATAAATACGGTAAGCGTTTATACAGCATATAGTTATACTATGGAATTTGCAATATGTAATGATGGCCACCAACTTGCCGCACTATGATCCCCACCCCCAGCATCAACACTGGTGCCAGGGAGGGGGAGAGAAAGCCATCAGAATTGCTTTTGAAACTTAAGTTACTGTGCAAAAAAAAGAAAAGAAAAAGAAACAAAATGCTTCTGTTCTCTTTCTTCTGCAATTAAAACTGAAAATATTTTTTGTCCATAAAAGAGCTAATAGTAGCCAATGTTAGCAAAATAGGATACGTACCATATGCAGATTAGGTGTTGTTGTTTTTTACATTTTTATGGCAGGCACACTCAGTTTTATCATGGATAGGGAAGCAAGATCAGATGTTGCTAGACCACCTCCACCCTGTCCATTGGCCATTCTGGCAGCAGCTGATGGGAGTCCAGCAATTTCTGGAGGGCTATGGCTACCCCATCTCTGGTTGCTTTGAATATCACACACCCCTCTAATCTGACGTGGTAGAGTCCAGATACAGACTTGCAACCCTAATGGGAAGAAGCAGGTGATGTTACTAACAATAGGGTAACCATAAATGGTCGTCGGGACAGATGAGCATTTTGCTCAAGTGAGACTGAGTGTGTTCTGTGGGTAGATTACAAGGGACACAGGTGGCGCTGTGGTCTAAACTACTGAGACTCTTGGGCTTGCCAATAGGAAGGTCGGCGGTTCGAATCCCCAGGACGGGGTGAGCTCCTTTTGCTCTTTCCCAGCTCCTGCCAACCTAGTAGTTCGAAAGCACGCCAGTGCAAGTAGATAAATAGGTACCACTGCAGTAGGAAGGTAAACGGCGTTTCCGTGCACTCTGGCTTCCATCAAGGTGTTCTGTTGCGCCAGAAGCGGTTTAGTCATGCTGGCCACATGACCCAGAAAGCTGTCTGTGGACAAATGCCGGCTCCCTCAGCCTGAAAGCGAGATGAGTGCTGCACCCCATAGTCGCCTTTGACAGGACTGAACCATCCAGGGGTCTTTTACCTTTTACCTAGATTACTGCAGCTGCTTTTCCCACCACAAATCTTCCAGGATTAAAAAGCCCTTGTATCACAGCTCTTTACCTGGTGAAAAGTACTTTATGTAGTTACAGTTTTTTAAAAAGCACACACTCTTGTTTGGGGTCCCCCCTTCTTTTCAAAAAAGACCTGTTGACTTTCATAAGAAAAGACATTACAGTAGTAAATAATCAGCCTTAACTTTACTGACTCCTCTGGGGGGTGGCAAGTGTGCATTTCTCCTTCCATTGCTTTAGTATATATTGATTGAAAATGCAAGATGTTTTTAAGAATTAATGCCTGAGGGCGGCTGGGTCTGTCTGTCTATCCATCTAATTTAATAATTCATTCCTAATAGCCCATATATATCTCTTGTCGTTTCCGTACGTAGCAGAGAATCTGATCACAGCAGGTAAAATGAAATTAATGAGACTAGCGTGGGTTAGATGAGATAAGAAGTAAGATTGCTTATTCCCATGACTTTGAAAATCAGCCATATGCAATTCTTATCTAGCCATATATGTATTTAGCACAGGAGGATAGCACTCATGTTTGGGATTGTAGTCTCGGAGGGATGTTTCATATTGCATCATTCATGTTCCTTGGATGTAGTAAATCAGCTTGTCTTTATTTGAACAGGGATTTTGCTTCTCTGGAGGGCTTTTGGAAAGCATCACTGTTTTAACAGCTAGAATGGCTGAAAATGAAATCCACACAGAAGGAAACGTTATCTGGGCTGTTCTTATTGCTGTGAAAGATATCGGCATTATGGAGGCATAGCTGGGATATGAAAGCAACACAGCGTGAAAGAAGCATGCAAATAATGTTTATGTGCCTCCATAATATATACTTGATCGAGCTGCGTGCTTAGAAATAATTCAACATCTCTTTCTGCTGTTCATCATATAGTGCATATATACTCATCTATTCAACTGTATACATATATGTACATGGGAAAAGATATTAACACAGATGCAAATGTATCCTGTAAATGTATAGTTTGACGCATGTGAAATGACAGAATTCTAGGAAATTCCTTCCCAACAGTAGCCAATTCTTAAGAACAGGGAGGTCAACTGATAGAATGGATGCAATACTGATTGTCGGCATCCTTCTGTCTTGGGAGAGACAATGAGGGGTGCGCCTTTGGGGGGGGGTGAGGTCAAACTGTTGGAAGGTTGTAGTGCCTGCTGTGGCCGTAAAGACCAATAAAGGAGAGACATGTTTTGTTGCAGCTGGGGTAAATGAAGGTGTCTGGTTGTGCTGCTGTAGATGCACCATGGCATTTCTTCTCTCTCTCTCTTTTAAGTAACATTTTATTGATTTTCAAAAAATAACAAAAATAAAAACAACAACAATACAAAAACAAAACAAATTGACTTCCCTCTAATCCCTTCCTTGGTTCTATTATTTATCAACATACTGCATGTGTATTGTTACATTTTAACCGATTTGAATCCCTATTATCCATTTATAACAAAATTACAAGTAATCTTAAAACCCTGCTAATGTATTAACCTGTGTACATTCCTTCTGTAAATATGCAATAAACACCTTCCATTCTTCCTTAAATTCGTTGTCGTCTCTTCCTCTTAATTTCATAGTCAATTTTGCCATTTCAGCATATTCCATTAATTTAACTTGCCAATCTTCTTTAGATGGGACACCTTCTTCTTTCCAATGTTGTTAGGTAAGGTCCGTGTGGCCATTGTTGCAGACATAAACAAGTTCTTTTGTGATTTTGATAGGTCCACTCCTATGATACCTAATAATAAAGCTTCTGGGTTTTTTTAGCAAAGGTTATTTTAAACATCTTCTTCATTTCATTATAAATCATTTCCCAATATTTCTTTATAATTTTACAATCCCACCACATATGAAAAAAAAAATGCCCCCTCTGTTGCTTTACATTTCCAACACTTGCTTTCCTTAGTTTTATACATTTTTGCTAATTTAGCTGTAGCTAGAGACCATCTATACATCATTTTCATATAATTTTCTTTAATCGCCACACATGGCATTTCTTCTCTCTGCACTCCTCCCAGTGGCCAGTTCTCCTTTGGTCACTGCCATGGATACACAACATGACTGTTTCCAGACACTGCGGTCCTGTGCAAGCAATTCCCACATGGCAAACATGTCATGTTTGCAGACATTTTTGTAACACAGAGTTGGTCTGTCCACAGGCCTGGTGCCTGAAGCCAGCTTCCCATAGAGCACATCCCTGGGAATCCTCTCATCTTCCATTCTGTGGGCATGACCAAGCCAGCATAGAGATCACTAAAAGAGGACTGTGACTATGCTGGGAATGTGGGCTTGGGAAAGCACATCTTTCTTTGAAACTCTGTCCTGCTATGTGATACCCAAAATCCTCCTCACATGTTCAGTAAAACATAAAGGTAAAGGTAAAGGGACCCCTGACCATTAGGTCCAGTCGTGTCCGACACTGGGGTTGCGGCGCTCATCTCGCGTTACTGGCTGAGGGAGCCGGCATACAGCTTCCGGGTCATGTGGTCAGCATGACAAAGACGCTTCTGGCGAACCAGAGCAGCGCACGGAAACTCCATTTACCTTCCCACCGGATCGGTACCCATTTATCTACTTGCACTTTGACGTGCTTTTGAACTGCTAGGTTGGCAGGAGCTGGGACCAAGCAACAGGAGCTCACCCCGTCGCAGGGATTCGAACCGCTGACCTTGTGATCAGCAAGCCCTAGACTCTGTGGTTTAACCCACAGTGCCACCTGGGTCCCCAGTAAAACATAGGATGCCTCTAAGTATTGTCAGGAAACGGTGGATTCTGTTGGGCTCACTACTGATCTAGTCTGTCTTCCTTGACCCAGGGCTGGACACTGAGTCTTTGGACCTCCTGTTGACCAAAGACTTGGGGAATCAAGGCGGTTCCCCCTTAGCCTCCTTGGACTGTATCGGCTAAGCACCTAACAGAGCAGGACACAACCCATCGAAAACCCAGCTTTTAAACAGTACAATGCATGGAATTCTCTACTTCTCATTATGCAAAAGACACCATATAATTGCGTTTGCTGCTGGCCTGATTGAGCATTCACACCATGTATTCAGCCTAAGGCAGCCCTACCCAGAGTTCAGTTTGGGACTCATTCTTGGCTATGAGAGAACTTTGTTGCAGTGTCTGCGGCATGCTTTGAAGTTGGAAATCTTGCTCACACACTTGTCAGCAGACGTTGCCACCTAGTGCTTCCTTTGAATAGATTACAGCTCAACTCTTAAAGTATTCTAGGTGGTAGATTAGGAACATCACATGGTATGAATGATTGCTCTAATTGGCTCATGTATTTTGAACAGTTTCCCCAATGAGATTTATTGCAATTGGCATGTGTCTACTTTTTGGTGTTGACATGCATGTACCCTTTCATGTACAACCCTGAACTATTTCATTGTTCATCTTTGGGGAGCGTATCTCTGATCAACAGTGATTAGAAATACTGTAGTAGGGCTTGCTTTAGCGGCAGACAGGGAAAGTGGGAGAGGATACTTTAGTGATGGGGAAAGTGTCCTGCGAACAACAGTCAAATCCTATGAAACTTTACTCAGTAGTAAGTCCCACTACATTTATGGGATGTACTTACCAGGGAATAAGATTGTTGCCGCCTAAGACAACAAGAGGATAATGGAATCAGAAAAGCCATGTTCGTACATAAGGTGTCCTACAACATGGATAGGCAAACTAAGGCCCAGGGGCCGGATCCGGCCCGACTGCCTTCTCAAGAGAGCCAGTGTGGTGTAGTGGTTGAGAGCGGTAGACTCATAATCTGGTGAACTGGGTTCGCGTTTCCGCTTATGACCAACCCCATCTGCTTCCCAGCCTCTGCCACCCCAACCCTGCTGGGTCCCCTTCCCTTTACATCTCCTCCCAACACCAGTGTGGTGTAGTGGTTAAGAGCGGTAGACTCGTAATCTGGTGAACCGGGTTCGTGTCCCCGCTCCTCCACATGCAGCTGCTGGGTGACCTTGGGCTAGTCACACTTCTCTGAAGTCTCTCAGCCCCACTCACCTCACAGAGTGTTTGTTGTGGGGGAGGAAGGGAAAGGAGAATGTGAGCCGCTTTGAGACTCCTTCGGGTAGTGATAAAGCGGGATATCAAATCCAAACTCTTCTTCTTCTTCTAAATCCGGTCCGTGGATGGTCTAGGAATCAGCATGTTTCAGCATGTGGACTGGTCCCTTGCTGAAAAGGTTTGCTGACCCCTATCCTACATGCATTCAAGAGAGAAATATGTTTAAGATTGCTGGCTTGTATCTGATCAACAGCCCACAAAAAAGAGCCAGCCACTTTAGTTTTACTCATCCAGCTACAGGCTGGTTACATGCTTGTTAAGCAGAGCATAAAATTTAAACTTTTACTACTTGCCTGTAAATTGCTTTACACACAGAACCCTCTTATTATTATTTAGTAGGTGCTGATAGCAAGCTCACTGTTGCACAAATGAAGATGTAAACCTCATTTCTTTGCCCAGGATCTTGTACACCATACTGGATAAGAAAGATGTGTGCTTAGGTCAGTTACATTACCCTAACAAAAATATAGATATAGATATATATGAGCTGGATTTCCTATACACATCTCTTCGGTGGCTGTTAGGGTTGCATACTGTACATCAAATCATTACAGTGTTAGCTGGTCTGGATGATTCTACTCAAAGCACATGATTAAAATAATTAAAATTAATTTAAAATAATTTGAATAATTTAAAATAAAATAAAAAATAAATTTTAAAAGCCAAATATCTATGAGATCGTAGTCATATTCATGCATTTTCTATCAGAGGGGATGTGGGGCTGCCCCATCTCTCCACCCTGATATTCTAACTTTCAACAGGGGGTTTGTTCAGCTGAGGGGGGCACATGGGTGGCGCTGTGGTCTAAACCACTGAGCTTCTTGGGCTTGCCAATCAGAAGGTTGGTGGTTCAAATCCGTGTGACAGGATGAGCTCCCGTTGCTCTGTCCCAGCTCCTGCCAACCCAGCAGTTCGAAAGCATGCCAGTGCAAGTAGATAAATAGGTACCGCTGAGGTGGGAATGTAAACGTCGTTTCCATGCTCTCTGGTTTCTGTCAGAAGTGGTTTAGTCAGGCTGGCCACATGACCCAGAAAGCTGTCTATGGACAAACGCCGGCTCCCTCAGTCTGAAAGCGAGATGAGCACTGCACCCCATAGTTGCCTTTGACCGGACTTAACCATCCAGGAGTCCTTTATCTTTACCTTTTGTCAGGTTACCACCGAGTAACCACCAGCTGGCTGACTGGGAGGGCAGCCAAGAGCCGGGAGAACAGGTTGGCAAGGAAACGGACAGAGATAAGATAGAGGGAAATGCTTAGTCCTTGGCGAGGCGAAGTTTCTCTGACAGCAGTCTGTCAGAGCCTGTACCTTTAACTTGGGAAGAACGCAAGAAGGGTGGGGTGCAAGAGAAAGGGAAATTGTCATCACAGAGGAGGCGGAAGAGGATGGTGTTTTCGCGAGGTTTAAAAGGGCAGAAGAACCACCCCGACCCTTCAGATGAGTCATCAACAGAGTAGTGAAGAGATCGTTAGAGCAGAGAGCTGCAGTCTGTAGGCTTGGTTGTTTTCTTTATGTATTGTAAATAAACTGCACTTCACTGAGCCAACGTGTACGCGTCGTGTGGCTGCTACACCTTTTAACTCAGGGGTGTCAAACTCAAATTCATCGGGGGCCGCATCAGCAGTTTGGTCACCCTCAAAGGGCTGGTTGTATCTGTAGGACTATGTGTCCACTCTTTATTATCATAAATTATTGTCACTGCATTCAATTATTACTGTTTTTTGTAATAATGTAAGTAATAACTAGCTCTGAAAGCAGAAACATAGTCAGAATAATGGCAAGTAGATATTCAAATGTACAATTATTGTACAATTTATTGAAAAATGATTTTTGGTAACAGACAGTAATTTTTTTTTTTTAAACATACAAATATTCCTGTGTAGAACAGCCGCTCCGAGGAAGCCCCAAGACCCACCGCCCCTGCCCGGGCGCACTCACCGGCGATGGCGGGCGGCAGCTTTCCCTTCCACCTCCCGCTTCCTCACAGACCACTCCCAGCCTGGACATTGTCTCCCTGCTGCTGCTGCTGCCGCCGCCGCCACCACCACTTCCTTCCTTCCAACTTCGGGGTTATTCTCCACTTTAGCCCCGGTGCCGGCCTGGCCTGGCTCGGCTTGACCCACCGCGGCCCGGCCTCCTCTTAGCTCAGATGGCGGGAACCAGATCAGCCATGCCACGCTCCGCCTGACGCAAGCACGCAGCACGCATAAAGAAAAAACAACTACGCGACGGGAGGGGGGAGGAAGAGGAGCGACGAGGGGGAATCCCTATGTCATCACGGCGACGGCTGGCTGGCTTTCTCCGCCGTCAACAAGGCTTAGCGAAAGAAGCAACTTTTACTCGAGAAGTGACGACGACGCTCGTAACTTTTGCGCACGCGCAAATTCGTGCTTTTTTTTTTTTAGTTCGCTTAAACTTTAGTTCGCTTACACGGGCCACATAACGAGGTCTGGCGGGCCGGATTCGGCCCGCGGGCCTTGTGTTTGACACCCGTGTTTTAACTGTTCAACTGAACACAGTTACAGTCCCTGTAATCACAAGTGCTGCACAATCAGAGTTGCTGATCACAGTGAGTATTGTAAGTTTGTAACCGGTCATACAAGCATGTCTGCAATTTCCAAAGTTTCCCATTCAATACAGCAGGACTGGTGTGCATGCCTCGTGTTCTGTTGCACAGGTGAAATTTAAGAATGCCTCATTAGGGATGAGATCTTTTGATGAAGGGCGGTATATAAATTTAATATACTACTACTACTACTAATAATAATAATAATAGAAGCCATATTAGGAATAGGAATAATTTATTGGCCAAGTACATTTTCCAACATACTTGGAATTTTGCTTCGGCTACATTGCAGTGTAAACATACCTTATGCAAACACTGTTCCACTCACAATACAATGACACAGCATTGTCATGACTGGCCTCCCCTTCCGCTACACAACTACGAATTTAACAATTTAATGGCACAAGGGAAAAAACTGTTCATGTGCCTGGCCGTTTTTGTGTATAAAGTCCTGTAGCAACATCCAGATGGAAGTAAATCAAACAGATGATGACTGGGATGCAAAGGATCTGCGACAATTCCCTCTGCTCCCTTCCTAACTCGGGTAGCATAGAGTGTCTCTAGTGAAGGCAAGCTAGCACCAATTACCCTTTCTGCAATTATTACTGCTCGTTGGAGCCTTTTCTTGTCCATCTTGGAGGCTGTGCCATACCAAGCAGTAATAGAATTACAGAGAACAGTTTCAATGATGCCTCTGTAAAATTGGATTAACACATCCTGGGGCAATTTAAGTTTCCTTAGTTGACACAGGAAATACAACCTCTGGTGGACCTTTTTAATAATACTATTGATGTTGCCTGACCAATTTAAGTTTTGAGAAATTATAGAGCCCAAGAACTTAAAGGACTCTACCACTACAACCATGTTACCAAGGATGGAAAGTGGCGGCAGGACGGAAGAGTGCCTTCTAAAATCAATTACCATTTCCACTGTCTTTTGGGCATTTAGCACCAAATTATTTCTGGTCACCACGAAACAAGATGGTCTACTTCCCGCCTATACACAGATTCATCGTCCTCCTGGATAAGCCCAATAACTGTTGCGTCATCGGCAAATTAGTGCTTTGAATGACCATGAATTTTGAGACTAGGGGAACCTTTCCAAAGATCAAATCCAAATACCTCAAGTGCACTCAAGTGATGGTTTGAGACATATATTTAAAAGAAAATAAAGTAAGTACATGTCCTGACTGGACTGGGAATCACCCCCTCCTCCTCCTTTGCTTCCTTTGGAGGAGGAGGGGGAGTGGGGTTCGCCCCCCACCCAACATCCAGTAGTTTCAAGAGAAGAGGGAGACAGGCTTGAATTGCAGCAGAACCCAGAGCTGCCAAGTTATGAGGTATTAAGAGAAGGAGGGGAACTGGGAGAATTGCCAGCAGAGATGTCCTTGGAAAGCATAGAAGCGCCACCATCCCCTCGTACTTGATGTTCACTTACAATTCAAGAGCAAAGGGCTCAAAGACGTTTGACTCCTGAGGCCACTCATAGGGCCACAGGCTGTTGCTGGGAAAGGAAGGAGAGGGGCTCAGAGTGAGCAACGTCACTATGGCGTTAAGGACTGGATTCTTGCCTCGCATCACGATCACTGAATGAAACCATGAATACGAACGTTCCATAGAGGGGAGGAGGGGAGGTAGCGCCATCACCTGCCCCTTACCTTGAAGGGTATTCCGGTAAAGGATTCTGGGGGGCGAGGCCATGTCCGAAGCCTAGGGAGGTTAGGCAGGGCAGAGGGCCTTCTAGGTAGTGGCACCCGCCCTGTGGAACGCCCTCCCTTCAGATGTCAAAGAGAACAACAACTATCAGACCTTTAGAAGACATCTGAAGGCAGCCCTGTTTAGGGAGGCTTTTAATGTTTTTCATAGATTATTGTATTTTAATGTTTTGTTGAAAGCCGCCCAGAGTGGCTGGGGAAACCCAGCCAGATGGGCGGGGTATAAGTAATAAATTATAGTGCTACTTTTAAAATAACTTGAGTGCTAATTTTAAAATTCCAAATTTTTAAATTTTTTAAGTTTATTTTATATTTGTATTTTTAACTGTCTGTTCAATGGTTATGTGGTTTGATGATTGTTAGCCGCCCTGAGCCAGGTTTTGGCTGGGAAGGGCGGGATATAAATAAAAGTTTTTTATTATTATTATTATTATTATTATTATTATTATTAGGGCCCAAGGCACGCCCCTAACGGTGATCACAGGGGGAGGTCCAGTCGATGTACATCACTGGGGCTCCTTACTGGTGGTTAACCCTTCCCAGACTTCCAACACACGGGTTGGGGTCAGATATAGTCTGTTAGGGTCCAATGCCTAAGCCAATACCGCTCAACATCCGTAACCAATAAAGTTGTGGCCTTCTCGCCCATTAAACTTATACAATGTGTCTGTGTCATTATTTTCCAAGGGGAGGGGAGGGACATTGCCATGCAAAGGAAGGGGAGGGGCTCAGAGTGAGCAACGTCACTATGGAGTTAAGGACTGGATTCTTGTCTCGCGTCACGATCACTGAATGAAACCATGAATACAAACTTTCTTGTTTCTTCTTTGATCCTTGAGGCTACTGGGGGAGGAGAGAATCCCCCACGCCTGCCAGTACAAGTCGTTGGGTCTTTGTCATTCTCTGAGTAGATCCATCGAACTCAATAAGGCTTACGTTAGTCATTGATTTGAAGCATCCAAGTCTCTATTAGGAGTGGGACTGTGGGTTACTGCTCACCACAAAGCATGTATTAGCACAGTGCTGTGAAAGCCTTTCTCTGAGATGTTTTTTCCCTGGGAAAACAATTGCTGGCAGCACTGCAGCCTGGTGTGCGTACGCATGCAGTAACCACAAAGGCTGTGTAGATAATATGTATCCCTAGAAGAGGAAAGTGAAAAAGAGTAATAGACTTTGGTAGAAGAGAAACATATTCATTAGCATAAACATGTGGTGCTGAAGCCAGCAGTAAGGATGGGCAAAATTTCCAGAGAGAGAAGCTAAATTGATTGATCAGGGAATTTAGCAAGAACATATGACAAGTTAAGCAATGTGAAGTCCCAGTTTTATTTCTAATCTGGGCAAAAAAGGAAAGGAGGACTTAGTGAATAAGAAGCAAGCCCACCATGAGCTCAGGGAGATATAGCTTTACATTTTCATTTCCAAGTGTAATTGTGGAGTTAGCCAGTGAAACTCGAAATGCAGCCAGCATAAAGTATATGGCTGCCTGGAAACATCAGGAAAACCCTTTCAGCCAAAAGTTCCCAGGATACATGATGCTGGGAAAGTTACTGGTCTGCAGTAAGGGAGCTGCAGGTTTCAGTTATGGAAACATGAAAGACTTAGGCAAGAAGTCAAAGAAAGGAACCCGGTACCTGGAAGATATCCAAGTATTTTCACATACCTAGTTTAATATTTGATTTTTCTCTATCAATAATAATAATAATAATAATAATAAACTTTTATTTGTACCCCGCCCTTCCCAGCCAATACCGGGCTCAGAGCGGCTAACAATCATAAAACCACAACAAACCACAAAACAAACAGTTAAAAATGCAAATTAAAATACACTTTAAAATTTAAAATGCCACCTCATTTTAAGCATCCCACCAACAAACCAACGGAATAAAACGTCAGGGTTACCCTCAAACCAACCCAAAAGCCAGGCGGAACAGCTCTGTCTTGCAGGCCCTGCGGAAGGATGCCAAATCCTGCAGGGCCCTCATCTCTTGCGGCAGACCATTCCACCATGTCGGGGCCAGAACCGAGAAATCCCTGGCCCTAGTAGCTGCCAGCCTGATATCCTTATGGCCCGGGATCTCCAGGATGTTATTATTTGAGGACCTCAAGGTCCTACCCGGGGCATACCAGGAGAGGCGGTCCCTTAAGTCCCAATAGCAGACAGACGAACTGGATCAGGTCCAAGGGCCATTTAATCCAAAATCCTGTTCTCTCAGTGGCTAACTAAAGCCTATGGAAGGCCCATAAACATGACATGAGCACTTGTGATTTTCAGCAGCTGGTATTCAAAGGCATGCTGCCTCAGACACTGGAGCCAGAACAAAGCCATCTGGGACTGATGGGGACTGGAAGTCCAACAACATAAAGAGGTTACCAATTCCCTGCTTTTCCAGATCTTAGCCATGTTAAAAAGCTTCAACTGCATCACCAGTCCTAAAAGGCAGCATGGTTTCTGAAAATCTCTCTCTCTCTCTCTCTCTCTCTCTCTCTCTCTCTCTCTCTCTCTCTCTCTCTGTCCCCTCCCTCCCTCCCTCTCTCCCTCGTCCCTCCCTCTCTTTCTTTCTCCAAAGATAATTTGAAATGTTTGTTCTGGCAAAGTTGACGTTGCATGTTGACCTCAAGCAATCTCGAGAATGCATTTGCGGTGGGAGGGCAAGAAGAGCAGCGCTGCAGCTTCAATTCATTATTGACCTATTAGAAATTCATGTGCCGCACCAACAGCCACCCCAATGTATTTACATAATGAATAGAATGCCAAATTATTAATAAAACTGTGATTAGTTAATCTAAACTCAGTGAACAATTTCATAATTACTGCAGAAATAATTCCAGGACTGAGAACTTCAACAGTAAATGAGTTCAGCCTGGGAGTTCTTTTAAAGATATTATATGTGGCTGATTCCCCCCCCCCCATTTTTGGGCAGTTGTCTGCTTATGCGCTCCAGGCCAGATATTGCTTCTAGGGCCCTCTTATCTCTCCAGCAACAAAACAACAGAGGTGTGTAGATTCTCTTAAGAAATCTCATTAAAACTCATTTTCCCCTTGCAGTTTTTACAAATTATTTCACCACAGTAGATTTCACAGGAGGCTGCCTCAGTTGCATAGAGCTGTTACACATACTCTGGAGCATGTCCAGAGGAGGGCGACCAAGATGGTCAAGGGCCTGGAAACGATGCCTTATGAGGAATGGCTTAGGGAGCTGGGTATGTTTAGCCTGGAGAAGAGAAGGTTGAGGGGTGATATGATAGCCATGCTCAAATATATAAAAGGGTGTCATATAGAGGAGGGAGAAAGGTTGTTTTCTGCTGCTCCAGAGAAGCGGACACGGAGCAATGGATTCAAACTACAAGAAATAAGATTCCACCTAAACATTAGGAAGAATTTCCTGACAGTAAGAGCTGTTCGACAGTGGAATTTGCTGCCAAGGAGTGTGGTGGAGTCTCCTTCTTTGGAGGTCTTTAAGCAGAGGCTTGACAGCCACCTGTCAAGAATGCTTTGATGGTGTTTCCTGCTTGGCAGGGGGTTGGACTGGATGGCCCTTGTGGTCTCTTCCAACTCGATGATTCTATGATTCTATGACCAGGAGATTGCATGTTGCAGTTCCTTAATAGACAACCAGATGGAACGTGTGGTTGCTGAAAGAAACTGGTGTGATGTTAGGGGCAGGACTGAAACCATGCCTCCACTCAGGGGCAGTGCATCCTGTTTTGCCGCCTGAACCAAAATGGGAAGGTGTCACCCCACCTTGCTGTCGCCACCCTGCCACAGCTGCAGCCTACCTTACCAGGGTTGTGCAGCGCTAGGTTTCAGCAAGGCAGTGGCGAAGCTGCATGCTCCGGCACCGGGGGTGGAGAGCAGGCGGGGGTGTGGCTGGCGCACGTCCCAGGGGCGTGGCACCCAGAGCAGTGGGGGGTGCGCGGCGCATGTCTGGGGGGGCAGCCGTGATGGTACCCCCCTCGCCGATGGTGCCGGGGGCGGTGCGCTCCCTCGCTCCCCCTTTCCTCCACCAGTGCAGCAAGGTCTTCTGAGATCTTACGGAGATCTCATGAAATCTCTTGAGAGCTCATGTGCTCCATGGGATCTCACAACATTTCAGTGAGATCTCATGCAATCTTACTGGAAGCAGACGCCGCTGCACTACTCTGCTGGTGGTAGCAGAGGCAGGACAGGTATAGTGCTCTTGGGCATGCCGCCTCTTGGAATTCTGCCATCTGAAGTGGCTGTCCCAGTCCACCTCATGGGCAGACTTGCCCTGGCTCCACTCCTGAATGAACCTGAAATGGCCCTGCCATAAAGTAATGTGTTGACAAGGGATTTATACATAAAGAATGGCATGCAACTCCCGGGATGTAAACATCACAGTTACGTTGGCGCAGTGATGAATATTCCCCCATTGTCTTGGAAGTAAATCCTATTGATTTCAATGGGGCTTGCTTCTCAGCTAGCGTGCTTAGAGATTGCAGGCTAAAGAATAGAGCCTAATGATTGTAATGGAGCAGAATAGGTCAATAGGCATTGTGATTCCCTGCCCCCACCAATGCTGGTTATGAGACATGAAGGAGTTTGTGCACTTCCAAATAAAGTCTTTCTGCAAGAAAGTTTGACATGGTGAGCTAGGAATGCAAACCATTTTATGTGGAAACCACAGTTCCTGTCATTTTCAGTGGAGCTCACCCAGTCTGTGCACCAAGATTTGCCCTTCCATGTTTTCAAATGATTAATAATATAAGTAGAAAAAGTAGAAGACCTGTTGGATCTAGCCCAGGGCTCTGTTCCCACAGTGACCAACAAGATGTCCGTGAGAAGGCCAAAAGTCCACTCCTGTGGTTTCCATCAACTCATATTTGGAGTTAGAACATAGAGATAGAACATAGCCATTAGGCCAGGGGTAGGCAGCCTAAGGCCCATGGGCCACAAGCAGCCCACGGGGGTTGTTTAACCGGCCCCTGAGCCGCCCTCAAACCGAGTCGCCCACTCGGCGAGTCCCCATGCGCTGCACTAAACCAGCACGGCGTGGTGCGGGGTTCTTTTTTTTCATATTTGGTGGATGTGAGAGGTGTGTGAGGTCTCCTCAGAAGTAAGCACCCATGCGCGCTTGCTTTTAAGCTAATAGCTTTATTTACAGCATCAAGCGTTATAGGTTTCACAATTCATCATCCGTCTCGTCTGAATCAGATTCCCGGAATTCCAGTTGGCGGCCCCGCCCCCAACATAAAAGCTTTGGGCAACCTAGGCGCCGCCTCCCCTCCTTCCGCTTCCGCGATCTAGACCTGAGCGGGGTGGCGCTGGTCGCCTCCCCTGCGTTCTTGTCTTCCATGCCAGTTGCCTCTGGGGCTTGGACAGCATCCTCCAGCCTCATCTCATCCCTGTTTCCCTCCACTTCCTGCTCCCCGCCTTCCGACTGCACTGAAGCCCCGGTTGGGTCCCTAAGCCCTCCTTCTTCTGGCGTGGCTAGGGCTCTTTCCTCCTCCCACTGCCTCAGCACCACTTCTGGCGTTAATGGAGCTCCTCCTTGCATGGGCAATGCTTGTTCAGCGTCCCAGAGCTTCAACACCGCTTCCGGAGTTAATTGTGCTCTGTCTACGCTGCCTGTGTCTTCCGACACTGCCTTGGGGCTAGGGCAGCCCCTGACAGTGGACTTGCAAGAAAGCGAAGATATTTTGGGAAATGATACATGATTAGATAAAAAAAATGTTTAAAATGAGTATATACAGTATATATTTAAAAAGCCCAAAGCATTTCTGTTAGGGATTATAGGGGCAGAAATTCCACACATAAAAATGTTAAAGTTGTTTATGTATGTAACAACAGCAGGTAGGACTCTATGGAAAAGGGTGGGGAGTTGACAAAAATAAGAGAAAAGATGAAATTGTATTTTGACTGTATATGTTAAAAATGTTGAAACTTAATAAAATATTTTTTCCCCCAAAAAAGAACATAGCTATTAGGGTGAATAAGCACAGATAACCTTATGCTCCATTAATTTGTCAAATCTTCTTTTAAAGTAACCCAAGTTAGTTGGCACAACTGTCTCTTCTGGGAGTGAAGAATTACTTTCTTTTAGCAGTCCAGAGTCTTCCAAAATTCAGCTTCACTGGTTGCCTATGAATTCTAGTGTTATGAGAAAAGGAGAAAAAACTTTTCTCTATCCACCACCTCCATACTGTGCTTAATTCTATCATGACACATCTTACTCACCTTTTCTCTAAATCAAAAAGCCCCAGATGCTGTAATCTTTCTTCATAACCTTGGAATTGTTATGTGGTTGCCTACGAGTCATTTGAAAGTTCCATCACTTTTTGAAAATCTCATCTGTTATTGGCAACTGCTTCTGTATTCCTTGACCATGCAATCCCCACACCACCCCGTTAATTCATTCAGCGTCAGGATACTATAAATATACATGAAAACAAATCTTGGAGAGGGGGTGGGGGACAGTAACTGAAAATCATGTGAGATAAATCAAAGAGGTCTTAAGGGATGGGGCTCTAAAAATGTACACTAAAAAAAATGAGACGAAAATCCTATCATTGTGTGTCTCAGCGTGCACAGAATCTGTACACAAACAATTGAACATATTTCCTTTCATGTATGATGAGGCACAGCTGGAAGTTATAGTCCCAATCATGGCACGATGAAAGGCACGATGAAAGTCTCCTTCGTTCTTCAGGGATAAATGTGCCTCACATTTTCTCACTCAGTCCTTCGTAAGTGGACTGAGCAAAGCTTAATTGCCCTGGGTTTTCACAATCTGATGGTATCAAGGACCCCCCGGTGTTTCATCTCAGGATGAAAACTGCAAGGAAAGCTGCATTTGTGATATTTTTTCCAGGGGGTACACATTATGAGGAACATCATACTTACAAAAGGAAGGGACAATGCTTGGAATATCTGGCTTTGAGACTCATCCTTAAAAGGATAACTCTAGGCCTTGTGAAAGATATGGAGGCTATTGACACTGTGCTTTGACTTGGAAGAGGTCAACCCCAATTCCCTTGTTATTCAGCCTTCACACCATGTTGAGGGGCGGGGGAGTTGTCACTAGCCAATGTCCCTCCAGCATGACAGTTAACTCACTCTGTTCCTGGCTGCTCCTCAGTTGGCTGCAAATCTTCACTGGGAGCTGTCTCATTCATGACATTTTATCTATCATGATCACACTTCCATGACGATATCTTATGCACACACCACAAGCCTAGAGTTTTACATACAAGAACTCTCTTTGCCTCTCTCTCAGTATTCTGACCCTGCACCTCACTTTGGAAATGTTATTTGTGCTACTGAAACACTGCCTACAGCAGTGGCATGCAGTCAGTGTGTTGGGTAATAACACTGAAGCCTGGTGCCTCCCCCCCGCCACCGCAGCGTCGCCCGGGATTCATCACTCTGGTCTCCCGTCACACTGATGTGGTCCATATCCAGGGACATGAGCACACGACAAGCAGAGTTCAAAATAGAAGCTCAGCCTGAGCAGTAACATCTAAGCCTAATTTATTGCAAATGTAATCAAACGTAACATAACAAAGAAAACATGGCCTCTCTCTCTGTCTTTCTTCCTCAGAGTAAAAAGGTAAAGGGACCCCTGACCATTAGATCCAGTCGTGTCCGACTCTGGGGTTGCAGCGCTCATCTCGCTTTATTGGCCGAGAGCCGGCGTACAGCTTCCAGGTCATGTGGCCAGCATGACAAACAGCTTCTGGCAAACCAGAGCAGCGCACGGAAACGCCGTTTACCTTCCCGCCAGAGTGGTTCCTATTTATCTACTAGCACTTTGACGTGCTTTCGAACTGCTAGGTGGGCAGGAGCAGGGATCAAGCAACGGGAGCTCACCCCATCGCAGGGATTCGAACCGCCAACCTTCTGATCGGCAAGCCCTAGGCTCTGTGGTTTAACCCACAGTGCCACCTGGGTCCCACCTTCCTAAGAGAGAGAGCTGCAAAAGCAAAAGCTATACAGAGCGGAAACAGCGTATCTCAATTTCCTCTCACAATACTCCAACAATCAGTGCTGGAATGTAAGCAGACATGTGAGTTGTAACAATCTCACACACACATCTGCTGCTCGGGAGGAATGGAATTCTCAACACAGTGGACTAGGGGGGCTAGGCTAGTACCCTAAATGTCTCCCTTGGGCCTCCTTCCCAAAGACCAGAAAGCCTCTGCCTGGCTTAGGAAGGGAGGCACAATGCTCACACATGCAACATCACACAGGCAACATCCTCTCCATTGCTCTCGCAAGTTGGCACTTCTGGCACTAACAGTTCCCCTACAAAAAGTATTCACTACACACTACGCACCCGCCCTGTGGAATGCCCTCCCACCAGATGTCAAAGAGAAAAACAACTACCAGACTTTTTGAAGACATCTGAAGGCAGCCCTGTTTAGGGAAGCTTTTAATGTTTGACGGACTATTGTATTTTAATATTTTGTTGGAAGCCGTCCAGAGTGGCTGGGGAAACCCAGTCAGATGGGCAGGGTATAAATAATAAATTATTATTATTATTATTATTATTATTATTATTACTACTACTACTACTACTACTACTGGCCTTCAGCAAATCACACATGAGCATAGATCTGGACATAGGAGATACGTTTACATAAAAACACTCACGTATGATCTGTAATTTAGCCTCAGTCTTTTCCTCATGGAATGGTTTTGTAGCCTAGACTGTGGAAGATGCCCCCTTACCACTCTGTTTGTGACCTGTCCTTAATTCATCTGAATGGCAAAGTCTAGATTTAATATGCACAATGTTCGGGTTTAATCTCTTTAGTCTTAATTGTGCAATGGATATGGGTGTCCTTTAATGCTGAAATACATGGACAGGCAAGAGCATTTAATAATAATAAATAATAATAATTTTATTATTTATACCCCACCCATCTGGCTGGGTTTCCCCAGCCACTGGGCAGTTTACAGTATAACTTAAAATATAATAAGAACATCAAACATTAGAAATGTAAGAGGAGATGTCACAAGGTTCAAAGCTCTACTCTTGAATATTTATAATTAAATTGCAATAAAGAAGTTTAGTTTAATATGATACGCCTTAGTAAATTTTTAAAAATGTCCATAAATAACTAGGTTGTCTGAGCAATATGGGGTATGGTGGAAAGGCAATGGGGCAACTGTGCTCCCCAAATACCACCCTTGGCAATGGATGAGAAGAACAAGCCTGCCTGTGTACATGGAAAGAAACAGATTAATGGAATCCTTCCCTTTGCAAACTAGATCATGAAGTCCACTAGAAATGCAATAGAATTTGAAAATAGTCACACATCTTCTGCAAAATACAGAAATAAATGAGTTGCTGTCTTGCTAAGTATCAAGGTGAATATGTGCAATCACAACACATATGTGCCCACGTTAATTCTGCATCCTGTAGCATCATCTGCTCACTTTGCAAAGCACTAGCTGTCTTCAGCCACCGATTCAATATATTTCAGAACATTTGCAACATTTATATTTTGACTCTTAAAAAAAAAAGTCTTGCCGGCTTCATGTCATAAACTTTCCAAATGCTCACAATTAGAGCTTCTTTTTTTTTCAGCCGGAACGTGCAGGAACTCAATTTCGGCACCTCTCGGGTGGGCTCTACTGCCATTATAAGGGAGGTGTTCATAGTTCATTCCTGCAACTCTTTTTCCAGAAAAATAGCAGTGCTCACAATGAAACAAAATTGTGACACTTCTTCTGAACTACCCACTCCCCCTGCCCTTTTCAGACATGTCTTCAGTTCATCAAATGTTGGGGGGGGACACAAACAATGGAAGGTTCAGGTGACCACAACTACAAACCATTAGTACCAGTTTCTATGTCAAGACATTATGATGGCGGGATATTTACTATAACTGAACACAGGAATTCAGCTGTAGATGCTTGGGACTGACAGAAAAGTAACTGAAGTGAGTCCTGAGCAGATCTGAACAACATATTTAGTGTATTCATCTTCCAATATCTCCTAACACTTAACTTATTTAGAGCATGGAGGTGTTCCGCAGAGAGGTTTGTCACACCAAGCATTACCTTGAACTCGTTGCTTTATGATGGAGTTCTGCTCTACAGCAGTTGGAAGAGGAGAAAGTGCAGGTGGACATCATGGAGGAACAGTGGAAACTACCTCATAGCAGCTCAGACTATTTGTCCACCTCACCCAGTTTTTGTCTTCTATGGCAGTCTGCTCTCTAGGACCAGGGTCGTCACCCCTATGCTAAGATAATCTTGGGACCTCCTGTGAAGGATGTTAACAAAGGTCTGCTTGCTATTACATACAAATACAGCGCTATGAATCTAATAGCTATTTACGAAGGGGGGGGGGGAGACCTCTCTAAGAATCTCATTCCCTGTGCTGCTTTCTTTACCTTGAATCTATTATACTATGGCAAAATTGAAATGGCTGAAGTTCAGATGTGGGTGTGTTTCTTTGGAACCCTGCCTTTTCCAATCACTCTTTCAGGAGCAATGTGGCTTCACTCTATTATGCTGACACCAAATGAGATTTTCCTACCCCCCCCTTCCCTCTCTTGTCTAATGTATTTTTACAACACATCTACACAAGCAATTTTGCCAGACTTAGCTTGAAGGATTGTTGATTTTCTGAAATGTAGTGAGAAAAACTGTTCCACTTTGATTTGTAACCAGCATTTCTGAAGTGTAGAGGAGGGTGATCAGACTAGTGTCTTGGAACCCATCTCTGTGGGTTAAGTGACCTTCAGCTAGTGATGGACAAATTCCTTCTCAGCTCAATTTGGAATCAGCTCAGTAATTATGAGCTTTCTCAGCAAAGGGACAGGGAGACCTTTCTCCTCCCTAAGACATCCACAGTATTGGATGTCAGTATTATCATATTACCCCTTTGAGAATGGTACTTTTCAGCACCCAGGCATGCTGGACAGCGCCTATGAAATTCTAATCACATCCTGAAACACGCATCCCTTTAGAAAAAGGAGAGGCGTGCATTGCTGGATAGGGAGCTACAATTACATAAAATGTTTTCAAGAAACAATTGACTCAAATGGAAAAGATGCACACTAGGCAGAAGCCAACATGGTCAGAGAATCTGATCAGATATTTCAAAGCTCTTAATAAGAGTCTCATCACAAGTAAGGACTTCACGTTATCAAAATGTTGGCTCAAAACATGGGAATGAATTATTTCTCAAAGTGTGCAAATTGGCACTATCAACACATAAGAGGGGAGATATTGCAGACTTGGGGAAAATGTGAGAAAGTAATACAAACCCTTAGGTAAAACCCTGAAAGGGGTAGAACCCCCAAAATCATCCCACTCAGAGCTCATGGGGCAAAAAATCCAGAAAACTGAGTTGGAGAAGGAAATGGAATGGAGTGGGTGGAAACCTAAACTCTACAGTACACTGTTTTGTTGGTGGTCTCACTTATACAGAGGAATTCATAAGATGCTGTCAAATAGGTTATCAAAAGTCAAGAGGACTGAGTTACTCAATCTGACACTTTCAATCCACCCAGAAACTGTATCAATCCCTGTGCTGAGCTTTGCACCGGTTAACTACAGTAGTAGATGAAAAGCATATTTCTTTATTTCACTCACCCTTTGGTAATAAAGTTGCCTCCTACAATGGCGCTCATCCTTTAGTGGGGTGGGTAGCACATGCCCTTATTGCTATGCTACTAGGTGAACATTTTATGTATTTTGTTCATTGTTTTATTTTTTTCTTGTTCATTTGTTGTATTTTTGCTTGTCAGGTTGCTTTGAGAATTTTTCTTTTGTATAAAGTTACTGATTAATAATAATTATTATTAGAATAATAATACATGGTCATTCCCAACCACATAACTAGATGGCATCTTTTCCTGTCAGTGCTGGTGGAAGCAGAAACATTGCAGTGATTTTCTCTGTCCTTAAATACATTATAGTGTCACCCAAAGGTTTGATTTTAGTTTCCTCTAATATCCTTCAGCCTTGAGTTAACTGGAATGTAAGAAGCTGTCATACCAAGTCTGGTTATTTGCCCATCTAGACCAGTATTGTCTACTCTGGTAACAGCTCTCCAGGATCTCAGGTTGGCAACTTTCACATCACCTGCAACCTGATCCCTTTAGCCAGGTATTGCACGGTTTGAATCTGTGACCTTCTGCATAAAAATCGTATGTTCTACCACTGAACTATGGGTCTCCCTTGAGTTAACTTTACACTGAGAATACAGATAAAGTATTATTCATAAGATGGATCAGGCAACTTATGAGGCGATTACTTGCTAGTTGTCCTACTCATTCCAGTGTCCTCCTTATTCCCGCCTGTATGTGAACAATGAATGGTGTTTAGGCATAGAGCCAAGAAACTATTTGTAAAGTTCTAAATGAGAACATCTTACTGTGTCTTGAGTCAAAAGGCCACCATGCACTCCTGAACTTAGGTTTACAGTCACCAGTAAAGCAGAAGAATGGTATATGATTCAGGAGCAGATATAATGACTAATTAGCTTTCATGTGCAAACACAGCATTCTAAATTCACCAAACTAATTAGCTGTTTTATGATTCAATAACAATGTGTGTTTATAAAGCAATAAAAATGTCTCTTTATTAGAAATTGATTACAGATTGCTGTGGGTCCCAAACGTATAGGTAGATGCCTCCTGAAGAAGTAATGGGTTGGATGACAAGCACAACATTCATAATGCAGATAGGTAAATGTCTTAATATTTGATTACCAGAAGCAAAATCTTTCCTTTTATAGCACTGATTTATGTCTTGTGGCTACAACCAGCAGCCCTTTCATTGCTGATCTATCTGGCACCCTCATTGGCAGCAAATCTCTTAAGATATCAGGCAGACAATCTCTTACAGCCTTGCTCCTGTTAAGAGCTTTCTGTCCGAAATAAACATACCACAGGTCGAACCTGTGGCCTTCTATGCACAAAGCATGTCCTCTACCACTGACCCATGGCCTATTCTGAGTTGACATTCCTATCATAGATTAATCAACACAGGTGGCCTTTGAGAAGGATGCTGACCCTGCGAATGGCAATGTCTTTTCAATGAGCAGCCCACCTTTTGTGACCAGCTTGAATGGCAGTAGTACTAATTTGGTGATGGAAACAGGATTCCTCTCTACAGATTTTAGATTAGGGGCCAATCCACAAGTCACAAACAAGCAGGGGATGCTGGAAGGAAGATAGGAAGTTGCCTTTTACTGAGCCAGACCAGTGATTCTCCTAGCTCAGCATTCTTCACATTGACTGGCAGCAGCTCTCTGGGTTTCAGGTGGAGTCTCTCCCAGTCCTACCTGGAGATGCTGGGGATTGAATCTGGGACCTTCTGCAGGTAAAGCAGATGCTCTACCTCTGAGCAATGGAAGTGAGGTTGACTTAGGCTTTTGTGATTCTGATACAATCTATGAAGAAGGAATGTATACCTTCCCATCAATTAAATATACTACTCCCCCTTCATCTATTGCCTCACAAGCTTGAGAAAAGGAAGCATGGATTCCTCATGGGTCTCATGCCACCCACAGAGGTGGATTTAGGGCAGCATGTCTGGTTCTCCCACACAGGGCACCAAGCTGAGAGGGAGACTTCCCACCCTCTTCCCAAACCCTAGTAAGCACTTGCTTTGGGAAGGAGGTGTGAGGGAATCTGACAACCAGCAAGGTCAGCAAGAAGAGAGACAAGGAGAGAGATAATTCTGGGGTGGGCAGGGCCAGCCCACCCTTGAAGCAAGGTGAGGCAACCACCTCAGGTGGCAGGGTCCACAGGGGCATCAGATCCAGCCTCCAATGAATGCATCACCTGCTGCCACCGCCATGGCTGCAGCACTGGCAGCAGTGCACTCACTGAAAGCCGAATCTGCCGGTCTCCTCCCATGTCTATGGAGGAAATGGCAGCGCTTGCCTTCTGGGGTCTCCAGGACTCTGCACCTGCCCAGCAGAATTCAGAGAGGGCCTCTTCCCCACCTCCATTATGGCTTTTGATTCCTACTTCATCTGTTGGGTAAGGTTGCTTTGATTCCCTCCCTCACCACCACTTGCCTCTTGTTCCTTGTTGTAGATCTTCCCTCCCATCTTGTTCCCCGACGGAAGGACACCATTTTGTGGTTTGCCTCAAGTGCTGAAATGTTTCGGGCCAGCCCAGATGTGTCTGTGTGTGTGTCTATTTTTAGAAAACATTCTAGACCCCTTGCAAAACCCTTTAACTATAGGGGCAGAACTACTTATAAATAAAGGCCTTTCACTCAAAATAGTTGCCCCATGTCAGATTTCCCCCCTCCTTTGTAACATATAGTACAGCTTACAGGACCTGGCAGCAATGGCTGCCACTGTTCAGCATCTATGGCTGCCGGTCGTGGATTCAGGGATATGCTCAACATAACGACGAAAAGACCCAATTAAAGTTATACTACATATTATGAGGTGCACATGTAGAACTTAGTATATCTATATCTGCCTGAAGAAGACATATCATCAAGTAAATGCATTATACACTTCTCACTTTGGATAGTGATGGTCTTTGTCTATTTCTCTGCCTCATTGCTTTTCCATTTCATTTCAGCCAAGGGCAAAGCTTTTTCTCCCTTCCTTGTATTTCTTAATTCTGTTCCCTCATATATATAGCTATTTATTATTTATGGGACTAATTCTAGTGTGGGCTACAGGAGCATAGTTCCTATTGACCTGTATATCTGCTAATAAAATTTGACCCCCATTCAGTATGACTGTGCAATCAAAGCCTGGGAGGTTTTTAAACACCAGCTAGTCAATTAAGATTCTCAAACAGTGCAGAAACCACATCGTAGATGAAGTTCAATGACTTCTCCTGAATACTTCAGCCTGCCAGCCATCAAATATGGTGAAATGCTCAGATTCCTTTGCATGTTCCACCATAAAATAATATGAGATGTGGAAATCAGCAAATCATGGGAGTCAAATGCAGATATCAAAAATTCAGAGAATGACTGAAAATTCAACAGAACATTTGCAGAGCAGAAGTTTGAGGATCATATTTTCTCTTAACAAGGCATAAACAAGGTAAGTAAATAAAAGGATGTTCGTGAATTCATGAAAGAGTGTCTCCATCCCCATCGTTCAGCCTGGACACTGAGGTCCAACCCCCAGGGCCTTCTGACCGTTCCCTCCCTGCAAGAAGTGAGGTTACAGGGAACCAGGCAGAGGGCCTTCTCGGTAGTGGCGCCCACCCATCAGATGTCAATGAAAGAAACAACTATCTGACTTTTAGAAGACATCTGAAGGCCGCCCTGTTTAGGGAAGTTTTTAATGTTTGCCGTTTTATCGTGTTTTTAATTTTCTGTTGGGAGCCGTCCAGAGTACTGGGGAAACCCAGCCAGATGGATGGGGGTATAACTAATAATAATAATGTTAGAATGACAAGAGTCTTGTTCCAGAATTACAAAGAATGTTATGTGAACATTTGAGAAAGGGCAGCAGGGTTGAGTGAGCTAGGTCAGTGCCTCTCTGTCGCTTCATGAATGGAAACTGTCTGCACCAAGGAGACTTTCACATCCATGGAGGCTCCCCAAACATTTTTGATCCCTACATAATCAGTGCTCAAAAACTACATGAGGAGCCTCTGCAGATTGCTGTGGACTGTTGCCACTGCTTCCTCAAATGTTTAATAACATAGGAAACTGTCAGGTCATTGGCTCGTTGGGCTCTGTATTTAGAGATGTCCAGTTGACTTACATTTTAAAACAGAAAGGAAGCTAAGTGTCCAAGCATCCTGCTGTCAGAAACTCTCAGTGGACTTCTCTTCCAGCTCTACCTGGAAATGCCAGGGATTTAACCTATAACTTTCTACATTCAAAGCAGGTTTTATATCATTGAGCTATGGCCCAAAAGCTCTCTTCCTAACGCCTGAAGATAGCTATGATATTGATAGGAATCTCTAGATGGAAGCAAAGACCACATTCATTATGTTTTACTTACATTTTCCTTCATAATGTTGCTGTATATTGAACCCACAAAACACACCATCCTATACTGGCCCTGCATTATAAAACGCCCTCCACTATGTCAGATGCTTCTTACTTCTTATAAAGACATATTTTTTGCCCAGGCTCTCCCTGATCCACAAGTTTGGACCCTGTTATTACTGAAATTCTGTTTTTATAATATTGCTTTACTGATTTTTATGTTGTACCTCTGTTTTTATGATAGTGTTTTATTGTTTTTATGGCATGTCTTTGCATTCCACGTTGAGATTTTTTAATCCCCCATCGTTCAGCCTGGACACTGAGGTCCAGTGCCGAGGGCCTTCTGGTGGTTCCCTCACTACAAAAAGCCAAGTTACAGGGAACCAGGCAGAGGGCCTTCTCGGTAGTGGCACCCGCCCTGTGAAACGCCCTCCCTTCAGATGTCAAAGAGAAAAACTACCACCAGACCTTTAGAAGACATCTGAAGGCAGCCCTGTTTAGGGAGGCTTTTAATGTTTAATAGATTATTGTATTTTAATGTTCTGTTGAAAGCCGCCCAGAGTGGCTGGGGAAACCCAGCCAGATGGGCGAGGTATAAATAATAAATTATTATTATTATATTATTATTATAAATGTTATGTAGTTCAGAAATGCTTTAAAATAAAATAAATAAATAAATAAATAGTCTCATTCCGATTCAATGCCTGGTGTGCTGTTGCTTCTGTAGCCGAAACTGCCACAGTCACATGCAAGGGTATATCAGCGAATTTAGAAGAACTGTGACATTTTCAGAAATACATAATAATAGTAATCATTTAGCACCCTCTCCAAGCAGGAAGTGAGTGCACAGCATGCTTCGTGTCAATGAAATGGTTTATTGACTACCAAGAGGAAGAAAATTTGAAAACCGGGTAGGAGGAGGAATGGGATGGAGTGGCTGGAAATGGAAGTTGGAGGAAGAGATATATTGATATAAAAAGGGTAAGAGAGTCATCTAATTGTTTGTAGTGGTCATATCCTGATTCACAAGATATTTTTAAATATGCCCAGGGACAGAAAGTGATAGTTGCTCATAGAAATCAATGCAAAAATCCAAGAATGGGCAGGCCAAAGTTCTATGGGGCCTGAGTATGCACAGTAGCAATGATGACTGACTTTGCATTTTTTGGAGGGGGAGAGGAATACCCAGGTAGGAAATGCAGGGAGGGGAGGGGGTGGAATACTCAACAGAAGCATTCCACACTGCAACATGTTGTTGCAGTGCCTCACTGGTTCCTTTTAATAGCAAACTGAAGTGATTAGTGCATATTAGTTTGGAAAAGGACTGGGACGCACAGAAATAAATGCTTTGGTACAGAAGCATATTAGCTGAAGAAAGAAAGAGAATGACACACAAAACAGCCCAGCTGAGCATACTCAGTTGTCTTCAGGAGCTATGGGATATTGATGTCAGTTTGAAAAGCGCATTCCAGTTAGTGGCCGGGTTAAATCAGTTCATAAATGAATAGCTGTGATAATATTTTATCTGATTTTTTAATTTTTTTTTATTTTGCTAAATGCAGTGTGAAAAGAAAGCTTTCGATCTCATAAGGTAGCATATTTTGGGTTTGGATTTTCGCAAGTTCTTGGCAGAGATTAATACTCAAAGAACATCTCCCTTGAACTCAAGATAGGATATCATAGGCTCCCTTTGCCTCTGTGGTTGTGTTAGGCTGGTTTCCTCTGGAGGGAATTCCTCTAGAATTCCTCCTCCAGAGGGATTCCTCTGGAGAAACACTTGTGTCAGTGTGGACAACCAGCTGTAGAAACCTTTAAATATGTAAGGGTTGCCCACACATTATGCTCAATGAATGTATAGTCTATGTAGCTGGTAATGAAGAAGAAGAGGAGTTTGGATTTGATATCCCGCTTTATCACTACCCTAAGAAGTCTCAAAGTGGCTAACAATCTCCTTTCCCTTCCTCCCCCACAGCAAACACTCTGTGAGGTGCGTGGGGCTGAGAGACTTCAGAGAAGTGTGACTAGCCCAAGGTCACCCATCAGCTGCATGTGGAGGAGCGGGGAAGCGAATTCGGTTCACCAGATTACGAGTCCACCGCTCTTAACCACTACACCACACTGGCTGCAATAGTTGAGCAGTACAAATTAGCAACTGTACACCCTTTCAGACATACAGATGTACATTTGTAAAGCCAGCATGCACTTGTATTCAGTGCAACACGGGAACAAGCCTAGTGTTGCAATTCTGTTATATAGTCGTCCAGACCAGTGCTTTTTTTCTAAAGGGACACGGGTGGCGCTGAGGTCTAAACCACTGAGCCTCTGAAGCTTGGCAATCAGAAGGTGAACGGTTTGAATCTGCACGACAGGGTGAGCTCCCGTTGCTCTGTCCCAGCTCCTGCCAACCTTGCAGTTTGAAAGCACACCAGAGGAAGTATATAAATAGGGGAAGGTAAATGGCGTTTCCGTGCGCTCTGGGTTCTGTCATGGTGTCCCGTTGCACCAGAAGCAGTTTAGTCATGCTGGCCACATGATACAGAAAGCTGTCTGTGGACAAACGCTGGCTCCCTCGGCCAGAAAGCGAGATGAGCACCACAACCCCATAGTCACCTTTGACTGGACTTAGCTGCCCAGGGGGTCCTTTACCTTTACCTTTTTACCTTTTCTTCTAGAAAAAAGGTGACGGTACTACATACCCTTGAGTTACCCCAGAAAAAAGCACTGCTCAAGACTATAGTCAAAGGAATTGGGTAGGAGAGGATATATTTGTCTTTTTGTCAACCAACCAGACACATAGGATTATATTTGACTTAGCTGGTTTCCTAGTTGCAGGTGTGTGTGTGTGTGTGTGTGTGTGTGTGTGTGTGTGAAAAAGTGGATGAAGAATGCCGAATTGCAGGCTACCAATTTTGTGTCAAAGTGTTGAGTTGAATTATAAATCTAGTATTCTGCCTCTTTCGGAATGAGTTGTTTTTATATTATATTGGATATTGCAGACGATTATGCTAATTTTGCTTTAACCGTGTTTTGCGTGACACTCCATATATTTTTGCACAACTGATGGCCTTTGACTAAATAAGAAAGATTGGGATCTGAAAAGAAAAATGGAAAATCAGGAGCAGGGGGTAATGAATTGGTCTGCTTGAGGCGTGCTTACAGAATGTAGGATCCTGTAGGAAGCTGTGGCTGGTTGGTTGATTTGAACCCTGAAAAGGAGGACTCCTGTTATGGAGTGACAAAAATCCCCAGACCTTTGTTGTGGGTCCCACTTGTTTGTACTAACTGCTAACTTTGAAAGAGAGCAGTAGCCATTAAGTTGTTTTCTAACTAGATAATTAATAGCCTACTTACATTGAATAAATGAGACAGAGGGCATGCCTGCATTTTAATTAAGCCTTGAATAAGCTTATTTACTCATAAATTTAATTATATTGGATGTCGGAACAAAAGGGCAATGCCTGCTCTGGAAAAAAAGATGAATTATTTGCTAATAAGCATGGCTTCGTTATTAGCCCATAGTTCAGTTATGGAGCCTTCCTGTGTGGCCTTTCAGATTTCAGAGCCTGATAAGTCAGGAATGCCCATCTTTGAAGAGAAAATATAGAGTGTTTGTAGACATCAGCTGCATTCTGAAGTAACTGCAAATAACTGAATATATTGATTGAATAATGCAATATTCACATAAGTATATAGGAAGCTGCCTTATAGCAAGTCAGACCCTTGGTCCACCTAGCTCAGTATTTTCTACACTGACTGGCAGCAGCTGTCCAGGATTTCAGAAAGACAGCCTTCCCCAGTCTTACCCTGAGATACCAGGGATTGAGTCTGCATGCAATGGAGGCTCTTAACCACTGAGCTCTTGTCCTTCCCCTAATGGAGAATTGAGAAAGATGAGACATAAATACAGAGGTTATGCCCGTTTACTTCTGCCTGTTGAAATGCAGGACATATGATAAAGTGGTAGCTAATAGAAGGGTTCAACCTTTGAGCATTAGGGCTGAATATTTGCCTTTTCTTCATTTCGTTCACCACTGATTTACCATTTTGCCATTGTTCTATTGCTATAAATGCTGGGGTGGGAGGGCAGGGGATGGATAGCATATTTCTCCCTGTATATCCTAAATGTCACATCTTATCTCCCAGTACTAGATCCTGTAATACCTCTGTGACTTTTGAATGCTGACAGATAAGTGCTTTATATGTGAAAGCACCATGGAATCAAAGAAGAGGAAAACAAGAAAGGGAGGTGACTTTTTATTCATTTTTTTCTTTAAAAAAATCTTCAGTGAAAGATAGCTTAAATAACCAGTAGTAAATTGTTTACAGAATATGAAATATTTTGCTGTAAATTGTTTATAGAATATGAAATATTTTGCTGTATTTTATGTATAAATTTTCAGAGGTTTAAAATACAATCCGTGTTTTCCCGGTCTAGGTAAAAAGACGACGAGGAGGAGGAGAAGTTTGGACTTTATCACTACCCTAAGGAGTCTCAAAGCGGCTCACATTCTCCTTTCCCTTCCTCCCCCACAACAAACACTCTGAGGTGAGTGAGGCTGAGAAACTTCAGAGAAGTGTGACTAGCCCAAGGTCACCCAGAAGCTGCATGTGGAGGAGTGGGGAAGTGAACCCAGTTCACCAGATTATGAGTCCACCGCTCTTAACCACTACACCATGCTGAATATTAGGATCTTATCACGAGTCCCACCCATATGGAAGAGAACAAAGCCCCAGCCCTCTGTTCTAGGCAAGGTTTTGCCCAGTATCTTTCCCATGATGGGCTCATGGGAAAAAGCTGTCCCATGAGTCCTTGCAAAGGGGAGAGGAAAGCCTATATAAGGCTGCTTTCCCTGGATCTCACAGCCATTTTGCTTTGAAAGCTTCCCACCCGCCCACTCTCAGGTTAAAGCCTACACTGAGAAATTTTGGGTCATTGTTTGACAGGGCCGGAAATTTCTTCCAACCTGATTGGCACTTGGTTGGGATTATTATTATATTTTTGCCTTTCTCTGAGTGAAATTATGGCTTTTCTTTGTTAGGTGGAAGAACATTGTTTGTATGAGCGCAGAAATAGCATTGGTCAGGATCAACATAGTATAGCCCCCCCCCATAAGGAGCCTGTTGGCAGGATTGACCACCACAAACCCAAACATGGGTTGTGTATATGCCTGGTTGGAATCTTCACCCTGGCCCCCCCAGTGAGACTTTGCTTGTTTGGCTTGCACCACGGCAAGGTTCAACACTGGCCAACTCCCAGCGTACAGGTTTGGAGTGATCCAAACGCAGCGGATCCATTCCATCAACATGGGGCTCGTGGAATGATGAACTGATCCTGGGACCCAATGCCATGCCAACCTTTGCCCTGCCTGCTGCTGTCAATAGAGATTTGGCCTGATTTCATCCCAGCACCGTTGTACAGTCTGGTTATTTTGCTGCTCTCATGGGTCACATAGTGCACCTGCCTGGGCAACTGCATAGTGAAGATGTGGCCTTAAAGCCACTTCCATGGGTAAGATCCAATGACTCTGTGCATTTTACCTCCCTCAACTTCACCATCCTTTTGTCACCAACTCATGGAACGTGATAGTTTGTAATGGGGGAGGCATTGTTATTGAGGTCATAGGGAGGGGAGGTTTAATCACTCCCTCCCCAGCGACCATATCCATGAGATTTGCTTATCCCCTGCATGTGGCAATTAGCACCGGGACTGGGGAGGACTCTGATAGGTGCCAATAGGAGGGAGATCTCCAACGTTGCACGAGCAGAAATTGGTACCAACCAGTGGCACATTGTGTGATTTCATGTCTAAGGCTGTCTTGCGTAATTGCTCCTTGCAAATGTCAAGATATTCATGTCGATTAACTGATATGAAGCGTTTTGGTTAAATCAGATCACTGAGTGCAGATTCATTACTCGGGGTTATTGTGGGATGATTTGATACTCCCTGAAGGACTCTGAGACCTACACTAATGAATGAGACATAAGTACCATTCACTGACTTAATGTGTGACAATTAATCTTGCTCTAGTTTCTTCCCCCCTCCCCCTGAAATATTCTTATTATAGAAAGCCATGCTCATATTAGTTGGTCCAGAAGTTTAAAAGTTCAGGCACACATTGCGGCATGATTAAACTGCAAAATGTGTTTGAAAGAAATTGCTTCTGACAACTGCTGCTAGACACATATTTCGCCAATATCTCTTGTAATTCATTAAGAGTGAGAAGTACTTGTTATCTTTCGAACTTTCAGAAACACCAGGTTTTTTCACACTGTTGTGAAAGCACGATTGAATGAAAATTAATTGCACTCAATGCGTCATAAATTTTTTGACCTGGAAAAAAACTTACTTTTCCCAGGTACTTTTATTATATCCAAAAGCAATTTACAGATGGGTATGACTAATGCCCAGATTATCTCTAGCTTTCATTTTCAAATAGGGGTTAACACTTAAAAGTCCTGTTCAGTCATTCAACTTGGTCAAAACAGTGTGTGACAGGGGAGTGTAACAGGAGAGCTCTGTCCATTTCTTCTATCTCCATTCCCCTTCTATGTGTTGAGAACTCAGACTTGCTAAGTGTATAAGACTGAATCAGATAAGTGCTTGGAGATGCAATGAGGTTGAGGGAACATTCTTTCATAAGTGGTGGACTTGTAAAAGGGTAAAAGAGTATTGGGAAATAATCCATAATGAATTGGAAAAAATGTTTAAAAGTACTTTCCCCAAAAAATCAGAGTCCTTTTTGTTGGGGATAATTCAGATGGAAATTCCCAGGTGTCAAAAAAAGGTTATTTATGTATGCCACTACTGTGGCCCATGTTTTGTTAGCCCAAAAATGGAAAACGAGCAAGGTTCCAACTAAAGAAGAATGGCAACTTAAGCTGATTGAATATGCGCAGCTTGTGGACTTAATATATAGAATAAGAGAACAAGAAGAACATACATTTAGAGAAGATTGGAAAATGTTTATTGAATATATGGGGGGAATTGTGTACATTTGAAAACGTTGGCAGCATTAAGATAAATTCAACAGTGTAAATAAGTTTTGATGGATGTAATAGAATACTGAATGGTTTAGTTTATGTAAAATATGCAGGGATTTGTGATGTGCAAAATGAACCATGGAAAGAGAAGAAGGGAAATCATTGATATTTTAAGGATGTTTAAATGAGTATTCTAAATTGTAAAACACACACACACGAGAGAGAGAGAGAGAGAGAGAGAGAGAGAGAGAGAGAGAGAGAGAGAGAGAGAACTCAGGAACTACAGCAGTGGGGATTCTACTCTATGCATGTAGGCTCCACATATAATGGCGAACCCTGCAAAATAGGCTTCTACATCATTCAGGGAGCCTGCATGTGAGATGTAGATTCCCTCCACTGCAGATGTTGCCCTCCAAATAATGGAGGGTGTTGAGGTCAGTGGCAGGGAAAGGATCTAGCATGCGGGTTCCTGCTCTCCCAGGGATTTGACCCAGAAAAAGGACATTAACTCTCAAATAGGACTTTATTATTTCTTGTAAGTGGGAAAATAAGATGCATTCTCTTATTATTATTATTATTAATTATCATTACTACTATTATTATTTATCCAGCTTCCACACTATGGTCCCAGGGTGGGTTATAACAATTTAACATTTACCATTAAAACCAATTACAAAGAATACAACGACAAAAAAATTATTCATCTCAGGTGTCAAAGGCCTGTGCAAAGGTGTGTGTCTTCAGCATTCACCAAAATTTGTACAGTCGTACCTCGGAAGTTGAAGTCCGTTTGACTTCCAAAATGTTCAGAAACCAAGGTGTGGCTTCTGATTGGTTTCCGATTGGGCAGGTGCGCCAGAAACAATAGCGGAACCTGCGCTGGACATTCAGCTTCCAAAAATGTCCGAAAACTGGAACACTCGCTTCTGGTTTTTGATCGTTCGGGAACTGGAATGTTCGACTCCCAATACATTTGGGAGTCAAGGTACGACTGCATAGGGAAGTTGCCAAACACAGCTGTGGGAAAGAAGTTCCACAACTTACTGGCTGCCACAGAGAATGCCCTCTAATAGGGCATAACCTCCAAGCTTCTGAGGGCAGCAGAATCACCAAGAGGATACCCTTTGTTGATCTTAGTACTCGAGAAGATCTGCAAGGATGGAGGTGGCATAAGCTTTCAGTTATTTACAAATCTGATACCTAGGCTAATCCACTTTATATTTCGAAAAGTTGCTTGTTTGCTCTGTATTTGGGCACCTCTTCAGATGAGGTCACCAAATTTTGCATGATGATTCCTGAGATCAGGGAGCAGGCTAGCCTAGGAAGCTATACCCCCCAGGCTCAACTTCTGAAGAGAAAACAGAGAAGCTACCCCTGCTCATCCTAGGCTCTCAGTGCCCCTGCTCAATGTTCCTGCTCAATACCCCAGCATAAACCAAGACCACTTTTGATCAAAGTAGTAGGGCAGGACATCAGAAGTGGTTTGACCATTAAATGAAAGATAGGGAAAAGGCGTGCCTGGCATGCTCTGGTCCATGGGGTCACGAAGAGTCGGACACGACTGAACGACTGAACAACAACAAGGGAAAAGGCAAGAAAAAAATCTAGAGGTCTTCACAGATGCAACCTCTTTCTTAAAAACAATAGTATTCTATATTTCATCTAGCTCAGCCAGACCTTAGTCAAGTGTGCTTCTGATGAACTTGCCTGACAAGCAGATTTTCTGTGGCATGCCTGATAACTGATGATGTACATTTTCTATCATTGCTGAAGATTTTCCTGTCTGTGGGTGATGCTAATACCCATGCTACAAAGTTTAGCACTTCTCCATTAAAGCTTCATAATAATTCACTCTGCTCCTCACCATTCTTATGGTAGGCTAGAAAGTTTTGGTTGTGGCAGTCCTCGTCATCCCCTACAAATATTGTTCATAACTCTGCAGCATCCACAGAGGAAAATATCCAAATAATTATGCATTCGGTATTTTGCTTACTTTTAAAAAAGTTTTTATTTAAGTTTTATAACAACGGATAGAACACTACAAAACTCAGTAACTCAATACAGAGCAGACATACAAATGCATGTCAATATTGATGCATATTTCATTGGCCCAATTATAAACAGAAATATATTATAGAAATAATTTGAGTGTAATAGAAATAATTAAATCCAGGCTCGATGTCAGGTTTTGCTCTATTCTGAAAGGGAGCTAAATACTGCAGTTAACACCAGCAAGACTATCAGGTGAATTGTGAAATGTATGAAAGAGGAACTATGCATGTGAGCATCAGTAGTAGGAAAAAAATAAATCCATACCTTTCACTGAATGCAGAAATTCATTCCATTGAACCACATCTGCCACTCAATCCAGTGTGGCATATCAGAAACAGATAGAAATGGCGAAGAGGGAATTAGATCATTAGCTAAAATACTGTGTGAAGTGTGACAAATGAGGAACCCATCAGTATTTGTAAAAACAAAACAAAAAATCCTGTTTGACTACAGTAAGCCAAACAATGAAGTTCTTCAAGAGTTTAGCCTCCTTTTATTTTGATTTACATACACAATTAACTGGAAATGCCAAACATATCTTAGATCCTTTTGTGAAGATAGTAGCGGAACCTGTTTGGGAATATTTAATCTTTACGATGTCCTGAATATACTGTCTATTCTTGTCTGGATAACTACACAGTAGAAGTAAAAGAAGTGTCAAATTAATTGGTTTTTCAGTTGTTCACAAAAGGCTGTTGATAGCTCCCTTATGCATATGCCCTTTCTCTAACTGTATCTGGCTGCTACATTTAATAAGAATATCAAAGTGTTGCTCGGTGAATATTAAATATTACGCAGGAGACAGACAAAATGTGATTCTAAAGGGTAAATGCTGACCATATTGTGGCTTATGATAATGAACATGATGCTGATATAACTACCATTTCACGGCGTGAGCCTAACCGTGGGACCTACTTGCTCGAAGGTATGCTTATAAATGTAGGCTTTGGACCACATTCACTAACCCATTCCACTCGCAGAAGCCAGCACAAAGATTCCGGCTAGTATAACAAGGCTTCCCACCACCACACATAGACAAAAAAAAAAAAAAAAAAAGAGCATCGAGAGACCCACCCAGAACAGCACAGAGGGGAGATCATTCCATCTGGCAAGCAGCAATACTTGCACTAATTTCCTTAGCACTATGTGGAATTCCACCCCCAATTCAAGGACCAAGGAAATAGTTCATTTAGTTAAATTTGACCCAGTGGGTCCAAAATGCTTTCTATTTTTTGTTGTTGTTGTTTGCTTAACTTCGCAATTAACTTGTGAACCTAATCCTTATTATCCCCATGTCATACCCAAGATAATGAAAAACAGTCAGCAAAATTACCCACCCAAGGAAGGCTATTGCAAATTTCAATATGCCCAAGATTCATTTTTGTATTCGGTGACCTACTGGTTTCAAGCAGTCCTTTTTCTCCTGAAGTTCATTTTGGTTCTTCTTCTCTTCCTTCCTCATGTAAGATCTATCTACCTATCCATCTCCACACATAGACATAGAATCATAAAATTGTAGAGTTGGAAGTGACCCCAATGACTAGACATAAGCCTGGGCTTTCCTCTTCCAGCAGCTAGCCACTGTGTTGTCCTTTTCGGACAGGCATAGGCAACCTTGGCTTTCCAGATGTTTTGGGACTACAACTCCCATCATCCCTAGCTAACAGGACCAGTGGTCAGTGATGATGGGAATTGTAGTCCCAAAACATCTGGAGAGCCAAGGTTGCCTATGCCTGTTTTCGGAGGTTGCCCGGATGCAGAGATGGGTGTGTCAGAAGAGGAATGTCAGGGTGATGGTGATTATAAAGGGATACACTGCACCAACATAAAATGAGGGAGATGGAAGATGCAGGGGGTGTTTGTGGGGCAGCAAAGAGGTACATGATTTGGGGGAAAGCAGCTTTTCGGAAGTAGCCTTTTTCACCTGCACTATCTTGCATAAAATTTTAAGGGCTCAAGCTGGGTCCTCACATCAGCTGCTACAAAATGCTCACCCAAATGCTTGAAAATCCTTGAAAATAAGCACATTGAAAAACCAACCTATTTGCAAAGCGACAAAAGCTGGACACATGTTTCTTGTAACTTTTACTCCCTCCATCAATTAATTAGAAGATAGATTACATTAAAAACTTATCAAACAGGAGTTTGGTGAAATTCTCATGGGTGGGCTGTAGGCGTTTTGCCACACTTTGCTTATGTTCGAGGTGGCTGAGGTGTGTTTGTGTCTTTTTTCTCATTCAGAAAGTTCACCTCTCTGGTAGTCAGCACTCAGCTGCCTCCCTGGTGAACACACTTCTGCTAAAGCCCAGGGGAAGGCATCGCGAGGGAAATCCTCCCACTGGGCTTCTTTCAGATCAAGAAGTGTGGGCAGCTGTGGGGAGCTGCAGAGTGCTGATGAAACATGCATTGGGATGACAAAGAAACATGTTACCCTCAAAATTCCACAGCCGCAGAAATTTGAAATAACTTCTAAAGTTCCTTGAGAATGAGGCGGAAAAAATGGGATGCCTCTTTTTGCAGGAGATGAAAACCTTTGAGAAATTAGAGGGTATACAGTGGTACCTTGGTTCTCCAACTTAATCCGTTCCGGAAGTCCGTTTGATTCCTGAATCCATTCGTAAACAAAGGCACGGCTTCTGATTGGCTGCAGGAGCTTCCTGCACTCAATTGGAAGCCACGGAAGCCACGTCGGATGTTCGTCTTCAGAAAAACGTTCGCAAACTGGAACACTTACTTCCAGGTTTGCGGCGTTCAGGAACCAATTTGTTCGACAAATTTGTTCGACAACCAAGGTACCACTGTACTTTGGCACAGCACTGGTAATTCTATCAGGGGCGAAGGAAGGCTAAACGGCAGCCGGCGTGGGGTGTCGGTGTGGCGTTCAGGCCAAAATGCGGGACCGCATTTAAAGAGTTAAAGGGTTTAGTCAGTTAGAACCTTAGGGGGCGGAGTTAGAAGAGTATATAAACCCACCCCAGGGAGTGTTAAAGGCAGTTAAGCATGAGTTAGGGAGTTAGGTTAAGTCCGAGTTAGAGGTTGGAAAGGGTGGTGGAGAATTTAGAGAGAGTGGGGGCTGTGAAGAGAGAAGGGAGAGTTAGGTAGAGGTTAGGAACTGTTAGGAACTATTAATATACAAGATAACAAGCAAAGGAAAAACCATTTATTGTGAAACCATATACTTAAGTGTTGTACTTTAATAAACATTATTTTGTTCTAACGTTCTCCTCGCCTGAAGTGAAGTAAATCATTACCAGACATACTGGTTGGTGGCAGCGAGTAAATAACCATGGTAGGTGCAGGTACCAACGGACCGTGAAACGTCTGGGGGTTCTGCATAGGTGAAGGTAACCGCCACAGTCGGGAGCAGGGCAAACCACCCAGCGGCATGGCGCTGCTACGGACGGACGGTGGTGGGATCCCTCCGCCGCTGCTGCAGGCTTCTTGTCACCCCCCCCTTAGAGATGGCACCCAGGGCGAACCGCCCCACTGCCCCCTTCCTCCACCACTGAATTCTACACCATGTTGTGGTTGAATCCTTGTGGGAAGTTGGATTGAAGTGGTGTGTGGTAGCCTTGTGGACACGTTGGTTGCTTTGTATTTTTGATTGATTAACTGACTATACATATATGAAGGAATTCAAGCAGTGCACCGTATAATGAGAATATCATCATTGAGTTTATACACATTTATATTTGTACGCGGTAAAGCTTCATTTCCCTTTTGTGGTCCACGTTTCCGATGCTGCTTACACAGTCTGTAGAACACTCACCTCCATCAGTGCTTGTGATATGAACAGGAATGGGACTTTGCGTAATGATAAACCAGTGCATTTTAAATTCAAATATAAAAGAAGGATATCAAGCACTGATCCATCATTTCAGCATAACAAACATCATTGAAATCTCAGTGCCTGGCGCACCTGCTTGCTATTATTTAACAGCTATCTAGCGTGAAGCATTCCTCTTTTGTTAATAATAATAATTTATTATTTGTACCCCGCCCATCTGGCCGGGTCCCCTCAGCCACTCTGTTCAGCTTTTAAAATAACTAATTATATACAGAGCCTAACTATTGTGTGCCTCAAAGGTTGGTCTTTCTTGTAATGTCACAAAAGCAGCATCTAACCTTTGGGTGCACCAAATTAAACCTGGGGTTGGACTGGTTTGTGCTTTGCTTCTTGTTCTAGTTTTTAGAAGAAATTCCTTAGGCAGTGCAGTAATCCACAGTTGGTTCTATTGATTTCTTGTAAGGCAACTAAGGATACTCGCATGCTAAATTGCCATATAAATTGTTATTGTAGAGTAGTATAGTATTAGTGCCAATGGCTATGACCTCCCATTTGTATCTCTCTCCCTCAGGCTTCCTTTTACTGAGATCTTATGTTCAACCACTGTACTTTTCAACCAGTACAGTGAAACCAAGCAGAAATCTATGTGGTCCCAGGATAACTTCAGAATGTTTGTTTTTATCAATGAGGCTCGAGTTAGAATCTATGCAACAGTAGTATGCCCTGAACCATTAGATGTCAAGTTGATGTCTGCCTTTAAGGATGCTATTGGTTGTGATGACAGCAAGATGCAGTTTGGGCCTGGATAATTCCCTACAAAATGGGATGTTTTTAACCACAGCATAGGCAGCAAGAGGAAACAGGGTCCTCCTTCGATTCAATGGCTTTTCTCCCTAATATAATTTTATTGGAGCAGATATTTTAGTTGCTTGTCTCCAGATGGGGATGATTTCGTATCACAGAGACTCAAATGCCTACACAGGTATCTGAAGAAGTGTGCATGCACACGAAAGCTCATACCAAGAACAAACTTAGTTGGTCTCTAAGGTGCTACTGGAAGGATTTTTTTTATTTTTTATTTTGTTTTGCCTACAGCAAAGGCATGGTAGGTTCACCTGACCACCTGCATGCCCCAATTACTTTCTAGGGCAGAGGTTTTCAACCTTTTTGGGTCCACAGCTCCCTTGACCAACTGCATTCTTTCTGTGGCACCCCTGTGGGTCTCAGTAGCTCAGTTATGTCACCCTCCTGCCTGCAGAGCTGGCAGCCTCTCACGCTTTTTCAAACACGCTCCCTTGTGGAGTGTTCCCTCAGTGTCCCCTCTTCTCCCCTTTCCTTGGAAGTGCTCTGGGCAGCCTCATCTGCTGCCCCTGGTCTATGAACTTCCCCCCTGCCCCAAAGAGAGGTGCCTCCTCACACTGCCTCACAAGGGCCTGGGAAGCAGCCCCTGACCAGCCCTAGAGGCGCTGTAGCCAGGGCTGCTGGAACAAAAAGCTGTGCAAGCCTTTGGGAGGCAGAGACGCGAGAGGCCATCAGAGGAGGGAGGGAAGGAAAGAGGGACAGAGGCCAGTGTTGCCCACGACACCCATGGCCATCATTCAAGGCATCCCAGGGTGCCATGTCAAACTGGTTAAAAACCATTGTTCTAGGGAATTCAATGACAGATGCACCTCTGCATACAGCTCTGCAGCTGCCATATATATTTTTACATAGTTTTATTTGGTCCTGAGTAAGATCAGCTTGTTTACAGGCAAAGTCATTATTGGCAATTACCACAGGTCACAGGTGGCTACTTATGTATTGCAGAAAAGGGGGGAAATTCTCACACACAAAAAACACAGAACCCAAACTAATTAAATGTACACACGCAAATTTGGAACTGATTACTATAATTTAAATAGAAATTCATATGTCCATAGCAGGAAAAACTGTGGCTTGCTGAGTTTGCGGTCCATGCAGTGTTGATGGGCAAAAGAATCCATTGGAGTTCGATTGGACAGACATTCAAGAACAGGATGCCTTGAAATATTGAAAATACCCTCTTGAAGCATTATGCCCAATGGAGATACAAGTGGGTAACAGTACTATTGTTAGGATTTCCACTATCAATAGTATGAAGAAAGCCCCAGATTGGGTTGTTCCAGTGTAGGGATGGGTTGAGCTGGCCAGTGATCCACTGGATCCTGAACCAGCTCCATTGCAATGATGGCAACTTGATGGTAACAAGCCTAATATGGACCTGATCACTGTGCTAGCACTAGCTGACATTGGACGGCACATGGTTTCCCTTGCCCCATGCCTTCTGCCCCACACAGTGTGAGTGGTGGAGCTATAGTTGCCTGGAAGCTATTGTGTTCCATCATGGCCCAGGCTGGACAAACGCCTGGCCGGGGTTAGGATTGCTTTCTTACGCTTCCATCCTGCACCTACTTGGCTTTGAGTAAATCCAATGGGACTTGCTTCCGAGTAACCATGTGTAGAATTGCACTGCTCTCTATTCCTCAGAAGGATATATGGGGGGGGGGGGACCAGATTGACTTTGAGGCATGTGTGGACGGAAACTTTTTTCTCTGTAGGGGGGATAGAAATTTTGTGGAGAAGTGTGTACTATTCATTCAAGATGAGTGAGTTGCTCCACTGAAATGAATGGGGGCCACTCCAGAACATGAAACTTATCTGTAGCGGCAGGAACCCTTTTTTTAAAAAAAAGGTCCTACATTTGTCTGTACTGTGGTCTAAACCACTGAGCCTCTTGGGCTTGCTGGTCTGAAGGTCGGCAGTTCAGATCCCTGTGACGGAGTGAGCTCCTGTTACTCTGACCCAGCTCCTGCCAACCTAGCAGTTTGAAAGCACACCAGTGCAAGTAGATAAATAGGTACCACTGTGGCGGGAAGGTAAACAGTGTTTCTGTGTGCTCTGGCTTCCGTCACAGTGTTCCGTTGTGCCAGAAGCGGTTTAGTCATGCTGGCCACATGACCCGGAAAGCTGTCTGTGGACAGACGCCAGCTACCTCAGCCTGAAGGTGAGATGAGCGCCACAACCCCATAGTCGCCTTTGACTGGAGTTAACCATACCTTTTCCTTTTATTTGGTTAGCCAGTGTTTAAGAATAGCTTCATTGGAAATTTGCCTAACCAAAAGGATTGCCTGTTCAGCATCAAAATAACATTGTCAGCTGCAATAAAGCCAATGATTAAGTCCTTTTCCGCCTATACAGCCGAATCATGAGCTGACAGAATGCGCTGCATCCTTATACAGGACTACAAGAAGCTACCTGGAAGGAGACATCAATTTTCCTAGCCCTACTGGAGATGCTAGGGATTGAATCTGGGATAACCTACCTGCATGTGCCACACCAATTAGCTTCAGTCCTCAACCCCTTCCCCCTTTTTAATAGGGCCAATGCCTCATGTGATGGGGGAGCAAATATGATTGGATAGTGTTTTCTTCCAATATATGGCAGGTAGAAAGCTGCCGTCTCTGGGGAGCAGTTCCTGCAAGTTAGCTTCATTCCCTTTTTATTTATTTTTACTTTCATTGAGATACAGACAAAATAATGTCATGGCATGACCTTATAGAAGAATCATAGCAGTAGTGCGTTGTTGTTTTTTTCAATCAATAAAAATCATTAATCAAGCTAGTTCACAGGAAGCTGACTTTAAGATTGTTCTACAAAGTCACATTCATTATGCAACTTTCTGTGATAGCCACAGCTGCGATGCTCAAGTCTCACAGATGCGCCTTCGATGATAAGAGGCATTTGTCATAACATGACCTTCTTTTGCCAAGGAATCTCAACATGCTAATTAGACCTTTTGAAAGAAAAAAAGGGGGGGCGGAATCTCCCATTGCAAAGTTTAGCCTGTCCTTTGCAACCCACTCTGTGGGTATGAATGTGCAGACACAAATTTATTTTTCTTCTCCAAACCCACTGCGTTCCTCGCATTCTCTCACATACAGAACGGGTGTCAAGCGGGCAATGAGCGATCTGCGAAGATAAGGTGTTTCACATATTGTGTTCAATGTGTGTTACTTCGCTCTCAGCGTGATTTAACATCTCATTTGGTGAAATTGACAGAGTGGACCTTTTCATTAAAATCTGTGAAACGGCTGATATTAATGAGCTTTGTAGTACATGAGCTTGAACTGACACCTTAACAGATTGTAATTGGCATTTACAAATTTCTTCCACAGGAGATGTAAATTCAACCAGGCTGCACCATATATTATTGGCAGAATGATACTTGCCAGAAGTACATCAGATTTTCAAAACCTTGTTTTAATTAATTAATTATATAAGCAATAAATTTTTTTAGTTCACCGGATACACCAGTACATCAGCGTTACAATGCTTAGGAAGGCTTGTGGTTGAAATAGCTATTTTTATAAAGAAGAGTATTTGAAATGCATGTTAATGGCCAATGTTTATTTGTACTGAGTTGGGAAATATTTTCGTAACAAATCTTATTATCTGCTTCGTAAAGAAGGAGAATCATATATAACTCTGCTGCCATGTTAAGTATAGTTAATTTAATTCACTGAAATTGCAAATGCTTGTATTCATTACTATGTGTTTAAATTTGGTTGGTTGGTAGCTAAATTCTAGAGAGTTCTTCAGTAGTTCGCATGTGATTGGCTAACATTGGTCACATAGACGGCATATAGTGAAGGAGAGACTCAATTTTATATGAAGCAAGATGACTGTTTTAGAATCCACTGTGAACACTGCTAAGTTGAATAGAGGGCTGGGGTGCTTTGTCTCTGCTCAAAAGCAAGCAAGCAAAGCTTCAGGAGAAGGTAAATGTGGAAATTTCTCATAGGTGCTGCAAAACATGGCCTAATTGAGATACAGAAGGCTCAAAGTGCTGAGCTCTGGAAAGAGAGGAAAATACAATTGTTTGGAAGTTAGAAGAGACTGAAAGCCTATCTTTAGATGAGCATGTGACTGTAAATATTATGTTTTACTTCATCTGTAACTATAAGATTCTGCAAGTAAAGTTTATGAATGTTAAAGTCTGGACACTGGTTAAATTTCCAAAGAAGGTTGCCAGTCATGTATATGATTTGAGCTTCTTAGCTGCATTTTTGCTACCCTTATATCAGGGGTCGGCAAGGCTTACCAGGCATGGGCCGCATCACTCCTGTGGAGATCCTCTGTGGGCTGGGCCGGCACAGTGTGGCGCCAGAAATAGCGTCTGCGCATGCCCAGACGCTGAAAATCACGCCTGCGCAGGAGTGATTTCTGGAGCTGCAGAAGAGATTCCCTGCGCCGCACTGTGCCAGTTTAGTGCAGCGCATGGGGATTCACTGAGCAGGCGGCTCAGTTCGGGGGTGGCTCATGGGCCGGTTAAGAGACCCTCATGGGCCGCTTCTGGCCCATGGGCCTTAGGTTGCCGGCCTCTGCCTTACTTCAACATGCCAGAAGGCTCATTGGAATGAAGAGAACTGTTGTCAGATTCTTTTCCTGGTTGTCCTGGTTTACGTTCTCATTCTTTGATGTTCTCACATTTGAAATCTTCTCTGTGACTGATATTCTCACTACTTGCTCTGCCTCATTTGATGCCATTGGCTGACCTGCTCTGATGTCATATGGGGTATGGTGACATGCATGATGCTGTAGACACTGGGCACTTAGCGAGTGATTGCTCAGTGAGGCATTTCTCGAAGGGAGTTTGGGGTCATTTTAGCAAGGTAGACAATTTAATTTGTGGCAGAATGTGCATTGATCTCTCCCCTTGCTGCTGATAATTGACAAAACTCTCAAATGTTTCGGTTAATTACAGAGATTTCACATACCTGGAAACCAAGCAGTGTGGTAATCTATTAGTTTATAATTTTATATGGTTTCATTGAGTTGGAACAATGTAAACTTTAGCACTTAATCGCCGTGTAGATATTAAAAAATTAAAGCTGAGGGAAAGATGATCTTCTGGGTCTGAAAGTCCAAAACTTTTTTCATTTAAAAGATGCATAATTTTGTAGCTCAAGTACAAGCAAACTGAGGCTTAGTTCAAGGGCTTGTTTTATTCTTCTGACAGGCAAGAAATGCCATTAAGTGCTTCTCTTCTCATATGAAAATCTAAATGCCAGGATCTTATTTTCAGTTCGCCCTGAAAAGTCTGTCTTTTCAGTGTGTGGGTGGCATTTTACTTAAGTGACTGAAAGAACAACTTTCCCAGAGCTGACAGAAGGAAGTCTATTATATGCAGTAATTTTATTTTCAAACCCGGCAGGTTCTTCATCTGCATTTTCAAAACGGCATGTAGAGATTGCTCATTTACCGTACCTGCACTTGTTCTTTCCTGAAGTTGCTTCTCATGGTCGTAGTCCCAACTTTCAGCTGTCTCACAGATACAGAGGGCTGAGAGTCCAGGGCTGAACACTGAGCTGGTAATGAACCTCAGCCCAATCCAAACATCTATGAATCTGCTGAGCCTGGATCTCCAGCTACTACAGACCTTGAGTTAGATTGAATCAAGGAACTGGCATCCTCTTCCCCAGAGCTTCATACACCAATGAGTCCTCTCACCAACGCAGACAACACACAGGTAAGAAATCATAAAAACATAAGAAGAGCCTGCTGGATCAGGCCAATGGCCCATCTAGTCAGTCCAACATCCGGCTCTCACAGTGGCTGAACAGATGCCTCTGGGAAACCAGCAAGCAGGATTTGAATAAAATAGCACTCTTCCCTCCTGTGGTTTCCAGCAACTGATATTCAAAAGCATTACTACCTCAGACCATGGAGGAATAACATAGCCATTGTCACTAGTAGCCATTGTTAGCCCTCCTCATCAAGGGAGTGAGGCCTGTTATAAATAGTCCCAGGTAGGAGAAAATGGCCAGTTGAGACTTGAGTACAGTGGTACCTCATGTTACATACGCTTCAGGTTACTTACGCTTCAGGTTACAGACTCTGCTAACCCAGAAATATTACCTTGGGTTAAGAACTTTGCTTCAGGATGAGAACAGAAATCGGGCAGCTGCGGCGCAGCGGCAGGGGGAGGCCCCATTAGCTAAAGTGGTGCTTCAGGTTAAGAACTTTTTCAGGTTAAGAACGGACCTCCGGAACAAATTAAGTACGTAACCAGAGGTACCACTGTATTCCAAGACTATTAGGGTCCTGAAAATATGTCACTGAGTATCTTTTCGCCCATGGAGTTCCGGTCTAGAATCGAACCTTTCCTGTCCCCCACCCCACCCCTGCAAGACTGCCTGGGCCTGTTTGTGAACCAGGCCTGAATGCACATTTTGAAGCAAAGTGGACTCAAACAATTTCGACTGTTTTTGTTTCATCCTTCTCCTGTGCAGAAAGACAGCAGTCGAAGAGAACAGAGACATATCCGGTGAAACTTTGTTTATTCATTCCATGCTCCCCCCATGGGAGAACAGATGATGAAATGTCAAGAGCAGTCGGCATGGCGGAGAAGAAGAAGAGAAGAAGAGTTTGGATTTGATATCCCGCTTTATCACTACCAGAAGGAGTCTCAAAGCGGCTAACATTCCTCTTTCCCTTCCTCCCCCACAACAAACACTCTGTGAGGTGAGTGGGACTGAGAGACTTCAGAGAAGTGTGACTAGCCCAAGGTCACCCAGCAGCTGCATGTGGAGGAGCGGAGACACGAACCCGGTTCCCCAGATTCCGAGTCTACCGCTCTTAACCACTACACCACACTGGCAATGCTATGCTGCTGCCCTCCCAACATGGCCTCATGGTGGCTTACCTGCATGGTGCAGGGGCACAGCACCAGTGAGGCTGAGACTCTGCCACAACAATGGCACAATGGTGCATACACTGGGTTGCCTCTGCTGTGGCACTCACTTGCCTCTGCTTGCTGCCCTGCTGCGACACTGTCCTGGTAAGTGTCAGTGACACAACTGTTGTGTACTGTTCCTGGGTTTTCACTCAGCAACCCTAAATTCTTACAATATAACATACACTTTGTTCGTGTGTGTGTGTATGCAAAAGTAATACACCACCCCTCTGTACAAAACACTTTATCATAATGACTTTTTTCTCGTTACACAATGTAATGGGATAATGCAACTCCTCTTCATTTCATTCCCCTTCTAACCTTCTGGAAAAAAATGGTTCTTCGGCAGTTCCTAGATTATATAATCCATTTTAAATACTATTCTGGAATAGACGCCTGAATGTGTTGTGTTCTCCTGAGTAAAAACATTTTACAAAACCAGCTAATTAGTTTAACCCCCAAATGGGTGATATAGTCTAAGGACATTTTCATTTGCTCCAGGAAAATGTATATTTTATACTTTTTTTTTAATGCTTTGCAAACTAAACACTCATTTAAACAATGATTATAAAAAATACACAGCCTTACAGTTTCTTTAGCAATGAGACCTCACACACTTCTAATGAAGTCAAGAGAAACACAGACTGTATTTAAAAGGTACTGCATATTTTACACGTTCGTTTTGTAACAAAGAGAACAAAACAAGTCTCTCCTGCAACACATAATACTTATTGACAAGACAGAGTTTAGCAATACAAACCTAAAGCAACGCTTTACCTTAAAACCCTTCTGCAATTATGTCTCCATGTTAAAAAGAGAGGCAGACTCATATGTACAAACTTACTTGTTTGAATGAGTTACAGTCAATTCAGTGGCGTTTTCTTTCAAGCAGATACGTATCAGAATCTGCACTCAGGGCTACAATCTTATGATCCTTACTTGGGAGTTGCATGTTAATATCCAGACCCCTCCCGTGGTGAAATAAAGACACAGGACTCGATAAGTAAGGTTAATGGGCACAGAAGGCCACAACTTTATTGGTTACGGATGTTTGAGCGGTATTGGCTTAGGCATTGGAACTAACCGACTATATCCGACTCCAGTACGTCGTGCTGGCAGACCGGGAAGGGTTAACCACCGATGGGTGAGCCCTGCTGCTGCACATCAGCTAGGAACTCACCCTGGGGTCACCGATATGGGGCGTGCCTTTGGCCCTCACCTACCACGGCTTCGGACAGGAACACGACTCCTGGACTCATTTAACGAAGTACCCTTCAGCATTTGGGGGGAGGTGATGGCCCATCCTCCCCCCCCCTTCAGCCTTCCCAAGATAATCCAATGCCTAGCCGCCAAAACCAAAGTTGTGACAAATTGCTACGAGGTAGGCGAAAACCACCAGGCCACAGCCAATCAGCCAAGTGGGAAAATTCCTACCAGGCCCCTGCCCCAACAGCAGACGACCCCATGACAGGCATAGCAAGGTCAACGCAGAGGCCTAAAATATAGGGAGGGAGGGCGGGTGATCAGAAGCACGCAGCCAAGAGGGGGATCACGTTGCATACCCACCAATATATATCCGCTGGGCTGTCCATCAATAAATTGCAACATACAATTCTCCCCAACAACACTCAGGGTCCAATCACAACAGTGGCCATCCATACGATCCCGCCCAGCAACAGAGGGGTGACTTGCCGGCCCCCACCACAACATGTGCTCTCCATGAAGGAGAACACACTTTGTGAACCCCTCCATAGGACCAGCCCTGGATTCAAAAAGAAAACCAAGCATGCCTCTGACCGTCTCCCCAGCTTGCTGACTTATACGGACTGCAACATCACTGCAAAAACTCCACTCTAAGCTCTCCTTAATCAGTCAAAGGTCCGGTTGAAGAGGAACTGTTTCGCCTGACACCTAAAGGTGTATAATGAAGGTGTCAAACGAATCTCCCTGGGGAGAGCATTCCAGGCACCTCACAAACCAATAACAATATTATTTATCAAAGCTCCCATCCATGTATATAGTGGAAATATTTTGAGGTAATGCATTGTAAAACTTGCATGTTTCTTCTCTTCTCTGAGTTAATGACACATATATAACTTAGTTGAGATAATGTGACATTTCAAATTAATAATGAAATCTGTTTATAGCTGGCAGGCTAACATTAACATTTTTTTTATATATCCCCCACGCAAGCCAATCTACTTTGGAAAGGCTGCAGCAATCCTATTCCTAGATGGATTGTTAAACAACCAGGCTCCGGTTATTGCTGTTCGATGAAACAAGATAGAATTCGAAAATGCAAGAGAAGCTTTTCCCTGTGTAAAATATGCTACCCAAAAAAGTAAAAGTAAAAAACTATCGCTACCAACAACCCAGTAAGTTGAAAGGCAAGAAGTATATTTTACAGGGCCTACATAAAATTGATCGGTTTGCATTTATTTTTATATGCACCATTTTATAAGTCTGTAAACAGTTTTTTGGAATCCATCAGCTAGCTTAATTATACACCAATATGCCTGCGCTTTTCATTACTTCTTCAGAGCTTACCATGAAGTAAATAGGCCCAGTCTTTAGCTGAACTTCTTATAGACTAAGATAAAGTAGATAAGAGCTTAAAAGCAGGATCCGCCCCATGCCCTGTCAGACTATATTTGCATAAAACCCAAAACTTGGGTCTTTGAAGCAGTGTTTTGTCATGTGTAATTGATCTTGAAGGGAGATTGTGTAACTATACTTACGCTACATAAAAACCTGGGGACAAAGTGCTCTGGATCAGAGAATGAGAGGCAAAAGAATTTGCTGATTATCATGATAACAACCAAATGGGTCCCACTAGAAAAAGCTGCAGTGGGTTTAATTCAGTGCTAGATGCCCCATCTGTTCCCCTATGTGATGGCCTGGGATTCAGACTCAGATGCTGAACCTGAGGGATCCCAGCCTGCACAGGATTCCCTGCCTCCAGAACCAGCAGAGCTGGGGCTGGGGCCAGAGTCTGAAGGGTCCTCACCTGTGCTGGATCCTCAGGTGCAGGCATTTGCTGAGTCTGCTCTGGCTCCTGATGGGATGGAGGACCCATTGCCTGCAGGTGCTCCACTCCCAGCCCTGTCAGGGGAAGCTGAGGTTGCCTCTGGGTCCGGTAACCCTCCAGCCTCTCCTGAGCTGCAGAGGCTCAGGGCAGAGAGGTGAAGGGAACTAAGTTCCCACAGGAGGAGTGCTCGCTTCCAAGCCAGGAGAGGCGAGTCACCTGAGGATCGGAGCCGCCCTATGCCTCGGGGCAGATAAAAGCCGGCCAGTCCCAGCCCCAAGTTGCAGGAGCAACATTGTTGCTGTCGAGTTCCTGCTTGATCCCTGTCCTGCTTTCCTGCCTGAGTTCCTGACCCGCCTTGGTTCCCTGCTTGCCCACCCATTCCTGACTTCGCCTGACTCCCTGCCCTGCTCCAGTTATTTCGGACTGCCTTTACGTGTACCTCTGACCTTGGACCGGACTTAGACTTCGCCTTCTGGATACCCCATGGGACCAGCACACCCTATCACTCTTGTTTCTATTTCACTCCAGTCAGTAGTCTGTGAACAATAAACACACTCAGTTCTCTCTGCTCACCCCCAATTGTTCGTACTTGTACAAATATTGGGTTTCCTCCAAGTCAGCTTGGAGGTAGTGGAATTTGGGCTGTATAAACAATAAGCAGTGGTTTTCATGTCCAGGGTGCATGTCCGACTGCACTCAGCTTTCCCTTGCCTCTGTATCATGAAACCTAAGAGAACATGATCACATCTTTTGAAGGTTCCCAGTACTTTGAAGTCGTTGATCAGTGCCAGGCAATTTTCATCCCTCACCTCTCCATTTTTTCTTGTTTGCTTTCTTATTCGTCTTAGGACTGCCTGGGTATTGGGAGGGGGGCAAGTGTTTGTCTGGCCGGCTCATCTTTGATCACTGACTGCCTCCTCCACTGATTAAACATGAATTAAAAACTCAGCTAGAGACACAAAGGGCGGATCTACACTCATCATTTATAACGTTAAAAATGTGCTGTTAAAATGTGACACCAGAGCAGCGAGCCACCACCAATGGAAAACTGCCATTAAGTGTTATAGAACCTTATATTTACTAACGTTTAGAAGATCAATGCAGATCCAGCCAGCGAATGTGCAGGGAAGGGGTGTGGGAACACAGCCTGCAGATCCAGACTGGTGGGTGGGTGTTGAAAACAAGGCTGTGTTTGATGTAGTTTCTCTTACAGGAAACTAAGAGGATTTACTTGCTTGGGCACAGATAGATTTCCAAATGAAATATCACTTGGTGTATAGATGGTTTTTATAAAATCCACTCAGCACTCATAAAATGGCAGATTGGGTGAGAAAGGTGCTTAAGAACTACAAATGAGTTGGAAAAAGTGATTTTGTGTGCTGGTTTTTCATAAATCTGCCACAAATCAATAGTGTTAGTCTGGCATAAGCAATTCCAGTAACATGTAACTATTGACCATATCAAGAAACTGTCTGTGTTTGTTGGCTCATTGAGATAGATTCTTATCAAGGTGTTGGATCTCAAAGCTCCTCTGCTTCAATGGAAGATGTCTTCCTTTGGGGGAAGGAGACCTTCTATGGATGAAAGGGCTTTCTCTGCTGCAGGAAAACTCCTTTCGGGGGGGGGGAACCCTTAGATCATCCATCCCAAGGTGCTGTTTACTTCTACACTGTGAGACAATTTCTTTTATCGAAGTCAAGCTTATAGAAGAGAAAAGGAATTCCAAGTATGACGTGTTAAAGAATTGCGGAAGCAATTGAACATCAACCAAAGAACAGAGTTCTGTAACTTCCCCTCATAATTCTTTTACTTTTCTGTTTTTACAAAACTCGCTTCCAAAGAGTCTTCCATTCCCCATCTAATGTCACTCCCAGTTTTGCATATTTCTACATTGTGAGAGGATTTTTTTTAATTGAAAGACAAGCTGTATAGATGTGGGGAGAACACTTCACTCGCTCCCATCATTTTGGGCTTTCCCACCCTTTTTACTCTGGTTAGCAATTTCCCCATGACTCATATTGCAACACAGAGTGGGGAAGCAATATATCTTTCCCCCAAAACTCTTCCCATAGTTCCAAGTTCACTCGATGTGGCATTTGGGAATATTACAGTGCAGCACGATTGTATGGGTTTTGTTTAATTAAGGACAGATAGAGAGCCCTATACTTGATCCTGTTTAATTTCAGTAATTGTTACCTAATGTCGAAAGGTCACATGTGCCATGATTTAGCATTCCAGCAAAGAAGCAGTCTGAACAGACTGCGTGATTGTTAAAAGCGGAGTGAAATAATAATGCCTTAAGTTGGCTATTCTGAAGGCGGCAGCAAAAAATGAAGAAGCTGAGCTGGATACGATTGCAGGATAACATCTGTGCTACTGAGCTTGGAATGTGGAAATGTAATAACATGAGCAGGCTCATTTGCATAATGAGATTGTAGGGTTCGTGGCATGAAGAATATCCCATGCTGTGAATATGCTGTCTTAATATTTTCTACAGAAGATCTGACTCTAGGAATCCTTCAAGCTCTACAGATCACATTAAAATAAAAATCACCTTCTGCACTACTTTGTTTCCAGTATGGCACTATGCTACATTTCAGACAATTATGAACAATAATATAGAGAGTTTAATTACTGGTTTATGGCTGTCAATATGCCAGCTGAATATGGGGAAAGATGGCCTAAATGAAAAGAGATTATTTTTAGTAGTAGTGCCACTGATTTAGAAAACAATATTTGGAGCCACTTTGACTTGAGGAAAATTGCAATCAAAGGTTTTATTTCCTATTCAAGGATCAACACCCCTTTTAGTAATGTACTGATTCATTGTCACAACTAATAGCTGCTTTTCCTCAACAGATTATTTTTTTAAAATTAAAAAAAACCATTATCCTGTCAGTCACAAGGTCTAAGATTCAAATTGTAGAAGAGTCTCCGTTCTGGTTCTTTTGAAACTTGGCTTTCTTAGTGTGTTGGATACATAACACTTTGCTGTACTCGCTGTACTCTCCTTCTATACAAACATAAAATTTTCATACCCCACAAAAGCCATTAAAAACCCTTATTTAGCAACACTTGAATAATGCATTGATTCTTTTTTTATGAAGGAGCTACATGGGAGGAGAACACACAATTAAGTCATTTCCACATCTTCCAATGCAGCTAAAAGACACGGTTTTATGTGTGCATGGCTCAGAAGTGACGCAAACATCTTATGCATAAAACTCATCATGAGTTTCAAAGACGTGCTCTATTGATAATCAAGGGTATGTGAAAAACTTGAAATCATTGCTATTATGTTGTTTAAGGTCAGCATGGTAGAATCCATCTCTTAAACCCCATCGCCCAGTGATAGAGGAACAAAACACATTCTCTCAGCAAGGAGCAGAAGTCCTCACTTCTGAATTAAATGATCTGCCTTAGGAACATAAGAAGAGTCTGCTGGATCAGGCCAAAGTCCAGCATTGTGTTCTCAGAGTGGTCAACCAGATGTCTATAGGATGGCTGGGAACAGGTCCTGAGGGCAACAGTGTTTTCCCCCCTTCAAGTTTCCAGCACCTGGTATTCAGATGTATACAGTAAGAGGTGGAACTTCTAAGCATACTTGGGGTGTCCGTTGCTGCCACAAGCTTCTGTAGCTGTTTAATTCATTCTGATACAGTTACCAGTATGTTTCTGTGCACAATTCAAAGTGTTGGTGCCAACCTTTAAAGCCCTAAACGGCCTCGGCCTAGTATACCTGAAGGAGTGTCTCCACCGCCATCGTTCAGCCCATACACTGAGGTCCACCTCCGAGGGCCTTCTGACGGTTCCCTCCCTGCGAGAAGTGAGGTTACAGGGAACCAGGAAGAGGCCCTTCTCGGTAGTGGCGCCTGCCCTGTGGAACGCCCTCCTAGCGGATGTCAAGGAACTAAACAACTATCTGAGTTTTAGAAGACATCTGAAGGCAGCCCTGTTTAGGGAAGTTTTTAATGCTTGATGTTTTATTGTGTTTTTAATATTCTGTTGGGAGCCCCCCCCCCCCCCCCCGAGTGGCTGGGCAAAACCCAGCCAGATGGGCAGGGTATGTATGTATACATACATACATACATACATACATACATACTACTACTACTACCAGGAAGTTCGTTTTTTAAAATAAATAAATAAATCCCAACCCATTTCCATACTTCTTATTGCCACTGAGGGGCCTGGAAACTTGAGGAAGAGCTTTAGCTATGCATCTCAACTGCAGTTTTCTTTTGCCCACAATTTGGTGAGTATGAGAAAACTACAGGAAGAGGAGAAATTGGCAGAATAGTGGAGTAACTTCATGGACTGGGACACTGCAAGCTTTTTGGCAAATTCTCAAGGGGAAAAGTCCAAGCTCGCCCCACCCCCCACCCCCTTCTCAAAAATTGGCTTGCAAATTGAAATATATGGGTTTTGGGTTTTTGTTTTGTTTTTCCATCCCAAAAAGACACAAAACTGAGGGAGATAACAGGACTATAGCACTGCCAAGCATCTTCAGAGGACGCCTGATAAAATTGTGTCATTAGCAATTGGTTTTTGTGATCTTAGTGTTAAGAATGTTTTATTGTCCTAATGGACAAGCTGGCACTGCTTAGCTGAAAGTTAAGTTGCTTTTAATTAAAATTGCAGACATCTAAAAATGCCAACTTTTTTTCAAACACAAGGAATGCCAGGTACGTTTGATAGGGTAAACAACCTCTCTATCCCCAATTACTTCATTAAGGGAAATTGATGTCAGGAGAAAACAGGTCTTCTGTCTTTGAAAAAGTGAGCCGCAGAATACACCTTACATGCAACATGGGAATATCGTTGGATAATAATAATAATCCATATCTATCCATTATTAATCCATGTTCCGTATCTATTTCGTTGGGCAGCCTGCTTAAACATTAATGATAGATTTTGGCCTATAAACTGCAGAGAAAATCCGTAGGGATGAAATTTATGATGTGGGTATATGGAAGGAAATAAATAGCTTTTGTGAATTATTACCCAGAGCACAGCTGATGGATTCAATAACCTTTTTGTATATTGCTTAGGGTACAATACCAAGGATGTTGCACCTGATACATACAAGTATTTCCACTATATGACAGAAATGAGATCCATCATTCTGCAGACTGAAGGAACACATTTTCTTCCGTTTGTCTTTCAAAGAGAATATCAGTTTCCTTGTGGGGATGCTTGAGGAATCTGGTTTCTGTGAATTTCAATGTGAACTAGCCTGATTTGCATCTAATGTGCAGACAAAAACATAATTATCCCTCAGATATTTTTTTTAATTGCACCTTTTTAACTGTTGCAATGTAGTTATTGGCCCAGAAAAGTGCCAAAATGCATTGAAAATGTGTATTGTGGAGTAAAATATGTTGGGAAATGTGTACATTAGGGGGAAAAACATATGCATTGAAACATGTGTTTTGTGACAAAATGCGTATTTAAATATGTGTTTTGTTTTTAAATTAAGGGCAGGAAGGAAATGGCTGCATGGCTAAGGAAAGAAGGGTTTTTTCAGTATTTTCAGATCAGCTTGATAATACTACCTGAGTTTTTCTGCTCTCCCTTCCCAAGAAACGATCAGGTGATTTCTGGGGTGATCCCAGGCAAATTCTAGAGAACTCATCAATCTCTGAACCCCAAAAAGAACAATAACTAAACTAAAATATTATATAAGTATGTATTTACACTGATTGATGCAGAAATAAGATGGAACAGACTTATGGATGCAGACATCAAATTTGGTGCAGGCTGGAAGTAGACTGATCTACCAAGTGCTTTTCTGGGGGGGGGGAATGCAGGGGGATGCATACCCCTAAACATTTTGTGAATCTTTGTACTTTTGTCCATTTACTGTATTTATTTTCCTCAGTTTGAACTATAAAATGGTGATTGTCTTGAGTCAAAATGAAAGTACCCCTAAACTTAATTAAAAAAAAAAGCACTGGATCTATCCATCCCTTTCCCACTACACAAAGCAACTTCTGTCTGACCTTACATCACCTTTCATTCCCTACACAAGCTCTGTTCAAGCATGCAGAGCCCCGTGATAATAAGTGAATGGAATAAGGCGCCATTTGTGCTCATTCTGCCCTTGCTGTTGCAGCTGCTGTTGTGCCCTATGCTAACTCCTCCCTCCATGGAGGACATGTGGGTGGGCGGGGCAGCTGATTGGGCCTTTATAGGCTGCCCTGTGAGCTGAAACCCTCAAAAATTCCTACTCTTTTTTTCATTACCCTCGAAATTCCTACTCTTTTTTTACAAAACTATAATACAGAGCCCCGTCCGCAGAACATTAAATGGAATGGGATCAAGCCAGAGTGGTACATGCTCTAGTTATCTCTCACTTGGACTACTGCAATGTGCTCTATGTGGGGCTACCTTAGAAGGTGACCCGGAAACTAAAACTAATCCAGAATGCGGCAGCTAGACTGGTGACTGGGAGCAGCCGCCGAGACCACATAACACCAGTCCTGAAAGACCTAGATTGGCTCCCAGTATGTTTCCGAGCACAATCCAAAGTGTTGGTGCTGACCTTTAAAGCCCTAAACGGCCTTGGCCCAGTATACCTGAAGGAGCGTCTCCACCCCCACCGTTCAGCCCAGACACTGAGGTCCAGCGCTGAGGGCCTTCTGGCGGTTCCCTCACTGCGAGAAGCCAAGTTACAGGGAACCAGGCAGAGGACCTTCTCGGTAGTGGCACCCGCCCTGTGGAACACCCTCCCACCAAATGTCAAAGAGAAAAACAACTACCAGACGTTTAGAAGACATCTGAAGACAGCCCTGTTTAGGGAAGCTTTTAATGTTTGACGGACTATTGTATTTTAATATTTTGTTGGAAGCCGTCCAGAGTGGCTGGGGAAACCCAGCCAGATGGGCGGGATACAAATAAATAAATAAGTATTATTATTATTATTATTATTATTATTATTATTATTATTACAGAGCAGCACTGCCCACGGAAGGGGCTGTTTTTCTTTGAGTCGTCCCAGTGATTCAAATTCACTTCTTAAAGGGCTACATGACTTTCTGTAGCTGCTACTTATTAGCAATGAAATTACTAATACATGCCAGCTCAGGAACAATTGGTTGTGCCTGGGGGTACAATTATCAATTTAAGCATGCAACAGCATTTTCAGTGTTATTAGTTGCCTAATTATGCATTTAAGTTCAGTTAATTCATTTGCGCGCACACATATCAGAGACAACAATGGATTGCAAAGCACCATTCACCATCTCTTACTTCAACATTCATTCTAGTCAAATTAGGGTGACCCAAAGCACAGCGAGAAATTAGTTGGAAGTAATTTCCAGCTGTATGTAATCCGTTACACCCTTACTTGGAGGTAAGCCTCATTGAACACAGTCCAAGAAAACATGCACAGGATTGTGCTATTGCTCAATGCTTTCCTTTTCCTTTTACTGCCGTTATTCTTAAGGAGCCTGGACTCTCTCTCTGCTTTTAACAGAGGTTTGGTGTGCAAAAAAATCAAGAGATAAAGCTTTTCAAGCCATAGGCCCGTCTAGTCCAGCATCCTGTTATCACAGTGTTCAAGCAGATGCCTGTGGGATGGAGTCATGCTATAGCATGGAGGTAAACATTATTGCAGGATGTGTGCAAATATTAGATGAGAAAACCAGAACTGTATATAGTATTCCAAATATATTTGTATCACACACACACACACACACACACCCCAACATTATGATCCTCACTATCTTGTTTTTTGTCCCATTTCTAATAATCCATAACATGGAATTTGTCATCTTCCCCACTGCCGCAGTACATGTTAAATTACTTTCAGGGATAAAGTAGCACCTCGGTTCCTTAATTTTTCATGCTGTGATCACGCTTTGCTTGCTAGTTTCAAATTGCATATTGAGTATTCTGAATTTATTTTTAAAATTTTCATGTGCATATATATTCATGCAGAATTAATGCTGCTACATTTTCAAAGACCAATCCTTCCTTTAAAATGGCTATGGGGACATAGGCATTATATTGATGCAGTTGTTATTTTTAAGGTGAAATCTGATAACCTGACAAAATATAGGAGGACAGGAGATTTAATTCCCTTTCTGCTGTTATGGGACCAAAATTTCTAGTCCTGCCAGGGACAAGGGAACTGGAAGGATAGCGTCATATTTTCTTTTAAATTGTACTTTATACATCTAGGAGTGTCATATATGGATAGGAAAATTCTAAACTGCTGAGAGCATGCTGAGTTTATGTTAGGACAGGATGAATATTTTTATACTCAAAACAAAATAAAAAATAAAAAAATTCCTTCCAGTAGCACCTTAGAGACCAACTAAGTTTGTTCTTGGTATGAGCTTTCGTGTGCATGCACACTTCTTCAGATACACTGAAACAGAAGTCACCAGACCCTTATATATAGTGAGAGGGTGGGAGGGGTATTACTCAGAAGGGTGGTGGGAATGGGTGATAGGCTGATAGCTGTGGTAAACCTGTTGACGACTGTTAACGACTGCAATTAGTCTTACAGGAAAAAGCAAGGGGTGAGAAGGTTAAAAATAGCTTTGTCATGTATAATGAGATAAGAATCCATTGTCTTTGTTCAGACCAGGTCTCTCCATGGTTTTAAGCTTGGTAATGAGTTGCAATTCAGCAACTTCTCTTTCCAGTCTATTTCTGAAATTCCTTTGCAATAAGACAGCTACTTTGAGATCTTGTATAGAGTGTCTTGGTAGATTGAAGTGTTCTCCTGCTGGTTTCTCTTTCTTATGATTCCTGATATCAGATTTATGTCCATTTATCCTTTGGCGTAGGGTTTGGCCTGTTTGTCCAATTTTTATACTGACATTATTCTTATTCTTATTCTTATTAAGCATGGTTGATTTTAATTGGTATTTATATTGGTTGTTTTTGTACACAAAACATTGTAAATATTATTTTCTTAAGAAACAGTTTATCAATTAAACTTAAACTTAGGGAAACCGATTCCCATACTGTTCAATTCAACCCTAGATGCCAATTTTATTTAGAAAAGGTAGGTGTCTTGATGAAAAAATTAGATTGGGGAAATTATTATTGGAAATAATTGAAATTAGTTTTCTAATATGAGATGCCTAGATTGAATCGCACTGATTTGTTGAAAGGCAATCCACTTGCAGAAGTTATAAACACAAACAATATGCTTGTGTGAACTTGAACTAAGTTAATTGCACTTAAGGTGATATAGATGAGCTAGAATATATTTTTAATTGCTTTCCATGTTCTACAATGGAGAAAGTTGTTTACATTCCAACTTGGATACCTCCAGGATTTTTATCATCCCCCCCCCCCACCCAGCAGCCCCTAATGCTTTTCCATATCACTTGTCCATTACCATCTGCAATCAGCATTTATAGGTGTACCAGTGGACAAAGTGATTTATAGAATTTCCTGGAGGGCTTAATAGTTCTTCCCAAAAATGCAAGCTCAGCAGTATTAATGCTGTTTCGTATAGCTGTTTCCAGTATTTTGTAGAACGTTGTCGACTAGGAAGTAGCACTGTTGCTGATTACCCAGATGCCTGTATTATTTATAGATACATTGAGGATTCATTCTGAGGATACATTGTGGGATTTTATTCCTATTTCCACATTAACAAAGGCGATCTGCTGAGTTACTTTAGCAGTAAAATGGAACAGAAATATGCCTAAGAAAGAGGATCATGGTTCAACATCAAGCATAGATGTGTCCAGCACTTTCAGTTAGGTGAAGTTAAACTGGTCAAGGAATATATAATTTCCCCCCCAAACAGCATTAAAGCAGTATAAGGGAGAAACAGAATTGAGATTGCTGCAGTTAGACAGTATATATGTTGCATTCCTTCCACATATCTTACGGCTATCACTATTTTGGGAGGGGCATACAGCAGAGGCCTGTGGATGTGAACTGGTATTAATGCTGGATTCAGTAGACCCTGGCTCAGCACAAAAAGAATGTTTATATTCCATCTAGGGATGGAAGAATCTGTCAATTTTGGGGTCTCTCAGTTTCACATGTTTCCAATTTAAAATTCATTTCTCCACATTTCCTCAGCAACCTGTGAATTTCTTTTTAAAAACATCCTCATGAAAATTCGCCAGCATTTTAGTGTGAATTTTTCCCAATTAACACATTTTTTGTATGAGGTTTTGACTAAAGTACACATTTTTGACAACAACTTTGCATAATATAATGCATTCTGTATGTTTTTTTTTCCCTATATACTGATTTTGAAGTCCCCTATGTATTTTGGTAAGCACTCTTTGATTTGAGAATGGCATCACAAAATGTGGATGTGTGTGAATTTCAAAGGATGGCTGTGATTCAGTTCTCATATTGTTTTGGAGGGTGTGACTTCGATAGATTTACTTAAAATGCAAACTGAATTGAATTTCTTCCCCATCTAACCTCCATCTTATTGTTAGCATGTGCTTTGATTTTCAATAGGTGAAAACCCCCTCTATGTTGTATAGGCAGTGGTATTCCTCTGCTGGTGGAAGGTGATTTGATCCAGCAGAGGGGAGAAATGGATGCTTTTTGATGGCTTTGACACAGCAATCCTGCTTGACTTTGCCTGGAGTCCCCATGTCACTTTCCCTGCTCTTCTAGAGACTGGCCAACCCTCTGGAGAACATTTGGTTGAACACGAGATGTAGAAATGAGGAGAAATTGGTGAATATATCTCCCTTCCCATTCCACTGATTGAAGGCTCCAGAGGATCAGAGACTTGTATGTCCAGAGGGGGCATTCATTCATTCATTTGTTTGTTTGTTCATTTAAAAAATATTTCTTTACCGCTGAATCATTAAAAAAAATACCACAGCGGTTTACAACAATATAAAAACATAAAACCAAACAATAAAAATCATCAAACGTTAAAAACAATTTAAGAGCAAAAATAAATTAAATACAAACACCAATAGTCCACTGACTAAATGAATCGGCATTTTAAATTGGCTTTTAACTTGTATTTTAATTAATGGTTTATATATTCTACTGTAATTTTTGTTGATGTTAGCCGCCCTGAGCCCGGTTCTGGCTGGGGAGGGCGGGGTATAAATAAAAATTTATTATTATTATTATATTTATTTATTGTGGGGGGTGTACTCTTAACTGCCTGGCGGAATAGAAAAGTTTTCCTCAGGACTTTAAAAGTTGGCACAGAAGGCCACAGAAGTTAAATACTGTCATATATCAAGACTTACCCATCCACCCAGAAATAATGAGCAATATGCCTGAAGCCAAGTAAGGATACATTTGTCAAAAGCATGAGAAAAACAACAGTTTTCATGGATATTGTTACCTTAATCTGGAAAGGGCTGTGGCCCTTAGTCTGTTTGCTCATGAGTAGCTCAGTTGAACCCATTGAGGTCTTCTCCAGAATGAAATCTAAGTTATGGCTTACAATACAATCCCATATACTGTACCTCAGAAGTAAATCTCAGTGAGTTCAATGAGACCTACTCTGAAGTTGGTGTCAATTCTGGTTTCTCCCCGTTTCTCCTTTTTCAAAACTTATGACATGTTTACCATAGTTGTGCATCCGTTTCTGACGTTAATTTAAACTGTTGCTACAAAACTTTGTACATGTTTTCATGCTTATTTCTCCTAATATACATTCTGCCCAATAAATGCATTTCTGTATGTTAGTTTCACTTATATGATTTTCTGTGTGCACCCCTCTCTAATACACCTTATTTTTGCATGCAGCTGTCGGTTAGATAACTACATTGCAGAATTCAGAGAAGTGTATATCTTCAAGGATAGCCTTTGTTGTTGTTGTTCATTCATTGGTTCAGGAAGTGCAGATTATGTAGGTTTGGATTAAAATCACCAAAGAAACCCCCTCACGCCCCACTTTGATGTGCGAGTGCAAAGGATTGCAGCCTGACACCCACTTCCCTAGAAGTAAAGGTGAAGGTAAAGGGACCCCTGACCATTAGGTCCAGTCGTGGACGACTCTGGGGTTGCGGCGCTCATCTCACTTTACTGGCCAAGGGAGCCGGCGTACAGCTTCCGGGTCATGTGGCCAGCATGACTAAGCCGCTTCTGGCAAACCAGAGCAGCACACAGAAATGCCGTTTACCTTCCCGCCAGAGTGGTACCTATTTATCTACTTGCACTTTGTGCTTTTGAACTGCTAGGTTGGCAGAAGCAGGGACCGAGCAACAGGAGCTCACCCCGTCGCGGGGATTCGAACCGCCGACCTTCTGATCGGCAAGCCCTAGGCTCTGTGGTTTAACCCACAGCGCCACCCACGTCCCGAAGTTTGTAGACCCTATGAAACTCAGTGTGACGTACTTCTGAGCAGATACTGTATGTATGGCATTGTGGTGTTAATAACTTGACCTTTCAATTGAGTTTCATATCAGTGGAAGTTTGTGTGAAGTGAGTTTGGTTGGTTCAGCTGTTCCCTCTGGGCTTGCCTCGATCTTGTCTGCACAGGAGAAAAACAAAGCAACTCTGAATTGTATGTAACTTATCTTGCACTGGGTCGGAAAAGATTCAGATAATTACAGCACTACAAGGGCTTGATGTTCTCATTTGTTATTTGCTATTATGCCTGTAACAGATAGTAATTGGCTTGTGTACTTAATGCACTCCGTATGTCATTAAGACAAGATTGTTCTCCACAACCGGTGCTGTCTGTTTTACTTCAGCTAATGAAAGATTAGTTTAAAAAACATTGAACTCCAGCTTCTAAACAAGAATTCTTTTTTTTAAAAAAAGTTTCCAATATGTAAAATGGTTTCTCTTGTGTTCTAAACTACAAAATGTGGAGCCTGGGGGCCTCACTATGTTGTTGATCTGTATCCCTGCCATTGGTCTTGTTGACTGGGGCTGATGAGAACTGGTGTCCAAAAACGTCTGGAAGGCCACAGATTGGCCTTCCAAGGATCTGAAGCTCACAAGAGCACTACCTAAACATTACTTAAGTGAAAGGTCATGAGTGTAGTTATTTTACACCTAACACTAAACACTTGCTGTTAAGTATAGTAATTTAATTCACTGAATTGTAAATGCTTGTATGCACTAAAGAGCTAGTGTGGTGTAGAGGTTAAGAGCGGTAGACTCCTAATCTGGTGAACCGGGTTCGCGTCTCCACTCCTCCACATGCAGCTGCTGGGTGACCTTGGGCTAGTCACACTTCTTTGAAGTGTCTCAGCCCTGCTCACCTCACAGAGTGTTTGTTGTGGGGGAGGGAAAGGAGAATGTTAGCCGCTTTGAGACTCCTTCGGGTAGTGATAAAGCGGGATATCAAATCCAAACTGTTCTCTTAAAGGTAAAGGGACCCCTGACCATTAGGTCCAGTCGCGGATGACTCTGGAGTTGCGGTGCTCATCTCGCTTTATTGGCCGAGGGAGCCGGCATACAGCTTCCAGGTCATGTGGCCAGCATGACTAAGCCGCTTCTGGCAAACCAGACCAGTGCACGGAAATGCCGTTTACCTTCCCGACGGAGCGGTACCTATTTATCTACTTGCACTTTGACGTGCTTTTGAACTGCTAGGTGGGCAGGAGCAGGGACCGAGCAACGGGAGCTCACCCCATCGCGGGGATTTGAACTGCCGACCTTCTGATCGGCAAGCCCTAGGCTCTGTGGTTTAACCCACAGTGCCACCCACGTCCCTTGTATGCATTACTATGTGTTTAAATTTGATTGGGTTCTCTAGTAGTGCTCATCACATGGGAGATATCTAGTGAAGGAGAGATTTCCATTTTACGCGAAGCAAGATGACTGTGTTTTAGAATCCACTGTGAACACTGCTAAATTGAATAGAGTGCTGGAGTGCAATTTCTCTGCTTGAAAGAAAGAGAGCAAAACTGCAGGTGAAGGTGAAACTGGAAATCTCTCATACGAACTGCAAGGTATGGCCTAACCCAGGCATAGGCAAACTCGGCCCTCCGGATGTTTTGGGACTACAACTCCCATGATCTCTAGCTAACAGGAGCAATGGTCAGGGATGATGGGAATTGTTGTCCCAAAACCTCGCCTAACCTCGGTACACAGCCTAATCTGAATACACAAGGCTGAGTGCTGAGCTCTGGAAAGAGAGGAAAATACAGTTGTTTGGAAGTTTAGAAGAAGAGACTGTAAGCATGCTTGGATAAGCATGCGGTTGTAAATATTATATTTTAATTCATCTATAACTATAAGATCCTGCAAGTGAAGCTTTTGAATGTTAAAGTCTGGACATTTAATTCCCAAAGAAGGGAGTCAGTCTTATATATGATCTGAGCTTCTTAGCTGCAATTTTGCTACCCTTATTTCCACACTTGCATGGGTGCATTTTGCCTGAAACACACTGTGGCATAACAAGGGCCACTCCCAAGTCATATTATATTATGGAATGGCACATTGGCACAGCTGTATTTACGTATCTCACACCAATCACTTGGCTTGACCCATTAGTTCAATGGAAACCAACATGGAAAGGACCACAGAACTGTGATTTAAAACAACAAAGCATTAAGGGTTTGTTTGTTTTTTGTACATTTTGCCAAATGCAAGCTTTTCATCACAACAGACAAATTGGAAATCCTACATAAGAATTGTGACTAAATCTTAGTGATGGCAATGAGCAGTACAAGGGTATCAAGTGTGGATAGGATTGCAGCCAGAAACACTGCAGACGCAGGAGTTATTATGAGCACATGTGGCTAATAAACAAACAGAATGGGAGCTAATTTTGATTATCCTGCATCACTAGCTGCCAGCAAGTGGCGGCGACGTTAAGCTTCTTTAGCTATCATATGGATGCTGGCAATAAATGGAAAGGAATCATGTTGTGGCTTTTATTTTATTTTAATCTCATGCCTTAGCACAACTGCAGACCCAGATCATTAAGAACTGCAGCTATGATATGCAAAACAAACAGGGGAAAAACCAGTACTGATCTCCTACCAACAAAGCTGCGGGGCTATTCTCCTGGTGTGTGCTTTGCAAATCAGGAGAAATGTGCTGAGGATATTTAGAGGTTGATATATGTTGTACCATTTCCCCATCCACATGCAAATAAATAAAATCAATAACAAGAGTTTGAAAATTACCAGAAATGGCTCTCTGAAAGTAAGTAAAATAACACGTAGGAACCAAGAAATGTATGGGGAAGGTAGTTGCAGGGATGAGGACCCATTTCTTATGCATATACAAGTTATTCATAGCTTCCACTGACAGACTGGCACTGATGACAGGTTTGACGTAACCAAAGGAATCACCTAGAAGCAATGAAGGCAGCAAAGAAGGCATACTTTGCTGCCTCCATTGTCGTCTTCTTCTTTGGTGATCACTCGTAGCTGAGTAAGATTGTCTTCCATAAACACGGTTTTAACAGTGAGTCCGTAAGTGACTGTGGAGGCCAATTCTGGATCCACACGTCCTTCCACAGTGGGGACATAGGTTTCTGGGTGGGAGTTGATCACAGTGAGGGTTTGCCAAGCGTGCCTTCTTCTTAGCGCGTTTCTCCCTTTCGTCCTGAGTTCGAGCGTCTTCAAAGCCCATGACACCTTTGATAAAGGCTGTTCTCCAATTGGCACCCTCATAGGCCAATGTTTCCCAGTTGTCGGTGATTATACTACTTTCTCAGTTGTCGGTGTTTATATATTTTTTTAAAAAAGAATTGCCTTGAGAGAGTCTTTAAACCTCTTTTGTTGACCACCAGCATTACACTTTCTGTTTTCAAGTTCGGAGTAGAATAGTTGCTTTGGAAGACGATAATCAGGCATCCACATAACATGACCATCAAAGTTGATATTGAAGAATCATTGCTTTGACACTGGTGATCTTTGCTTCTTCCAGTACACTGGCATTAGTTCGCCTGTCTTCCCAAGCGATGTGTAAAATTTTTCGGAGACACCGTTGATGGAATCTTTCGAGGAGTTGGAGATGGCGTTTATAAGTGGTCCATGCTTCACAAGCATACAGTAAGGTTGGTAGTACAATAGCTTTGTAAACAAGCATTTTGGTTTCCATGCGAATGTCCCGGACCTCAAACACTCTGCACTTCAATCGGGAGAAAGCTGCACTCGCAGAGCTCAGGCGATGCCTCCATTGTATCCTCATATTGCCACACAGCGGTGCTTTTCTGGGTGTTGTGGGGCCTTTTACAGTCTTCACTTGAAGGAGGCGACAGAACTGATGGTAGCTTGCTGTGACTTGTTTGCAAAGCATTTTGAGGAGAAAATTGCTTGCATCTACCAGAACTTTGACTGTTACATCAGATGAATCTTGAGAGGTGTCCAGAGCACTGTCTAGTCCTGTTGGATGAGTTTCAGTTAGTACGGTTTGAGGATGTGGACAAGGTTTTTGAATAGATCAAGGTGACTATTTGTGCTCTGAATTCTTGACCATTTCAACTGATAAAAACTAGCAGGGAAGGGACAACTGGCAGGCCAATAGGGAATGGTCCCTGCTTGCTTGAATGAGGCAGTGCTAAAAACCACTCCTCAATAAACCCTTCTCAAATTCCGAAAATGTTAGTAATAGCCAGGCAGTTGCCAAGCTCCCTTTCTCAGGTAAGGTTCTTAAGCAGGTGGTTGCAAACCAGATCCAGGTGCTTTTGGAGGAAACTTGATTTTTAGATCCATTTCAACCAGAGTTTTGACCTTGTTTTGACACAGAAACTGTTTTGGTTATCCTGTAAGTGGACCTCTGTCAAGAGAGAGACAGGGGAAATATGTCCTTGTCAAATCTCCTCAACCTCTCAGTAGCAATACCTCCAGGACCATATGGGGACCATATGAAGAGACCCTATGTTCATAATCTGAGGCCCTTCTTTGTGTGCTTCCTCTGAGAGAGGTCCGGAGGGCAGCAACATGAGAATGGAGCTTTTATGGGGTAGCTCCCTGCTTGTGAAATGCTCTCCCTAGGGATGCTTGCCTTTCGTATCTTTAGGAACCAGGCAAAGACATTACTCTTCAGCCAGGCCTTGGGTTAATTAAACTATCTGTGGCTTTTTCAACTGTGTGATGGGGTTATTGTTTTTGTTTGTCACTATGGATTGTATTTGTTTGGCTCCTAAGGAAATCAGCCCTGAGTGCTCACTGGAAGGACAGATCCTGAAGCTGAGGCTCCAATACTTTGGCCACCTCATGAGAAGAGAAGACTCCCTGGAAAAGACCCTGATGTTGGGAAATATGGAGGGCACAAGAAGAAGGGGATGACAGAGGACAAGATGGTTGGACAGTGTTCTCAAAGCTACCAACATGAGTCTGAACAAACTGCGGGAGTCAGTGGAAGACAGGAGTGCCTGGCATGCTCTGGTCCATGGGGGTCACGAAGAGTCGGACACGACTAAACAACTAAACAACAACAACTTATTGTAAACCACCCTGTGATCTTTAGATGAAGGGCAATATAGAAATTTAATAAATAAACACCACAATGAATCATCTAGAATCACCTTTTTCAGTTTGCTGCTCCCACATTCACATGGGGATTAATTTGCCACAGCCCATTTCCCCTAGAAGAAGACTCAAGTGGTTTCTCCCAGGCAGGAGTGCCAACGTGGGTGCTTGGGGCCGTGGGTGCCATGTAGCGTGCATGGCCCTGCTAACAAAATATGTGGGTGCACTGTCCTTTCATGGGGAATTTTTGGGTGCTCGGGCACCCAGGGTCCCAGGGAGTTGGCACCTACTGTATGCTCCCAGGGGAGCTAGGATAGAGTGGTTTGCAAGGTTTTAAAGCTGGTTCCGCTCCCATGGTCAGCCTCTTTATTTTTTGCAGCTATCTTTTGATAAGTATGATTATTTTTGGGGGGGAGGGGGGGAGAAGTACCTGAGTGGCCTCTTTTTCATCTGCTCCTCTTTTTCATCTGCTTTACGCTGTTGTATCCTATTTGCTTCTAGAGCAGCATTTTATGTATTTGGTTTAGCTGGCATTTTGTTGGACATCAGATCTGGTTGGTTAAACACCTAAGGTGTTATTCAGTTAAGGGAACTCTTTAGTCATCTTCCACTGCTTTTGGTTTTGGGGGTCCTTGGGGTGCCCTTTGGGCTTGGCATGCTCACCTTGGTGACTGCTGCACAGGGGGACCATTATGTCAGGCTGAAGTTCACATGCTTAAGGTTTAAGTAGCAAGGAGGGAGAATTTCCTTATAGTCCTTTCCTATGTGGCAACAGACTGTGGTTGAACATATGCCCAGAATATGGGGAGGATCATCTCCTTCCTTATTATTGGATAGCCCACCTTCCCAGACTCCTATGATTTTGTTAATCCAGTTGATTCTTTTTGCAGATCCTGAAATTTGTTATAATTTGTGCATCTGCAGTCTTCTCTATGGGTGTGCTGGCAAATCCACAATGCAAAGGGGCTGCAATTGTATTTGATTTGTGTATGCTACCAAAAAGAAGGCAATGCATTTAAATAAATGACACATTTCAATTTAAATTGGAGATTAAGGGGAGTGGGGGAAGGACAGACAAGAATCTGGCTTAGAAGGATAGCTGCTTGATCTGATTCCTATTCATTAGGTTTTTAAATCATGTTCTTTATCTGTTGGAGGGGGACGTCCTGCCATTAGTGAAATCATGGTTAAAATGAAAAGTCATTGCAGGATGGTAATCCATCTTTAGAAAAATCAATGAGATTTTTGGCAACTGGAAGAAGGGGATTGCAAGCAGAATTTATGGAGTTCTTTATATGAAAAGTAATCCATTCACTACACTAAGGCTTTCTAAATCTTCACATTGCTGTTCCTCTCATGTGTTCAGCTGAGATAATTTAACAAGAAATGCAGTTTTAAATACTGAACAGAAATTCTTTTTTTTCCCCCAGCATCACTTTAAGAGAGAGAGACAGAATGAATAATAGACACCAAAACGGAGAAGGGAAAGAAAAGCTTACTTTAGGAGCATTGCCTGGTATTCAGACACACCACAATCACCTGCTTAGTTTCTTTGATAAAGAAAAAGAGACTCGATGAATACTACATGAATTAATTCCCAGAGGGGTAGCTGTAGTCTTTAAGGTGCCATGAAACTCTTTCTTGTTTTTGCTGGAAAGGGGAACAAATGTATTATGGCATCAGCTTTCATGGAGTACAGTCCATGTCACCAGATGCATGGGGGTGGGGTGGCGGGGGGAAGGGATTGTAAAAAGTGAGGTCAGGAAGAAATGATGCGCAGAAAAAGTACAGAGAGTGATGGAAACAAAACGCCGAAAAGTACAGCCAGTGATAATTAGGCAATTATCGCAGTCTGTATTTTCTGAATTACATTTCTCTCTGGCTTCACTTTTTACAATATCCCCCCTAAAAAAGTAATGTGCTACCGCCCCTGCCAACCCCTCCCATACTTATAATTCAGAATAATCCTTAATGTATCTGATAGAGTGGGTTACAGCCTGGCTAAAAGAGACACACGATTCTTCCGAAAGCTCACAACAAAGGAATCAGGCTGCAATCCCATACTCTTGGGAGTAAGTCCCACTGAACTCAATGGCATTTACTTCTGAGAAGGCATTATAAGATTCCACTGTCAGTATATGATACAGCAGGGGATGGACAACCTGAGGTCTTCATATGTTCTTGGATTTCAACTCCCATTGGCCCCAGCATCTGCTGGGCCACAGGTTGCTTTCCTGTGGTAGAGCATCAAATCATTTATAAAATAGCACAGAGGAACAGGAAGTATGGTCTTCTTTCTTTCTTTCTTTCTTTCTTTCTTTCTTTCTTCCTTCCTTCCTTCCTTCCTTCCTTCCTTCCTTCCTTCCTTCCTTCCTTCCTTCCTTCCTTCCTTGCCTCCCTCCCTCCCTCCCTCCCTCCCTCCCACTGGAAAGAGCAGATAACCCTTTGCCATGTGGTGGCAGCTTATTTTAAGAAGGTTCTATTGCATGGCCATACGATGTGGTGAATTTTATCATAGGACAAAAGGTGGAGGAAATAAAATAAAATCTCAGCAGTGCTCAGGAAAAAAAAAGATTCATTAGTGCAATGCATTTTGCAGATTCTTCTTCAGGGGCTGAGGCACGGCACTGTGACCCACTGTCAAAATACACAACAGCACATAATTGAAACTCAGTACTGCCCCTTTTTAAAGGCAATAAACCTTCTTTGCCGTCCACCTTTGAGATTTTACTTTCTCTCATTTGTTACAAGTTGTATCACAGCATAGACCATTTCTGATCGAGGTTTGCTCATCCCTGGGCAAGATAGTAACCAAGTTGAATAGCTCCTTGTATAATTGGAGTGGTTGGCTGTGCATTTCTGGGCAATCAGCATGTGGCCACTTTCATAAACTCAGTCATCTTCAAATAGGGATGGGCAGTACGACAAAAAATACATATAATGATTCTCTATGAATGGTTTTTAATCCCACAGCATGGGTGGAAAAACTTTTTTGGCTGCACAGGCCCGATCCATATCAGAATCTGCCTTGTGGGCCAAATTTAGAATAGAATAGAATATATTTTATTGTCATTGTCCCCTTTGGGGACAACGAAATTACTCGGCTGCTCCATCCACCCAGATAGGGCACTCCACGCAAAAACAAAACAACTACAAAAACACTGATTAAAACCATACAGTATGATACAGCATAACAGGTAAGATTAGATGACTTTCAAAGTCCAGGCTTCCCATTCAAGGCCGGGATCGCTCTGGAGAAGAAGCTGTTCCTAAGACGGCTTGTTCTTGTCCTCTTCGTCCTGTATCTCCGTCCTGACGGCAAGAGCTCGAAGAGATGGTGACCAAGATGCGATGGATCTTTTACTATGTCCAGTGCCTTTCTATGGCACCTGGTGGCATAAATCTGCTCTAAGGTGGAGAGCGAGCAGCCAACAATGCTCTCTGCTGCCTTAACAACTCTGCACAACCCCATCCTGTCCTGGGCAGTACAGCTTCCGTACCACACACATAAGCCATAAGTGAGCACGCTCTCAATGGCACAGTGATAGAAGGCAAGCAGCAGCTTTTGCAGAAGATGGTTTTTCCTTAGAACTCTCAGGAAGTACAGTCTCTGCTGCGCTTTCTTCACAAGCCCCCTTATGTTTGCACTCCAGGACAGATCCTCCTGTAATTCAATGCCCAAAAATCTGAACGCTGTTACCCTCTCCACACAGATTCCATCAATCAAAAGTGGCTGGACATCATTCTTCTTTTTTTGATGGGTAGGCAGAGCTACCCACTTGTCAATCAACAGATGGCACAAATGACATTGGGAGATTCAGTTGTGTGGAGTTCTGAAGTCCCAAAGGGGAACTGGAGACAGGGAATATATTTGAAAGAGGACTTTCTCACAGCCCTGCACTTTAACTATGTGTTCCTGTTCCCAGCACACACAGTCAGACTGAGCAGAACCTCAGTCTGTTGAGTTGAGGGTTCAATCCTGTTAGCTGCAGCAGTCCGCTTCGCCAGCATATTACCAGCAAGACATGTGCTACAGAAGCAGACCCCAGCAGGATTGAAAAGGGAGTTGCAAAGACAGTAGAGGCCCCAATGAAGCATGGGAGCCAACACCTAGAGGCCAAGGTCCCTTCACCCCCCAATAAAATATTTGAGGGGGCCAGCACCACCCAAAAAGTTGATGAGTATTGCCATTCACATGGTGTGTGTGTGTTGCATCATGTGATCAATTATGTGGGATGGGGCTTACCTGCTCCCCCATATTTTATTCAGGTTGGCACCCCTGCAATAAAGGAAGCAAGAAGCAACCCCAGGACTTAGGGGGTGGAAAGATGGAGAAATAAGAACTGACCACAGCCTCCATGTTGGACCAGTGCTAGGGGTTGATCTGTTTTTCGCCATTGGCTATGGCCCCAGGGGTGATGGCAGTAGCTGACGCAGGAGCCAGTTTGCGGGGTGGCAGCAAATGAGGTGGGTTAAGCTTAGGCGGTCCGTCCTTCCTTCCTTCCTTCCTTCCTTCCTTCCTTCCTTCCTTCCTTTTTTGAGTTCCCAGGCAATGCTAGGCACCACTTTCAGCTGGTATTAAATGTGTTGGTTCTACAAGTTTACGTCTGAGCGTTTTACGAAGTTCCAGGCAAATGCCACCCAGCTGTGGTAATGCATTACTTTATAATTCACTACCTTTTATTAAACTTCTTATCTTCTTTCCTCTTTGTGGCACTTCATCAGATATACCACCTGAAAACAACTGCTTCAAGTCTGTATCTCTCTCCATCATCTTCTACTGTGAAGACAGATGCAAATAATTAATTCTGCTTCTCGGCAATTTCCCCGCCTTCTCTTGATGTTCTTTTTACACCTGTGTCATCTAACAATCCCACTGGCTGGTGTCATCCTTCTGCAGTACTTAAAGAAATTATATTTTTTAGTTTCTTTATATAGGTTTCCTTTTTTCTGTTTGACAGTTTTGTTGGCCTGTAGTTTTGTAGATTTACATTTGGTTTTCATTGGTTGTTGTTGGTTTTTTAAAAAACAAACAAACACAAGTTTGTACTTTTTCAAAAGTAAGTAAAAATCTTGCTACTTATAATTTCATTGATTCCTCTGTTAAAGAGTGATAGCAGCATTTTGGACACATGTTTGCTCTTTAATATGTGTAATATACAGACCCTCGAAGTGTCCCTATTTTCCCAGGACAGACCCGGATTTACAAAAGCCATCCCAGTTTCTGATTTGAACCTGGAATGTCCCACTTTCCCTTAGGATGTCCCCGTTTTTTCTCAGAGAAATGTTTGATGTTATGGAGCTATGTGACCCCCGAGCCAAGGAGATATTTAACTATACAACCTTTAGAAGACATCTGAATGCAGCCCTGCATAGGGAACTTTTTAATGTTTAATGCTTCATTATGTTTATATCTCTCAGAGTGGCAGGGGCAAACCAATCCGATAGGCAGGGTATAATAATAATAATAATAATAATAATAATAATAATAATTTATTACTTGTACCCCACCCATCTGGCTGGGTCCCCCCATCCACTCTGGGTAGCTTCCAACAAACATTAAAATACATCAAAATGTCACAGATTAAAAACTTCCCTAAACAGGGCTGCCTTCAGGTATTTTCTAAATGTCCTGTAGTTGTTTATCTCTTTGACCTCTGATGGGAGGGCGTTCGACAGGGCGGGTGCCACTACCGAGAAGGCCCTCTGCCTGATTCCCTGTAGCTTTGCTTCTCGCAGTAAGGGAACCGCCAGAAGGACCTTGGCGCTGGATCTCAGTGTCCGGGCTGAAAGGTGGCGGTGGAGACGCTCCTTCAGGTATACAGGACCGAGGCCGTTTAGGGCTTTAAAGGTCAGCTCCAACACTTTGAATTGTGCTCAGAAACATACTGGGAGCCAATGTAGATCTCTCAGGACTGCTGTTATGTGGTCCCGGCGGTCACTCCCAGTCACCAGTCTAGTTGCCGCATTCTGGATTAATTGCAGTTTCCAGGTCACCTTCAAAGGTAGCCCCACATAGAGCGCATTGCAGTAGTCCAAGCGGGAGATAACTAGAGCATGCACCACTCTGGCGAGACAGTCTGCGGGCAGGTAGGGTCTCAGCCTGCACACCAGATGGAGCTGGTAGACAACCTCCCTAGACACAGAATTAACCTGTGCCTCCATGGACAGCTGTGAGTCCAAAATGACTCCCAGGCTGCACACCTGGTCCTTCAGGGGCACAATTACCCCGTTCAGGACCAGGGAATCCCCCACACCCGCCCCCCCGTCCCCCCAAAACAGTACTTCTGTCTTGTGAGGATTCAACCTCAATCTGTTAGCCGCCATCCATCCTCCAACCACCTCAAGGCACTCACACATGACCTTCACCCCCTTCACTGGTTCTGATTTGAAAGAGAGGTAGATCTGGGTGTCATCCGCATACTGATGAACACCCAGCCCAAACCCCCTGATAATCTCTCCCAGCGGCTTCATATAGATATTAAAAGGCATGGGGGAGATGATGGAACCCTGAGGCACCCCACAAGTGAGAGCCCAGAGGTCTGAACACTCATCCCCCATCACCACTTTCTGAACACTGCCCAGGAGGAAGGAGCGGAACCACTGTATAACAGTGCCCCCAGCTCCCAACCCCTCTAGATGGTCCAGAAGGATGTTATGGTCAATGGTGTCAAAGGCCGCTGAGAGATTCAGCAGAACTAGGAAACAGCGCTCACCTTTGTCCTTAGCCCACTGGAGATCATCGACCAGCGTGACCAAGGCAGTTTCAGTCCCATGATGAGGTCTGAATCCCGATTGGAAGGGATCCAAATGGTCCGCAATAATTATTATTATTGAATATTAAGGAAGACGCTGTAATCTTCAACTAAAAAAAACTAAGCCCATGCTTGGATAAGCGTGTGAATGTAAATACTTTGCATATATTCTTCTTTAGCTATATGTTCTTAAACAAGTGTTTGGATATTGTTTTAATTTCAAGAAAAGAGTCAGTATCACACATGATCTGGCTTCCTAGCTGTAATTTAGCTACTCTGCCAAACAAGAGATTGAACCTGGGATGTCCTTGAAAACAGATTCATACCGGGCACTTTAATCACGGGCCAATAGTGCTTTGTTTTAAATGCTCATTGATTAGTCACATAGAAGATGCTAGGGTCTGATGTTGAGAGGAATATTTCAGAGATGAGTGGCTGAATTGCTAATACGCAATGCAACTGACTGAGCTTATGCTGCTGGGCTAGATGTTTACAGGACTGAATCGGTGCAAGCCATGAGGGAGTTCAAGCCCTCCATCTGAGACCCTGAAGAGAAATGTGGGCTCCATCTGATAAAACACGACAATCAAGAGACTAGAAAGTGTTAAAAATAGAAAATGAAAGAAAACCCCAATGCTTCTTTCTCGTCAACCGCATCATCATATTTTGGGGGCACATTTTTATTTCCGCTGCTTAGGCAATTTATATAATAAAACTCATGGATTTGACTCCTCTCAATTCTGGGTGTCTTACATCATCGTCTGTGACACCAATTTTTCTCTTTTCTTTTTGTAGGATTTTGAAGCGAGTCTCAATCAAGTCAAAATAATTGAGTTTCCCATTCTCAGTAACCTCTGCAACAGATAGCTTTTTGAAAATGAATATCATATTTTCCTATAGAAATACAGAGGGTTATTATCATGATCACCCCCCCCCCTTTAGTTATCTGCCCATGTTGGCAGTGATGGATAAAGGACGGAAAAGGTAGTTTGATGCCTATAAGCGACATGCCTCATGCAGTTAACCAAAATACATTTGATTTGCAAGCTGAAAAGAACATGATATAGTGAAGAAAGCCATTGGTAAAATGTCATATTCAAATGGTGACACTCTTTACAATCCACTTCCTATAGAAGGCAACAGCTAATGCAATCATATGATAAGCCGGAGTTTGTTTCTTCAGTATTTATAGTATATATTTATCACGATGTTCTGCAATTACATGTGAAAGCTTTATAAAAGGTCAAAATGATCATATTTGAGAAAAAGAAGCTAGCTGTATTAGAGATAATTCTGATGAGACAATTATGCATGCAATAAAAAATAAAAAATGCATATGCATTTTACAAGGTAAATCTAAAAATAATACTTTTAAAGTCGTATTTTATATTATGTTTATAACAAACTTTTGATTTCTTTAAAGGTGATGTCTAACTTATGAGACTGTGTAAACTTCAAATTTTCATTTGAACTTCATCATTCTTGATCTGATGTCTCTCTCTCTCTCTCTCTCTCTCTCTCTCTCTCTCTCTCTCTCTCTCTCTTTTCTACAACAGACTACAGTCTTGATACAAGCAATTTAGCTGCCACTAAAAATGGCTTCCCCCATGATTTAGCAGTGCTAGCTCTCATGGATTCATAACACTGGTGTGTGGGTACATCAGGTGTTATAGATCTTTTCATATCACATTTAGAGTAAGTAAATATGTATACGGGCAAGTCTCACTCCTAACCTACAGGTATTCCATTAATGATGTTTAGTTAACAGGCTCTACACCAGGCATGGCCAAACTTGGCCCTCCAGCTGTTTTGGGACTACAATTCCCATCATCCCTGACCACTGGTCCTGTTAGCTGGGGATGATGGGAGTTGTAGTCCCAAAACATCTGGAGAGCCAAGTTTGGCCATGCCTGCTCTACACACAGATGGAAAACCTTTGTCCCTTTTGATGTTGTTGGATTCCAACTTCCATCCATTCGAGACAGCCACCAGCCAATGAGTAGGGAAGTTGTAGTCTACAATCAACTGGTTTCTCACTCCTGCTTATGTACAATTTGAATGTCCATGGGGTATATATTTACTATCGGGTGCCCTAAAAAAAAAAGGATTCTCAATTGAATGGATGAGCGTATGAATGTATACTTAGGATCTGTTCACATATTTTGCTGGGTGTGAGAATATTGGGGAAGGGTCTTGCTCCTGTTACCCCCAGCCCCCATGGACATTCTTGAAACTGTGAAAGAGGCTGAAAAGTATGCCAGGAAATGCAGTCACATCTAAGAGAAAAATAAAATAACTAAGGACTATCCACAAGTAAACAAAAGGATGATTTAAGTATGTAGCATACATTATGTGTGTGTTGCAGTTTCCACAGTCTCCTGAGGTTGTTAATGCCTTCCTTAAAATGTTCTCAGCCTTGATAGGCAGAAAATGTATTTGAATTTTCCAAGGTTCCTATTTTGATACTCCACGTCACAGTTAGAAACCCATATGGTGACATCTAAAGCTTTAAGAGATTTCATCTGAATGTTTAATGTTAACATTGCTATTGATGGGCTGGTGACACATTTTGTGACACAGATTTTGTTTGTTGCTCCAACCTTAGTGCTATCATTGTCAGATGCTGTAGAGGGTTTCTGCCACCCCCACCCCCCCCCATCCTGATTATTAGAGCTAAGAGGGCCTTATGGAGAAACAGCTGTCCATCCGCGACAACGAAGAAGGGAAATAAAACATTAACAGAGCTTAGATCAAAGCACTTACAGAACACAAGAGGAGAAGGTTATGGAGACAATTCCCCGACCCATATGTTCAACAGTTCCTCAACCTAATTTATTATCTATCCAGCACAATATTATGTCTTCTCCCATAAGAAAGCAAAAGGAAATCACTATGTACACAGCAACTTGAATTCTCTTTCCATGAAGCCTTTGCGTAATCCTGGCAACCATCTGCTTTTGTTTCAGTTGTGCAAACAATGGCTCGCTCTGTCACAGCTGTGAAGGAACATTTGTGTCTGGAAAGCAAAATATGATAGGACAGCTCTGCCCACTGCCAATGCAATGAGCTATTTGCATGGAAGCCAGTGCAGAGCAATGTTGGGTTTCCTTATTTATTTGTAAAAGGCAGAAGGGACTCACTGTATGGGGTGGAATGACCACATTAGCTTCCTGGCAGATAGGTCACTGTTACTTACTTGGAGGGAGAGGAGGAGGAGCGAGGCAGTGGGGAGGTTCGTGTTTTGCCCCTTCCCCTCTCCCTCTCAGGAAGCAACAGTGACCCACTTGCCAGGAAGCTAGTGTAGTGGTACCATTTCATACCATGAGCCACTTCTGGCCAAAAGGGGAATTTAACAGTTCCATCTCCCGTAACACAGTGGGTCACAGGTCAGCCTAGAAATTGCCTAGCGCAACAGCATTAATGCAGTGGAGTCACATACAGCAGAGGTGGGGAAACCTTTTCAGCCTGAGGGACAGATTCCCTTCTGAGCCAGCGTGGTGTAGTGATTAAAAGCGGCAGACTCGTAATCTGGTGAACCGGGTTCGATTCCCTGCTCCTCCACATGCAGCTGCTGGGTGACCTTGGGCTAGTCACACTTCTCTGGAGTCTCTCAGCCCCACTCACCTCACAGAGTGTTTGTTGTGGGGAAGGAAGGGAAAGGAGATTGTTAGCCGCTTTGAGGCTCCTTAGGTTAGTGATAAAGTGGGATATCAAATCCAAACTCTTCTTCTTCATCATCATCATCCCTATTTAGAGACATCAAGGACTGGGTCTTGGGAGTTTCTGTAAGCAAAGCATACGCTCTGTCACTGAACTATATTTTGTACGTATACATTCGTAGCAGTGTGAGTCCCTTAATAGTAATCCTATTAGCTTCATTACCAGTGCAATCAGCTCCAGGGGGGAGGGGGGATTAAGGGAAAAAACCAAAAACATCAGCTGCTACTAATCATTACCAAAATCACCAGAAAGAAATCTTTGCTGAAATTAGTGCTCTGCTGAATATTCATTCACCAATTACCTATTTTACTATTATTTAGTTAAATATTTATATACTGCCTGTTTTCAAACTCTCTCAAGACTATTATGGAAATATTTCAAGGTGGTCTGTTGAAAATAACAATAACAGCAATAAAATAAATCCAACAGCTTTAACAATCAGTTCAAAATGTAACTTTAAAAGGCCATGTCTAATAACTGGCATCAGTTGTCAGCAACAGCATCAGAAGGAAGGCAACTTTTCAGCATGCATCCAAACCATGCTACCATGTTTATCCTGTATTTTATTTTGTGAACTGCTCTGCTCTGAGATCCTATGATGAAGGGCAGTATATAAATCTGATGACAACAACAACAACAACAACAACAACAACAACAACATTGACACATGCCTTATTTCTGACTCAGTTCCATATCCTACACAACACCACCTCACTCAACTCAGGCAATCCTCAGTCAGCACATTCCCATAAGCCACACAACTAACAATTCAGCCACTTATACCACAACATTCCATGAATCTTCCTCACCTCCCCCTTCCCCACCTGCCAGTCCAAAATTTCAGCCACTATCCACTGGCTGAGCACCATTTGAATACACCATGCAAAAATGGCTTGTTCCATAAGGAGTATCTTATACAATAATAAAATATGTTATGCAAAAATCAAAAGAAGCACCAACTGCTCCTCCACTCCCTCTCCTTACCTCAGTCCACTATTGCAAATCCAATAAATAACTTCCAAATTACAGCACCCAACCCAAAGCTCCCTGCCTCTCACTTGCTGAGTACCACCTACCCATGCCTCCTTAGTATCTTAGTTTTTTGCCCTCTCCTCTCTCAGAGCACTGGAGGAGGGACAGCTGTAGGGAGGGAGATTGGCAAAATCCTATAACTCAGACTTGGAGGCAGTGTACTTCAAAGGATTTCCTCACCTTTTATACCATGGGTCGGCAAACTAAGGCCCGGGGGCCAGATCCAGCCCAACAGCCTTCTAAATCCGGCCCATGGACGGTCCAGGAATTGGCGTGGATCTGATAATTCGGGCTGCTCCAGCGCACATGTTCTTTCCCTCTCCCTGACATGGCAGCGGCGGCTCCTCCCTCCCTCCTCCTGGCTTCTCCCCGCCTTGCCTAGAGCCGAGTGGAAGGGGGCTGGGCTTTGATTGGTGCCAGCAAATACAATACGTGCAGTGTCCATAGGAATTCATATATATATTCCGGACCCCCACAAGGTCTGAGGGACAGTGAACTGGCCCCCTGCTGAAAAAGTTTCAGGACCCCTGTTTTATACCCTGCCTGACCTTTAAGATACCGGTGTACAACTAAGTCACCATGGACAGCTCCTTGTAATGCCATGCTATCAACTGAAAATACTGCATTAAGTGTTTTGGTGTCAAGATAATGGAGCTTTTTGCCCGCTCAGGTTCGGCTGGCACCATCAGTAATGCAATTTAGGCACTAGCTAAAGACTTGGTTGCTCCAGCAAGTCTTCTCTTGAAGGTGGTCCATATTGTGCTTCTGTGAACATGTTGCATTTCATCTTTTCTCAATCGATCTTCTTTAGTTTTTGGGTTTTTTTATGCTTGATTTTGAACATTGCAAAGATATAGTTATAGGATTGTGTGACATAAATATTGAACCAACAAGAAATGTCAAAGCAAGTTTCAGCACAGCCCCAGTGAAAATGCAAGAGCCCCGTCCAATATGAGTTAAGACGAACCCACCATGCATAGATCCCAATAATTACTGTATCACCATAAACTTACTTAAATGTAAGTTTGCAGCAGCATGGAAATAGTAATACTGGAATGTTATCACATAGCTAGCAAACAACTCACAATATTCCCTCTTCCTCTTTGGCACAAGTATTTACTCAATGCTTGGCAAACATGGGACAATTTCATGAACAGATTGGAATTGTTTGTGCTTCAAAATACGGTTCAAAGATCACCGTTTATTGACTACACAGGCTCTGAACTTGACTTCAGCTGTTATAAGGAACAAAAAAGATTATGAACTAGTCAGTTCAGCTTGGAAAGATGATGAAGTTAATAATAATAATAATAATAATAATAATAATAATTTATTATTTATACCCCGCCCATCTGGCTGGGTTTCCCCAGCCACTCTGGGCGGCTTCCAACAGAATGTTAAAATACAATAATCTATTAAACATTAAAAGCTTCCCTAAACAGGGCTGTCTTCAGATGTCTTCTAAAAGTCTGGTAGTTGAAAATGATGATGATGATGAATTGAAATATAGGGAGCCAATAAATGGATGACCTTTGAAACTATATTTACAGGAACCTGCAAAGAAAACCTGAAAACAGAGGTCACTAACAATGCCTGTAGGTGCACGAGAACTTTCAGCTTCTCTCTAATATCTTCAAAGTAATCAGAAGGAGAGAGAAATATTACCACTTGGAGGCATGCTAGACTTGTTCAGCACTTTTCTTTTTAACATTCATCACAATGATAATAAGCAAAGTATCTTTCAAGCATTTTATCAACAACAGTATCCACATCTAATGCATTAGCTGAAGCAATAAAGGAAGAGCTCTCTCAGACATGCAGGGAAATGCCTAGACACCGTTCCCCCCACCCTCCTTGAATTCTTCAAAGTCTTTATGCATGAAAATAAGATTATAGTGCTGAAATCATTGTGAACAAAAATGTCAATCTAGGTTTATCTTTTACATGGGGAAAGGGAAGCAAATTTGTCAATAGAAAGGAATTAGAAATAAATATCATTTTCAGTTAAAGATATCAATCAGAAATGGGGCAAGAAGCCCTTTTCAGCCCAACCCTTTTGGTAGTAGGAGCATCTAGAGGCAAAAAAGTGAGCAGAGTGGTAAAGATAAATCTTCTCTTTGTGCAGTTGGTTAGTTTCTATACACTTATGCAACCTTCTCAATCAACCCTCCAAGCAAGGCAGAGGCATCATCAGACTTCAAGGACGCAGTCTATGTTAAGTATAATTGTTTAATCTCCATTGAGATGGGAAATATATGATGTTCCTGTATTGTATTTCCAGAAAGTTGAAGAAGAACCTACCAGGTTAATCATAATGGGGCTGTATCATGGGACTCTATCTTTGTGCCTCAGTCACAAGGTGATCAACTCAGAATCACATGAAAAGGGTAGTATTAAAGGTCTATGTATATGCTAATCTGGTAGGCATCCATGTTGGGTGTGGTGTCTCTTTGTTCTAAGCTACTGAAGAGAATGGATGTGTTTTCTCTTTGCCTCCAGCAAACAGCCTGAGGCTTACAGCGGCTGCAATGGAGAAGAGACAGAGCTTTGATTTTAGCTCACAATACAAGATATTCGTAATTAAGTTATTTTGCCTTATGCTGGGATCAGCATAAGAAATATGCAACTAACCAAATGTATTTTTTATTGTTTTATGTTGCTTTGAAGTTAAGTTCTGTGAGTAAAGCTTTTTGAACCATATTTTTGGACTGGATAATTTTTATTTCAGTACAAGAGTCATTTTTTATTCATCCAGCAGCTTCCATGAAATTCCATTGTTTATGTGATCACCTAAATTTGGCCCTCTGCTGTGATCTGCTCATCATTGTTCACCTTTGTTTGATCCCAGGCAACATATGATATGTACAATTTCAAAGGGTAAGAAAAATGCAGGGGTTTTTTGCTAGGTTTCGCCCCAGGCACAAAACAGTATCACACACATATGCCATCAATAAATATATAATTTTGGAATGAAAACTCACCTGGTCGCCTCTGGTCCCTTAGTCTGAAAATCTGAAACCAACCTTTATGATCCTAAATGCAGTAACTGAGACTGGTCTTGGACTGAGAGGACAGAGAATGGAACTGAGGTGGACCCCACTGCCTGGAGTGTGAAGAGAACAAGAATAGGAAGGGAGCCTATTATTATCCAGAAAACAAAAGGCAGAATATGTACATTGTATGTTGCATGCATGTAACATGTAAAGGTTTGTTAAAATATACATATTTTAGCCGAGCTTGACAAGGAGATGGGATTAGAAGAAATTCAAGCAGATTAAACTGATCACAAGATTTCTAGAATCATCCATGTCTAGCAGGATCTCCCAACCTGGAGCTCCAATGTAATGTAAAGTTTGGCTTTAAAATTGATGGGATCCAAGTTCAAGCTAGCTTTCCAAAGAAAGAATTTATAATGCGAATATACCAGGAAGAGGAGGAACAGTTGAAAATTCCACCGGAGATTCTGGTAGCTACCGTATTTTTCTGTGTATAAGACGAGGGTTGTTGTTTTTTATTAAAAAATGATGTTAAAAATTGGGGTCGTCTTATACACGGGTAGTGCAGAGGGTGGACTGATGATTGGTTGCTGCCATGAGCAGGAGATTGTCAGCGGCGATAGGGTGGGTGATTTGTGGCTGCGGCAAGGGTGCTGCCGATAGGCTGGCACTGCGGCAATAGTGCAGTCGATTGGTGGCGGCTGGCGGTGAGCAGGCAGTCAACTGGTGGGTTTGGCGGCATGTACAGTTGTCATTGTTGGTCAGGCAGGTGAGCGATTTTAGGCACCCCCCCAAAAAAGGCTCAAAAACTGTGGTCAGTCGCCTCCCAAAAAGGGGGGCAATCCTCTCCCCGTTTTCTTAGTTTGGAGTCCCCCAAAACAGGGGGCATCTTATACACAGGGGCATGTTATACACGAAAAAATACGGTAATTTGCTACTAGCTAATTTGTCAAACTGTTTTCATACTTGTTCCGGCAATTCGCAGAGACGTTTTCAATTTTAGAGGCACTGCGAGAGGTTTTAGTCTCAAAGGCTAATCATTTTAGATTGTTAAATAAATTCGGGAAAGAATGACAATATGTGTGTGTGCCCCTACTCTCTGCTCTGGCAGCTTAATCTTCTGCAAAGACCTAGCTGATCAATACATCTCACTTGTCAATACAAGATTGACAGGGAGCTTTTTGTACAGCACAGCCTAATATCTTGCTACTACACTTTTTACATTTCCCTAATGGTAATACTGCCAGTATTAAAATGCAACCCAGGAAAATGTTTTCTGTATGACAGCATTCTTGCTGAAGTAAGAGAAGTATTTTCATGAGAAGTAAACCTTTGATGGAACAGTTGCAAAATAATTATGTTACTCTAAATATGCCTCTAAATATATAGGGTGGTTTCATCAGAGCAGACCTGTTGAAATTAATGGACCTATCTTAAATATGTTCATTAATTTCAGTGGATCTGCTCTGAGTAAAATTAGCAGAATGCCACCTATGGGGTTGTGGCTAGTGCTGGTCCTGCTCAGAGTAGACCCATTGGCATTATGTGACATGACTAACTTAGGTTCATTGATTCCAGTGGTTCTACTCTTGAGTATGACATAGTGGGAAAACAACCCATGTATTAAACTCATTCAGAGAAGATTGAGTTCAGAAAGCCATTTTCACGAATGGCTTTTTCCATTTGTGGAACCGACTCAGTTCCTGCCTCTAGTCTTTCCTTCTGTTCCTGAAATAGTAACTAAGCATATGTTCCAGGCAATGTATGGCTGGGTTAGTTCGTTTACTGCATTATTAACCCTTTATATTATGTCTTTTTTCTGTGGTGGTGCTTCAAGCTGCAAAGCCACTTTGTTGCTTTTATATCATTTTATATTGGTAGGTTCTTACATTCAAGTATTATTCTTCCATAAAGAAATATTGTTATTGCAACAGCGGAGTGTTTATTTTTAGCTCTGCAGAGGAAGCACACAAATATTATTTTTTCTTGTTATTGATGTTGTTTTTAGTCGTTGATGTTGTTATTATTACTTATTTCATTCCATTTATGAATCGCTTCATAAATGGAATATGCATGCTTCAATGTAGATTGAAGCAATCTACAATAAAAACACATATAAAATAACTGCATACCGGTACATAAAAAAACAGCTAAAACAATTGCAGGTATAAACAAAATCTAAAGCAAAAATAGATATCAAACAATGTTAAAAACAGCAGATTCATATATAAAATCAGTTGCATATACAATATTGAGATACCAACTGGCATAACTGTCTTTACTTAGAAGTCTTGTTGAAAGTTTCCAACAAGAACCTAAACAACAACAGAGATGGGTGCTTTCTAATACACAACTGTTTAATCCACCCAAAGTAAGCAATGTAATCACAGCCAAAACAAACCACGCCACATGTTTGGTGTTGTCTCAGGTAAAGTTCCCAAAATTTATTTGTGGGAGGAGCATTATTGGTTTGTTTTTGTTTCTGTTGTATTTTGTATTTTTCTCATTTTGTATTTTTCTGTTGTGAACCACCCTAGGTTCTTCGGAGGAAAGATGGTATACAAATTTAATAAATATTAGTAATAACAAAACAGTATTGCTAATCTCCCCAAATTAGCTTTTCAGTGAATACAAATGAAAGATATGTGTTTGCACGCATGTGTTCACAAGACACACAAGCAGATCAGGTAACAGAGGGTTCCCCCAGAAAGCAGCTTTTCAGGAGGTAAAGGGAATCTTGAGGATAATTATTATTTATTATTTATACCCCGCCCATCTGGCTGGGTTTCCCTAGCCACTCTAGGCGGCTTCCAAAAATATATTAAAAAGACGATAAAACATCAAACATTAAAAACTTCCCTAAACAGGGCTGCCTTCAGATGTCTTCTAAAAGTCAGATAGTTGTTTATTTCCTTGACATCTGATGGCAGGGTGTTCCACAGGGCGGGCAACACTACCGAGAAGGCTCTCTGGGTGTGGAAGAATTGGTGAAAAATCACATCTGAAGAAGTGTGCATGCACAAGAAAGCTCATACCAAGAACAAACTTATTTGGTCTCTAAGGTGCTACTGGAAGGAATTTTTTTATTTTGTTTCGATCCCCTTCTTCATTTAGCGGTAGTTCCCTTGCAGGGCACCCAAGATCTAACCCAATACTTTTTTCCAGAGAAAGAAAGAAAGAAAGAAAGGGAATTTCCCAATCAGTAACATTTGTAGAAAGTCTTCCATAGGCATCAGAGCCAATGAGGTTAATCCAAGGCATGATTATTGCTAACTGACGTCCCCCTCCCAAATCTGAGAGAGAGCGAGAGAGCGAGAGAGCACGTTTGGATTTGATATCCCGCTTTATCACTCCCCGAAGGAGTCTCAAAGCGGTTAACATTCTCCTTTCCCTTCCTCCCCCACAACAAACACTCTGTGAGCTGAGTGGGGCTGAGAGACTTCAAAGAAGTGTGACTAGCCCAAGGTCACCCAGCAGCTGCATGTGGAGGAGCGGAGACGCGAACCCGGTTCCCCAGATTATGAGTCCACTGCTCTTAACCACTACACCACACTGTGTACCAACAGTCCCCTGTCCCAGTTTTGTCATCTGAAAAATTATGTGATCCAGAATAGCAAAAAGGAAATTTGGCATACCCAATGTGCCTTTGGAGAAAGAGCTATGAACCTTCTCCAGTCCTTTGCAGGTTAGACATAGCATTAAAGGAGGATCTGACTGATTCATCTTTATTCTTAGAGTAAATCAATGCTAAAATCCACTATGAATTGGTCTGCAAACACCATCTATTACACAGCTGAGGTGAGTGGGGCTGAGAGACTTCAAAGAAGTATGACTAGCCCAAGGTCACCCAGCAGCTGCATCTGGAGAAGAGAAGACGCCAACCCGGTCCACCAGATTACGAGTCTACCGTTCTTAACCACTACACCACAATCTGGTCTGGGGGTTCTCTGGGGCACAGCGGTGGAAGGAGAAGCTAGGGAGGTTCTGTTGTATGCACGAACTAAATTTGCTTCCATATATGTCCATTTATGTTATCACCTGCACCTTGCAATCCTTTTCCATACGAAGCAGATAGCCTTTCTCGATCAAGATGAGCCAGATGAAATAGTGGCCATTAGGAGTGATTTATCACCAAGCGCCAGAGTTGCGTTGTGGTTGTTGTTGATGTTGAATCGCTGCCACTTGGCGGCAGGGAGCCTCGGAGGGATCAAAGGGAAGGCCTGTGTCGTGTTTTTTTGCTTTTTTGTTTTAAGCCTGTTTTGCCTACTCAAAGAAAACAACATCTGTGGCGTCATAATCATCACAGCATTACACCCAGCAGTAGCTGGGCTGCAGTTTATCAGCTTGGCTCACATGAATAAGTATCACTTCAGTCAATGGGAATTCTTATAAAGGGGATCTGTGTGGGTGTGGAGATAAATCAAGCAGCTAAAGAGGAATAAAAAATTATACAAGTATACAAGTAGCTTACCATATATTTAAGTGAGCGCACAAAAGAACAGAGCTTGGTGCTGGCACAGCTTTCATGTTAGGGGCCCTGCAAAAAAAATAATTTGAAAAAAAAAATCCTTCCTGTGCTTTTGCTGAAATCATGTTAAGGACTGAATAGGAGAAGTAAAATAAATAAAAAAATATTGAAAATAAAAACTTTATTTTTTGTTTTGAATCTCTCTTAGTTTATAACCCAGATATGGGCCATCATCTGGAGGGTACCGCTTTGCCCATTCCTAGCTTAAGTTCCTGTTTTATTATCTGGCAGTTCCACACATAATTATTTTCAGACAGGATCATGGTATCCATCTGCCAGACAACATGGAGTTACAGAAATTAGCATTGCTAAAATGTTAGCATTCTTTTAATGTTTTTCAGCTGATGAAGTCGAAGAAGAGATTCCCCCCCCCCCGCCATCTGGTGTGTGTGTGGTGTGTGTGTGTGTGTGTGTGTGTGTGTGTGTGTGTGTGTATGCAACTGGTTGTGAAATAAGCTAATGTTCCAAGACCTGAAATGAAGGATTTGAGTATGCCTCTGGGATGTTCAGCTATGCTATTCCCAAGTCCCTAGCACAGAAATATCACAAAAGCAGGAAGATAAAATGGTTGCAGGCAACAAAACTGTATTGTCAACTAAAGTCAATTTCCGCGCACTTATATGGCCACTTACAGCATTCCGGTCCAGAAGTTATGAAGCTATAATGACTCTAATGACCATGGCTCTCCAGTCGATGGGCTGTGACCCTCCCAAGAGGAAGTTGCATCAGAAGCTCTAGATCTAGATATAATTGTTACCTTAGATTCAAAATTTACAATAAGGGGGAAACACTCAGCTCTTAAATGTAAGGATTTTTGACGAATGTGAAACAGAATCCAATGGGTGAAAGTTGAACAGGTCTGGATTGGACAAGATGACGGGGAGAATCCGCGAACAGCGGGACCAGAAGTTCATCAAAGACTGGACTAAATTTGCAGACTATTTAAAGGAAAATTGTATTCAATTGAATACGTTGGTAGGGTTGCAAGAAGCTTTGTAGAATAAGGAATAAATATTGTTGTTAATACGAAGATACAGTGATTGATTTTAGAAAGTAATAATGTAAAACAGTGATTGATTTAGGAAATATAGATATAAGAAATAGATATTAGAATATCATAAGGAAGGTTTGACGGAAGCCACGGCCATAAAAAGCCGAAACGGTATAAGATGTGAAAATAAATGTGTGAATTTATTATTGTATTTTTATAAAATTAATAAAAAATGATTATAAAAAAAAGAAAAGAAAGAAAGTTGAACAGGTCACAAACAATGGATGAGGTGCCAGAATCCATGACAGAAGGCAAGAAGTTTGCAAAGAAAAATAAAATGCAAATTCCCAAACAGGGATATATTTCACGGGGAAGTAAAAGTTCAAGAAATCAGAGGACAGGTTTGGACACAGCACTGGCAGAAACTATTTCTGAAGAAAAGAACACTTAGATTAGTGGAACAGACTCCCATGAGAAGTGGTACTCTCCTTCATTCTCTCTGGTCGGGGACAGAGGGTGGTGCTTGGGGTGGGAGGACTGTCATCGTGCCATGATTCAATGGCTTCAGCTTTCCCTTCCTTCCCAAATTACTTAGAGGAGTAAAAAGGTAAAGGTACCCCTAACCATTAGGTCCAGTCTCGGACGACTATGGGGTTGCGGCGCTCATCTCGCTTTATTGGCCAAGGGAGCCAGCGTACAGCTTCCGGGTCATGTGGCCTGCATGATTAAGCTGCTTCTAGTGAACCAGAGCAGCGCACGGAAACACCGTTTACCTTCCCGCCGGAGCTGTACCTATTTATCTACTTGAACTTTGACATGCTTTCGAACTGCTAGGTTGGCAGGAGCAGGGACTGAGCAACAGGAGCTCACCCCATCGGGGGGATTCGAACCGCTGACCTTCTGATTGGCAAGCCTAGGCTCTGTGGTTTAGACCACAGCACCACTTAGAGGACTAATTACTCCCAAATGATAGGAGAGATTTCACGTTGCTATTTCACCCCTCAGTTTGGTCACTGAGGGGTGAGAGCGAGGGCAATGTAAAAGAAGATGGGGGGTATTTTGCCAAGGAAATGCTGAATAATTGCCAAACGGCATACATCAGCAGCATCGAGAAAGTATTTGCAGAAAATGTGAATTCTTTTGTCTCATCTATTAATTCTAGAGGCCTTGGGACTTAAAACAGAAAGGAGAAGAATTGCATAAACTATTATTATTATTAACACCCAAATATTTAGAGCTTTGTAGGATAATACAAGCAGCCAGTATGGATGAGTGGCGGTGGGTATGCTCTGCATCGGGTAGAAAACAGCACAACGCCTTACCAGGCACATTAGTAAATCTAATTAATTGGATTTTCTGAGTATTTGTTTTAGCAGTCCACAGCTAATCGTTGCATAAGCCTGTCTCCGAAAAAGGGACATGAACAAAGGAAGCTTCAAAGCCGTCAGGATATGAAGGGCTGGGGTCCCCCCCTGTTTTCTTTCCCCAATGTAGGTTTTCAGTGTGGAGAGGTGTCTCCTCCAGCAGGTTTCTTCTGGAGATAAACTGCTCTTTCGGCATGAATTCCAAGCCCATAATGTCTTGACATATTTTGCTTCCTCCCAACAGGCTCTTAATCAAGTTTATTTGTTCAGATGGTCAGATACTCTCATTCATTTCATCGCTTATCACGTAATGCCTTATTTATTTGGCAAGGCCAATTATTTCTTCATGCACCAGGGAAAGGTTCCGTTATAAATGCAAGATGGGAGCCGTTATACAGTCAAAGGCCCTACCCCAGCCCTTCAGATAAAATCCTTGCTCTTTAAATCAAGTGATTTTGGCAACATCGCCCTCCCTCTCTCCTCATCGCCATATTTCAGGGTCATATTTAGTCCTGGTACAAGCCAGGCAAGAAAACTGCAGAGAAGTCAATTGCCAAGCTTAATATGGAAACTGGAAACTGAGGGAGTATTGGAATACCTGTTGTTGAGATTCACAGCCGGACAGGAAATCCAATAGATTAGGTGAAGTCAAACCAAAGTGATAAATCACAGAGAGCAGTTTTCCTGTCAGGAAACTCTGTGCCTTTAACAGCTGCACAGGGAGCCAAATTTAGTGCTGTCCTGAATCCTGTCCTGGAGGCTGGGAGAGACTGTTCTGCCTCTTTTGCTTGACACAATCTTTTATATTTTCAGTTTGTCCTCATCTTTCTTACCAGGTTCTGTCTGTCTCTTTCACTATTGCTTCGGAAGTCTTCAGCCCTCTCAGCTACTTCCTCAAAACCCCATGATGACCATGGATGGGCTGCCCTGCAAGCTCAGGCAGAGGGCAGATCACCAGAGAGCTGAGCTGTAGAATGAAAGAAAGGACACTCACAAACACCCACCAGCCATCTAACATGTGTGCAATGCCTTGCCATGGCTCAAGAGCTGCAGATCAGATTGGGAGGGACAAGGAGACAGGTGGATACTGCCTTACACCATGGCTGGGTCTCTGAATTTGAGCAGGAGCCTACCTGCCAGTTACTTTCTTTGTCCTGATGCTGCTGCGGGGTGGAAGGAAGGTGCAGTTAAAAGACTGAGAGTCACACGTGGGCCGTGGGTTGCCACCTCTGCAACAGCAAATTTCAAAAAGAAAACAAAAGGAGGAGGAGAGATAAAGCATAAACAGAAGCTCTCCTTGGACATCTAGAAACATGTGATCTTCATCCTATGAGAGGAGAGGGCGGGGATAAGCCCACTGGCTCTTTGCTTTGTCACCTCACCATGCCCAGATCCTTATCCTTCCAGATGTTGCAGGGTGCAGTGGTGAGACTTCTGTACTTGTGGAGGGTTTCTGTGCAACTTAGAATCCTGGTTATGCACCCCTCTTCCTTATACGGAGAACCTCCATAAACAGAAAAGGCTTCCCATCGCAGAAGAGCATGGGTTATGTCAAAAAGAGTCACATGGCAATGAGGGTGGTACTAAAGGTACCATCACAACACACTTTTTCAAGTTGCGTAGACCATTTATGGGCTAAAGAGGACAAAATTGTGATGTATGTAGCAGAGCATGGTCTGCTTGGCTAACAGAGAAAGAATTCTCTCTCTCTCTCTCTCTCTCTCTCACACACACACACACACACACACACACACACACACACCATGAACACCTCCCTTGTTCTCTTATAATGGCAATGGTACCCACCTGAAAGGTAGCGGAACTGAGTTCTGGATGAAAACAAAAGCCCTGCCATTTTGCTCGTGGTGCAGCGTGACGGTAGAAGAGGAGTTTTGACCATAGCCATCACCATTCTTATTTTTCCAGAGTATATCTAAAGGAAATAAACAGGGTTGTTGTTTTTTAAGAACAAAAACCGAATCCCCACCACCACCACCACCGATTTGACCAAAACCTCAAAGCAAGATTACAGGACCGAAGCAGTGGTATGTGAACAAAGCAAAACTATGTGTGTCTGCAGGCCCTCCAAGTGTCCTTATTTTCCTGGGACAGTCCCAGATTTACAGAAGCCATCCTGGTTTCTGATTTGATCCCAAAATGTCCCGCTTTTCCATAGGACAGTGATGGCTAACCTTGACACTCCAGATGTTTTGGGACTACAACTCCCATCATCCCTGACCACTGATCCTGTTAGCTAGGGATGATGGGAGTTGTAGTTCCAAAACATCTGGGGTGTCAAGGTTAGCCATCACTGCCATAGGACATCCCTATTTTCACTGGAGAAATGTTGGAGGGTATGTGTTTGATCAAATTTTGTCTTGGTATGGTATGGAACAAAGAGCAACTTGAAGAATCTTCTGGAATGTTGGGAAAGAAAATTGTGGCGCTGCCAGAGGAAGGGGAACATACCAAATCTGGCAGAAACAACTTAAGGAAAGACGCTACACCTGATGTAGGTCTTCATGTACGTTTGTTGTTACAACAAACGCCAGAGGAGATTTATAAGGTGATAAATCCATTCTGGCTATGAGGCAGAAATGACTGTCCATTGACAGGCATGGTGAGGAAAATCAATGTTGAGATGAAAAGCTGCTGAGAAGTACTTGGCTAACACGACTAGCTGTCAAATGGACTTTTGTTGTTGTTGTTTTTGGAAGAGATGTAAGCTTGTCTGTTCTGGTAACCATTAAATAAAAATCAAGAAAGGAGAGACGATCTGGCCTAATGCAAAGATATTATGCTGCTTGAAATTGCTTTCTTTTTTTATACCTGTGGTTAGGAAAGCAAAATAAATTCCACTGCAAAAGGCAAATTATGAGGGGGAGGGGGGGAAGAAATGGAAACGCCTTCTGTGTTTTAGATCATTTAGTTTTTCCATGCATGAGCAACTGTTGAATAATGTCTGCTGGAGTGAATATTATTGTGCAATAAAAGCAGTGGCAAAGGAAATCAAAGTATAAATTATAAATGAATTATGTATTCTGTGAAAAGCACCATGTTCTCTGATCATTCATTATTTTATTTTCTGTGGGCAGGACGGATACAAAGTGCCCGTGTCTCCTGTCTGGAGATATATATATATATATAAGGTATATATATCGCAGATGTTGTCCTCAGATATATATATATCAGATGTTGTACTGCATACTGGGTACAGAGAAGAAGAAAATGCTAATATAAAGTAAGCTCATGAATACATTGGTCGTTCTAGGATCAATGAACTATATTATATATTTTTTTAAAAAAAGGAAAAAAAGTGGAGCGTTCAGTCTGAAGAATTTCATTTTGTCCTGAAAAACCTTTTCTTAATTCAAACACAGTGCAAGGTGGAGAGATTAATCTTCATTCGGGCGGTGTTCAGCATGGAAAATTTCAGTATATTGTCAATAGTTTTCAGCTTCCACTTGAGTGTTAATTTTTTCCCCTTTCCTTTTTTTTTTTTTTACAAAAAATATTATTTTAACATTTTCCTCAGCTTGTTTCATTCTATTGCCGTACTCAGAATTGCTCATTCTCGAAGGCTTCAGCTACTTACAAAAACCTTGAGAACACTACAGAATCTCTGTTTAGGTAACCATCATTGAATGCAATTCAGTGTCAAGGCTCTGTGAGTGATTGCCAGAAAAGAGCAGTCCACTGAACACTTCCCAGAATTAATAGGGCACTGTGAGCAATACTATGGCATATTCATAAGGTATGTGACCTAATCAAGAGTTATTGGTTTAGTCTCTGGAGTTCCTTAACTTCATCTTTTTGTGTGTTTTTAACAGGGCCCTAGAATAAGGTTACCCGATTTTTTTCAATGAATCCGGGGACACTTTTCAACTTCCTACTAAATAGATGAATTTTGTCAGGGGACTGATTTGTAAATCCGGGGACTGTCCCCAGGAAATGGGGATGTCTGGTAACCTCAACCTAGAATGTCTTATCAGAGGTTTCAACACATCTATTTGAGTTGAGTCTGGCACCTTCATTGTATAGCTATCATCATATGCTGAAGACACATCTCTTTACCATGGACTTGGATACCTGATATATGGGCCCACCCTATTCTTTTAATTGGAAATGGTTTAAGCTGATTTAAAAAGTATACTTTTAGGAAAATATGAAGCAACATTATATTGAGTCAAACCATTGGTCCATCTAGCTATCTACACTGACTGGCAAAAGTTTCTCCCACCTGGAGATGCCAGGGATTACTCATGGGACCGTCTGCATCCAAAGGAGATGCTCTACCTGTCTTTCAGAAAGATAGGTAGAATATCATCCTTAAGCCATGTCCAGCAGTTACGCAACTTTTCCCAGAACAGCTCGATCTATCATGCTTTGTGTGACTATTTGACCACCATCCTCACCAATTAGTATCTTGATTGCCCCTGAGGATGGAGATAGAGAGGAGGATCTGATCTGTATGGTGCTGGCCATAGCCTAGGCACATGCTTATCTTTGCCAAGAGAACAGAGTATAAATTACTGGTGTGGGATACCTTTGGAACACATATAACCTTTGTTCTAAAACAGCTGCATTAGCTGCTGGTTTTCCAGACCCAATTTAAGGTGCTTGCGTTAGTGTTTGAAGTCCTAAATGGCCTAGGCCCCACATCCTTCCCTGGAGAGGATCAATTGGTAGTTCCACCTCCTTCAGAAAGCCAAGTGTGAAAGTTGAGTTGAGCTCGGCACACCTTCTCCCTCCCTCAGCCTGGAGAAACTGAGGGTAGGGTTGTTGTTGTTGTTTTGTGGGTTTTTTTGGGGGGGGGGGGTTCACTGCTTGACCAGACACATACCTATCTATTCTCACTCTCCAGTGCCAAATGTTGGTGCGTGAGCATCTACTCTCAACTCATTTACGCTTCTGTTTATTTATACACTGACTGACCTTTACTGACCACATGCCCTTAAAAAAAAGCACCTGTTGCTGGGGAGATTTTTCTGTTGCCTAGCAACCTGTTCAAGACCAATTTCAAGTTATTTCTAGAATATTCCAACACCCCCAAAGCCCCTTCCCTACAAGACGCCGCCACCTGCCTCTTGCCTCAGCCCCCACCCGACACATGCGCTAAACCCTTTGGGCCTTCTTTTGGAGCTTATTTTCACCGCTTTTGGAGCTTTTTGAAAATAATAATAAAAAGTGGCGTTGCCATATGCCAGAGTTTTTCCAGACATTTTGTCGCGAACTGGAAATTCCCCCCAGACATGATTTCCAAAGAAGAAGAAGAAGAAGAACTCCCAGAAGTGCAAGCTGGATTTCGAAGGGGCAGAGGAACCAGAGACCAAATTGCAAACATGCGCTGGATTATGGAGAAAGCTAGAGAGTTCCAGAAAAACATTTACTTCTGCTTCATTGACTACGCAAAAGCTTTTGACTGTGTCGACCACAGCAAACTATGGCAAGTTCTTAAAGAAATGGGAGTGCCTGATCACCTCATCTGTCTCCTGAGAAATCTCTATGTGGGACAAGAAGCTACAGTTAGAACTGGATATGGAATAACTGATTGGTTCAAAATTGGGAAAGGAGTATGACAAGGCTGTATATTGTCTCCGTGCTTATTTAACTTATATGCAGAATTCATCATGCAAAAGGCTGGACTGGATGAATCTCAAACCAGAATTAAGATTGCTGGAAGAAATATCAACAATCTCAGATATGTTGATGATACAACCTTGATGGCAGAAAGTGAGGAGGAATTAAAGAACCTTTTACTGAGGGTGAAAGAGGAGAGCGCAAAATATGGTCTGAAGCTCAACATCAAAAAAACTAAGATCATGGCCACTGGTCCCATCACCTCCTGGCAAAAAGAAGGGGAAGAAATTGAGTCAGTGAGAGATTTCACTTTCTTGGGTTCCATGATCACTGCAGATGGTGACAGCAGTCACAAAATTAGAAGACGCCTGCTTCTAGGGAGAAAAGCAATGACAAACCTAGACAGCATCTTTAAAAAGCAAACACATCACCTTGCCGACAAAGGTCCATATAGTTAAAGCTATGGTCTTCTCAGTAGTAATGTACGGAAGTGAGAGCTGGACCATAAAGAAGGCTGATCGCCGAAGAATTGATGCTGTTGAATTATGGTGCTGGAGGAGACTCTTGAGAGTCCCATGGACTGCAAGAAGATCAAACCTATCCATTCTTAAAGAAATCAGCCCTGCGTGCTCACTTGAAGGACAGATCCTGAAGTTGAGGCTCCAATACTTTGGCCACCTCATGAGAAGGGAAGACTCCCTAGAAAAGACCCTGATGTTGGGAAAGATTGAGGGCACAAGGAGAAGGGGACGGCAGAGGATGAGATGGTTGGACAGTGTTCTCGAAGCTACTAACATGAGTTTGGCCAAAGTGTGAGAGGCAGTGAAGGATAGGCGTGCCTGGCATGCTCTGGTCCATGGAGTCACGAAGAGTCAGACACGACTGAACAACAACAACCCCGCCCATCTGGCTGGGTTTCCCCAGCCACTCTGGGCAGCTTCCAACAAAAGATTAAAATATAATAGTCCTTCAGATATTAAAAGCTTCCCTAAACAGGTCTGCCTTCAGATGTCTTCTAAAAGTCTGGTAGTTGTTTATTTCCTTGACATCTGATGGGAGGGCGTTCCACATGGCGGGCGCCACTACCGAGAAGGCCCTCTACCTGGTTCCCTGTAATCTTGCTTCTCTCAGTGAGGGAACTGCCAGAAGGCCCTCGACGCTGGACCTCAGTGTCCGTGCAGAACGATGGGGGTGGAGACGCTCCTTCAGGTATACTGGACCAAGGTCATTTATGGCTTTAAAGGTCAGCACCAACACTTTGAATTGTGCTTGGATACGTACTGGGAGCCAATGTAGGTCTTTCAAGACTGGTGTTATGTGGTCTCGGCAGCCGCTCCCAGTCACCAGTCTAGCTGCTGCATTCTGGATTAGTTGTTAGTTAGAGCAGAGATAGTTAAAAACTGGAAATTGACCTTTGATTCATGGCTACATTGAATTTGTAATAGCACTGTAGTAAAGTGTAAAGATGGACTTTCGCCATCAAACTTGCCAAACTACCAAGAAGACCCTCTGTCAGGTTCCCTGTAACTTCACTTCTCACAATGAAGGAACCGCAAGAAGGCCCTCAGAACTAGACCTCAGTGTCCGGCCTGAACTATGAGGATGGAGATGCTCCTTCAGTTATCTAGATAAACCAGTGTTTCCCAACCTAATCTAGGCAACGGCACACTTGTTTCATTAAAAAAATCTCGCGGCACACCGCTCCTCCCCCACCCGGCTGCGCCGGGTCTCCTGACCCAGAGTTACCTCTGGGATCAGCTGTAGTGCGGCGTCCTTTCTCCCGCCCATCAGCTGGGGCACCAGGTCGGGATTCTCCCGCGAGGCTTCTGTTGCTGCTACTGATGCAGCAGCCAAGGGAGCAGCGCCGCCCTGGCTTCCGCTTCGCCGCTGGGCTCCAGCAGCGCCGCCGCCACGGTCCTGTGCAGCCCTGGGCTGCAGGTCCCTTTTTCCGCGGCACATCAGCCGGTGTCTCGCGGCACACCAGTGTGCCGCGAGACACCGGTTGGGAAACGCTGAGATAAACAAATTATTCAGTAGTTATTTTTCAGCCTATTTCTTTATGGAGAAGCATCCAAGGGCTACATGACAATCATAAGAAGGCCAAGGACCAACATGGTTGGGACAATGGATGTGACTCTTCCCATTGTACATCCCAGTCACACAAAACTCAGAAGTTTCTGCATGTAAGAGACATTATCGCAGGTGAATGACACATTCCAACTAGGTAAAAGCATCAGGGATGTGAACTCATGGGCTCCCCAGCCAAAGTCCAACAAGTTAATTATGCCAACATGCTTTCTTAACTCATGCATTTTTTTGTCTATCCTTGGGGTGTAGGATTATGGACTCTCTCTGGGTATGTGATGAGTGGTCAGTAATAACCATGCAAATCCAGTAAATTGAAGACCCCCCTCCCTTGGAGCATACTGCTAAGAGTATGTGCATTACTGTCTCTGCATTTGCTCCCACGCTGGGTGAGCAACATTTATAGGCATCCATCACAACACAAACAAAGGAATCACCAAGGGAACTGGTCTTCATCTTGTATTGTATGTAAACGCAGGTCAATGTGAAGAATCACATAAGTAAGTAAAACACATATATTTCCATGAATCCCTGTTGATGTGGAAGTAATTGTGAGGCACCCACATTGGTTATACCCACATTGGTGCCTTACATCCCAGTGAACAGTTTAGCTTTATCAAAACACATTTTAAGCTATGAAAAGGAGGACATTTGATAGACATGATATAGATACTTGGTCTATACAAAAGTGTGAGCAATAAAGTAATTTAATCAAGCCATTCCTAATTCTTCACAAAAAGGAAATGACTGCTGAAATCTACACTAAGCCATTGTTCCATTAATTTCTGATTCAAAAGTACAAGTGGGATATTCTTACAAGTATTAAATAAATATGCAGCAACAGATCAGTTTTGAGATAGATAGATATATATATATATATATATATATATATATATATATATATATATATATATATATATATATATTCATACACAAAATACACAGTGCACTGATGTATTGATTCATAGTATCTCTATTTTACAATTTTACCGCATCACAGATATGTACAGTACTGTATATTTTTTACCATTGAGAAAGTTCTGTATATCAAGTAAATGCCAGCATTGTGTATTATATAAATAAATTCCAACAAATTAAATCAGGCAAATCATATGCTATCCATTTGCCGAGTATAAAAAGAACTTGATTTTAATGTAGTAGAACAAATAAAATTTACAAGCGTAGCAAGTTGGGTGGCTCTTGGGGAAAGGAAAGACAATCAGTATGCCTGGCCCACAGCCAGACTTATAAGCACGGTATAGCCATACATCCAAGGTGTGCAACTGTGCGAATGGTTCAGGCAGTGCCTGAACAAATACCCAGCAAAATGGAACATATATAGAGAGAGAATGAGTCGGGTCATCATGGTAGAATTTTGATTTAAAGTGCCTTGGTTGTGGGGTTGGGGGGTTGGGGGGAATCATAAAATAAAATTGATTAAAATAATTTGTCAACTACTTTATTACATTAGATGGCCTTTAGTTTACAATGCTGCTTTCTTCACTAAGAGAGCAATGGGACTCTGTTAAAATTATGATACGATTATGGTACTTGAAATTAAGGCCTGATACACACAGATGAGCACCATGTGGGTGACTATTTGCAGCACCATCATTGCTATATAATGCACACTTCTTTTGGTATATCACTGAGGTGAAGTTGTTTCCGTGGGTGGAGGGGGCAGCAATTTTCACCAACCCAATGCAGAGCCTCATTTTTATCTTTAATTCGAGATTCTCAATAGCATAGGGGAAAATGCCAGCACTACAGCAGGAGCTAAATATATATCCTATAGCAATATGCATGATAAATCCAAGGAACTTGGCTTAAATCTAGGCTGCAGGGTATGTGGCTTAAGCTACCTTTTCAATTTACTTGTACCATGAGTGCTCTTCAGATAAACAACATAACTTTGCCCTTCAAGGTATTAAAGCTTTTTCTGAATACAGTGGGTACCTCGGGTTAAGAACTTAATTCGTTCTGGAGGTCCGTTCTTAACCTGAAACTGTTCTTAACCTGAGGTACCACTTTAGCTAATGGGGCCTCCCGCTGCCACCACACAATTTCTGTTCTCATCCTGAAGCAAAGTTCTTAACCCGAGGTACTATTTCTGGGTTAGCGGAGTCTGTAACCTGAAGCGTCTGTAACCTGAAGCGTCTGTAACCAGACTGTAATATTCTCCTGTGATCCAGAGATCGCTGTTATTTTACTCAACTTTTCATCGACAAAACAGTTTTGCAATGTCAATGGCCATTCTTTTACATACATTTAAGGTTTTATGGGCTGTATCTAATGGAAGGCTTTTTGATCCAATAGAAGCTTCCCATCATGGGACAGGAATTGAGGCAATCTAGGCTTCCTGTTTCCACCTTCACCAGGAGTGGAGGTCTCCCTCAACACCGCAAGGAGAGACAGTCAGAGATAAACAAAGAATGACGGGGGAAACTAATTCTTTGAATTCCTCTCTGGAGTTGAGGCAGTCTTCAGCAATTCTTCCTGGCTCTTTAAGCCCCCACAACCTTGATTCTGGTCTGGAGGGATTGGTGACCCTTAGGACCAGTGTTAAGGATGACACAAGGGACTTCAGGTGTAAGAGAGAATTGCTGGAGATTACCTCGTTCCCTGTTTTGCTGATGGAAGACTCTGCTGGATCAGAGAGTCTTCCATTAGTAGTGGGGCAACACTTGGCTACAACCCAATGTAACTTCATAGTCTGTGTTTTTCTACATTTCATTTCCCTCTACCCTCACTGTGTTACCTTTTTATCTGTTTCTGTGCCTGCCAACTGAGGATTACATGTCATGCAACTGATGAAGCAAACTCTAGTTCATGAAAGTGTGTGCCATAATACCTTTTGTCAGTCTTCAGGATGCTACCAGACTGTTTGCGGGTTTTGCTGAGTATAGGTCAGCATAATAGATATATTATTCACTGCTCTTACTATTACAGTATGTAGTCCTATGGCTTCTCAAACCACCACAATTTCCTTATGCTCATGGCTTCCCTACTGGGTATGATTGAAATTGTTTTTCCTGCATTGTTCCAAGAGAAAAAGGCTGCAATTAGATGCATACCTACCAACGTTTAAGTGGTACAGAGCTCAGTGATGACCTACTTTTGAGAAGGGATGGGAGAATATGTCAATTTCAGTTTCTCTCAGTTTCTAGTTTTTCCAATCTCAACATAAATGTTTCTACATTTCTACCTCAATTTGCATTTTTTATATATAAAAAGTCCTAATGAAAATTCATCATCAGTTTACTGCGGGTTTTTCCAAATATACACATTTGTGTGTGTAATTTGGCCAAATATTCACAGTTTTGCAAACCACTTCCCCCAAATGTGATGCATTTCCGTGAGTCATTTTCACTGGCACATACTTTTTCAAACACATTATGTGCCTAGAGAACTGCATTGCAAAATTCATATAAGTGTGAATTTTGAGGGATGGTGGTGTTTTAGTTAGCATCTTGTTTTGAAAAGTGTTGATTAGGGATTTCTCCTCCATCTCTACTTTTGAGCTACCCATTCATGATCAGGCTGTAATTAAGAACAACAACAAAAGATAAAGCCAGGGTGGTGTCATTTACTGTACTGATTTGTGATGTTGGTTTTAATTCTCCAGGTTTTAATTCTATTCAGGTTTTAATTCTCCATTTTGTTTTGTGCCTTGCCAACTATTCTAGTGGAAACCAGTGTAGCTGATATCACCAAATTATGATGATGATGATGATGATGATGATGATGCAGGGGTAATGCAGTGCTTCAATAAAAGAGAAATTTTAAATTTTCATCTCATTAACAGGTGCATTTCCTTTGTAAATTACAAAACAAAACCCAAAAAAATGGCACTTGCTTACATTTTCAGATCTGTGCATCTCTTATACCATTAGACTCTGAATGATGATCACAAATGCTTTTCAAAGATATCCTGTTTCGAAGCAGCCATTTTGGTTTTACACTTGAGATATGGACAACCATCCCCTTTAAAGTCTGTTAAGTTTTCCATTGACTATGCCAAGTGCCGCTCCAGAGACTTGGGGGCTGAATCGATACTTTACCAGATCAATGAAAGCTTTTCTGTCGACTTCAATAGACATTGACTAGGTTCAAGGAAGACTAATTTGGGAAGCACACCTATGCTGCACTTTCATTAATCAGGCAACAGGTGAGGTTATCTTATCAAGCTCAGGAATATTTTTAAAGATGCTTACTATGGACTTTCTTGCACAATATTTCTAGCTCAAAATAAATGCAGCTATATTTTCAAGCTGCACCTATGGAAACACTGTCATAACACAGGCCAGCCACATTTATCTTAGCTGTGTGTTCTTCTTAGCTCTCCAATCCCCATTCACCATCACCGCCACTAGGGCTATAGCTCTCAGGTTTGGTATAATGGCAGAAAATAGATTTGCTTCTTTGAAGCACAAACTGAAATTACAGTGAGCTGATCTCTGTACACTGGGAATGTGCTACACTAGGTGCAACATATGCCCTTTCCAAGTGTTCTGCTAATCAGGAAATTTCACACATGCAGTTGGGGGGGGGGGAACGATGAGCATGCTAGCTATGCCTCATATCCCTATTGACTTGTGAATGTTGAATAAGGACTGCTTGAAGTCTCCTATACTTGTGGGGGGCTCCCCAACTCTGACAGCTGCCTTTCAATTCACATAGGATGAAAGGCATGGGGGAAGAACAAGGAAGCTCATCCTTGTGTGTCCCTCATGTGGAATGTCCCAATATTAATAATTTTAATTGGAGAATCTCACCCACAGCTGACTGCTCTGTCTAGCACTACTGGATTGCTTTGAAAAGCAAGGTGTGTCTCAACTCTCATTCTCCCTAAAAACTGCAGATCTCCATTTCCACCTGTCTAGGCTTAGAATAATGAACACAGTGGTAACTGATTATTAAAAAGTCTGCATTACCTAGGGAAAAGATGGGTAGCCCCCTTCGCTGAAACTATCTAAGATGCTTTTAAAAATTATTCACAATACTTATTATTTGTAATGCTACAGAACAACGTAAGAACTTGCACTCCAAAACTTATACCGTATTTTTCGCTCCATAACGCGCACCGGACCATAATGCGCACCTAGTTTTTTGAGGAGGAAAGGGGGAAAGCCCCCCTTTTTGAGGATCAGTTCAAAGTTGTGCATCTTCTTTTGGAAGAAGAAAAGCCCCATTTGCAAAAGGATCAGCTCAAAGTTGTGCTGCTGTTTTGCAAAGGAGAAAAGAAAGGGCTTTGAGCTGATCCTTTTGCAACTGGGGCTTTTCTTTGCAAAGAAAAGCCCCAGTTGCAAAAGGATCAGCTCAAAGCCCTTTCTACAGTTTCCAAACAGATAATCTAATCAGCCAGTCACATGTCGCTGGGGAAACCAACAGCCTCCTCTGCAGGAGGACCTTATCTCTCTTCCCAATCTCTTTCTCTCTGCAGCGACCTTATCTCTCTTCCCGATCTCTTGCTGATCAGCTGTAAAGCGGCAGCCTTTCAACACCCCCTTCTCTCTTTGTAAAAGAAAAAGCTCGATCTTCTTTTGGTCCCTGGGCAATTCCGCTCCAGGGACCATGCATTCGCTCCATAACGCGCACAGACTTTCCCCCTTCCTTTTTAGAAGGAAAAAAGTGCGCGTTATGGAGCAAAAAATACGGTAAATCTTTTTCTTGTTCCTGGTATATATTCAAGATGTTCTATTGTAGGGAAGTTCAGATAAAGCCCTCCATGCTTTGGAAGAATGCACAGAGGGGATACTGCAGGCTAGCTCTGTTCACTCCCGCAAGATCCATGCGTTCCACAGATTGTTTGGTTCAATTCCTCATTACAGGGAAGAGCTCTACCCTTATGTGTGTAGTGCCCCATATGACATCAGCTGAACCCACAGAAGTGGGGTGATGTCAAGGGACAGGGCTAGTCAGTGTTTTTCAATGCATGGAGGGGTTCATGCGAAAGCCCTCTTCTAATCATGACTTCTTCCTTAACGTCCTCATCACTACCTGTTTTGCAATCTCATACATTTCTCTGCTTTTAGAAAAGTGTATTACTGAAAGTCTATCGGTACATTTGCATCACACCAGTGCAATGGCCCCGATAGCTACTGAGAGTCTGGATTCATGTTAGGAAGATGTGTGTTTGTGGGCTCCAAAGGATAAAGGTCTATGACAAAGACTAAAACCTCCTTTAGAGATAAATAGAACCATTGTGCTTTCAGGCAGTAAACAAAAAGGGACCAGTGATATATTGCTCAGCTGGTTCAGACCAAATCAATATCCCACCCAGAATCAGATAATGATTCAAAGTCAAGAGACTCAATAAGCATAAAGTTCAGCCGTTAGTGGCCCTGAGGAGCAGACTACTGCTGCAGACTGTGTTGAAAGCGGAAGCAGCACAGTAGCAGAGATCGCAAGTCCAATACTCTTCCCCTGCGTTTCTTTTTAGATGCAGGGAATGAGGCAAGCTTTCCTGCCACTTGCTTAAAGCCAGAGCTCTCGGATCTATTTTAGGCACTCTACAGAAGGTCTCTGCAAAACAGCCATTGAAGTACAAGTTGAAAGGAGCTGTCCCCATTGGTTTGCTACATGAAGCTACTAAAATAAGTGGCCTGCTATTTCCAAGAGGCTAGAGATTGACTAAAGAGCTTTGATGGAAACTATGATGTAATTGGCTTGACTGTCCCTTCACTCCAGTGTATAGTGTCCTGTATAGCACAGTGAAATTTTTCAGCATTTTTAACAGGTGCGGTTTTTTCCAAATACTCCTCTCTCTTATACACACACACACACACACACACACACACACAGGCTAATTTCTGCATCCTTGTCTTGGCCATAGCTCAGCGGTCAGCAGCTTAAACCACCTACTTTGTCTGCAGAATGTCTCATGCTCAATCACCAACATCTCCAGCGAAGGATGAAGGGTGGTGGTGGGGACACCTTTCTGGAGAGATACTGCCAGTCAAGGTAGACCAGGAGTGGGGAAACTTAGTCAACTTTTGAGAGCTGAATACAAACATCATGAACCTTCTGCTTGTTTCTTTCACACAGAGAAGCTTCCAAAACCCTCCTGAATCAACCATAACTGGAAAGATATCTACATGTCAGATCAATACTTCCTGCACTAAGAAATGCAAACTGACACAGAGCATGTACCGGTATGTGTAGACATGGCTATTGTGTACATGGCTGAAATGTAACCTACTGGGTGAATGTAAGAGTTGCATGCATTGTTCCATCCATTTTTGCTTTTGGCTCCGCCCAGCACTGTTACAAGGTCTCCAGAAGTGAATACAGCTCTAGGACTGAAATGGATTCCCTACCCCTGGAGTAGACAATACTGAGCTCAATGGACCAGTGGTCTGATTCAGTATAAAGTAACTTCCTATGGACCCCAAAAGCCTAATTTCCATTGCTGCACACATGCTGTGCGAGCAGGGGAATAGGACCTGGGCGAAATCTGAATTTCTTTTCAATCTTCTAGTGGGAGAATGAGGCCGCAGCAATGATTCTATAAATACTGCTTCTATTGCTGGCCAAAGAGACTGTGGCGGCAGTTCTGAGGTGCAGGTTGAAACAACTGCCGCTGCCTGTCACAGGGCTACTGTGCAGCTTTTGTGTGAAATGTCCCAGAACAAAAAAAAAAATCACAGTCTCCCTCCACAGCTTGTTGTCACAGTAAGGAAGATATTATTAGAACTGCCCACCCCAAATCTACTATCCTATAACTAGAAAGCATTGGCCTGGCCTGGTCCTGAGTTGATAAGGTGAGGCATTGTTCCTCTTTGTCTTTCTGACATCCTTCTATGTATTGGGAAGCTGTCAACATGTTCACCCTTGTTCATTTCTGTAGGCTAAGGGTGTCTGATTCCTTTGGCCTTCTATGATTTCTTTTATATTACCCTCAGCAGGCTTCCATCCTCCTTTGTGAAATGTACCATCCAAAACTGAACATAGCGGCACAAATGAAAATCTTATCAGGGCTGGCCAGCCTTTTTTGTGATCATTTCCTAGATTATAAATACTAAGTCTTCTATGCACATTCACATTTACTGAAATCTGGAGTCTGTTCACACATGCAACACTTCCTGAGTGTGTTAACTAGGGGCGGTCTATTTCTGTTCTCTCAGTTTCTCGTTGTTTTCAATATTAAATTAAGGTCTCCACATAGCAACAGCAATTTGCTTTTTTTTTTAACCCCCATGAAAATTATTGTGTGTGTGTGTGAATTTCTCCTGATAGATAAATTTTCGTATGCAGTTTTGAGTAATATGCACATTTCTGCAAGCAATTTCCCCTACTATAATGTATTTTTGTATGTTGTCTCCATCTATATATATGTATACTTTCCCTTCATAAATTTATATTATATTCCCAAACCGGAATTAAGATTGCTGGAAGAAATATCAACAACCTCAGATATGCTGATGATACAACCTTGATGGCAGAAAGTGAGGAGGAATTAAAGAACCTTTTAATGAGGGTGAAAGAGGAGAGCGCAAAATATGGCCTGAAGCTCAACATCAAAAAAACTAAGATCATGGCCACTGGTCACATCACCTCCTGGCAAATAGAAGGGGAAGAAATGGAGGCAGTGAGAGATTTTACTTTCTTGGGTTCCATGATCACTGCAGATGGTGACAGCGGTCACAAAATTAGAAGACGCCTGCTTCTTGGGAGAAAAGCAATGACAAACCTAGACAGCATCTTAAAAAGCAGAGACATCACCTTGCCGACAAAGGTCCGTATAGTTAAAGCTATGGTTTTCCCAGTAGTAATGTATGGAAGTGAGAGCTGGACCATAAAGAAGGCTGATCGCTGAAGAATTGATGCTTTTGAATTATGGTGCTGGAGGAGACTCTTGAGAGTCCCATGGACTGCAAGAAGATCAAACATATCCATTCTTAAAGAAATCAGCCCTGAGTACTCACTGGAAGGACAGATCCTGAAGCCGAGGCTCCAATACTTTGGCCACCTCATGAGAAGAGAAGACTGGAAAAGACCCTGATGTTGGGAAAGATTGAGGGCACAAGGAGAAGGGGACGACAGAGGACAAGATGGTTGGACAGTGTTCTTGAAGCTACCAACATGAGTCTGACCAAACTGCAGGAGGCAGTGGAAGACAGGAGTGCCTGGCGTGCTCTGGCCCATGGGGTCACGAAGAGTCAGACACAACTAAATGACTAAACAACTATATATATATATATATATATATATATATATATATATATATATATATATATATAGCTACACTGAATATATTACATTGCAAAATTCGGGGAAGTGTGAATTTCAAAGGGCAGCTGTGCTTTAGGTTCATGCATTTGTTCAAGAAGTGCAGGTTAGTGGTTTCTCATTCAAATGCAAAGAAACTCAGATTTTGCCCCCATCCCTAGCATGAACTGATTTCACTGAAAAATATTGTGACCCATTGTATGATAAATCAACCCCATATAAAATATGACTTGTACATCTGAAAGATCCTCAGAGAGTAACTACAGAGAGACTCGTTACATTGCCTCAGACTAGGCCTGTCTCCTTTAACAGGTTATGAGATTGGGTGCCTTTTCTCCCAATTATTTTTGTGGGGAGGGGGACTGAAATTCACAATCATTGGAGCAATCACTTAGGAAACTAGGGCAGTGGGGCTTTTATTCTTTAAAAATAAGCATGGAAGATTTAAGAATCTTTCTGTTTTCCGTAGCTGAGTCATGAGTTCTCCCTGAATATGTGCCCTCTGCCTTGCTCGTCGACATAATTCAAGTACGTGTGTACTTGTGTACTCAAAATCTAATATTCTGAGGAACTCCTGGTTAAAACAGGGCCATAGCATCTGGCAGAATATATTGGTTTATTTATAAGCCTATTTCTAGCGTTCCTCTTGGGTGCAAACCGCACATGGGTTGTATAACAGTTGATATATTACATAATCCTATATAATAAAGTCCCTGTGTCTCTGCGTCCAGTCCGTGTGTCAGTGGAATTGCGCTACTTCGCATGTGCCTCACGGACACAGGGATTGGAGCGGGCGGAGAGGGGGGCGTGTCCGAGAGGCAGCGGCGGCGCACGCGCGTCGTCAGTTGGGTCAGTGCCGCCGCCTCGCATGGAGCTGGGGAGGATGAGCTGAGCGGCTGCCAACATGGCTGAGGGGACAGAGGAGCGGCGGCCATGAGGCGACGTGCGGGAAGGGGCGGTTGGGCGGCCGGCCGGTGGTGGCCTGCGTGGCGGCTGCTGCTCCGAGACGCTCCGAGGGCAAAGGCGGCCGGGGCCGAGGCTATGGCGGCGCAGGGCAGACTAACCTTCTAGCACCCGTTATTTTAACGGGCATCATATCTACTAGTTATAAATATTATATTAAAATATATGGGGCTGCTGTCCCTGCTTTCTCTGCCTGTCAGTCCCAGATATCCATGAACCCTTTCACTATTTTTAAGTCAGCTCGGTGTTCCTTATGTAGTTCACTTTCAGCTTATGAGCATCCCTTCCACTTCAATCCAGTCAATGACTTTAAACGTGTTTGACATCCACAGTGTGGTTCTTTGTCCTAAGTCACACTAAGAGAGGCGGGGAGTTTTATAGTAGCTTCATAAAATATAGGATTTCTAATTCCTTATGGTATAAAACGTTAGAAATCCTATTTTTTCATGAAGATACATTTTTTGTCCTCCTTGTCACCTTCTCATGAGTTTTCTGTTCAAGAGTGAATAAGGTAGTTTCATCAGGGCTCTATTGATGAAACTCACTTGAATCAGCTGTTACAACATATGAAGGAAAAGTTGACGGGTTCATTTTCATGTCCATCACTGTGCTCCTCTTGCAAGAAATTAAGGGTGGGGAATGAATCAGTGCAGTCATTTTCTCAGGCATACATAACAGCAGCCCAGAAAACAGCAACGAGTGAAATATGGAAGTGCATAAAGGTGACATTTTTCTTGGTTTTATTCAGAGACTCTCCCAATGCTCAGGTTTAAAACCCAATACTTACAATGTATTTACATGCCCATCTTTCATATGGACACTTGACAGCTCTAAATGGTTTCAGATTAATTGGAATGTCTTAGACTAGAAGCTGAACCCCTTAGACTAGAAGCTGCATCCCTTCTGCTGCACCCTATCTTCTATCTGTTAAATCACAACCACAATATTATAATCTGAGGGTTTTTTTTAATTTAAACAATGGGGAGATTACAATTTTAAGTTCTGAAAACTTGCATATCTGAACAATTAACTTTTAAAAAGTTTTTATTAAGTGTGTTCTCCTTCATGGAGAGCACGTGTTGCGGTGGGAACCAGAAAATCACCCCTCTAGTGCTGGGAGGGATCGGATAGATGGTCACAACTATGATTGGGCCCTGGGTTGTTGTTGGGGAGATTTAAGTGTTGCAATTTGTGATGGACAGCCCAGCGGCTATATAACCCTTGGCACGCCCTGTGATGTTCCTCTTTGCTGCGTGAAACGGATCTCCTGCCCTTCCTCTCCCTTTTATTAGGCCTCTGCGTTGACATTGCTATGCCTGTCATGGGGTCGTCTGCTGTTGGGGCAGGGGCCTGGTAGGAATTTTGCCAGTTGGCTGATTGGCTGGTGCCCTCTGGTTTTCGCCTACTGCGTAGCAATTAGTCACAACTTGTAAGGTTGGTGGTTAGGCATTGGTTATTGTGTTTGTTGGTGGAGGGCTAAATATTGACTGTGTCTGCCCCTCCAATGCTGTTGCTGCGCGGGGAATTCCGTTAAAGGAATCCAGGGGCTCGCCATGCTTTTGTCCGTATCCCCCGGTCGGGGGCCAGGGCTACGCAAGAGTCTCTGGGAGCATTTGGGGAGAGTTGTTGGGTCTGGGCCCCGACCTCGTTTTCTCTCCCCTAAGTGTTTTCACGTTACTGACGGTCATCAGTTCTGTCCCCAGTGGGACAGTTAGTCTAAACCAATGCCTATGCAACCACTCACATATCATGTATTTCAATAAAGTTGTGGCCAAAAATTATGCCAAAAACCAAAACCTAAATTACTGTCTGAGGTGTGCGTTATTTTGAGGAGTGGTTTGGGGGACCTCAACACACAAAATATTTTCTTGTGTAACAGACAAACAAATAATGAGAAGTACATATAGTGTCTTACATATAATGTCTACGCTTTCAATTTGTAAGAGTCTTTTTCATAGTTCGTTTACATTTGGTATGAGACACTGTTGTCATATGCATTATACGGTTGGGGGAAAGGAGAAAGGAGAGATGGGGGGATAATGATCTGTATTTAATCTTTATTTCTTAGATTGTCCCCCCGCCATCACTCTACAGACACACATTTTGTGACAGTCCCTATGTAATAACAGATCCTCAGGCATGTTTGGTCATCCACAGTGATTGTTTTTGCCCATTAACATGACAGCAGTGTTGCTCAGAGAACATTAAAGCCCACATTGAAGCGCTTAAATGAAAACCATACTTCAGAAGCTACAAAGAGAGCTCCCAGGTACCCATAAGGACCTTTTACGGTGCTTTGCAAATGGGCAACAGGCCAGCTGATGGAACCTGATGGCAGGAGGCGCATGTGGCATGGCATTAGCATCTCATGGTAGAGCAATGATTTGGTTCATTTAAATAATGAAACACAAGCCTGGGGTAATTGAGAGTGCATTATCTTTTATGGGATGTAGCGCAGGCAAAGCCACAAATCAAGCGCTGGCTTCTCTGGTTTGGCTAACCTCTTCTGTTAAAAATGCAGGAGGATGCTTAAAGGAGTGCGTTGGATGATTATAAAAGTGTCAATGCCACCCCAGCAAAGTGCTCCGAGATATAAAACGCCCCTTGACTTCATCCGATTTTATAATATTTTGAAACAAAATTATTGCAGACCTTGGAATTTTTGTAAGAGCTATTATGAACAGCTGACTCCTTTGTTGTGCATTAGAAAGCTACATCACCTGAGCTAGTAACAAGGGCATGCGATATGAAGGAGGCTCTCAGTGGTAAATCAAATTGGTTATGTCTTCTCAGGACCTTATAAAGCTCAAGTTTATTGCATCAAGTGGCTCGAGGCTGTCCAGACTTCAGTACATACTAAAGAAGCGATACAGTTGGAAAACCCAAGTGTAGGCTTCACCAATCTCTTTAGGCCCTAAAGTTTAGTGTTTATAATAATGTCGGGTTTTGGTTTGCAACGGAGTTGAAGATCAGCAGGTATACACACAGCTAGCTAGAGAATACTGAATCTATATACTTGCAGATTTGACATAAAAGAGCCGAGTTTCTTATTAAGCCCAGGGCTGAGTTCCTAAAGGAAGAGCACCATTGTTGTTTTGTTCAGGGGTGGAGTGGGAAACAAGAGAATGCAATAGTTGGAGGCATGTACAATTCAGGATCACACCATGCAGCAAGGCCCGACAGGCTGGTCTTGCAAGTGTTCAAAGTCAACTCGTGGGAATTTAAAGGATTTTAAGACCATGTGTCGTTATTATTTTCTATGGGTGTTCTATAGTAACTAATAATATAATTAACACAGGCTGCCATCTCATGAACATTTCACCAACAGGGATTACTTAGAATTGTGCCGGGGACATCCTTTTTTTTTAAAAAAAAAAAAAAAGGAAAAAAGCAAGAATATGTATGATTTGGCATGCACTTCTAGTACACAGATCCATTTCGCTGATCAAATAGCCATAACCTGCTGGGAGCTCTCAGATGTGATGCAGGGTATGGTAGTTGCCTCTTTGGCTGGTTCTCTACATGTCAATGGTCTTCTTTTTGCATAATAAAAGACCATCAGAAGATCAGGCCCAATGGCTGATCTAGTCTAGTATCTTGTTCTCACAGTGGCCAATAAGATGCCTGTGGGAAATTCGCAAGAAGGATTCGAACACAAGAACATTCTCCCCTCCTGTGGGTTTCAGAAATGGGTTTTCCGAAGAGCTGCTGCCTGTTATGGCTAGTAGGCATCAACGACACTCTCCTCCCTGAATAAGTCTAATCCTCTTTTAAAGCCACCCACATTTTTCGTCATCACTACCTTCTGTGGGAGCGAGTACCATAGTTTAACTATATGCTGTGTGAAGAAGCAATTTCTTTTACCTGTCCGGAATCTCCCAACTTTCAGTTTCATTGGATGCCCATGATTTCTGATGCTATGAGAGAGGTAGAAAAACATTTCTGTATCCAATTTCTCCATGTCACATCTAATAATAATAATAATAATAATAATAATAATAATAATAATAATAATAGTTATTATTATTGTACCTTGCCCATCTGACTGGGTTGCCCAAGCCATTCCGTGCAGCTTCCAGCATATACAGAAACATAATAAAACATCAAGCATTAAAAACTTCCCAATAAAAGTCAGATAGTTGTTTATTTCCTTGACTTCTGATGGGAGGGTGTTCCACAGGGTGGATGCCACTACCGAGAAGGCCCTCTGCCTGGTTCCCTGTAACTTCACTTCTCGCAGTGAGGGAACCGCCAGAAGGCCCTCAGAGCTGGACCTCAGTATTGGGGTTGAATGATGAGGGTGAAGGTGCTCCTTCAGGTATACAGGGCCGATGTCGTTTGGGACTTAAACACAGCAACCTTTCTTCATAGGGGAGTTGTTCGTTCTTGATCATTTTGGTTACCCTTTCCTCAACCTTTCCCAACTCTTCGATAGTCTTTCTAAGTTGAGGCAACCAGACAAAGGGGCCGACTTGAACAAAATATGGGGGGGGCAGGTAAGCCCCAACTCACATAACTGATCACATGCACCCCATTTGAATAACAATGACCATCAACTTCGGTGGCCCTTGGCCCCCTCAAATATTTTATTGGGGAGGGGGTGAAGGCACCTCAGCTCCTAGCAGCTGGCTCCTATGCAACAGTATTCCTACACAGTATTCAAAATGTGATCACACCATAGATTTGTGTAATGGCATTTTAGGTTCATTACAATGGTGAGGCCACCAAGAAAATGCGGCCATGTTAAGCCTTCTTGTTCTGTACTGTAGTCAGTCAGCTACAGTATTTGCTCCTCCACAATGCTCCGTTTGATTCCCCGCTCACCAGGTATTTCAGCCCTACCCCCCAAGAGCCTGTCAGCAATATGTGGCCACTGATCATAGTTAGTCCACATGAGGCTGTTTTGGGAGTTTTCCCCTCCCCAGGGTCATCCACCCTCTAAAAAAAAAAAATTGTATTTCTGCAGACAATTCAACTGATACCCCCCTGCCCCCATGAGTGTGCATGGTGCTGTTTTTGCTTCACGTGTTCTTAAGAAGCCAGGCTCACAAAATGACTTCTCTACTATCCAGCAACATTTTTGTTGTTGTTTGTTTTTTGTTACCACAGAATCACACGTGACACAGAAAGTTAGCATGCTAGCACATTTAATTAATGTTGACTTGGAGTATTATTTTTGGTGCATTTCAGGACAATGGGTATTTATGTGCTTCGGGACAGGATGATAACCTCTGCCACTGTCTTCTCAGGGAAAGAATAACTCATAACGCCTATAAAATTTGAAGAGTCGAGGGCAGCCATTACCTGTCCTCTTAAATGCATGAAATGCCCTTAACATTTCACATTTTCTGTCAGCTCAGTTCAATTGCCAACCTGGAATTAATTTGCTAATCTCCCCAGAAATATGCTTCTGCCCTGTAGCAAGATGACTAACACACAAACTTTCCAAGGTAACAACAAATTACAGGCCAAACAGTTTTCTTTTTCATTGTTCTGTCAGCGGCCTGTTGAATACCTTTAAACTTACTTCACCCACCCCTAGCATGCCTCAATGGGAGCTCCTTCTCAAGATGTCGCTCCCTGCAAACAACCAAGTTGTTATTGTGACAGATTTCGGAGTCAAATAATAAAGGAAATAGGGCTTTAATGCAAGCAGGAAGGCCTAAGCACACTTACATATCTACTTTCCCTTGAAGTAACAAGTACTATGCTGGCAAATTGTCCACCTCACAGATGGGAGAGAAAAACCTGACCAAACCAATTGTGCCTTAAGGTAAAGGTAAAGGGACCCCTGACCATTAGGTCCAGTCGTGTCCGACTCTAGGGTTGCGGCGCTCATCTCGCTTTATTGGCCGAGAGCCGGCGTACAGCTTCCAGGTCATGTGGCCAGCATGACAAAGCCGCTTCTGGCAAACCAGAGCAGCGCATGGAAACGCCGTTTACCTTCCCGCCAGAGCGGTTCCTATTTATCTACTTGCACTTTGACGTGCTTTCGAATTGCTAGGTGGGCAGGAGCTGGGGCCGAGCAACGGGAGCTCACCCCGTTGCAGGGATTCAAACTGCCGACCTTCTGATCGGCAAGCCCTAGGCTCTGTGGTTTAACCCACAGCGCCACCTGGGTCCCTTAGCCTTAGCCTTAACTTGTGCCTTAGCCTCAACTAATTATTCATCTGTGTTTCCATCTGGCTCCTCTCTTATACTAAATTGTAAATTATAACATGACTATGTTCATATTATGGGTGCTGGTAAAACAGGAGGAGCTGAAGCCATAACCCTGATCCTATAAAAATGAACACTCCAATATGGAGCATTCTATCTTGTTGGGATAGATTTTGAAGGTAAGATAGGATATTATTGATTAATTACCCTTACGCACTTGAGTAAGATCAGGGTCTAGTTTAGCAGCGCTAAAAATATACCATCTTTTGAAGCATTAACTTGGGACAAAGTTTTGTAGCTTTTCATACTGTTTTACTTTGGTTTTCAAATTTAATACGTTCTGGGAGTCCTAGACAGTTCAAAAACTGGAGTGTCCTTGAGCCAATCAGAGGCCGTGGAAGCTGCGCTGGATGTTTGGTTTCCGAAAATCGTTCAAAGACCGGAACAATCACTTCCAGTTTTTATCATTCGGGAGACAAAACATTTGAGTTCAAAGGCGTCTGGCTTCTGAGGTTCCACTGTACTTATTCAGGATGCCTTGGCATCCATCCCTTAAATAAAATAACAACACAGAAGTTTGTAATGTTAAAAATATAAAAATATTTACTTACACAAAGTTGCAGACTGGATTCAAGCAGGAAGTAGCAGTGAAATAAGTAAGGTAAAATACCTTTCTATATCATAAAATACATGGCTTAGATCAGTGTTTCCCAACCTTGGGCCTCCAGCTGTTTTTGGACTACAACTCCCATCATCCCTCGCTAGCAAGACCAGTGGTCAGGGATGATGGGAATTGTAGTCCGAAAACAGCTGGAGGCCCAAGGTTGGGAAACACTGGCTTAGATCAAATATTGTGCCTGTGCTCAGGAGTGCACAGAGCCTGCATCCTCCCCATACAGCTTCACTATGAGGAAGAGAGTGTTCTTCAGGTGGAGAGAAGTGATCAGGATTATCTTCCTATCGTTACCCTTCCCACCTGGGCAAGCAAGCAGAGGATGTGACCTCACAGAGTGCCCTCTAGGAATTTACAGGAACTCTTTGCTCACTTGGCAAATATGGGTTTTTACATTTTGACGGGAGCATCATTTCCCCACGCATCTGAGGTAAACAGAGTAAATTCATCCTGTTACAGTACCAGTCTCAGAATACTACCACATATTTAGTGTTTCTGTCTGTGGCAACTGAAAATTCTTAAGAGGAACGCATAAGTGGATTATGATTTCCTCTGTCCCACTCAGTGAATGTATGGTTGGTCACTAAGGTGCATTTGACAACTTCTGAGGACAGAGTAATAGCCTATCCAGCATGTACTTTTTGTCAGGGGTGGAGGAAGGGGGTGCGGTGGGGCGGACCACGCCGGGTGTCTTTGTTGAGGAGGGTGACATTTAGGAGTTGTGGGCAGGTGGTGTGCCGAATGTCCGCCATTGCAGGCTCGCTCTGTCCCCATGGGCGGCTCGCTCCGCCCTTGGCTTTAGGGCGCACGTGCCACTCCATGCACTCAAATGCTATCCCGCACCTGGAAGGCACCCTTCACTCCCCGCCCCCTTGGGAGCATGCCCCGCTCCCCTCAGGAGTGCGCCCCACTCTCCTCAGGAGCTCGCCCACCCTGGCAGCACAGGCATATGCTCCGCCGCTGAGCATTGTCTCAAGTTTATTGCAAATGTTGACATCCCACTAGCATAGCTGTCCTTGTAACCCAAGGATGGGGAACCTTCTTCTGCCCAAAGGTTGCATTTCCTTCTGGGAAATCTTCTTAATGCCACATGGCAGTTGTGAGTAGGGTGAGAGGCAAAAGAGAGAGGAGCAACACATGTACATCTGTGGAGGCTAGCCCCTTAGGGCAAGTGGGGAGGCACACTATCAACCTCAGTCTGCCCCAGACAGTCACCACCACCTGTCTCCCTTCTTAATTCCACCCAGTTCAGGAGGTTGCCCAGTCTGAAAGCATCTTCTTCTCTGTCTCAGTGTTGCCCTTGTAGAACTCAACAGAGAGGAGATTGGGAAACTAGAAAATTTTTATTCCTACAAATAAACTAGAGTGGCTGGGGAAACCCAGCCGGATGGGCATGGTATGAATAATAAAATTATTATGATTATTATAGAATTACAGTCGTACCTTGGAAGTTGAACGACTTCCAAAATGTTCGAAAACCAAGGTGCAGCTTCTGATTGGCTGCAGGAAGCTCCCTGCAGCCAATCGGAAGCCGCAGAAGACCCGTTGGACATTCAGCTTCCAAAAATAGTTTGCAAACCGGAACACTCACTTCCGGGTTTGCGGCGTTCAGGAGCCAAAACGTTCGAGAACTAAGCTGTTCGAAAACCAAGGTATGACTGTACTTGGCATTGCCTCTCATTGGCTCTAGCTCCACCTGCTGTTTGGACTCCCTGTATTCTGCCCCACCAGCCTCAATGGGAGGCAGAATGTAACATTTAAAAGCAATTTGTATTAGGTACAAACCAGAAATATGCAGAAGAATGTGATTTTCATGTCTTTCTGCCATTGCAGTGCAAAGTTGTCATCATGTGGCTGCAAAACTCAGGTGCCAAGATCCAGGATAGGGTTGGAAGTGCTTAAGCTCTGGCCATAGTCTTTAACATATGCAGCAAAATCATCAAAGCCCTCTGAGCTCCTTTGTCAATTTTTTTTGGGGGGGGCAAACAGAATTGTGGGCCTGTTTCAAATTGATCCTGACAGCTCCTATATATATGAAAAGTCTATAGATGCCTTATACATTTAGAAAGATGTTACAGAGTTTCCCCAGAGGAAAGCCATTAGCAGTCTGAATAGTACAGCGTATGCCATTTTCACTTATATGGCAGACATTGAGAGATTACAGCAGACAACTTCAAGAAAGTGGATCTAATTACCGATGGTCATGAATTGTTAATATTTCCTGACACAAGCCTATTGCCAGTTCATCAAAGATAGAAACTACTATACTTTTATGGGGGGGGGGGAATCACCAGTGGACGAGTTTGTTATTATTTTATTGGTTTGCTTCCTACGACTTTTGCAGAAACCCAGCTTGATTGTAGGATTTGAATTCAATCACATTCTATTCTGATTGATCCTGAACTTGGCGGCAGGATCTACCACTTAAATGTTTGGGAGGACAATTAATTTTTCATATTTCCTCTTGCCAGATTCTCTGGTGCAGGATGGAGGAATATTTTAATTATGCATGGTGTCTGCCACACTCCTTTTTCGTTGCCTGTTTTATCAAATTTTGTCAGGTTTAATGACTTTTAATCGATGCATTACTTTAGTCAAGGAAAAACCCTGCCTACCGCAGACCATTTACAATCAAGGAGCACTCTCAATTCATTTGGGATTGTTCTTTGAACTAACATCTACCTTGCTCTTTACAATCAAATATTCCTAATTTGGAAAGTGTTTTTCCTTTGCCCTGATGTTTGACTTAAGACCAGCAATGAGAGAGTTGTCTGCAGGAAAGAAAGTCAAGCTGTAAAGTGTCATCAAAGCACAACAGAAGAAGTATAGAGGAATAGTATATGGATGCTAAGGCTACACAATAGATTATGATGACTGGAGTTGTGTGGAGGGGCTGAGAAGTGTTAGTGAGGTTTGCGATCTGAAACTATACAGACCCAACAGAGAGAACTGCCCCACAACTATGAAAATCTGGCTAGACATTTGAAACAAGAGAACCAAGGGGTGCAAAACACAGCACCTTGGAGGTGCACAATCTGAACTTCTGAACATAGGAGTATAGCATCTAGATCAAGGGAAGTAATAGTACCACTGTATTCCGCTCTGGTCAGACCCCACCTGGAATACTGTGTCCAATTCTGGGCACCACAGTTCAAGAAGGATACTGACAAGCTGGAACGTGTCCAGAAGAGGGCAACCAAAATGGTCAAAGGCCTGGAAACGATGCCTTGTGAGGAACGGCTTAGGGAGCTGGGTATGTTTAGCCTGGAGAAGAGAAGGTTAAGGGGTGATATGATAACCATGTTCAAATATGGTAAAAGGATGTCATATAGAGGAGGGAGAAAGGTTGTTTTCTGCTGCTCCAGAGAAGCGGACACGGAGCAATGGATTCAAACTACAAGAAAGAAGATTCCACCTAAACACTAGGAAGAACTTCCTGACAGTAAGAGCTGTTCGGCAGTGGAATTTGCTGCCAAGGAGTGTGGTGGAGTCTCCTTCTTTGGAGGTCTTTAAGCAGAGGCTTGACAGCCACCTGTCAGGAATGCTTTGATGATGTTTCCTGCTTGGCAGGGGGTTGGACTGGATGGCCCTTGTGGTCTCTTCCAACTCTATGATTCTATGAACAACCAACTTCTGCTGCAGCTACTCTCCTGAAAAGTCACTGCCATTGGGTGGAAGATGGAACAAGCCACTGCTGTGCTTACAGGGTTGCAAGTAAAAGGAGCTTTACTGCTGTTACCGCTGAGGCCACCAGGGCATCCTAACTTTAGGACAGGGATGGGGAACTTGTGGCTTTGCAGATGTTCCTGGACTTTGACTTCCATCCGTCTCAGCCAGCGGGGATGATGGGAGTTGTTTTCCAACCACATCTGACCTTGATACAGGCCCTCCATCCCTGGAGTAGTAGAAGAAAGAGAGGCAGAGTGGGAAGGAAGAGAAAAATGGAACTATTGGATATACAGTGGTACCTTGGTTCTCAAACTTAATCCGTTCCGGAAGTCCGTTCCAAAACCAAAGCGTTCCAAAACCAAGGCACACTTTCCCACAGAAAGTAATGCACAACGGATTAATCCATTCCAGACTTTTAAAAGCAACCCCTAAAACAGCAATTTAACATGAATTTTACTATCTAACGAGACAATTGATCCATAAAATGAAAGCAGTAATCAATGTACTGTACTATAAAATAAATAAGACAGTATTGTAGTTGATAAAAATTATTTTTTCTTCTTCTTCCCTGCACTGATGATAGTCATTGTTTGGTTGGGGGGCTTTTATCCATTTCCGCAGTCACACAATCAATCAATCAATCAGTAGCTGAACTGGGTTCCACGGTCACAAAAACAAATTAATCGAAAAAGCCTCAAAAACAAAAATGCAAAATAAATAGCAAAAACAAAGGGAGGCCAATATGATGTGGCTCACATCTTCAGACACAGCAATGCCATCATTTGGGTTTTGTAAGTCCCTCCTAGACCTTTTATATTGAATTCTAGAGCAAGCAGGTGATTTATAACAGCGCTGATTTCACACCAACACCTTAATCCTCCCTTTAGCCCTGGAGCGCTTAACTCTTGACACCGCATGGCATTTAGAATTTCTAAGAAAGGAACACGTTCGAGAAATCTGCCTGGATACAAGCTCCCCATGCAAAGATTCTCTGCAACACTGAGTAGCAAATCTACAACTACATCCCATAAAACAAGCCGTTTATGTAAAGTTTAATACATATAGTAAAACGCAGTTGTTTCCAATGTACAGATCTTTTATAAATACAAAATGTTGACAACATAATAAACACATTAACAGAGGGAAGGCATAACCATTAAAAGATGAAGGCCTTGGATATATGTTGATGCATAAAGAAGACATGGACTTTTTATAGGCAGAGATTTCATTTAATGACCCAAGAAGCTTTAATATTGGACGTGGGCTAATAAACTGTGATTTAATCCAGGCCAGACAAAAGTGCTGTTGGTCAGCGGTAGGATGGGTGATCAGGGCTTGGACTGCACTCCCCTTGAAGGATCAGGCCTGCATTTGGGGAATGCTCATGGACCTAAAGTTAAAGGGTAAAGGGACCCCTGACAGTTAAGTCTAGTTGCGAACGACTCTTGGGTTGCGGCACTCATCTCGCTTTACAGGCCAAGGGATTCGGCATTTGTCCACTCCACAGACAGTTTTTCTGGATCATGTGGCCAGCATGACTAAGCCGCTTCTGGCGCAATGGAACACCGAAACCAGAGCAGCGCACGAAAACGCTGTTTACCTTCCCACCGGAACGGTACCTATTTATCTACTTGCACTTTTTGGTGTGCTTTTGAACTGCTAGGTTGGCAGGAGCTGGGACCGAGAAACGGGAGCTCACCCCGTTACGGGGATTCGAACCGTCGACCTTTTGATCGACAAGCCCAAGGCTCAGTGGTTTAGACCACAGTGCCACCCACGTCCCATGCTCATGGACCTAGCTGCACCTTTAACTAGATCATGCAACTCTGGCCAGGTTCATTCAGGTCCTGATCTCATACAGAATGGACTGCTGCAATGTGTTCCACAAAGGGCTGCCCTGGAAAACTTTCAGAGTCTGCAGTTGATGCAAAATGCAGTTACCAGAGTGGCTTTGGGTGTTTGCTTCTCAGAACATATTACAGTAGCTCTTCCTCATTTTCGCTGGCTTCCAGTTTGTTTCTGGCTGTGATGCAAAGTGCTAACTTAACTAGGACTGTGCACCAGCTCTGGCTGAATCCCAGATAGCTAACGGAATCAGGCCAATTTGGGTCAACTGGAGATTCAATTGGAGGATGTTGAGGCAGCCTAGGATCACCGTCAGTCAGATCATGTCCACCTAGAGTAATCTGAAACTATCATAAAGGAGGTGGTCCAGCAGCAATGGGTGGGGAAAATGGTGCATGTGGGTGGCTCCTTCCACCACCCTTCTGACCACTTATTTAATATAGGTTTCAACCCTTAATTCAAGGGTGGGGAAGCTCTTGCCCATGGGCCAGTCTTGACCTACCAGTGGGTTCAATTTGGTACATGAGAACATTTTACTCAACTCACATCCACCTGCCCATCATCAGACATCACTGGTGATGTCAGCATGGCTGGATGCCCTGTTCCTAGCAGAGAACAGGCTTGTGCAGCCAAGGCAGCAGGGTTCAATTTCTGCTCATCTACTGATGATTGTAGATTAAATCCTACTCAAAAGTAATAATAATAATAATAATAATAATAATAATAATAATAATAATTTATTATTTATACCCCACCCATCTGGCTGGATTTCCCCAGCCACTCTGGGCGGCTTCCAACAACAGAACATTAAAATACAATAATCTATTAAACATTAAAAGCCTCCCTAAACAGGGCTGCCTTCAGATGTCTTCTAAAGGTCTGATAGTTGTTGTTCTCTTTGACATCTGAAGGGAGGGCGTTCCACAGGGCGGGTGCCACTACCGAGAAGGCCCTCTGCTTGGTTCCCTGTAACTTGGCTTCTCATAGGGAACTGCCAGAAGGCCCTCGGCACTGGACCTCAGTGTCCGGGCAGAACAAAGGGGGTGAAGACGCTCCTTCAGGTATACTGGAACGAAGCCATTTAGGGCTTTAAAGGTCAGCACCAACACTTTGAATTGTGCTCGGAAACGTACTGGGAGCCAATGTAGGTCTTTCAAGACCGGTGTTATGTGGTCTCGGCAGCCACTCCCAGTCACCAGTCTAGCTGCCGCATTCTGGATTAATTGTAGTTTCTGGGTCACCTTCAAAGGTAGCCCCACATAGAGGCCATTGCAGTAATCCAAGCGAGAGATAACTAGAGCATGCACCACTCTGGCGAGACAGTCAGCAGGCAGGTAGGGTCTCAGCCTGCGTACCAGATGGACTGTAACAGTACCAGAAGTACTGTTTGAAGCAGCTTGTGCACTTTTTCCTGCTAGCCAGCTGGTGGCGGTGGCAGCAGAGGGGTGGGGAAGAAGACTCTCCCCCCTACAGCTGCCTGCCTGCTCACATAAGGAGCATGCAACCTGCTTCAAACAGTGCTTTTGAGAAGTGCTGTGTGAAGCAGCTGCAGCCCCTCACTCCTTCTTTAAAAGGAGAATGGGGCAGATGCTTCAAACAGCCCTTTTGGAACCTTGCACTATGCAGGATTGCTCTCCCTTCTCATCAGCCAATGAGAAGGGAGATTGATCCTGCTAAGTGCTGGCCTTGGGTGCATGTGATGGCTGCGAGCTCTTTCATGCACCCAACTCCAGCACTAAGCAGGATCCCCCACATAAACATTGACTGATGCAAAGAGATCTTGCTTGTTCTGGCTGTTCACATGCAACAGCAGCAAGAGAGGCTTTGCTGCTTTTGTCTGCAAAACCCAAGGCTGATTCTTCCGTCTCCTTCACTTGATGGGGACAAGAGAAACAAACTACATCTCGCAAGCAAAAGCTGTCAAGCTGTAGCTTGCAAACTCATGCTTCTCTCATCCCCATCAATTGCTTGGCGGAGACCTGAAAGTGGACCTTCTTGATATCAGCACCCAGTTTATGTAGTTCCCTTTTTCCCAGAGGAAAGGAGACATTAAGAAGCCCTTGGACCACTTTGTCTTGCACTGCTACCCCTCATGAACTACTCAGGTGGCTGGACGAAGGTTGATTTAAAAGGAGAATGGGGCAGATGCTTCAAACAGCCCTTTTGGAACCTTGCACTATGCAGGATTGCTCTCCCTTCTCATCAGCCAATGAGAAGGGAGATTGATCCTGCTAAGTGCTGGCCTTGGGTGCATGTGATGGCTGCGAGCTCTTTCATGCACCCAACTCCAGCACTAAGCAGGATCCCCCACATAAACATTGACTGAAAATGAGGTGCAATAGTCCGTGGAAGTGACAGTATGTGATGATGCGTCATTATTTTTGAGAGCATTGGGGAACAGGGACGTGACTGATCCATGCATGTTATATAGCGAGGCTTGGAAACCCTTTTCTGAGTGCCTGGGGAGCCACTGGCAGCCAGAGGAGCCACTACCAAGCTAGATGAACCCAGGGGTGGAGGAAGGGGGTGGTGTGCCCCGGGTGCCCTCACTGAGGGGAGTGACATTCGGTGTACTGCCTGCCCGCGACTCCCAAGCCTATCCCGAACCATCAGGGGAAGGGGGGAGCTGTGCCGCTTTGCCTGTGACATTCCCCCGTTCCCCCTTTGTTTTGACAGTTCGGGGGAGGCTTGGGAGTCACAGGCAGGCGGCGTGCCAAATGTCCACCATGGGTGGCTTGCTCCATGCCTGGGAGGGCACCCTCTGCCCCCTGCCCCCCTCGGGAGCACGCACGCCCTGGGCAGCGCAGGCATACTCTCCGCCGCTGGATAAACCAATGATCTAACTCAATATAAGACAGGAAAATGTGGAAAATGTTTAAAGTTGCCAAAGTGAGATAAAAAAAATGAAAGATAAAAAGAGAAATAAAGAGGAAGGGATTTTGAAGGATAACATGGAGAGGAGATTAGACAAGGTCAGTAGGGAGCAATATAGGATCAGGAAGTTATTTTCGTGATACTGAAATATTGTATCACATGAAAGGATGTGGCACTAGTTCCAAAGTGAAGTCTGCTTCGTTCGTTTCATTTGGACCAGCGTGTCAACCGAGAAGCCTCAGAGGTTTCAAAATGGTATTAGTGCAGCTGTTTCAACTACAGTATAAACATATAGGCACAGCTCACTCGTTCTGGGCTGCTTCCCATCCAGTTCACATGTGATGATAATAATAATAATAATAATAAATAAATAAATAAATAAATAATATTTTTATATATCCCGCCCTCCCCGGCCAAAGCCGGGCTCAGAGTGGCTAACAACAGGTAAATATAGCACAGTGTACATAAAATCGCACAGTCAATTAATTAAAATACATTCTTGAATCAATTCAGACTCAAATTAATGACAACCATTGGGTTAGAGTTCTATGGAGATTACAGAAAGAGAGAGAGGGGGTCAGAGTGTGCCTTGGCCAAAGGCCTGGTGGAACAGCTCCGTCTTGCAGGCCCTGCGGAAAGATGTCAAGTCCTGCAGGGCCCTAGTCTCTTGAGATGGAAGCATTCCACCAGATCGGGACCACAGCCGAAAAAGCGCTGGCTCTGGTCGAGGCCAGCCTAACCTCCCTGTGGCCCGGGATCGCCAATATGTTTTTATTTGAAGACCGTAAGGTCCTCCGTGGGACATACCAGGAGAGGCGGTCCAGTAGGTTCGAGGGTCCTAGGCCGTATAGGGCTTTAAAGGTTAAAACCAGCACCTTAAACCTGACCCTGTACTCCACCGGGAGCCAGTGCAGCTGGTATAGCACTGGGTGAATGTGATCCCGTGGTGAGGACCCCGTAAGGAGTCGCGCCGCGGCATTCTGCACCTGGTGGAGTTTCTGGGTCAGTCTCAAGGGCAGCCCCACGTAGAGTGAGTAGCATTATCTCCAGATCTCCAATTAGTATCGGATGGGTCATTCCTGGCAAACCATGACATGGAAAGAGCACCTTACAATGTCCTTGGAGAAGATACAATGGGCCCTGTCAAGCCACAGAGGAAAAAAAAAGGTTAATTGAAATAACTCTGGCATATTGTATCATTTCAGTTTTTGCTGACGAATTAATGATAGGATGTGTGATTTGGTGTTATATGGGGGGAAATTACCCGCAGTAGAAATTTCATTGAAGGAAAAGAAGGAGGGCCATGCTTGACCCATTGCAATAAAGTAACAATGTAATAAAATTTGGGTTGATCCAAACCTCTGACCCTGCTCCCAATTGTGGCACATTCAGGACAATGCTGGGGGAAAATGGCAGAAGAATGGGACAAGAGGTGGTAGTATACGCACATGTTGTCATGATGTCAGATGCAGGTCAGCTCAAAAGACACAGGGCTCTCTTGCCAGTAGAGTTAACTCTATTCAAGGAAACAGCATGCAACTCAGCAACCCGTTTAGTATGGCTTACATTATTTTTGTCTAGTTATATGTGTGTGTTTTCATGGTTATCACCAGGGCTTTTTTTCAACTCAGTTCTGGCCCCTCATAGGTGGACGCCGTTCCCATTCTAAGAGAATGAGGGAAGTGTTCATGTTGAGTTCCGGCACTTCTTTTTCTGGAAAAATAGCACTGGTTTTCACATTTCATCATACATAAAGTTTGAACACCTTAGCCTGACTCCAAAACCTGACAGATAGCCAGATTCTTAATGATGTGATCTGAATCAGGTGATAAATATGCCCTGGAGTATATTCCAGTGTTCAGGGTGACATATTATTTAACAGTGCTTGTCTCCCAAGCAGAGAAGCGCTCAGAGGTAGGACTAGGAATTTTGCAATATCTTGTATGGCAAAGAACAATAGCATCCAAATATTTGGTCCTCTAGGATGTGTCGATTATATGCAATCCACTGCCCTGACTGCTGCTGGTGAAAACCGAGCTCAAGACCACCTCGATTCTAGAAAATGTATGTATTTTGGCAGTTGTAGTATGCTAAAAGTCTCTCCAAGCAAAGTTCAGCAAAATTCAGTGGCAGTCACATGATGCTGCTCAGATGGAATACAGTGCAGACTGACTGATGGAATTTTGTTCTGGTTTGTTTTGGGAGTGGTGGTCACTCATCCTCAATAGGGGGGATAAGAATAACCTCTACCTTGTGTTAAGTGGGTCTGTATGGTCTATATGATGAAAATAAATAGGGATGGAGTCAAAATGAAGAGAATCAATTCACTAGATAAGTTGTTACTTACTTTAGGGTATTTTGTTTCAGAGGTGGCTGTGATCATTTCCTTGTCTACCCCTTCAAATTAGCATACAGCTTAATCGAGTTGTTCCTAAATGTTTCATCAAAATTTGATGGCTCTTTGCCATTTGCATGCAAGTATCGCGCCCAGAAGTGTTAGCCCAGGTTGAAACATTCCTGGATGAATAGAGTTTATTATTCATGCTAATTTGTATATAATTATATCCCCTTTCTTCTTCTTGACAGAAGCCCAAAGCAGCTAACAATAAAAAATGCATTTAAAGAATATAAAATTATAAATCTTGCTCATAAAATTATACATATAAGGAAAATTATATCACATGGCGTCCGTAACTGTCAATTTGAATAAAGATTTAATATGTCTATGAAAAGAAATACAAAGTAGGGCTTTCATGGACCATCCTACGGTATGTGGCCGCTTCCTTTGGTTATATCAACTAGTATTAAGTAGCAGAAGACATGTTGGGACACTGCTATTCACCTGACCAACAGTTGGTTGTGTCAAACTGCTTCGCAGGAGGTAGAGGGGCAAGGGAACATGGAGGTTGGTGCCTTGCAAGTGCATTGGCAAAGGTGCTGGATTAGCTCTGCTGGTGAGTTTACACTGCGCCCACCTCATGCTTCCTCTGCTACCTCCTAGTAAGCAGCAGTGACATGATCAACAAGCAGGGCCGGATTTAGGTTTGATGAGGCCCTAAGCTACTAAAGGTAATTGGGACCTTTATATGTCCAGCTGTCCTTTGTCAACAACAAAATGTCACTGTTTTTTGTGTTGAATATACGCTATATGGTAATTTATGGACCTAATAGGTATCTTAGGCCATTTCCACATAACAAAATATGTATTTTATCAAAGTAATTGTTGAACTGAGATACAATTAAGAAGTATCCAGGTTTTTTCCCCCTTTACATTTTTTTGAGGGGCCCCCAAGAGAGTGGGGTCCTAAGCTATAGCTTGTTTAGCTTATAAGTAATTCCAGCACTGTCAACAAGAGATCAGATGAGTGGCAGTCTCTCACCACACCGTCAACAACTGCCATTGGCTCACTTTGCCTGCCAGTTTCATTTTGTGTTGAGATTGCTATCCACACCTCAGACTGAACCTAGCAGCAAAGAGGCAGCTGGTGCCATTCTAGGATGGGCACTAGCGCTTTGTCAAAGAAGAGGAAATGCATCACTTCAAACGAAGACAAAAGAGGATGGCAATTTGCGTAAAATGCATGCATGCTATGCTATATGTAAATATGAACTTCTAGAAACAAATCACCTAATTTAAATGGAAAGACAGTACGTCTCATCAGATTGGGAAAGTCTGGGGCCCAGTAACCTGTACCTGCTGCCCGTATGGTAACTGCAGGAGGAAATCTTCTGGGACCCTGTTATCCCTTCTTAAGGTTATTTATCTTTAAAATGAAACTTGGATTGGATAGCCTTTCAAATAGAGGAGGGTTGCAAATGGAGGGTTGTCCTCTGTAAAATGGGAAACAATGTCATCCTATGCTCTTAAGAAGGTACAATGGTTATATATTCTCTGGGATCGACTCATGCCATCAATACATGTTATTGTCACAATGCCTCTGAATATTGTACATATCCTGTTTGTACCAGCATGGTGTAGTGGTTAAGAGCAGTGGACTCGTAATCTGGTAAACCGGGTTCGCATCCCCGCTCTTCCACATGCAGCTGCTGGGTGACCTTGGGCTAATAACAGTTCTCTGAAGTTTCTCAGCCCCGCTCACCTCACAGAGTGTTTGTTGTGGGGGAGGAAGGGAAAGGAGAATGTGAGCCGCTTTGAGACTCCTTCGGGCAGTGATAAAGCGGGATATCAAATGCAAACTCTTCTAATTCTTCTTCTTCTTCATGCAAGTTTTTTAACTGCTTACGTTTCATCAATGAAATTCTACTACTGCAAATATAACCAAACAGGCATGTTTGGCACAAAACCAGCATAGTTTAGCTATCATGTAATTACTGACTGCAACCCAAGATGGCTCCTGATGGAATAGTGACATCTTTTTCATTTTGGTGTGAATCCCAGCCCCCCCACCCAGTCAGAACTCACCGGAACTCAGTTCTGGCACCATTGTCGTTATAAGAGAACAAGGGAAGTGTTCATGGTGAGTTCCAGAAAAATAGCACTGGTGAATCCATTCTGGATACAACATCTTCCAGAAACACTGGGTGCTATTAGGGGAATTATACTTTGAGAGGAGAGTCTTCTATATATGTTCCGTCCATGTTCATTGAAAAAATGTGGGAGAATAATTTTGGGGGTTGTTTTGATATGTGCAAAACAAAATAAAAAGAAGATTCCTAAATTAAATAATAAACTTTCATTACAGAAACACATTTCGACAATGAACAATTGCAGCATATAAATAGGTGCTCTGGTGGTATATTAGTGAGCTGGTCAGAGATTTTTCCTTTTCCTCCTCACTTTCTCACTATGATGATGACAAAGAGGAGAAAAAGGAGTCAGCTGTGATTTTCAGTAATAGCACCCTTTGTGACAGCCTTGGTGCAAAAACCAGAAAAACCATTAATCTATGTTACCCTCTGAGTCACTGTCAGATGTTATACCCTTCTGCAAAGCTAGACAGGACACACCATGATGCATGTTGCTGATAAAATGTGTTTCTTTTTATCAACAGAATATTTTTTTAAAAGGATCTTCTGGCAATGTTTTAACTTGCAGACTACGTCCCATGGCCATTCTGAAGAGGAAATAACAATATTCATTGACTCCAGAGAACCACTATAGAATAGAAGAAGCAGATCTGTGATAGGCTTCAAGAACCTTGAAGAGAAGGAACTGTAGAATTTCAGCCTACTTTCATTTTGACACACTATTTTATCATTTATGATCATTTAAGACATGAATAAATCACCAACTTTGGACTTTCTTATGGGAAATGAGGGTTTTTTGGGGGGAGGGGGCGGGATTCAGATTAAATAGTTATACTAAATAAGTAGGACGTGTTTGTTAAGCCACCATGCAATTCTAGAAAAAAAAAACTATTGATTTGAATAATAACATAATATGTTACTGATATTTGACCAAAAAGAATGTAGCTCATCAGATTAAAAGCATTTTTAAAGAAAGTGATCTGTGATCTCACTGCATGTTCTTATGACCTGGTATCAAACCACTGGTTATGATTCCAGCAACAGCAAAAGAGTTCACTAGATAGTAATCACCAACGCAGTCACTACCGCAGGAAGTCATCTGAATCCGGTCCTTGCTTACGGGCCCCAATATCATATTTACATTTAGGAAGAATAGCAGCATGGCTAGACTGACTTACTACATACTGAAGTAAGTGAAATAATACACATTACCATCTACAGAAGCCCCCCTCCATAAAACAGACCCTCCAAGTGTCCCTATTTTCCATGGACAGTCCCGGATTTGCAGAAGGCGCTCCAGTTTCTGATATTATTCCACTGCTGCTGCTGCAGTAGCAATAGTAGCTTAGAGGATGGATCTACTTGCCAAGCCCACCGCTGGGCTCCTCCTACCCTTGTTTCCGATGTAGGTCTTCACTCACCCCTTCTTCTTCTAGGGCAGGGCGTGTGACTGATTAGTGAGGATGTGGGAACAAAAGTAGTATGTTAAGATATTCAGAGGGAAAAACCAGTTTTGTGTTTAGTACCCAGAAGTTCAAATATTATGAACAGCTTACTAATAATATACAATGATTTCCTTCTTCAGATAATTGATTATAAATTATTATTATCTTCATGGATAACTTATTTAGATTCTCTAATATCTGGGCATAGCAAATATAAGTGAAGGTGTAATACAGTGCAGGTGGGTAGTGCCTGTTATATAGATATACAGAATAGTTCACTTCATCTTAACACAAATTTAATCTTGCAGGAGTTTTCAGCTCTTTTGTTGCCAACTGTTAACAGTTCAAGAGAAAATGAAAGCTTCTTGATCCAGCTCTGAAGTTTAGGTCTGAAAAACAGCATGGCTATTATATCCTCCCACTGATATTGGAAAGAAGCAATTCTTTATTTTTTTATTATTTTTGGCATTGCAGTTAAGGATAACTTCTGTGTTTTAACTGGCTTTCTGAGTCTGGATATTCAGCCTAGTAAGGGGGAATTTGTTGTGTAATGTGCTCTTCCTTTCACAGCAGCCAAAGGAGAAGAGGTGTGACTTTGCTGCTGTGCTGGTCCCGTGGGGTATCCAATAGGTGAGGTCTAAGTCCGGCCCAAGGTCAGTGGTACATGTAAAGGCAGTCCGAAATAACTGAAGCAGGGTCCAGGGCAGGGAGTCAGGCGAAGACAGGAACGGGTGGGCAAGCAGGGAACCAAGGTGGGTCAGGAGCACAGGCAGGAGAGCAGGACAGGGATCAAGCAGTAACACCGGCACAAACTGATCAGTGACAATGCTGCTTCTGCAACTTGGGGCTGGGGCTGGCCAGCTTTTATCTGCCCCAAGGCATAGGGCGGCTCCGATCCTCTGGTGACTCGCCTCTTCTGGCTTGGAGGCGAGCACTCCTCCTGTGGGAACTCAGTTCCCTTCACCTCTCTGCCCTGAGCCTCTGCAGCTCAGGAGAAGCTGGAGGGTTACCCGACCCAGAGGCAACCTCAGCTTCCCCTGATGGGGGGGTGGTGGAGCACCTGCAGGCAATGAGTCCTCCACCCCATCAGAAGCCAGATCAAACTCAGCCGATGCCTGCACCTGAGGATCTAGCACAGGTGAGTCCCCTTCAGACTCAGGCCCCAGCCCTGGCTCTGCTGGTTCTGGAGGCAGGGAATCCTGTGCAGGCTGGGATCCCTCAGGTTCAGCGTCTGAGTCTGAATCCCAGGCCATCACAGCTGCCTGCAGAATGGAGCCGAAGCGTATTGTTATTGCAAGCGCCTACCCAAGTCCATTATCTTTAGCTGAGGCGATTTTACTTAAAGATGCCCATATAGCAATCTGCAGTACTTTCAGTGTCTTGGGCCTGCCATGCCAGGGCGGCAAACAAGTCATAAAACAACAAGAACATCTTAAAAACATGTAGTAGTAGTCTTTGTAAGCCGTGTATTTTCTTGGCTAAATTGTGTTTTAGACCATGGGTGGGGAAAGATCTGGCTGTGGAGATCTGCTTTGTTTTCTACTAGAAACCCCAGATCTACCAACCAGAGCCAGGAACAACATACATTTAAGGTAAAGGAACCTCTAACCATTAGGTCTAGTCGTGACCGACTCTGGGGTTGCGGCTCTCATCTCGTTTTATTGGCCGAGGGAGCTGGCATACAGCTTCCAGGTCATGTGGCCAGCATGACAAAGCTGCTTCTGGTGAACCAGAGCAGCACACAGAAACACCATTTTACCTTCCCACTGCAGTGGTACCTATTTATTTACTAGCACTTTGACGTGCTTTCGAAGTGCTAGGTTGGCAGGAGCAGGGACCAAGCAACGGGAGCTCACCCCGTTGTGGGGATTCAAACCACTGACCTTCTGATCAGCAAGCCCTAGGCTCTGTGGTTTAACCCACAGCGCCACCCATGCCCCATTTAGTTAGTTAAATACATTTACAGTGGTACCTCGGGTTAAGTACTTAATTCGTTCCGGAGGTCCGTTCTTAACCTGAAGCGTACTTAACCTGAAGCACCACTTTAGCTAATGGGACCTCCTGCTGCCGCTGCGCCGCCAGAGCACGATTTCTGTTCTTAGTGAAGTTCTTAACATGAAGTGTACTTAGCCTGAAGCGTACTTAACCCGAGGTACCACTGTAGTTAGAATCAAATAATTCTGAGCCCAGAAATTTGTTCTCAGTGCTGAAATGAATGGAGCTCACTGTCCTTCTATGCATAAAATCTACCTCTAGCTTTCCCAGCTTTTTTTTGGTTCAACAGTTAGTCATTTGGGGCAGAAGTCTCTCTCTGTGAAGTGGGGGTCATTTTAATTCAGCTGTTGTTAAGCAGTGAGAAAATCTGGCTGATCTACTGAAAGTTATCTACCAGTAAATGTCAATGTACCTGCTGTGCACCCTCAAATTAGACACATTTTTCCCCCCAGTATTTTGGAAGTGGAGGTTGTTGCCTCTTTAGTTTCTTCGCCTAGTAGAGGGGAAATTATTCCACTATGGCTATTTTCCATAGGGGAAAGAGGGGAGGCTCCCCCTTACTGTCTGTTCCCTGCATTACAAACAGAGCATTTTCACAGAAGATGCTTTAAACACATCACTGACAATTTGAAGACATGGGTCTGCAGCTAAAAAATAACAACCCTTTGGGTCACCTTTAAGCACTGAGCCCTAATGAACAGCTAAGTTAGCCAACTGAAAATAAAACCAATAATTCTGAAAGAACTCTCTAAGTCATGTTGCAGAACAAAGCTGAATTACTGCCATAAATCAGGGGAGCGCATCTGTCTCTGACTGCACTGCAAAGCAGGATCCTCTAAGATAGCAAAGGAAAGGAGGAGCATTCTCATGCATAAATTTCGGGATCAGTTCATGTGAATCTCAAATAAGCATTCTATTGCAAGGAAGGAAAGATGAAAATGTGTCAAGAAGATGGTATTATTATCATTATCATTATTATTATGTGTAACGTTCTGGAATAATTGTTGTCATGGGGCCTGTTCATATGGAGAAATAAATGTGAATCATAAATTTTATTTCTCTACTACTTTAAATGTATCTACTAGCTCTTAGACTACTGTAATACAAAAAAATGGGGGAGTGCTATGGGCTGATTTATATAATTCTGCAAACCATGGTCTGCTCCCTCCATTCGCCATTGTGCAAGAAGCCATTATATCACAGCACTGTTGCTCAACACAGATTCCTCACGGACATTTCTGCACCACATTTAAATAGAGAATTATCATTGAATTTCACCTAAAGTGAAATGATTACTGCTGCTCAGCTAAAAGATCTAATGAATTTTGAAAGAGCCCATATGAGCTTTGAGGAGGGTCACAAAACATCTCGGGTGGTTCTGAACCTCGTTTCGTGACATTCCCAGAATATATTTATGTAGGTTGTCAGTTAAGCCAGGTTCTCAGTGTTATCTGTTACTCGTGAGCCATCCTGTTCAGAGGAGCCTGGAGCTGGTAAAACACATACACACTCCAAAAACATTCCTGTAGCAGACAAGTTATGTGCTTCCAATTGCCATATTAAGTGGTGTTCCATTCTTATCAAGAATGAAGACTGCTCAACTATCGCTCAAAGTATTTCCAGCAATTCAATAACTGATTAACTGATCAGACTAGTTCTGTTGTGTCTGATACTTATATTTGCAGTCTTCACATTTAGTGGCTATTGGTATAGGAAATGGCTATGCACAAAATCAGCTGAGATGGCCTGAGCAGTTCTTAAATATGCAATTTCTGTCTTCACAAACAAACAAAAAGCAATCTGCTCCGGTGTTATCCTAGTTCAGCATCCAGTCATCAGATGAGTACAACCATGCAAGGATGTTTTCTTTCCCTGATACAGAATGAACTCAATGCCAAAGGCCACACACCTTCCATCAAAGGAGATTAGGAAGAGAGCAAATGAAAATCTACTAAGCACAAGAACTGTCTCATCTTTGTAAAAAAAACCCAGGTGGATTAATGTTTGTGGAACGTGTCTAAAAAATACTTCTTGAATATAGATGTGACTGAATTCCAGTTACTGAAGTTGCTTGGGACAATTGCTACCTGGCCTAAGAGGAATCATTTTATCAAAGCTGTAGATTATAGGAGCAACACCAGGTTGCTGCAATTCTCTGCTGTTCCACATTCTGACTCTGGAAGTGATCAGCTTTACTCATTTTCTTACCCCTGATAAAGACAGAAGGTTGGAATAACTTCTATAGGATCTTCAGATGTCAGCTCCGTTCAACACGTTGCAGTATGAATGAGTAGCAATGGCATCAAAACCATCAGCCAGAAAGACCAGGCTTGCCTAATGGAGCTAACAATATAAATTTCAACAAAGGAGAGGGGAACAAAGGCAGAAGATGCTAAGGATAGAAAAATAAGGATAATGTGGGAAGATTGGACAATTTTGGATCAGTTTCCATTTAAAGGCAATTTTAATTTGTACTTCCTAAAACAAGACAGAGATACAGCTGGATGATAGAGGATATATTTGATGGAGTTCATATTTAAAGGTGAACCTCCCTAACTCACAACACATGAAGATTGAGAGTGCTCTCTCAAACAATATATCCATATAGATGCCTGTAGGAAGGAAACAAGCAATGTAGAGTCATACCTCGGAAGTCGAACAGAATCCGTTCTGGAAGTCCGTTCTACTTCCAAAATATTCAGAAACCAAGGCGCGGCTTCTGATTGGCTGCAGGAAGCTCCTGCAGCCAATCGGAAACTGTGGAAGCCATGTCGGACGGTCAGGTTCTAAAGAACGTTTGCAAATCGGAACACTTACAGTCGTACCTCCACTTACGTATCCCTCTGGATACGTAAACTTCGGGATGTAAACGCGGCAAACCTGGAAGTATTTTTCCGGGTTTCACCGCACACACATGTACAGAAGTGCTCTACGCGTCGTGCACATGCGCAGAAGCGCTAAACCGCGACCCGCACATGCACAGAAGTGGTGCTCCAGTTGCGAATTCCTCGGGATGCGGCCGGACCTCTGGTATGGATCCCGTTCACAACCAGACCACTGTACATCCGGGTTTGCAGCATTCGGGAGCTAAAAAGTTCAAGTCACAAGGCGTTCGAAAACCAAGGTATAACTGTATGGTAGAATAGCTGTCCTAGGTTGTTTATTCCCAGAAACTGGCTGTCAGAAGTACAGCACATGTATGCAACTATATAAAAGCTGAAACATTCCTCAGTACCAGCACCATTTCATCATATCCTCCAGCATGTCCCAGAGGAAAACTAGAGCATGGTGCCAAAAAATGTCTGTTTTTCGGGGCCACGATCTTGTGCAAGAAGACAGCACCCAAAACCCGGACAGTTGAGGGGTATGCTTCATACATTTGCTTTTTCCTACATGGAGATAAGTTCTCTAGTCAAAATGAAATCCAAATGCTTTTAGTTCTATTTTCTGATCCCTGTATAGAGATGGACAGATTTGTCCATTTTGATTTCTCACAGTTTCTAGCAAAGTCAAACCATTGGTCAATCTAGCTCAGTATACTGACTGGCAGCAGCTCTACAGTATCTCTCCCAGCTGTACCTTGAGATACCAGAGATAATAATAAGTATTATTTATACTCCTCCCATCTGCCTGGGTTTCCCCAGCCACTGTGGGCGGCTTCCAGCAGAATATTAAAATACAACGGTTCATCAAATATTAAAAGCTTCCCTAAACAGGGCTGTCTTCAGTTGTCTTCTGAAAGTCCGATACTTTATTTCTTTGACATGTGATGGGAGGGCGTTTCACAGGTCGGGTGCTGCTATCGAGAAGGCCCTCTGCCTGGTTCCCTGTAACTTCGCTTCTCGTAGTGAGGGAACCGCCAGAAGGCTGGACCTCAGTGTCCGGGCTGAACAATGGGGGTGGAGACATTCCTTCAGGTATACTGGGCCGAGGCCGTTTAGATTATACCTGATTAAATCTTTTTCACATGCAAAACAGATGCTCTGGCAGTAAGCTATGGCCCATCCCAATAAATGTAGCTACAGGGGAGGTGGTGTTTCAGACTAAAGCTCTTCTTACCATAGGTATCAAGAAATGGATAAAAATAGAGTAAGTCACTAAGAGACCAAAGGTGAATTTTGTTCTGCCACCATTAGCACATGGATGCCAAACTCATAATCATGTGCTAACTACATTTGTTGAAAAGTTCTACGTGGGTGATCTTTAAGAGAAAAGAACCAATTGATTTCCATTCAAGATTCTTGTGGCTAAGCACTGCTATCTGTCTTGTCCTTGATCTGAAAGAATGTTACAAAAAGGATAATAGTACCAATGCTTATTCCAACTCTTCATTCAAATCAATTCCAGAACATTCCTTTTGGAACTTTAGACAGGAAGGCTAAATATAAATCTACTGGATGTGGCATACTTAATCCACTCATTCACTTTCTCAATAGCTCAGTGGCAAAGCTAAACACGGCGTTGTACAGCAAATGTGATATTCCACCAAATAACGCTGTGACACTTTGAAAGTTTTATTACTGCATTGAAAATTTACATTTTACCTGAACACAGATAACCATGAAGAAGTGTGCATGCACACGAAAGCTCATACCAAGAACAAACTTAGTTGGTCTCTAAGGTGCTACTGGAAGGAATTTTTTTTATTTTGTTTTGATTATGACAGACCAACATGGCTATCTACCTGTAACAGATAACCATGCTGTATTTTGGTTCAATAATTTCAAAACATTTTGTTGAGCCTCCCTTCAGAGCCACATATCCCTGGAAGTGTACGATGAACATATTTTTGAGAGTTAGAATAGGAAGTAGAGAACTTTACCATTACATGACATCTGGAAGCCATCAAATGACTGCCAAGGGATCATTTGACAAGGGCAGAGAGATTGGTGGTGTGGCTGATCACAGGAATCTGCTAACAAATCTGAGAGACCAAGAACGTCTGAAGACTTGTTGTTTTTGAACCTATAGTCTGTACAATTTTAAAATAAAAGATATGGAGAAAGGACTCTGCGTTTGATGAAGACTAAATGGTAATGAGCTTCAGATTCTGACATGAAAGCAGTTTCAAGATGGGGGGGTGAGATTAAGAAGAAGAAGAAGAGTTTGGATTTGATAGCCTGCTTTATCACTACCCGAAGGAGTCTCAAAGCGGCTAACATTCTCCTTTCCCTTCCTCCCCCACAACAAACACTCAATGAGGTGAGTGGGGCTGAGAGACTTCAGAGAAGTGTGACTAGCCCAAGGTCACCCAGCAGCTGCATGTGGAGGAGCGGAGACGTGAACCCGGTTCACCAGATTACGAGTCTACTGCTCTTAACCACTACACCACACTGGCTCTCACCAGATAATTTCCAAGGGCCAAATGTCAGAGGTGAGTGGGACTAGAGAGAAAAATGGAGGGTTTTTTTTTTTTTTTTTTTTTTTTTTTTTACCGCTGTACACAGAAATAGTTTCTTCAGTCACACACCCCTCCCTGCTGTTCATCCAACCAATTATGAAGCATCAACAAGGATGATTCCAGCTTGGCAAAAACACTAATGGAAGGTGCAAAGCAGGGCTGGTGAAGAGTGTGCCTCGGGGGGGGGGGGGCTGTGGTTCCCCAGGTTCTCCACCCCTGCTTTAAGAGGTGAAGGGTAAAAATAATGAGTGGCTGGTTAAAGCAGGTGAGGGTAGCCGATGGGGCTCAAACTTTTCTATGCACAAAGATGCACAAAGACTCATCATTGCCAACAATGGAGGAATGGTGGTTAGAATGATTAGACTTAGCTGAGATGGCAAAATTGACACGTTTAATCAGAGAAAAGTCATTGTCTTTTTTAAAAAAAATAATAATAATATTTATTACAGAGAAAAGTCATTGTCAACACTTACTAAAGATTAGAAGCCTCTCATAGACATTTTGCGTGGAAAAGAAAATGAAATAATGACATTTGGGTTTGAAGGTTGAAGATAATGTTGGTTTATAGAAAGAAGTTGTGCTGGGTGTTGTACTGGAGTGGATGAGTTGAATAACGTTTCTATATAGCTGACAAAGAACCAGAAGTTCCTTAGTTCCTTATCTTCTCTCTCATTTAATCTTTCTATCTCACTCTTTATCTCTCTCTTTTTCTCTCCTGCTTTCTCTCCCCCCCCTTCTTTTTTCTTTATTTTCCTCTCGTTCTATGTTTTTATTTTATCAAGATTAATGTTTCATTCTGGACAAAAAGGATATTTGATAATAATCTTTGCATCTCTCTTTATAAAATCTAATAAAATAAAATTTATATAATGTATTACACAAACACACACACACACACACACAGAGAGAGAGAGAGAGAGAGAGGGAGAGAGAGAGAGAGAGAGAGAGAGAGAGAGAGAGAGAGAGAGAGAGAGAGTTGTCACTGTTCCAATCATATGGACTGGTGTTATGTCACGATGCCACAAAATATTGTTGAAGTCAGGGATTTGATGACAGAACAATGCAGTCACCATGTTACCAATAGGGGTGGGAGCAAAGGCATAAAATATCCTACAGCAACCTGCGGCATATATGAAATTCTTTACCCAGAGGTTTCTCTCTTTTCTTGACAAAGTAATAATCATAAATAAATAAGAATAAAAATGTGCACCCGACCACCGAGACCATTCCATTGTAACTATCCAACCTCCCAAAATTTCAACACCTCTTGCGATGGTTTGACCCCTTTCCGTTTTAACAGTACAAATTCTACAAACACCCTCCATATCTCCTCAAAATCATTTCTCCTGCGTATTCCCCATCTTACCTTAATGTAAGGTTACCAGACATCCCTGTTTCCCGGGGACAGTCCCCTGATTTACAAATCAGTCCCCATACAAAATCCATTGAAGTTGAAAAGTGTCCCCGGATTCATTGAAAAAAATATGGTAACCTTACCTTAAAGGTAAAGGTAAAGGGACCCCTGACCATTAGGTCCAGTCGTGTCTGACTCAGGGGTTGCGGTGCTCATCTCGCTTTATTGACCGAAAGCTGGCGTACAGCTTCCAGGTCATGTGGCCAGCATGACTAAGCCGCTTCTGGTGAACCAGAGCAGCACACGGAAACGCTGTTTACCTTCCCGCCGGAGCGGTACCTATTTATCTACTTGCACTTTGACGTGCTTTCGAACTGCTAGGTTGGCAGGAGCTGGGACCGAGCAACGGGAGCTCACCCCGTCGCAGGGATTCGAACCGCTGACCTTCTGATCAGCAAGCCCTAGACTCTGTGGTTTAACCCACAGCGCCACCTGGGTCCCTCAACCTTACCTTAATGGCACCTTAATCTGTTTGTTTGTTTGTTTGTTTGTTTGTTTGAGGATCAGGCTTTCCAGATGTAAAGTGCTTCACACTTTAGCTGCACTGTAAGAATGAAAATAATGCAAGCTTTTGTCTCACTTTAACCATATGGGGTTTATTTACAAAAAAATAAAAAATATTGACATCCAATAGTATTACAGCAGGAGTCAGCAAACATTTTCAGCAGGGGGCCGGTTCACTGTCCCTCAGACTTTGTTGGGGGCCGGACTATATTTTGGAAAGAAAGAAAGAAAAAGAACGAATTCCTATGCCCCACAATTAACCCAGAGATGCATTTTAAATAAAAGGACATATTCTACTCATGTAAAAACACACTGATTCCCGGACCGTCAGCGGGATGGATTGAGAAGGTGATTGGTCCGGCTCTGGTTCCCGGGCCTTAGTTTGCCCACTCATGGTATTAGAGAATAACTAAGCCATATTAATGGACCTCCAGTATGTACCATAGAACAAGAAAGACATGCACAGATAAACAGTCTATACGCAGTGATGGCTAACCTTGACACTCCAGATGTTTTGGGACTACAACTCCCATCATCCCTGACCACTGATCCTGTGGTCATGGAGCCAGACAGGTATGGAGCCGGACAGTCCCCCCTCCCCTTTTAAAGGACAATTATGTGGATAAAAAACAATTGCTATGCACTGGTATGAAAGGGAGTTTATATATTTCAGGAGGCTTTTTGGTATGCAAATCCCCGACCCAGTATGAAACCCAAGCATCTCCTTAATTCATTTATTTTGTGTCTTAGAAATACAGCAGAAATGCACATCTCGCTAAAAAGCAAGCAAGCAAGCAAGCTGCAAAGCTAATTGAAATGGAAATAATATAAAAAACAGGGAATGCTTATTGTCAGTGTGTTTGAACAACGCTACACTTGTACTGATGAAGTTCCTTAATAATTCAGAAAATCTGTAATCTCTGACTTTAGAAGTTGCCGCATTATCCTAAGCCTGGGGAAGTAGGGAGGGTGGAAATGCAACCTTCTCGCTATCCATTCATCCATATGTCATTAATATCTTCACAAGAGACTCCGATTGTTGTTCTGATGAATAGGCAAAACAAAAAGACTTATTTGGGATAAATTATGGTTTGGCCGCTGTGCGCCATCAGTTGAAGGGAGTGATATTGTCAGGAGGTCCTACACACGAGTAGGAGTCCCACCAATGCTAATGAGTCCCCCTAATGAGCCGCTAATGAAGTGCTTTGCCCTGCTGACTATCCTAATAATACAGTTGAAACTAGAGGCCCACAGCCAACATTTTGGCTGGTCCATTCCAGCATGCACAGCTATTCTATTTACACAGCTGAATGTGGGGTGGGGTCAGGGCCATCTTTACCCTGAGGTGCAAGGGGTGCAGGGCACCCAGGCGCCCACCGCTCAGAGGAGCAAATGCGAAAACTGCAAAGGCAACCCTCGGACGGCATCGCAAGAGAATGCAATGTCGCTGCCATGGAGTCTCGACAAGACAAACCCTGCCGGGTTCCCGACCCCCTTAGAAGTTTGTTTTCCCCCTCAAAGGGGAAACTCGGGAGGTCGCCACCTTTTGCTGGCAGGGCTGGAGCAGGAAGGCGCTTCCCTCAGGCCCGGCGTCCGGTGGCGGAGTGCAACGACCTCAGGGCCACCAGCGACAGGGTGAGGCCAGGCGGGCGCCGTGGTGTTGGTGGCTCAGCTGCCAGAGCTGCATGAGTCTGTGGGGCAGGAGGTGGCGGGGTAGGCGAGGGGCAGCGGTGGGGCGTGGCTGGCCTTGTCCAATGGCGCAGACATTAATTTTGGTGGTTAAACTAAATTTGGGGACGCTGGGCGGATCTTTGCACCCCAGAGGCGCATGTGGTAAAGACAGCCCTGGGTGGGGTGGGGAGAATCAAGTCCTTCTTAGACAAGATGGAGAAGTGGGGCAGACACACATGCTAGCCACAGATCTCAACTCAAGGAAAGAAATCCACTATTTAAAGTACATGATCATTTATAAAATAAAAAAAAATCAAAAAGGTAAAGGACGCATGGATGGTTAAGTCCAGTCAAAGGCGACTATGGGGGTTGTGGCGCTCATCTCGCTTTCAGGCCAAGTTAGCCGGCGTTTGTCCACAGACAGCTTTCCGGGTCATGTGGCCAGCAGGACCAAACCACTTCTGGCGAAACGGAACACTGTGACGGAAACCAGAGCAGCACACAGAAACGCCCTTTACCTTCCTGCCACAGCAGTACTTATTTATCTACTTGCACTGGCGTGCTTTTGAACTGCTAGGTTGGCAGGAGCTGAGACAGAGCAACGGGAGCTCACCCCATCGCGGGGATTCGAACTGCCGACCTTCTGATCGGCAAGTTCAAAAGGCTCAGTGGTTTAGACCACAGCGCCAAGAGGAACTAGTCATCCACTGATCAAACTAAACCTCTTTCCAAGTTTGCATCCTGTATTATTTATGTGCTTCTGTGGATAATCCGCCTGCCAACTCGTTCAAATTTCCAAATATACTTCTCTGGTTTCTATTCTCCAAAATGGATAACCGATTCTTCCCATTTTTCTAAGCGTTTATTTATAACTATTCTCAAATGCCACCTGGCTCGTGTTCAAGGAAGGAGCTTCTAGCCGTGACCTTGAAATCCTCTTGCCATTATAAAAAAATACCTATTTCAAACTTTACAAATTAGTCGAGAGCAGCAGCAGATCAGTGGGCACTTTTAATGTCTTATCCTCTTCCTAATTTCAATCCCCCCTAACCTAAGGCTACCTACACAGTTTTTCAAGCGACTGAACAATGAGGGGGATTTTTTTTTTCCTGCAGGCAGCAAGAAATTGCATGGGAAATATAATGTTTCGGAAGATGAAAGGCGCCACCATTTCCCCCCTTCTGCCCTTTAATAAAGAAGAAATTGATACTCCAAAGAGCAAACTCCCGTGCAAAAATACGAGTGCCATGTCAGTGCTCTGGTCCCAAAGATGATGTTTTATTGCTCAGTGCTGAAGCAATGATCATGCTGAAAGCAGAATAAGCCCACAAAGTCATAGCTTCTGGAAGAAAACAATTTATAGCCTGATTTGGCCTCTGACCTTTAAACAGCAACAGATCCTCTCCATCTCTTAGTCAGCACCCATTCCACAACACCTACAGCTGGATATCTATTCATAAAACAAAAATGCAAGCTTCCCTCTTTGCGGAAACCAATAAAGATTTTTAAACTCCACAGTACTTCTAATCAGGCCCTAGTCTTCAGCATTATCACTCTAATTCCTGGCCCTCCAAGTATCCCTATTTTCCAGGGACAGTCCTGGATTTACAGAAGCCGTACTACTGATCCCAGAATGTCCCGTGTTTTTTTTTTACTAAGAATGTCCCTATTTTCATAAGAGAAATGTTGGAGGCTATGGTAGGACATCCCTGTTTTCGATGGAGAAATATTGGAGGGTATGCAGTTATCTGACCCCTGAGCCATCAGAGGTCAGCCCTGTATAATGAAGGTTTTTTTAAAAAAATGTTTAATGTTTTCTTATTATATGTTGGAAGCTTATTATACATTATATTCTTATATATGTTGGAAGCTGGCCAGAGTGGCTGGGGCAACCCAGTCAGATGGGCAGGGCATAAATAGTTAACAGCAGCAACAACAACAACAATAACTCTGGAATAGGACATCCCTATTTTCATCGGAGAAATGTTAGAGGGTATGCAATCCTGCTATAAAAGACCTGAAGCAAGGCCTTTAAAGGGAAGGAGCTATATTCCAGTGGGCAATAGTTGGATTGCCCAGTTGGAGGGTATGGAGATATATGATCCCCAAGATATCTGAAGTCAACCCTGTATAGGGAAGGGTTTTTTTAAAAAAAAAGTTCAATGTTTTATTACCGGTATGTTTTATATATGTTGGAAACTGCCCAGAGTGGCTGGGGAAACCCAGCCAGATGAGCAGGATATAAATAAATAATTAAATAAATTTATTATTATTATTATTATTATTATTATTATTATTATTATTATTATTATACTGAGAATGACCGCTCCCCACATCAAATGGGTGTGTGTGTGTGTGCATTTTGCGTGGTCGTGTGCAGCCCCCCTAATCCCATGCGGCTCCCAGAAGCACAGCCTGGATTCGCCCCCCCCCCCCCCAGGCTGGACACCTGGAGGCGTTGCCAGGAGAGAGTTGGCCAGGTAAGGGGAGGGATCGACCTGCCCACACAATAGTGGGCGGAACTTACCTGGGAGTTCTCAGTCAGCTTCAGAGCTTCTCCCACCCTGCCCCTCCCTCAGTTAAGCCTTCTTTTCAGGTTAACCTCTTCTCCACAGGTACGCAGGCGCTGCTACGTCAGGGTCACTATTGAAGGGCCGGAAAGGAATTTTCCTGCATTGACAGGTTTTGCCTTTCCCATAGCAAAACGTCAGAACTTTGGCGGTTTCAGGCCTTGGCCGGAATCCTCTAGTCTATCTTCCCTAAACTGGGGGGGGGGGGGCCTTGAAGCGGTGACCCATGCCCCCCCCCTGTGACGGCGATCCCAGAGTTCCCCATTAAAGGGGTTGTTTCGAGGGGAGGCATTGACCATATGCCAATAGGTTGTCATTGCTCTCCCCTGCAATGGCGGCAATATGGGGGGCAGGCTCTCTGCTTGAACATATGTTCTCCAGAGCCAGCCCCATCCCCACACATTCTGGATAACCCTGGAGTCTCTCAGATCCCTGGCTGGGGACTGGGAAGGATAAACGCCCAATGCCTGAGCCATGGTCTCCCTACATCTGAAGGTTTAATAAAGTTGTGGCCAAAATTTTAATCCCATAACACGTTGTCTTGAGTTGTTTTTCTGCCCGGGGTTGGGGGGTGGGGTCTCCGCCTGTCTTCTCAATGAGAGGGTTGGTGCTGTTTGGGCATACTGGTGGGAGCGCTGGATTATTTCTTCTGCTATTCCCACACAGAGCTGACCTCCTTTCTGCCTTGAGCCACCTCCCTGTCTCCCACTCGGCACGCAGCATGATTCCATCGCTAGGCGGGGAGGCACACATAGCTGTCAACCCTCCCTTTTTTGCAGGAAACTCCCTTATTCCAATGCCGTTTCCCGCTGCTATCCCGGATTGTTGATATCCCTTAAATTTCCCAGATTTCAAAGGAAGCAGCTCCTCTCCCTCCCTGCCGGCCAGGGAGGCACCTCAGCTGCGTTGCTCGGCTGCCAATAAGGAGTCTGAGACCGACTGGGGGCGGAGCTTGCATGTCTTGTGCAGCCAGACCCTCACGCCCAACCAGACAGCAGCCTGCCTGCCATCTATGCGCTCGCTCTTTCGCACGCAGCCTCTGGAGCGCAGGGTGGCGAGGCTACTTGATGCCATTGCACCGCCCTCGTGGCTTCCCTTATTTTCAAATCCGAAAGTTTTTTAAAATCCCTTCTTTTCAAATCCGAAAGTTGACAGCTATGGAGGCACGGCGCACCACCCTCGCTCACCAACCCCTCTTGTATGCATGCGCAGATACACACACACACCCTTTTAGATGGCGATACATATTGCTGCACTTGCATCAAAATGCAATCAGCCCCACTGCATTTGCTCCCCTGTCTTCATTCTGTTGAGCAGGTCCCAAGGATTCCTGGGAACTGGCGCTTAGAGCTGCTAGGAAACCTCTGTCCCCCTCATGGAGCTACAATTCCCAGAGTTTCCCGTGAAGTGGGATTAACTGTAAAACCACTCTGAGAACTGCAATTCTGTGAGGGGAATCAGGGTTCTTAACAACACTCATCGCCCTTAACAAACTACTGTCCCTGAGATTCTTCAGGCAGAAGCCATGCCTGTTTAAAGTTGCATGATACTGCTCATGGGCGTAGCCAGGGGGGGGCAGACGGGGGCAATTGCCCCCCCCTAGAAGGCAGCTGCCCCCCATAGCTGCCACCACCACCACCCCGTCTGTCTCCTGGGTCTGGCTGCTACCGTTGCTGAGTGCTGCTTGTTTGCTGAGACTGAGCGAAGAGGGAGTTTGTTGGGTTAAAACGCCTGGAGAGGAGACGATGAGATCTCCTTGATTCCCCCCCCCCCCGAAGTTTCCTTATCAGTCTCCATTTGAGACTGCTTGATAAGAAGCAGGCTACTCTGTGAACTATTAACGCCTAATCCCAGTTGATCATCTCGAGGTTTTGGTCCCTAAAACTGCCTCCTGCCCCTCCCCCTCGTCCCACCTTTCATTGTATGATCTCTGGAAGGGAAGAACGATCTTTCTCTGCTGCTGTTTTGATCCACAGCGATCTTTTTGTGAGTGACTTTACCCCTTTGTCTTTTGCCTTTAACCCCCCCCCCAGCCTTTTTTTAACCCCTAAAAAAACGTGTTTGCTTGGGTGATTTTTCAAATCTTTCGTGTGCTGAAGAAGTGTGCATGCACATGAAAGCTCATACCAAGAACAAACTTATTTGGTCTCTAGGGTGCTACTAGAAGGATTTTTATTTATTTATTTATTTTGTTTTGACTATGGCAGACCAACACGGCTATCTACCTGTAACTTGCTTGCAAGTAATTAAAGTAAATTATAAGCTATTTAGCCATAAAGTGTTAGTGTTCTGATATGCTGCTGCATGGAAGAGGTGTGAGTTGCCATGTCTCCTTGCTTTCAGATTCTTATAAAGCGGTTGAGAAGTAAAGGAATATTAAAGAGATGCCAACTTATGTGACCAACATCTGTGCAGACTGCACCTGTGAAACTTATATTATTGTTCCTAGTAATTTCACTGCTTGAGTTCTGAAATTGTCAAAACCTCATAGGAAAAGCCTGTGTGGATAAAGATTGGTTTAATTATCCTAACAGGAGTTATAATTTTTTTACTGTTTGATATTTTGTTTTGAGGTGGAATGTGCTGCTGCTTGTGAGACCAAAAATATTTTTTTGGGTGGGTGGGGACCTGCTTTAAATAAGAGTTACCTTAAAAGGCTAACAAATTTAGTATGGTGTAAGCCAGTGGTGTCCAAACTTTTCAAAGAGGGCCAGATTTGATGAAGCGAAGGGCCGTGAGGGCTGACCAAAGTTGTTAACCTTTTTTTTTAGGGTTGAAGTTGTTGAGGTTTTTTTAAGGATTTTACCCCAGGAAATAACTGCCACAGGGGCTGGATTAAACCAACTGGTGGGCCAAATTAGGCCCCCGAAATGGATTTTGGACATGCCTGGCTGAAATATCAATTCAATGGAGCTGAATAAATAAATAGCTGCTGTGGTGTTTTTTTGTTTTGTTTTTTATTTTGGTAAACCACTTTGCAGGTTTTTAAAAATAATTTTATTAAATAAATAAACAATACAGTGGTACCTCTGGTTACGTACTTAATCCGTTCCGGAGGTCCGTTCTTAACCTAAGGTACCACTTTAGCTAATGGGGCCTCCCCCTGCCGCTGTGCCGCCAGAGCAGAATTTCTGTTCTTATCCTGAAGCAAAGTTCTTAACCTGAAGCGTTATTTCTGGGTTAACGGAGTATGTAACCTGATGCGTATGTAACCCGAGGTACCACTGTAAATATAAATAAAATAACACAAGCCAAAACAGTCCATCCTGTAGATTTAAGTATCTGTCCATAGTCACCTACTTGTTATCAGAGTCCCAGAATCCACATTCGTTTGTAAGAAAATATGAAATAATGTAAAACCTTTTTTGCAGGCAAAAAACAACAACACACAATGTTGGGGGGGGGATGACAAGAAATTTCTGCACCGGGTAACACCTGACCTTCCTACGCCTCTGTGCCGAGCGGAGCGCGGCGCCCGGGGGAGCTTTGGAGTGAAAGGCGCCGCCGCACATAAAGTTGCCCTTGCGCCCGCCCAGGCTTGCCCGGGGAAAAGGCTTCCCAGGGATCGGGAGAGATGCGCCCCTATTTTGGGGAGTGAGGCTGTGCCCCTGTTGTTTTTTTTAGGGGGTCCGTTTCCTTCGCCTTTGGAAACACCTGCACCGACTCCTCGGGGATTGAAACGAAAGTTTTGAACAAGTTTTCTTCAAACCCAATAAAAATGATATTAGCATAAGACATGTAACTAGAATAAAAATTAAAATTAAAAATTAAAAATAAAAAAAATCAAGCAAATAATTGTAATAACTAACGTAATAAAGCACTGCTATAATTATATATAATTTTCTTAAAATTTTGGTTTCATTCGCCTTTTCCATGCTGAAATGTCACAACCTGAACGACCATGGCTTGCCCCCCCCTAGTTTTGATCCTGGCTACGCCCCTGATACTGCTTCCACTGTAGAATGTAGATGGGGCATCAGCTTCTCTTCTTGCCACTCAAATTTACCTATTCTGTTGATCAATTATTACTTTTGGTAATAGGGATAAATATAGTGTGTATCATGGATGTCAGGGATCTGCCTCCCCCTGCCAGTCCAGCCCTGAGTGTTTATAAGGAGCAGCCACCTGTTCTGACTACTGACTCATCTGCGAGTGAAACCAGCAGTTCTTCGGGGGAGAAGCAGTTGGTAGCTGGGAGGGAAGGAGTGCCAGGGCTCGAGAGATATAGAGACAGGCCTGGCACCAACCGGCAGGGTCGGACGGAGGGGGAGCGGTCCGGTCCGGCACAGAGATTATGTAGGAGGAAAAGGCATTTCCGGCTGCCAAGACTGCTCTGTTGGCACCAGAATCGCAGGGGGGCACTTCCGGATTCTGCTTGTGAGTGATCAGACATGATATGATTCAGCTCTGCACTGTAATTAATGAGCACTGATTAAAACTACTAAAAGACAGATGGCTTGGTTCCCTTATTGAACGACCGGTGAGGGGGAGGACCTGACAATGAAGACTAATACATTCTTAATAAAGATAAAATAGACAATATCATATTTTACATCTGTGCTGAGCTATGAATTTTAAAACGGGGTGGCCAAGGCATAGCAATTGGATGAAATTAAGGCCACAACTTTATTTCCCTCCTGCTGTATAGCTAAAATGTGTATATAATTTTCAGTTCTTCAACAGCTCAGACAGGTAGGAACTGTTTTGTATAGGGTGTAAAAAGCTGAGATGAAATGACTGTGGAAAACATCGATGATAATGCATCTATAAAGTCTAAGTTTCTCCACTATCTTGCAGAAAGAACCTGATTATTAACTTTATTGCCTTTCCTTCTCATGCAAATAAGTTTAATAAACCACTGAAGAAATCACCACAAATAAGTTAAAATGTAACTAAGATGTTAGCTGCATTCTAAATAGTCTTGGGAATGAAGAATTTCTAATGCCAATCAGGAGTTTTATCCATTCAGTTTATGAGTGAATGCATAATCTTTACCTCATAGTAAGAAACCAAAAAAGGGGGGAGACAGGGGAAAAATGAGGGGGGAGAGAATTAACAGTATCTATGCATTCCTGTTCATGTGCTGGGCAGAGTGAGTCCAATTTACTGTGTTCATGCTAGCTCTTCACAAATGCTAAGGCTCACATTTCTGCAACAAAATATTGGCATCCATGGATACCTGCATGCTCTGCTAGCTTTCAAAGTACCTGTAATAAAGTGGTTTGTATTCTATCACAAATGGACAGAGGAGTGCCTGTCATGAAAGAAAACTATGTCATTAGACTGCCTATTAGGAGAAGTCTTGAATTTTGATATAAGAGAGGCGGAATCCAGACCTGCACTCTTACTTACTTACAGGTTTTACACATTGGCTTTTTTCTTTCTATGCCTCAGCATGAACCTTTGTTAATTCCACCCATACCTATACCTATAGGGATGCAGGCAGCACTGTGGTCTAAACCCACTGAGCCTCTTGGGCTTGCCAATCAGAAGGTCGGTGGTTCACATCCCCACGACAGCGTGAGCTCCTGTTGCTCTGTCCCAGCTCCTGCCAACCTAGCAGTTCCAAAGCACACCAGCGCAAGTAAATAAATTGGTACCTCTGTGGCAGAAAGGTAAACAGCATTTCCATGCGCTCTGGTTTCTGTCACGGTGTTCCATTGTACCAGAAGCGGCTTAGTCCTGCTGGCCACATGACCCAGAAAGCTCTCTGTGGACAAACACTGGCTCCCTCAGCCTGAAAGTCCTTTAGCTCCAGCGGTCCTTTACGTTTACCTTTTACCTTACATCTTTCCAGCTGCTGTGATTCTGAAAATAGGGCTGCTAAAGTTTCAACTAGCCACTGCAGCAGTGCCTCTTGCAAGAACTTCATCTGAAGACGTTGCTAGATTATTGTCAGAAGCAGCTTGGTAGGTGGAGCAGGACTGTCATGCTGGCTTCCTTGCAGGTGGATTGTTAAATTCCAAAGGGTAGATGCTACAACACTAAAGGCCCGATTCCTATGTAGTGGTACCTCTTGTTATGAACTTAATTTGTTCCGGAAGTCCGTTCTTAACCTGAAACCGTTCTTAACCTGAGGTACCAATTTGGCTGATGGGGCCTTCTGCTGCTGTCGCGCCGCCGCCGAGCGATTTCTGTTCTCATCCTGAGGTAAAGTTCTTAACCTGAGGTACTACTTCTGGGTTAGTGGAGTCTGTAACCCGAAGTGTTTGTAACCCAAGGTGTTTGTAACCCGAGGTACCACTGTAGTGTGCAGAATGGGTATTTCAATAAGATGGTATCTGCAGGAGGCCTCTCCTACAGAGTCCAGTGAGTGGCAGGGTATATAAGGGATGAGATGATTTTTAGGTCCTGAGATTGAGAAGCAGATTTCAATCTATGTTTGTATAATAACCGGGTGCCATTTTGAATTAAGATGGCGGACGAAACCTTTCAAAACTGCACTGATTAGAACCACTGATTTCAAAACTGCACTGGTTTTATTTTCTTTCTTTTTTTTGTATTTTGTATTTTAGAATTCCTTTAGTGGTCATAAGTATGAAGCTGCTAGTAATAAATAAATCCACCTTCACTTTGCCAGAAAGCGTGGACAGATCTTGAGATATGAAATCACGAAGTAACCAGGCTCATCTACAAGGAAAAATGCAGAAGAAAGCGAGCAAAATGTCTTATGGTGACTATGAGTAGTGCAAATTCAGCACTTTAAAAGGCTCCACTCAAGAAGGGATTTTGTACGCTGGGTAGGAAAAGAGTTGACACAAGACCTCTGTCCTGTTCCATAGTGGGGCATTCAATACTTCTTTACCTGAATGCTAACCTAAGCATTGACAACAGAAAGTAATATTTCAGACTTTGTTCTAATGTGCCTGTTTAATGCCCTCCCCCGCCTCCGAGTAGTATTTAAATCCAGCAAATCATAATCCTCAACTAAGAATGGTGATTAATGAGAATACAGTACTAATACGAAATTGCCTGCAATTCTGTAACGATAATACACATGGATTTACATGGTAAACTTTTATGAAACATCAGCAATTAAATAGAAAGTGTGACTAATTTGGTGAGCATTAAGTGCTGACAATATGTTGATGTAGCTGGTCCAAAATCCTTAATAACTTCATTCATCTCGCCTACCTCCCGCAGTGTAAGTGGAGGATCAACTGTGTGCACATAGTTCATAAGAATATCTTGACAATAGCGCTTCACATGGTGCTTTTCAGCTGGCAGCTTCCTAATGATTTTTCTTCCTTCCTTCTTTCTTTTTTTAAAAGTATGAATAAGGTGCAGGGGCACGGTGAATGCTGGGAACAAGAGAGTTAGAAGATGGCTTGAATAAAAATCAGAACCCCGTGATTTTCTTGCATTGCATGAATTACAGCATCCTTCATAATTTCCCCCATATTTACGCTTGTAAAAAATAGCTATTTGATAACAACCGAGTAAGAGAGAAAGATGAAAGTGTTTTCTGAACTTAGACGTAAAGAGCTGCAATTACCCGAATGCTCTACTAAAGAATCTGGATGGGGATTGATACTAGTGCCACCAGTAAGGGACAGCCAAAGCGGTCCATTTCCAGTCTACATCATTATTACATTTGTTTATTCACAATTCTGTCATTGTCACTTTCACATTTGTTCCCCTGTAAGTCCATCTCTGTAATTAAGAAAATAAAATGTGCACTTGTTGCTCAATTCACTTTTGAGGATGATTCACAGTAATCAAAATGACCAAACCCTCTCTCCCAGCCATCTCTCTCTTACCCAGCTCCTTAGTGGGCTGGGTTGCCATATTTTGAAGAGCTAAAAAGAAGACACTATGACAACTCTCATTTTAAATACCCCTACTGTATGTAGGCTGTGGAAGCTGTGATATGTTGCTGAGTGGGGCAGGAGAAGAGAAGAGGAAAGCAAGTCTTCAACCACCAATTATGTCTATGTCTCATCCAAAAATTGGCAAATTCTGTAAAAAAAAAAAATCCACCCAGATATAAATTATACCTATCTACCGTCTTTCCCCCTTTTTAAGGCACCGTCTTATAATTTTTTTCCCTCAAAAAAACACAGGGTGGCTTATTTTCGGGGGGGGGGGTGTCTTATTTTTATTATGTCAGTATGGTACGGTACAGCCTCCCCCTCCCTGCTGAGCAGGCGGGGCAGAACTCCGCAAGAGGCGCGTTTCCCCCCCGCACCTCTTGCTGGTTCGCTGCCTCCCTGTGCGCGGGGAACAGGTGGGGCAGGAAGAGGCGTCTCCCCCCCCCCCGCGCACCTCTCCCTGCGCGCTAAGCAGGCGGGCCAGAACTCCGCAAGAGGCACGTTTCCCCCCCGTGCCTCTCACTGGTTCGCTGGCTCCCTGCGCACGCAGGAGGGGCTGAGGAGGCGACGGGAACAATGGCGGCACCACGGCTTACTTTTGGGGTACGTCTTACTTCTCACAAAGGTAAAAAAAAACCCTGCCATGGCTTACTTTATGACTACGTATTAAAAAAGGGGAAACAGGGTATCTATCTATCTATCTATCTATCTATCTATCTATCTATCTATATCTATCTATCTATCTATCATCTATCATCTATCTATCTATCCCCTGTAAAAGAGGATGTGTCCTGAAAAAGGAAAAATCTTATGAGAGGATTTAAAAATCCAGGTGGAATAGGTTTATTCCTAGGTTGCTCCTGCAGAGGAGCAAATGGCTCCTGCAATAAGAAGACCAGTTGGAGCTACCAAGAGCTCAGAAATATCAGCCTCTTCTGGCAGAAACATGGTCCATAAGGTACCTGTTGAACATCACTAAGTCATCATCCGCGAGTCAGGGGATGACAAAATTATGGCCAACAGAAGAGGGGGGAGCCAGGGGCGTAGCCAGGATCAAAACTAGGGGGGGGCAAGCCATGGTCGTTCAGGTTGTGACATTTCAGCATGGAAAAGGCGAATGAAACCAAAATTTTAAGAAAATTATATATAATTATAGCAGTGCTTTATTACGTTAGTTATTACAATTATTTGCTTGATTTTTTTTATTTTTAATTTTTAATTTTAATTTTTATTCTAGTTACATGTCTTATGCTAATATCATTTTTATTGGGTTTGAAGAAAACTTGTTCAAAACTTTCGTTTCAATCCCCGAGGAGTCGGTGCAGGTGTTTCCAAAGGCGAAGGAAACGGACCCCCTAAAAAAAACAACAGGGGCACAGCCTCACTCCCCAAAATAGGGGCGCATCTCTCCCGATCCCTGGGAAGCCTTTTCCCCGGGCAAGCCTGGGCGGGCGCAAGGGCAACTTTATGCGCGGCGGCGCCTTTCACTCCAAAGCTCCCCCGGGCGCCGCGCTCCGCTCGGCACAGAGGCGTAGGAAGGTCAGGTGTTACCCGGTGCAGAAATTTCTTGTCATCCCCCCCCCCCAACATTGTGTGTTGTTGTTTTTTGCCTGCAAAAAAGGTTTTACATTATTTCATATTTTCTTACAAACGAATGTGGATTCTGGGACTCTGATAACAAGTAGGTGACTATGGACAGATACTTAAATCTACAGGATGGACTGTTTTGGCTTGTGTTATTTTATTTATATTTACAGTGGTACCTCGGGTTACATACGCATCAGGTTACATACTCCGTTAACCCAGAAATAACGCTTCAGGTTAAGAACTTTGCTTCAGGATAAGAACAGAAATTCTGCTCTGGCGGCACAGCGGCAGGGGGAGGCCCCATTAGCTAAAGTGGTACCTTAGGTTAAGAACGGACCTCCGGAACGGATTAAGTACGTAACCAGAGGTACCACTGTATTGTTTATTTATTTAATAAAATTATTTTTAAAAACCTGCAAAGTGGTTTACCAAAATAAAAAACAAAACAAAAAAACACCACAGCAGCTATTTATTTATTCAGCTCCATTGAATTGATATTTCAGCCAGGCATGTCCAAAATCCATTTCGGGGGCCTAATTTGGCCCACCAGTTGGTTTAATCCAGCCCCTGTGGCAGTTATTTCCTGGGGTAAAATCCTTAAAAAAACCTCAACAACTTCAACCCTAAAAAAAAAGGTTAACAACTTTGGTCAGCCCTCACGGCCCTTCGCTTCATCAAATCTGGCCCTCTTTGAAAAGTTTGGACACCACTGGCTTACACCATACTAAATTTGTTAGCCTTTTAAGGTAACTCTTATTTAAAGCAGGTCCCCACCCACCCAAAAAAATATTTTTGGTCTCACAAGCAGCAGCACATTCCACCTCAAAACAAAATATCAAACAGTAAAAAAATTATAACTCCTGTTAGGATAATTAAACCAATCTTTATCCACACAGGCTTTTCCTATGAGGTTTTGACAATTTCAGAACTCAAGCAGTGAAATTACTAGGAACAATAATATAAGTTTCACAGGTGCAGTCTGCACAGATGTTGGTCACATAAGTTGGCATCTCTTTAATATTCCTTTACTTCTCAACCGCTTTATAAGAATCTGAAAGCAAGGAGACATGGCAACTCACACCTCTTCCATGCAGCAGCATATCAGAACACTAACACTTTATGGCTAAATAGCTTATAATTTACTTTAATTACTTGCAAGCAAGTTACAGGTAGATAGCCGTGTTGGTCTGCCATAGTCAAAACAAAATAAATAAATAAATAAAAATCCTTCTAGTAGCACCCTAGAGACCAAATAAGTTTGTTCTTGGTATGAGCTTTCATGTGCATGCACACTTCTTCAGCACACGAAAGATTTGAAAAATCACCCAAGCAAACACGTTTTTTTAGGGGTTAAAAAAAGGCTGGGGGGGGGGGTTAAAGGCAAAAGACAAAGGGGTAAAGTCACTCACAAAAAGATCGCTGTGGATCAAAACAGCAGCAGAGAAAGATCGTTCTTCCCTTCCAGAGATCATACAATGAAAGGTGGGACGAGGGGGAGGGGCAGGAGGCAGTTTTAGGGACCAAAACCTCGAGATGATCAACTGGGATTAGGCGTTAATAGTTCACAGAGTAGCCTGCTTCTTATCAAGCAGTCTCAAATGGAGACTGATAAGGAAACTTCGGGGGGGGGGGGAATCAAGGAGATCTCATCGTCTCCTCTCCAGGCGTTTTAACCCAACAAACTCCCTCTTCGCTCAGTCTCAGCAAACAAGCAGCACTCAGCAACGGTAGCAGCCAGACCCAGGAGACAGACGGGGTGGTGGTGGTGGCAGCTATGGGGGGCAGCTGCCTTCTAGGGGGGGGCAATTGCCCCCGTCTGCCCCCCCCTGGCTACGCCCATGGGGGGAGCTGCTACACTAGATTGCTGGTTAGTGGTTGACTGTTGCTCCCTGTGAGGGGTAAAGCAGCAGGTGGGTTTGTGCAGTGCAAATGCACGGTGGAGTCAATCTGTGTCAGGGACTGGGCAGAGGAGGAATGGTGGAGACCGCTTCCCCATCCTGACCCTTCCAGGGAGGAGGAAGAGGAAGACAGTATAGATTTACTACAGTGCTTTGAGGGAGGTCAAAGCTCAGAGGCAAATGAGGGGAAAGGTTGGGAAATCATGGGAGAGGAGGAGCAGGCTGAGCTGGAGCAGCAGCTGGCTGACACGTCACTAGAAAGCATTCCAGACCCTCCATCTCCCAGAACCCGGAGAGCCTTAAAAGTAGGAGAGCAAAGAGCTCAAAGACAGAGGGCACATAGCAGCACCCGTAGAGGAGGCGATAAGAATGACGAATGAGAAAGTGGGAGAGACGGGGGGTGGAGATTCACTCAGAACAATGCCATTATCCTAGAGGCATAGGCAACTTTGGCTCTCCAGATGTTTTGGAACTACAACTCCCATGATGCCTAGCTAACAGGGCCAGTGGTCAGGGATGATGGGAATTGTAGTCCCAAAACATCTGGAGAGCCAAGGTTGCCTATGCCTGTCCTAGAGGCTGGGTTCTATAGCCTCTCTCTGTAAAGATTGAAATAAAAAAGGACGGTAAGAAACTTTTCCTTGTCTTTATACTTTCCTGGGCAACCAGCCGGGAGCCACTGACAGCATCCTGACAAACTGGTGCTTCTACCAGTGCGTGTGCACCATGCCAATCTTGCCACAATCTTGTGCCAGCACATCTCCTTCCTGATAAGCAACAGTGACCAGTCTGCCAAAAAGCTACCATAGTGGCTCTGTCACACCTGTTAAGCCATTTCTGATGGGCGGAACGACAACAAGAACAGCAGTTCCTTGGCTCCATCAACTAATCCAGACACCAGAGACTTTAAAATTGAGGTTATAAATGTTTTTTTGTGGACTATATATTTCTGTGAGAATAGTGGAAATGGTTCTCTTTGTATTGTGACTCACGGCAACCCTGATGAATTTTAAAAAAGACCAGTCTTTTCATTCTTTATTTAATGTTTTCCCATTGAGCAGAGAGAAAGCCTGAGGTATGCAAAACGTTGTTTTAAAAGGAAAAAATAATGCCATGACAGAAAGCCATTCCAGTGGAAGGGGGCGAAAGCTCTTGGCCCGATTACATTTTCATTTTCATGGAAAGAAGTGGTTCTTTAGTTGGTGTAGAATTCCATCGTGCTCTTCAGAAATTCTTTTAAATGGCTACTCTGCAGCCAGAGAGAATGCAGTGCCTCATACTGAAATGCTCGCTTGAAGGGAATATCCTAAGCTGAATACATTCCTTAGGATAAAGGAAGTGTCAGCTGTGTCCTCTTATGCTGTCGGAAAATGATAATGGCATCTAGATAGCATGCATTTAAATGTGAATGCAGTTTGAGATATGTACCCAAACGAAGACAGCTGTAGATAAAGCTACACCTGAACTGGCCTATCTTGGAGGCATCTAAGCAAAGCATCTTTTAAACATTCTGAAAGGTGAATACACAGGAAGGTGTCTGAAGCCGTCAAATATTTGCTCCTGTTACTGGTTTAATAGAATTCATGCCAGCTCATACATTTAGAGAGCAGCAATTGGGGGCATGCTAAAAGAGGTTTAATTCCTCATAAGTCTGGAAAAACCAGCTCTGTTGGACCCCTTTTTAATTAATTAAAAAGATCTTTTCAGTGTGTGCTGCTATGTTTTCACTCTTTGGGGATTTGATTGTTTTATATTGCCTTGCAGTTTTCTATTATACTGTAGTTTTCCAGTTTTGTTGGTTGTTATACATACACATGGTATTTGTTGTTTTGCAAACTATTTATAGAGACTATCTTAATATTATGTGGAATATAAATAGAGAAAATAAAATAAAATAAAATAAAATAAAATAAAATAAAAAATAAAATAAAATATAAAATAAAATAAAATAAAATAAAATAAAATAAAATAAAATAAAATAAAATAAAATAAAATAATGGCTTGGCAGGTTAGAAAATGACTGTATACATATGCAAACATCCCTGCCCCTCTCTCAAGTACAGCAGCCTTAGAATCCTTTTCGTAGAGTGATCAATAAGCTATCAAGTATTTGACTGCTGACCCGTTCATGTCATCTCTCTCTCTCTCTCTCTCTCTCTCTCTCTCTCTCCACATAAACAAGGCAGACATATGTCTGAGGCTGCCTTGCTGTATTTTCCAACTAAGAACATTTACCTGCTCTTGCTGCTAAGGACAATGCATGACTGTAAGTAAAGTATATTTTAAACTTACTTCAGTATGTGTTGTCAGTTTCTCTGCAAGAGAGGTAAAGGGGGTCAGTTGCCTTAAGTAGCTGGAATGTATTCAAATAAGGTTTTAAAACCTAGCCCTATGCTTCACTAAGTCTACCTAATGTTGGGTTTTAAACTCTAGTACTAGGGTTCTTTTTTAAAAAAGCTCTGCATTTTTAAAAACAGGCACCAGCCACATTTCTTTTGTTTGCTAACCCACACATGTGGGTCTGTAGAGGATTAAATGTAATTAATATATCCTCTTACCAATATCCATCACTGCAAGTATGGCAAGTGATTTCATATTGAATTTGTGCTTTGATTCAAAAAAAGTACTAGTCTAGCTATATGGCATAAATTGCACCCCTCCCCATTTACCACCAGGAAACCAAGTAAATGCTATGTTTTTTTCTGCAAGTAATAAATGAGAACAACTTGTGTGTACTTAGCTATATTTTGTTCATCATAAAAATGTCACAAAAATTGATATTTTAATGCTTTCAATTTAATATAATAAAGATGAGTTTCAGCTCAGTTTTTCTGTTCTCCTTTGATAAACATCAATTCTACACTGCCTGGCAGATTATTGCATGGCAGGGGTGTATTCTACAATGCCTGGCAGATTATTGCATGGCAGGGGTGTATTCTACAATGCCTGGCAGTGTATGGTATCGCTTACACCACACTGAAAGCTGCCGCCAGATACTTTGAAGAAAGAGTTGGTCAACAGTATGATCTGTTCGCTTCCTTCCCAACATCACAAGAAATCTGTGTTTCTCTATGGAAGCAAGTAACCCACATTGCCTTCGCATAACAAAGATTTTTCATTGTTTTCCATTTTTCACTGTTCCGCTGTTTCACTGTTTTCTCTCTGTACCAACAGTCCCCTGTACCAGTTTGGTCATCTGAAAAATTATGTGATCCAGAATAGCAAAAAGGACATTTGGCATACCCAATGTCTTTTTGGAGAAAGAGCTATGAACCTTCTCCAGTCCTTTGCAGGTTAGACATAGCATTAAAGGAGGATCTGGCTGATTCATCTTTATTCTTAGAGTAAATCCATGCTAAAATCCACTATGAATTGGTAGTCTGCAAACACCATCTATTACACAGCTGAGCAGTAGGGGTTCTTATATACTTTCAGCAAAAGCTGAATTAGTTTAGAAATGGAATTAGATAAATTTGTGGACGAGAAGGCTATACGTTGTGACTAGTTATAATGGCTATATTGTCTCTCATAGCCTCTGAATACCTGAATTTATCTCATAGTTACTTTATTTATCTTCAGCCAAGTTAATACATTCCATGTGATGGTGTCAGGGACTGGACATAGGAGGAGGAATAGTGGAGACTGCCTCCCCATTCTCCTGAAACTTCCCGAGAAGAGGACAGTATAGATTTACAACGGTGGTTTGCAGAGGGTCACAGCTCAGAGATAGAGGAGGGGCAAAACTGGGAAATAATGGAAGAAGCAGAGCAGCTGGCTGACACATTATCAGTAGAGAGCCTTCCAGACCCCCCCCCTTCTCCCAGAACCCGGCGAGCAATGAAAGTAGGAGAGCAGAGGGCTATGAGACAATTGGCCTCAGGCAGCCAGCGTAAGGGGCGGGTGGAGCTCTTGACGACTGAGAAGGAAAGGGGGAGGAGATTACTTGGAGCAACACAATTACCAAAGAGGCTGCGTTTCTACACCTCTCTGTGTGAATATTGAATAAAAGCCTGCAATGAGGGAGGGGGATTAGATTCCCTGAAGCCTGATGGACACAACAAACTGAATATTCCATTCTGCTGAGTTCACCCACTCACAAGCTGCCTGAGGACTACTGATGATGTGAGTTCTCCAACCCTCTGGAGATGACAGATTCCTAATCCCAAAAAGATTAGGAAAGCTCACCCACCTCATCATATGCAAATAAATGAGGAAATAAATGGCTTAGTGGATCTACAGAATGTTTTGCATTAGATATACCGGTATCTGTAGTGAAGCATAGACAGTATACTCCAACCTGGTGCCATCCAGATGCTTTGGTCCACAAATCCAATCAGCCCCAGCCAGCAACACAAATGGTGGGGATGATGCAAGTTGTATCCAAGTGACATCACAATGGCACAAGGTTGGGGAAGGCTAGCAAAAGCACAACCCATTGACATCCCCCTTGGGTTTGTGCAAGGGTCTTAGGTTTCTGTTGCTTACCCCTTATATTTGTGTTTTCACCTATTATTATGGGAGTATTTATTTTACACATTCCCCCTTAATTCTGATTTTGGTTGCTAAATTTGTCATTAAAGGTTATTTTTTGTCTACGGTTGTCTACACTGAAAATTCAAGGAAACAAAGGGTTAGCTAGAAGCCAGAAAACCCTTTTCCGTTTTTGGGAAAGCAGAAGCTACTTTGCTTTAATATTAATTATCATTAGATTTTTCAGAGGTTTTAACAAATTTACTTCACATACAATATATCATTCAGTTATATTTTTTTTTTTGACCTCCCACCCCGATGATTTTAATTGCTGCATTATAAAGTCGTACCTCGGAAGTCGAACAGAATCTGTTCTGGAAGTCCTTTCGGCTTCCGAAACATTCAGAAACCAAGGCACGACTTCTTATTGGTTTCTGGTTGCACAGGCATGCTGGAAACAATAGCGGATGCCACACAGGACACTCGGCTTCCCCAAAAAAGTTCAAAAACTGGAACACTCATTTCCAGTTTTCGATCATTCAGGAGCCGGAACATTTGACTCCCAAGGCGTTCAGGAGCCGAGCTATGACTATACTTGTTACTAAATTCCCTAACTCCATCTTGCCATTCTTTCCCCCCCTACTGCCCATATCTCAAATACTGCTCACAATTTCATATTGCTAAAATACTTTGACAGGTAGTCCAAAAAGGCCTCCGGTTTTCCATAAACAGCTCATCATTTGATGTCTTAGTTTTACAGTCAATTTTGCCATTTTTTTAAAAGGTTTCCATTTCATTGGGTAAATTCAAAAAGTAACATATCATAGAATTTACAATGAATATTGAAAACACCAGAGAAGGTCACAAACAACAAAACAAAAACAGTAATAATTTTCCATTTTGATAAAATATCGATCATCTTCTGTTCTATTATTCTACATTTGTATCTTTATACATGACTTCCTGTCTTCACCCAATGCATATACTGTACCTTTTTAGAACACAGATTGTACTAAAATAAATTTCATATTTCAATAAAGGTCTTCATATACCTAAAGCCTTTTTTTAACTAAACCTTATAATTTTATTTCCCACATTATATTGTTTACAATAAACAGTGTAAACAATTTTGCCATTTCAGCACAATCCATTAATTTTACTAGCTATTCTTCTTTTGTTCTTCATCTTTCCATTTTGGAAGGCAGGGCTTCTTTGGTTACTGCCCTGCCATTTGAGACTGGCCTTGAAATTACAACTCAGGCGAAGCTCACCATAAGCCCTGCAGAATTTGGCCCATAAACTTCCATTTCCATATAGCCTTTTCTGATTTTGAACCATGCCACTATTATTAGTCATAGGAGCATTTATCTGTGAAAGGTTAAGCAGATGGCATGCATAATGGCATACTTCATTATCACTTGTACTTTGGTACGCCACTCTGTTGTGTCCCGAGTGCTCTGACAGCTGCTGGAAGATCTGGAGCTATGCTGAGCCATAGTTTGATCCTCTGCCTTCTTTCTATTCCCTAATGTTTGGTTGAGGATTCACTTTTTTAAGCCTCCCAAAAAAAGGATGCATGTGAAGCTTGGAAGAAATTTGACTGCACTGTATTATAAAAAGAAGTTAGCCTGGGTCTTCTGGGAAGTAACATCGCCTTCTAACAAATGACTTCAATAGCAGCACTTTCAGAAGGGTTGCAGGATTATGCCCCCAGTGTGCACTGTCTGATGACTAATCGATAGGGCCTCTGACTTTGGAGCAGGAGATTGAGAGTTCAACACTCTTTGTGGCTGATACTTTCTTTTCTGTGGATATATTTAGAATGTGGCGAGGCATTTGATACTGTACCTCTCATTTTTAACACTTGGCTAAGTCCAAAGCAGATAAAAATATCATGGCATGGATTAAAAAGTGACAGGTGCAGAATAATCATTTATGGTAAGTTCTTTGTGTCGGCCAGAGAATTAAGTGGTGCACTTTGGGGGCCAGCACACAGAACGTTATTTGATTTTTTTTCTCTCTCTCTCCCATTAATGGAAGGTAGAAAATCACCTCTGATTAAATTTGCCCGTGACAGCTAAATTGTTAGGGCAGCAAACATGGACACTGGAGGACTTATGCAAACTGTGGGTGACCCAGAGAGATCGGAATTATAATTAGTTGCTTTCAACAAGATGAAATTTTAAATATTATTCGGTCCTCTGTTGGAGTGGAGTATTGCAAGAAGGAGAATGTAGGTCTCTAGAAAGCAGGTCAGTAGGAAAAACTGGAATGGGTTTTACACCACAAGCTAACTATAAAGCGGAGCAAGAGACAGAGGTGGTGCTGTTGTCTAAACCTCTGAGCCTCTTGGGCTTGCCGATCAGAAGGTCAGCAGTTTGAGTCCACATGACGGGGTCAACTCCCGTTGCTCTGTCCCAGCTTCTGTCAGCCTAGCAGTTCAAGAGCATACCAGTGCAAGTAAATAGGTACCGCTGTGGTGGGAAGGTAAACGGTGTTTCTGTGTGCTCTGGCACTCGTCATGGTGTCCCATTGCATCAGAAGCAGTTTAGTTATGCTGGCCACATGACCCGGAAAGCTGTCTGCAGACATGCACCAGCTCAGTTTCCGGTTCCTACCTTCCTTAATGGAGGCAGCCCCCACAACACCGCGGGGATTGAAGGTGAAGAAAAACAAGAATGATAGAGGGTAAATCATTCTTGGAAATTTCTCCCAGAGAAGGGCGGAACAAGCTTCATTTGCAGTCCATCTTGGTACTTGGCTCTCGCTGTGGTATAAAATGCAGGGGGCAGGAAGGTGCTGAGTGTAAAAGCCCTTTGTCAGGCAAAAACCCTCCTATGCCATCATTAAGAAGCAGAGGTTCTCCTGTTAATTGGATTTTTAATTGGCTTTAAAGTCAGGCACGCTCCAAGAGAAACTGTTGTCATCAGAACTTCAGAATTACCAGCTGCATTGATCTGACGTTTGGAACCAAGGAAAGGTTTTATTTGGTGTGGGCGGTGGGTAGCAAGAGGGAAGTCTCCGGTTTCTTGTTTACTTTGAGTTTCTTTATTAATGATTCGGCAACTCTCTCCAGACGCTAAATTGTAAAGATACGAAATGAGGTTGGATTGCAATCTGGAATAAAGCTTGTAATTAAAAGAACAGTTAGCTGCATGTGGCTTAAAGAGATGTGGGGAGAGCTCTAATGCTGGAAGGGATTATCTTGGAAAATTAGAGCAGATACCATCTCTACCTGCCTTCCAAACAACAGAGTAGAAATACAACTTAAGTGGATTTTGGCCAAAATGCAGCCGTAAGCTGGATCCCTCTTTCTCTGGCTGTGGAAATTTCTAGATGTTGACTGAGTAGTGAGAAAGAGTGGACTGTTGGAGTGTGTTGTTGTCTGGAAACACTGAGCAAGATGAGAGCAAGCTGGGAGGGAGCTAATGAGATATTTTGAGAATTCTGCAGATTATAGCCCCACCCCAGTTACACTGAGAGACAACAGCAATTGGAGGAATTTCAAGAATTGAACAGCAGACAAAAGCCAAGGACTTTATAATTGGACATATTCAGACTGACACATACAGAGAAAAGGAAAATAATTAGAGCACCTCATTTGAAATCCTATGGAAAGGTATATAAGGTAATCGCTAAAACGCAGCTGTTATTTTAATGATTAATATACCAATGTTAATAAAAAAATATGAACTTCAGCAATATATGAACAGGACAAAAAACATTGATCTAGGAGCACGGGAAACCACTTTAAGTTGCATAAATTTAGAACTAATTGGAATTATTTTGATATTAATTGGAATTTGTATAATGGGCAAAACTGGCAATATTGGGTAAATATTGGAAAATTAATTTTTAAAAATATTTCTTTTTTAAAAAAGACAAACACCAGCTCCCTCGGCCTGAAAAGCGAGATGAGCGCCACACACCATAGTCATCTTTGACTGGACTTAACCATCCAGGGGTCCTTTACCTTTACAGCGGAGCATGAAATCCACTAGAAACCTCCCAATAAAATTTAATGTGGGTGCAATTGTCCAGTCTGAATACGTCTAAGAAGACTCCTATAACAATTGCCATATATTATGTCATAATTAAATTGTAATTTATATATTCTGTCAAAGAGCAAGATGACTCTGCTATCATGTTGGCATCTGTCTGTCCGGAGAGACGATGGAAGAGTGAGACATCGGGGGTAAAGTCAAACCGTTGGTGACTTACAGTGCCTCCTGTGGCTGGAGAAATAATTATTATTATTATTATTATTATTATTATTATTATTATTATTATTATTATTATTTTAATATTTTTTTTATTTGTACCCTGCCCATCTGGCCGGGTCTCCCCAGCCACTCTGGGCGGCCTCCAACAGACATTAAAATACATTAAAATATCACACATTAAAAACTTCCCTAAATAGGGCTGCCTTGAGGTATTTTCTGAATGTCAGATAGTTGTTTATCTTTTTGACCTCTGTTGGGAGGGCGTTCCACAGGGCGGGTGCCACTACCGTGAAGGCCCTCTGCCTAGTTCCCTGTAGCTTTGCTTCTCGCAGTGAGGGAACCGCCAGAAGGCCCTCGGCGCTGGATCTCAGTGTCCGGGCTGAACGGTGGGGGTGGAGACGCTCCTTCATGTATATAGGACCTTTTCCTATATACATTGGAGAAACCAATACAGGAGAGACATGTTTTATTGCGGTTGGAGCAGATGAAGGCGTTCAGATTCACTAGTACAGATGCGCCATGGCATTTCTTCTCATCAGCTCAGGCCATCAAAGTCCTGGGGGGAAAGGTCAACCTTTACCTGGCACCAAAAATATGTTAATGAAAGGGACAGGTGGACCTCACTGGACAGAGCATTCTTCAGAGAGGGAGACAACTGAAAAGGCCCTATATGTTGTTCTCACACTTTAAGGCTCCCTCAGGTGAAGATCTAAGAGTCCAGGTAGGTTCAAATCAGGAGAGACATTGCAGAAGAACAATTCAAAAATTGTTCCACACTGGTATCTTGAGTAATTTTTGAATGGTCTTACATTTCTTATAAATTGGAGGAGAATGATTAGCTGCAATATCTCCCATTCTCTATTTTAGAGGTGGCTGGCAAAGGAAATAGAAACTATTGCTTTTAGCAATAGTCTCTAGAAATCACTGGCAAGCAGTTCCAAGTATCGGACAGATCCACATGAGGATGCATGATACCAGGATACGTTACCTTCAGACAGAATGTGCAGCCCTGTAAACAAGGCCAGAGCTCCCAGCTATAGAACAAAACCTGGCAGTGGGGTGAAGCGGCAGAATTAGAAGAAATTCGGATCAGGCTGGACAGGGAAAGGAGGTGAATCAGGATGCTAGTGAATCCCACTCATGTGTGTTTTTGAATGAATAGGCTGCTCCTTCTGCCCACATGTTTACAAGCAGCCATGATGTCATCACATGATGTCGTCATCCCTCAAATTGCCACAATGGAATCTAGGAAGGTGAGCAAACGAGGCAGGTGACAGTGAAGGCAAAGAGGAATAGTGATGGTTGAAGCAATGAGAATATGTTCACGGCATAAATAAAGCTGAAAACTGAAATCAGGTTTTGACACTCATGACACGAAGTGAAGAGATTTGAATCAACTTGAGTCATACCAGGTTCCCCAGCAGCTTCCTATTGGCCCAGGGGGACAATTTAAGTTGATGTAGGAACCTGTAAAGTCCTTAAGGGTGAGATGATACCTTCTGACATGCCTAGGGCCAATGTCAAGCATATCAAATCAATATTTTATTTGAATTACAGAGTTCTGATGAGCCAATACTTATCCAGAGCCATATATTGCACACTTGCCCAAAGGATTTAAAAGAAAAGAAATATAGGTATGTTGCTCACATGGCAAGGTTCATTTAATCATCTAGGCTTTTCTTTACCACCCAATGAACTCTGTCCTCTGGGCAGCTTATAATTTAAAAATCAATAAAATGCAAATATCATCAACAGTCCTAAAAATATCCCATATATAAAAGTGACACCAGCACAAAATTAATAAAACGCAGTGTAAGATCCTACTCCAGCATAAAATCAGTAGGCAGCACTTAAATACGAGCAAGGAGAAGGGAAAATAGTCCTAAGAACTAAAAGCATGGAATTTTAAAAGCGTCTGCTTTTTAAATGTCTGCTTATAATGAGCTATTTGTTTATAAATATTAAAATAATTTATGGACCACTTTATGGACCAGGATCCCAAAGCAGTTTGCAGGGGGGGGGGAAGCCACACTAAAGTGTTAAAAACCATATAAAATCAAAGTATTCACATGAAAATAGAACCAGAGAGCTAACTGCACTCCACAGGGTCAGAGAGAGTACATTTTGCTTTGCTGAAATGCTTGGGGAAGAGTATGTATTGTGAATGTTATGACTCCTTTCATGTCACTCTCTCCTGCTCTGTATTTTTGTGCTCCTAATCCCCTCTGCACCCCTTAAGTGCCTTTTCTCTCTCACCTCACCACATATCACATCCTGCCACTGCTCTTTACAGACTTGCTGCGGACTACCTGAATGAAGCTCAGGGACCATTGGTGGTGCACGGACAATACTTTGGGAACCTCTGGTCTAAGCACACCAAAAATAATGGCATGCATACCAATGGTCAAGGTACCCCTGACCATTAGGTCCAGTCGTGACCAACTCTGGGGTTGCGGCGCTCATCTCGCATTATTGGCCGAGGGAGCCAGCGTGCAGTTTCCGGGTCATGTGGCCAGCATGACTAAGCCGCTTCTGGCGAACCAGAGCAGCGCACTGAAACGCCGTTTACCTTCCCGCTGGAGTGGTACCTATTTATCTACTTGCACTTGGACGTGCTTTCGAACTGCTAGGTTGGCAGGAGCTGGGACCGAGCAATGGGAGCTCACCCCATCGCGGGGATTCGAACCGCCGACCTTCTGATCGACAAGCCCTAGGCTCTGTGATTTAACCCACAGCGCCACCCGTGTCCCAATGGCATGCATAAGCATCAGCAAATAGCACAACATCTTCACTTTTGAGTCAAGCAACCAATCAAATTCCCCCTGGATACTGGTATGAGTGCCTGACGCTACAGAATCATTCATATTCATGGATATCACGCACTCTTCCATTGTTCTTTCTGCACACTTTCCCAATATTCAGAAATGCTCTGTCTGAAACTCACTGCTGTTTGGTTGAGTTTGTTTTGCTTGACATTCACCACTGTTATTTTCATTCATGTTTTCCTTGCGATGATCATCTTTACAACATACGCGAATCGCCGCTCCATCTGTTCCTGCAGCTCATTTTCTGGCTCGGCTTCCTGACGCTCTGCTACACATCAAACTGTTTGCTAATTGGGTTCTGCACAGACTACATCTCTTATGTCATTTGGCTTATTTGTGAACCAGCCACACAAGTATTTTTAGATACTCATGGCAAAGACAGAAGACGTTAGCCATTCTAATGAATACCAGCACTCTTGAGACTTGTATAATTGAGAATGGTCTCCCCTCCCCCCCCCCTGCTTCCATTTAAAAATAGATATAAATGCAGCCACTCCTGGGGTGATGTTCTGCAGACCTCCAGCTATAGTTTCACAGACCGCGATGGAGGGTGTTAGCATAAAATCTTCACAAGGACAAAGTGAGCTGAGCTGAATGAGTTCATTGATCTCTCCCAAATCATGTCTCTCCACATTACATTCAGTTCGATAACCTCTTCTCCCACTTGAACAATGAATTCCCTGGCAATCAGCAACCCGTAATTTTAAAAGAGTATCAAATACATTCTTGTAGTCAAATGATGGCTAGATGGCTGCTTAGTGTAGCAGGCATCTGGTTCTGATTGACAGGGAAGGTACTGCCTGCTGCTGAACACCAGAAGGGATTCTGGAAGCAGTTGCCATGGTGAGCCCAGGGAAGTCAGCACCTAAAGTTGGTAGGTGATAAAAGCCAGTAGGTTTCCTAAAACCATCTGTGCTGGTATGATGTCAAGTTTTCAATTGCACAGGACACTTTTTTCATACGTCTGGCATGCTAACAGATGTGGGGTGTGACGAAGCCCCTCCCTCTTGTCTCTCTCTCACTATAATGTTTTTATTATTAATGAGAGTCTGTATCCAGCTTACGTGGCCTGGTATCCTTAATGCTCTGGGCTATTTAGGTGAACCACCTTTTGCTTACAGGGCTGTCCTCATCTCGGCTCCCCACTGTATCAATTTGCCTCACACTTCTGGCAACTTAATGTCACTCCAGGTCTTCACCTTCTAACCCCTCTCTGTGTGACTCTGAGACACAAACTAACACCCTTTCCTCAGGTAAGTTTTGCCCCCTTCCCGAGTACACACCTCTGCGAGCTTTGATACCATGCTGGATTAATAATGATGATTCCTTCATGGCACAACAAGAACTGTACTTTATTTCTTATAGAACAGAGTCGATTTAGAGATTCATGCATTCACAATCTTGTTCACAGTAACAGTAACTTTATAGTTTCATGACAAACTAAACCTAACCTATACCACCACTATCCTGGCCCCACACCCTCCTTCTTCCTGTCACCACACACACCCTCCCTCTTCTCAACTGTCAAAACGGCTGTTCCCTCCTTTTAAACCGGGGATTGTCCCACCCCTAAAGGATGAACAGCCAGTCAACGTGAGGGTGGATTAACTCTTTCTGAACCGGGAGGTATTAACTCCTTCATCTTAGGGCCAATCCGTTACATGGGGTGAACTGAAAGCTGGAGATCTGGTAATATTTATGCAGGTTTTCTTCATATTTTGTAGTCTTGCCCAGGAATTAAGAACTATCAGATATAAGGCATGGCAATCATTAAGACTATAAATGGGAAAGGAGTACTATTGGATCTGATGGCGATATTGCTGGGTCACACAGAAAATCTAGGTAATAAATTAAGATAAATCACCTATAATGGTAAGGGATGGAATAGATTAAGGTTGTCAACATTGACATATTGTTCAATATAAGGAAAGCAGATCAAATCACACAAGAAATTTATCCTTTTCCCAAGTTTAGGGCACAAAAGGAAGGGAAATGGATAGTAGGTGTATGTGTATGGTAGGGAATGAGTTGTCCGTTTGATAGTGTAAGTGCTGTTAGGATTGCCATATTTTAAAGAGCAAAAAGGAAAACTCTATGATGACTCTCATTTTAAATCCCCCGATATATGTAGGCTATAGAAACTGTGATATCTTGCTGAGTGAGGCAGGAGAAGAGAAAGGGAAAGCAAGTCTTCAACCACCAGCTTTGTCTATGTCTCATCCAGAAAGTATAGCCAGAGACATTTTGGCAGATTTTTAAAAATCCACCAGGACAGAAATGTTACCCCTGAAAAGGAGGATATGTCCTGGAAAAAGAGGACACATGGCAACCCTATTTTTTGCAGATAAGTTTCCACATTAAATTCTCTACATCCACTGTTGGACACCAGTTGCTCTGATTATCCGGACCCTGAGATCATCTTCTGAGGCCCTCCTTCATGTGCCTCATCCTCGAGAGATACGGAGGGTGGCAACACAAGAACAGGCCTTCTCTGCGGTGGCTCCCCATCTCTGGAATGCTCTCCCCAGGGAAGTTTGCCTGGCACCTTCATTATACACCTTTAGGTGCCAGGCAAAAATATTCCTTTTTAACCAGGCCTTTGGTTGATCTGATTTACACCTTATGCCCTTTCAAAATGTTTTTTTTGGGAGGGCTATTGGGTTGTTGTTTTGTTTTTATTATGTATTTTGTGGTTTCATTTCTTGATTTTATTCTGTGAACTGCCCTGAGACCCCCGGGAATAGGGCGGTATATAAATTCAATACATAAAAATAAATAAAATTACCAGTTGCTCTGGAAACTGCAGGTGGGTAAAGCACTGCTGTATTCAGGTTCTGCTTACAGGTGTTCCATGGTCATCATCTGGTTGATTCCTGTGACAACAGGTAAAGGTAAAGGGACCCCTGACCATTAGGTCCAGTCGTGACCGACTCTGCAGCGGTACCTATTTATCTACTTGCACTTTGACGTGCTTTCGAACTGCTAAGTTGGCAGGAGCAGGGACCAAGCAACGGGAGCTCACCCCGTCGTGGGGATTCAAACTGCCGACCTTCTGATCGGCAAGCCCTAGGCTCTGTGGTTTAACACACAGCACCACCCACGTCAACAGAGTACTGGACTAAACCCAGCAGACTTCTCTTACATTCTTCCAAAATTGCAAGTATTTCTTAGATCAGAGGTTCCCAAACAGTGGTCTACGGACCACGAGTGGTCCATGAACTTCATTTGAATAGTCTCCAGCAAGTCTAAAGAATGAAAGGAGCCATGGCAGGTTGGAGCAGAAGTGATATGTGGGGAGGGAGGGAGGGAGGGAGGGAGGGAGGGAGAGAGAGAGAGAGAGAGAGAGAGAGAGAGAGAGAGAGAGAGAAGGCCCTTGAAAGGAGCAGAGAGGATTAGGAGCACAAAAATACAGAGCAAAAGGAAGTGACTTGAAAGGAGTGGGAAGGATTAGGAACCAGAAAGACAGGCAGAGAGGAACAGAAGAAATAACAACAAATAAAAGAAGCAATAAAAATGCAATTGGAAATCATACAGCATGTAGCACAGTGCATTATAATTGCTACCAAAGGCAGAAAAGTGGTCTGCGAAGACCCTCAGCAATTTTCAAGTGGCCCATGGGGGGGGGGGAACGTTGAGAACCACTGCTTTAGATTGTAACTCTTGTAAAAGCCAGCTAGGCTGGTACCATTTCAAGCTTTTCAGCTGCACAGAATATTCCCCGCGCCCGGTGCAGCTTGCAAGCTTGCCACCATAACTTGACAGCTGGATCCATAAAAGTTATTATCTAAACCATTCGGGGCACATTATCTTCCAGCAAAGTACAATGTAAATGCGGCCATAGCTGCCATCGCCATGCCTATGCATTGCCCAATTTTTCAGAGACCAGCCAAAGTAACCCTAAAAGAGATGGCACAAAACTGAACAGGGAGAAATTCTGACACGCAAACAGGGAGGCCAGTCCTGCCACCAGTCAGGGTGAGGAATGTAGGTGTACAGTAGATGCAGATCTGACTCAGGTGGTAGATGCAGTCGGACAGTGGCATATCCCCCAGCCTTTCCTCCTGTGCTTGACCACCATTATTTCTCTCTGGTGGGAGTCAGATGTATGTGCCATGCAGCCTGGGTCCTCAGCTGACATGAAGAAGACTGTCCATTTGCCAGCACGGACGTAAGATCCAAATGCCAATCCTAATAATCTTCAGAATTTTGAATATAGGCACTTTAATTTGGGCATCTGAATTATTCCAGAGCGCTTGATACCAAGACATGGCAGGTCTGGAAATTAATGCATACAGCAGCTTTTGAAAACATAATTTGGGTACCCTGTTCTGCCCCAAAAGCAAACCCAGAAATCATTGTTCCAGTTTATTTTGAATCATTCTTGTGTGTTTCTTGGGAAATGGGCTGCTTCTCAGGACTTGTCTACAGATACATCTTTACAAATCGCTCACATTGTCTGCCATAACAAAATAAAAAATAAAAAAAATTCCTTCCTGTAGCACCAACTAAGTTTGTTCTTGGTATGAGCTTTCGTGTGCGTGCATAATTAGAATTGCATATGGGGAGAGTGGGATGGCAAAAGTCTTCAGTGGTGAGCCTGCTGGAGTCGTTCAGGAGCCTGGAAGTGCGCAAGTGTGATGCACGGAAGGTATGCAACCTTATTGTGGAATACATGGAGCGTACAAGTACATCTCTGTTCTCCCTTGAAGCACATGAAACAACTGAATAGGGCCAAGGTAGCTTGCTATGTGTTTTCTTATCTTTGTGACCTACCATCTCATTATGACTGGGAGTGGCCACCGAAACCATATAACACCGGTCCTTAAAGACCTACATTGGCTCCCAGTACATTTCCAAGCACAATTCAAAGTGCTGGTGCTGACCTTTAAAGCCCTAAATGGCCTTGGCCCTGTATACCTGAAAGAGCATCTCCACCCCCATCATTCAGCCCGGACACTGAGGTCCAGCTCCGAGGGCCTTCTGGTGGTTGCCTCACTGCGAGAAGTGAGGTTACAGGGAACCAGGCAGAGGGCCTTCTCGGTAGTGGCGCCCGCCCTGCGGAACGCCCTCCTATCAGATGTCAAGGAAATAAACAACTATCTGACTTTTAGAAGACATCTGAAGGCAGCCCTGTTAAGGGAAGTTTTTAATGTTTGATGCTTTGTCGCATTTTTAACATTCTGTTGGGAGCCACCCAGAGTGGCTGGGGAAACCCAGCCAGATGGGTGGGGTATGTATGTATGTATGTATGTATGTATGTATAAATAATAGTTAAGCAATGACAAACCTAGACAGCATCTTAAAAAGCAAAGACACCACCTTGCCAACAAAGGTCCGTATAGTTAAAGCTATGGTTTTCCCAGTAGTAATGTACGGAAGTAAGAGCTGGACCATAAAGAAGGCTGATCGCCGAAGAATTGATGCTTTTGAATTATGGTGCTGGAGGAGACTCTTGAGAGTCCCATGGACTGCAAGAAGATCAAACCTATCCATTCTTAAAGAAATCAGCCCTGAGTGCTCATTAGAAGGACAGATCCTGAAGTTGAGGCTCCAGTACTTTGGCCACCTCATGAGAAGAGAAGACTCCCTAGAAAAGACCCTGATGTTGGGAAAGGTTGAGGGCACAAGGAGAAGGGGACGAGAGAGGACGAGGTGGTTGGACAGTGTTCTCGAAGCTACTAACATGAGTTTGGCCAAACTGCGAGAGGCAGTGAAGGATAGGCGTGCCTGGCGTGCTCTGGTCCATGGGGTCACGAAGAGTCGGACACGACTGAACGACTGAACAACAACAAAATTATTATTAAAACTCCTACTGGGAGGAACCACAATCATTGTACCCACACTTCAAAAAAAATTAAACGGCAGACTTGCATTTCTGCAGTCCTTGTGCTGGTATTGAAAACCAGTATCATTTCCCCCATAGCTGTACCTCAAAGTGTGACTCACTTCATATCAGAGGCATAGACACCTTAATGAGCTTGTGCCACTGTTATTAGGCAGGGTTCTACTCAAAGAAGTGCAAAATGTAAATTTTAATGTTCCCCAAACAGGAAAAAGGAACAGATATGGCAATAAATGATACATTTAATTATAACAGCCGAAAGAACTATCTATAAAAACTAAAGGGTAAGCCAATCTAAAGCAGGCAACGGAACTTATGAAAAGAAGAAAAGAGCCTAATCTTCTTGAATAACAATTTTAATTGTTTGGCAGGTTTATTTCTTTCATCAGAGCTTGGCAAACAAAAGACTATGCTCCAAAGGTCTTTTAATATTTTTATGTGCTTAAATATAAGAAAAGAAAAGCAATCCTAAGGCTGAATAAGTAGCAATGCCCCGAAATTCTGTGAAGCACGCTTTTAGATTAAAAGCGTTATTGGAGTTCTCTCAACCAAATATGGTCAATTACAGGAACTTTTCATATTCATATTGCAAAAGGGATACAGGAGGAAAATCACATATTAAGGAGTAGAGTACATCAGGTGTTTCTCCACACTTGGTAATAGCTGAAGCCTGTGTAAGATTAAGCACTGCAGCTTCTGAGCTGTGCCATGGCAATTGTTCAGTTAGCTATTACTGGAGTGGGGTGTATGGTTTGTTAGGAGAGCGGCAGTACCACTGGTGAGGGACATGTAGTGCTACTTCTAGAATAGTTTCCCCACCTTTGGCCCCCACCCTGCACTCAGCTATCACCAGTGGCTTCTAGAAGCTGTCAACATGCAACATCAGCCACACCTCAGAAATGACTTTGATTGGGCGTCTAAACCAGGTTAGGGTAGCCAATGGGTCTCAAACCCTCAGTGAGTTAGGGACTTCCGCTGCATGTGAAGAGAGGATCCGGCGGACTGAGTGGATGAGACCAATTTTGGGTCCAATGGTCAAGAAGGCGGTCTCTACAAGTGCTGTAGAGGGAAGTGAGGGGCGGATGGGGGTCATCAACCTGGGAAGGTAGCCCTTCTAGGAGAAGGAAAACTCTGATCCTAAACCTCCACTGCCTTGTGGGATATCTTTGGGAGAAGAAAAGGCTAAGGAGTAAACCCTACGCAAGTCCGGAGTGGAGTCCCTAAGATGGTTGGACGCCTCCTTCCGGCAGAGGCGTAGGAAGGTCAGGAGGTACCCGGTGCGAAAAATTTCTTGTCACCCCCCCCCCACACACACACATTGATTCCCCCCCCCTGCAAAAATGGTTTTACATTATTTCATATTTTCATACAAAGGAATAATAATAAGTAATAATAAACTTTTATTTATATCCCGCCTTCCCCGGCTGAAGTAGGGCTCAGGGCGGCTAACATCAGATACATAACATTGCTATAAAATCAAAAAAATAATTAAATTACCTCCTAAAAACATGTCAAAATCAAATTAAAGTCTAATTAGATGGCTTTCTGCAGGGTTAGGGTTGGGAACAGTGTTCCACTGAATTGAAATTTCAGCCTTCACGACATAGGAAAACCGCCAAGTAAACAGCTATTTTCGTGGAGGAGGGTCAAGATATTAACTGATATGCATGAAATTTCATATATAGTTATATAATCCCTAGTGTAGTAAGATAAGACCTTTGGAGCAGGCGTTTTCAAAAGAAGTTTTTTATGAACCGCCCTAGTATGGCAGTAGTTGTTCCTTGATAATTTGTCAACCCCTCCATGATGGAACCTGGGGCGTCCCCCACTTCCTATGCCCCTGCCTTCCAGCAACTCTTGCAGCCAAGCTGGTGCCAAATGTATTGCTCTGCTGTCCTTTGGCCCACATCAGTGAGGCTGAGAGGCAGGTTCTGTTGTCTGGGCAACCCAAGACCTCCATGCACACTCCCCAGGCTTGCACCCCCAAGGAAGTCACTTCAATGCCATTAAAGCAGCGGTTTGACTTTGCCCCTGGAGGCACATTCCATTGTCTCTCAAGACAGATGGATGCCAATACAACACTATTACTGTGGTAGTTTGAGGACCATCAATCTAGCTTTGTAACTGTGATCACATGTATGGCATGTGCCATAAGTGTAAACACACACACAAAATGGGAATCATCTAATGGAAAAGACAAAAGAGAGAATCCTTTGATATGCTTTGTTTTCTCCATGTGTCAAATGTGCATTTTATGGTTTGGCATGTGTGGCAGATCCCACACAATAACATATTAAGTGGCTTCGTTTCTGTTCCCTCTAGTACAGCTGACCTAGAATAGTGAGGAAACTTTGATTCTATGAAATCCCTTTTAACAATAGTACTAATGAGGTTACCATTATCTATTACTTACAAGAGAGGCTTCCACTTCCAGTGTTGGAAATGATGGCCTTTGGATTGTTTAGTGTCACAGATAAGCAGAAAAGAACTTAATCATTTCACCAAATAAACATTGAGGCATTTTCAGAATGTAGCAATGCTGCTTTATACACCATATCCTACCTTCAACTTATGATGTAGGATCTATTATATCATAACTCCTGTCATAACCAATAATGCAACTGGGAGTGAAGCAGGTAGAAACCAAAACAACCATAAGAACAACCTTTCTTCTTTTCAAACCTATCAATGGAAAGTATTATAAAGTGTGCTCAGCAACATGCAATTTGAGCTAGTACTATAACTCTGACTTGGGGATATTGAAAAGCTTGGAGTACAAAGCACTTCAGATTCATCCTTGACATCTTTTTTTTATCATCCTGTAGAAAACTGTCTATTAAAATGCATGCTGTATCTGGTATAGTTGGGGATAGTGTATTATCTGTGTATTGCTGCCTAACACAAAAACATCTGGTACAAGATAGGGTGTTGCAAATTGCCACCATTTCATCTGCAGCTGTGTCCATGCAGCTCTTCCTTGCAAAAGCTGCCTTAAGAGGATCCACAAAGAACATTGCAAGTAGAACCCATTTCATTTAATAACCAGATGTAAAATGCATGTCACATGATAAGATTCTGTCTAGCTTGTGGCAGATGCCTTTTCTTTTACAGGCAAGGGAAGAGAAGATATGTACGGAAGTATAGGGTAGAAGTGGGCTTCAGAAGTGGGACAAATCCACAATTCTGTTCCTTGAGGGGATTTTGGGTGGGTTGGAGATGGAGACTCAGTCCAGTGGAGACTCAGGAGAGTTTTTGCATAGGTAGAGGAAGGTGGGTCAGAGAGGTTGTCCCAGTTCCCTTCTGTCTGGTGGAGAATAAACCATTGTAACCCCCGTGTGCCATTGTAATGGATTGCTTTGAAGTAATTTCTGCACCAGGTAAAATATTTTTTAACCGTCCAATTCCACCCTGACCTGTCTTGTATTTATGCTGGCGGAGCAATGGAAAAATTTCAAGCAAAGCCAGAAGATTTTCATTCATATCTACACATCCCTAAATTCTTGATGAGGAGATGTTCTTTTAAAACAATGAGTCCCTTTCCAAAATCCCTGGGGTAGTCAACATGGTGGCCTCCAAATGATGGACTACAAATTTCATGATCCATTGCTGGCTGGAGTTCATGGGAACTGTAGTCCACAAAATATGGAGGATGTCATGTTGGTTTCTGCTGGTCTATCCAATTCTTTCCTAGAATTCATAGCCCATTTGAAACTAAGTTGTAAATATTACTCACATTATTCTAAATCAAATTTGGCTCTCCCTGCCTAAATGGTCTTTATTCAGAAAGCCAACTCTGTGATGTACCTCCTTGGAAAGATTCCTGTTTCTTCTTGGCCCCTGCCTGTCTCTTCCCTGCCAAACAAGTGCATTTCCACACACCTTTGCAATGTGAAACTCAGAAGTGACAGACGCAAAACTTTTCCATTCTTATACAAGACTGCTAAGCGGTTTTGAAATACCGCAGAGTAAATAACTAAATATCTCAACACAACCCAGAGGGATCTTTGCAAACACAGTTAGAATGACAGTGAGTGATGAATATAGCCAGAAAAGTTTTAAAGCAAAGCTCTTTAGTTCCCTCATATGTATGTTCCTCATTTTATACATGTTCCACCCCTTCCCTGTTTTTCTTTTTTCTCTTTTTACTCAAGAATATTAAAACACACATATTATATAAGCAAATATTATGCTTGTTAATCTCTAGATACCCGCCCCCAATAAAATGAAAACACCCTACAACTTTTCTAATCTAATTTCCACTGTCATTGAAGAGCAAACAGCAAGTCTATGGATTGCATTAATGCAGTTTTTTCCAGTTCTGAATTTAAAGCAACATTACCAGAATTCCTTTGTTAGGTCCCAATAAGGCTCACCAAAAACTGAGTAAGCTTTTGTGTGAATCAGGAGTCTTCATAATCAAAACAAAGAACAATAAGGGTAGGGGGAGAAACAGATATTGTTGAGCCTGATGTCTACTGTTTTGCACATCTGCCCAAGAAACTTTGCTGCCCAAAGGAAATATCAAGATGTTTTCATATTACTCTTACCCTTTACAGAAACCAGCTGGAGTGGCAGTTGAAGTTTGCATCAACTCTGGCAATACAAAAGAATTACTCAGGGCAACAGTCTGGCTTAGGGGGTGCAGGGAAGGGCATGATGTGCAGACAGTTCAACCCGCCAACATCTTGCTACAAAAAAAGAAAGCATCACTGCCAGCCTAGAAGAATGGAAATAAAATTCTAGGCTGCATTAACAGAAGTATAGTGTCCAGATCAAGGGAAGTCATAGTACCACTCTATTCTGCCTTGGTCAGACCACACCTGGAATACTGCATCCAATTCTGGGCACCACAATTTAAGAAGGATGTTGACAAGCTGGAACATGTGCAGAGGAAGGCAACCAAGTGTCACGGTCCAGGTTACAGGCAGTCGGAGTCCCGGCTTGGTACGTCAGGACCGGGGCAGAGGTCGGGAAGCAAGAGTCAGCAGTCCAGGGTTCAGGAAGCCAATAGTCCATGAAACAGGAAACCAGGAGTCAGGAAGCCAAGAGTCCAAGGGTCAGGAAACTAGGAGTCAGGAAGCCGAAGCACAGCTAGGTGGGTAGCATGTTGCTGTGGCAGAGAGCCAGAGGGAAATGCTGGTTTTATATACCCCTCCTAGCCCTTGCCACCAGATGCTACGAGTCTTCTGTCAAGTCTCACCTGTGCAGACGCGCCTTGCCCTTCCAGGCCAAACTCAGGAAGGCCCCAGTCCTGCAAGGCCCTATCAGTCACAGGGCCTGGCTCCTGCACGCACTTCTGACACCAAGATGATCAAAGGCAGGCATCCCCAAACTACGGCCCTCCAGATGTTTTGGCCTACAACTCCCATGATCCCTAGCTAACAGGACCAGTGGTCAGGGATGATGGGAATTGTAGTTTAAAACATCTGGAGGGCCAATGTTTGGGGATGCCTGATCAAGGGTCTAGAAACCAAGTTTTATGAGGAACGGTTGAAGGAGCTGGGGGTGTTTAGCCTGGAAAAGAGACTGAGAGGAAATACGATAGCAATCTTCAAATATCTCAAGGACTGTCACAGGGAAGATGGAGCAAGCTTGTTTTCTCCTGCTCTGGAGGGTAGGACTCGAACCAATGGCTTCAAGGTACAAAGAAAGGAGATTCTGACTAAACATCAGGAAGAACTTTCTGGCAGTAAGAGCTGTTCAGCAGTGGAACCATCTCCTATCAGAGGCTGTGGATTCTCCTTCCTTGGAGGTTTTTAAGCAGAGGTTGGATGGCCATCTGTCATGGATGCTTTAGTGGAGATTCCTGCATTGCAGGGGGTTGAGGTAGATGACCCCTGGGGTCCCTTCCGACTTTACACTTGGGGGGGGGGGGCTCAGAGGGAATGACTGGAGGGGGCACTGCTGAATCTTCCCTTCCTCTGATGCCTGAAGTAGTCACTTATCTGGCTGGCCCAGATAGGATGGAATGTGGTGGAGGCTATATGTTATGTAATTAGGTTCCACTAGGTGAAAAAAAAAATACCCTTGGCTTTAATTTGTGACAAACCAAACTCCATACACTAGTGTGAAAACAAACAAATGATCTAATAAAAATGAAGCGGTAAGAAGCACAGCGCATTTGAAATCCAGTTTTCCCCCATAGTAGATTTAATGTTAAATTCATGGATCTCGGTAGAAATTAATGATGGTGTACCCAATATGAGCTACTTTGTCTCATGTATTCCCATATGCAAAAATAGTAGAAAGTCCTTTAGATAATGAACCATTATAATCATAGCCTGAGAAAACAAACAAGATTGTTAAGCGAATTCCACTCTCTAGGCTAAAGAGAAGACAGTAGCAGTGCAATCTAGTGCTTATTGAGATAAGGAGAAGATGCTGGGGAGGAAGCACATATGGAACATTGGCTGCATAATGTCAGCTAAAAAAAAAATAACAACCAGCTAACTGTTGAGTACATCTGCAGAGATTTCAGCTTCCTGAAAGCCACACTGTTGGCAATGATGACACCGAAATGGCTTATGAAATGTGGCACATATTACCACATAACTCATATTCAGGGCATTATAAAATACGCACAGTAGAGATGAAAAGAAAATTTCTGGGTACCTAGATTCAGCTGTGTGTCTGAATTTGCACACAGAAGAGAAATATTCGTTGTATAGCTTGAACGCAAGTTGGAAGCAAGTGTGAACGCAAGTAGGAAGCCCGCTTCACATGTTAATTGCTTGATGGGTTTCATGCATATAAAGCTTCCTCGCCCCCCTGCTGACATCCATGGATGTCTGAGAAAGGGCAAGGGCATTGGTGCCTATGGGATCTAGAACGCCAATTGCTCAGCTTCCTAGCCTACGTATCTAGAAAGAGACCTGTCACAAAAGCTTCTGCTTCCTTGACATTCACACTCAGTGTGCAGGCATAGAGAAGGCAGCTCTGGGTCTCTGGAGGGAGTGAAAACGGCATGGTCCTGCTGCCCCTTTCTTTGTGAGGAGGACCTCCTTCAGGGTTTGTAAGGTGTGTGTCTGGGACCTGACCTCACGCAAGGCACTTGAGACGGGGAAGGAGGGATGGAGGGAAGTGCAGCCTCTCTTGGGAAGCAGCTCGGAGTCCAGCGGGGATAGTAAGGACAGCCCAGTGGTGAGGAGCAGGAACCGCCAGGCAGTGTGGTGGAGCTGAGGGTCAGAGATGCTGACAGAGCCCTAGATTGACCTGAGTGGGTTGTGGAGCAAAGCAGTCAGCTACTTTCGTCGCTCCAGCTGCGTAGAGGGAAAAAGCGTAAGGAAAGGAGGCGACACTTTGGAATTCCCAAGCTTTTATGTTGGGGGAGGAACCGCCGAAAGCCACTCCCGGATTCTGGAACCGACTCAAGCGGACATGAATCTTAAACGCTCTGATGTACATAGTCTGTAAATAAAGTATTAGCTTTAGAAGAACGGATGTTTCTGGCTCTTTACTCTCGAGAAGACAACCCCGAGCACTTACAGTGTGTCTGTTTGAAAAGGGGCAAAGCTTAGGGACGTCAATAATATAACTGCTATATTTGTCTGCCACATATTCAGGAAAGCCTACCTGCCTTACCAGGAGCCTATGCCCACTGCTAAGCAGATCTAAACTCCTAATCAAGTGCCTTCCCACCTCTAGCCAGGTGACTGAAGAGGGTGATCTTCATTCCTTTACAATGTCCCCCCTAAGCCCTAGAAATTAATAAATGGTAGGATTTTGATTAATTGGGATATGGGTGAAAGTTCAAGCTCTGCCAGACAGGGAATCCCTGAGCCGGCTTATGCAAACCAGCCTGGCTGGCCTAGTGAGGAGCAAATCTTTTAACCTGACAAAAGGGCTTGACGGGTCATCTGTGAGGAACCCTTTGGCCTGGGGAGATGGATGTTGCCAAGGTGGTGGCGTATGTGTTTGAGGTGACAGGTAAAGAGTTTTGGAGCAAGGTGTTCTGGGAAGGAGGAAGAAGAAAGACTGGGGTCCATCTTGGGCTGGCTGGCTGAAGGCAGGCTGGGAGAGGTGCCTTGGATGGCATGGCTGCACTGCTGCAGGGGACAAGCCCCTCTTGAAATGACCATGCTGTAAGATCTGGACTCCCTTCACGCAGACTGAAGGTGTTAGTAGGTGAACAAACCACATTTCTTAAAGTTACGACTATCTCCACCTTGTCTTGATTCTCCAAAGGAACACAGAATCTGGGCGAGTGCCTGGAATCCCATGGGCTCTTTCCACCACTTGGCAGAGAGAGGGGTAGACACCCAACTTTTTAAACATTATATAAAATGCACCATTCGTTTTAACAAGGACGGGATTTAGTAGTCCTTTTTTCCTTCTTTCCTTCTTTCCTTCCTTCCTTCCTTCCATCCATCACCTTAAATAGAGTGAGACCTGCTTATTATTACACTCAGCTTGGATTTTATCTTAACTGTAGCTTCTCTAGCAACATGGTTGAAGTTTTCCTTTTATTTTGACAGATTGCTGAACACTTTCCTTCGTTCTCTTTCTTGCTAACCACCGGGAGCCTTTGCATGCTTTACTAGCCAACTTCATGCTTTTGAGCCGTCCAATTTTTCACATTGCATTGTTTGATGTGCCGTATTCATACCTCTTCATTTGGTCTCTTCCCTTTACCGGCCTCTCTTTCAAGTCTGTCCTTGAATGAGTTCAAACGCGGGATACGCAACTCATCTGTAGTTCTGGCCTTGGTGCTCTTGCATGACTTCGTAAGAGGCAAAAAGCCATTGCTGATTTTGCAGTGTTGTAGAAACACAATGGCTGTGGTTCGGCCTTTACATAGCACCTGCCCTATTCCATTTTGAAACAACTCAGGGAGATGGAGTAAGTTGGATGATAAAAAAAAATTCCTGCTCGTGTCTATTTGTCTTTGTAATTTACATGTTCACAGTCAAAGCTGAAGCATATACAGTACAGGAGCTCATTATAGTTCCAGTATGATTAACACACTGCCAAAGCATAATAGTTACCTGAAATTCAGCAGAAATGATTAAAAAGCATTAAATTGCACACAGTGATCTTTTTTCTTTTAAAAAGGGGCATTTTGCAAAGAATATTTTTAAGCCGAGAAAGCACAGCACCTCTTAGAGACTCACATCCAAGACGATAAATGAGTATTTCTAGAATTTCAATGTGAGATATTACACCCACCTAACATGTTGGAGTTCTGCCTCTTACATAAAATATTGTCTGTTTTAAAAGTGAATCTTTGCAGATATTAACATAAGGCGAATAAAGCCACTGGCCCCTGTAGATCAATCCTGTCTATTCTGATTAGTGATATCCTCTCTCAGTCTTCATTCTAGGCTCAATATCTAAAACACTGAAAATATGATTTCTATTATTATAACATGGCAGAGGTGGCTGGTGTTTATGCTGCTCTGTCTTTGAGCCAAGCGGAGGTAAACACAAGTAGGTCAGGGTCAGAGTTAGGTGCTCACAGCAAACTGGTGCCATACTTACATTTACCGGAAAGGACAGCTTCAAGGAGGACTCAGAACACAATGACTGCTGGGAAGATGAGAAAGAAATGGGGACATGAAAACCTTGAACTTGCTCGATTCAACTCCAGGAATGAAGCCAGCTCTTTTGATTCAGGAATGGGGTCTAGAGGAGAAATCTGTTATATGAGCATGAGCCTGATGAGAGGGCTCTTGAATTTCCTATTTCAGGAAGAAAGGATTCAACAGGATGTCTCAGTTAAAGTCGGGGAATCTTGGGGCTCTGGCAGTCGTTTGAGCTAAGGGAGGGGTGTGAGAGATGATGAAGTAAGATGGAACATTACAAATATTGAAATGAACATGGTGGAAACCACTCAATGAGTCTGTTGCAATGAGATACAGTATAAATCAGGGGTAGGCAACCTAAGGCCCGTGGGCCAGATGTGGCCCTTTTCGGCTTCACCCAGGCCCAGGAAGTGGATCACAACTTGCCTGCCCTTTTGGAGGGCTGTGGCACCAGCTCCACCACTGGGGCGGATTGGACTGAGGCAGCAGTCTTCACTCCAGTCTGCCACATGGGTTTTAATAAATAATTTTATAATTCCCAGCTTCAAGGTGTCTTATTTACAACATCGTTCTTTACTATGTTGTAGGATGTAGGTCGAGCTATAAGATACGTAAAAGAATGCAACTTTGTCAGTGCATCTTTCTGTTTGTTCCCTGAAAGAAGGTAGATTTCCAGGGGGCACTGAGGTTTCTTTTCTGAAAAGGGAGTGGTGGGGCAAAGAAGTTTGGGAACCTCTGTTCCAGGGCATTATGGGGAACTTAAATGGTCATCAGACCTAGTGAACTTTGTGGGCAGGGGGTTTAATGGTGCCCTGAGGCAGTTTTCAGCAATGGGTCCTGTCAGAGCACTAGGGCCCTGTCAGCTGTCCAAGGAGACCAGGTGCTGATGTAGCTCTGGACTAATGTTGTTGTTTTTGTGTGTATATAAAGCAGCTTAATCTGTTCACTTATTTGTTCAGTTAGGAAAGTTGCAGCCTACTAAAATGGTGCCATTTCAGATATGAGGTACGGGATTGCATTTATGAGGCTGCACACACACGGGTGTTGCTTCCTCCTTGCCTGTGGAAGCAAACAGAATGGCTTTTTTTCAGAACAGAGAAAACGGCTTTAAAAGAAAAAGAGAGAGAATAACAAATGCTCATAAATGTGTAAGAACAAAGAGGTTGAAGGACAGCAGCACAGAACGGCTACGATGTCAAGAACAGCCCCAATTATTTCAGACACCACCTACTACAGGGTTATCCTGTTGCTAGGTATTCATACCACGAATAAAATAAGGGGTCGGTCAGAACTCACTTTCAGATTCAGTCAACATCGTGTCTCTGATACAAGAATATTATCTCAGTGGGGCCCTCCAAAAAATTCTATTTTTTGCTTTCTTTCATGAATTCCCACAGCACAGCTCTTAAGCATATGATAATCCAGAATGTCCTTTATTCCTCGAGGGAAACGGCCCCTCCTGCAGCCTTTGTTTAGACCAGCAAGTCAGTATGTCGAGACTGCAGTCCAAGGCTCAATCCACATGCCCAAAGTCCATACCAAAGTCGAGACCCACAGAGCTCCTGTAGCATCCAAGCTAAGGTCAACATGGGCAGTGGAGCAGACATAGCATCTCAGCTCTGCTTCCCTTTTGTACTTTCCATGCTGATTGCAGCATATGCGCTTGATGAGGCAGGTGACCCTCAACTGTTCCAAGTCTACTCCAGTTGAGGAATCAGGGTTCTCCCAGAGCTAGCGAGCCTCACCTGGCCAGCTGGGGAGCTGGGCTGTGGGCTTTTGCCTGCCTCAGCCTCCTGGAGCACCCTGCCCCCTACACCTCAAAGCCCATCGTGTTTGGGGAGACAGGGGCCCCTCTGGTTCTTGTGATGTGTCTTGCTGGTCTGGTTCCTGTGGACTGACCCCCCCCCATCCCCTGTCACCCTGGGAGTACTTCCTTCCCCATCCCCTTCTTGCCCCACTGTGTCCCAATCCCAGTTGCACCCCTCGCCTTTTCATCCTCCCCATTGTCCTGCCAGTTCATGACATCAGAGTAGAAGAAGACGAGTTTGGATTTGATATCCCACTTTATCACTACCCGAAGGAGTCTTAGAGCGGCTCACATTCTCCTTTCCCTTCCTCCCCCACAACAAACACTCTGTGAGGTGAGAGGGGCTGAGAGACTTCAAAGAAGTGTGACTAGCCCAAGGTCACCCAGCAGCTGCATGTGGAGGAGCAGGGAAGCGAACCCGGTTCACCAGATTACGAGTCCACCGCTCTTAAACACTACACCATACTGGCTCTCCTGAGGTAGACAGTCTTGGTATAAGACAGAGTCCTATGGCACTAGGCCCCTTCCCACTCCTCTGGACATTCAGAAGCCAAGTTGGAGATTTTTTTAAGAAACAATCTAACAGTTCTTAAAGACAGGATCAGAGGAAGACGTCCTCAGATATTCATTCCCCCCGCCTGCCCCAACCTAATGTTGCAGTGCCATTTACCATCAACTGTCCTGTGGGAAGGATTCCAAGAGAAGGAGCAGGGACACAGGCAAATAACACCTCAGATGGACTCTCTCTCCCACCCAGTGCAATGCCATGTAATGCCACCAACTAACCTGTCATAAGGAATAAGCGAGGGTGACAGATGAGACACCAGGGCCTACTTCAGCTGGAGTATTATTATTTTTACTCTGGTTGTTTATTTATTGCAGGAGGATTGAGAGAATGCAGTTTAATATCTCTGACCCAAGGAAATAAGTTTTCTCAATTAGTTTCCAATTAGTTTTATTACGGCAAAAGCCAGCAGCACAGAAAGCCATAAATCCAAACAGGTAAAAATTGGCAACAACATCATCAAAAATAAAACAATTGCACAAAAGAGCTTTACAATGTGTTATTCAAGAAAAGAGATTTACGCTTCTCAATAGCTAAAGTGCAAAATTTAGCCATATCATATGATACTAGACTTGAAGAATCTTCCAAGAGATATTTTCGTAAAATTTCGGGGGATGATTCCAAATAATATTGTAGAGGTATAAACTTTGTTAAAAGGGGTAAGATAAATCGAGCACATTCTTCACTGTAGAATTCGCAAAATAAAGGAATGTGAGTAACGGATTCTACCTTCAAAACAAAAAAACAAACAAACAAAATTCCTTCCAGTAGCACCTTAGAGACCAACTAAGTTAGTTCTTGGTATGAGCTTTCGTGTGCATGCATACTTCTTCAGATACACTGAAACAGAAGTCACCAGACCCTTATCTATAGTGAGAGGGTGGGGAGGGGTATTACTCAGAGGGGTGGTGGAAATGGGTGAAAGGTTGATAGCTGTGGTAAACCTGTTGACGACTGTTAACGGCTGCAATTAGTCTTACAGGAAAAAGCAAGGGGTGAGAAGATTAAAAAAGCTTTGTCATGTATAATGAGATAAGAATCCAATGTCTTTGTTCAGACCTGGTCTCTCCATGGTTTTAAGCTGGTGACTTCTGTTTCAGGGTCTGGTGACTTCTGTTTCAGTGTATCTGAAGAAGTGTGCATGCACACGAAAGCTCATACCAAGAACTAACTTAGCTGGTCTCTAAGGTGCTACTGGAAGAAATTTTATTTTATTTTATTTTGTTTTGACTATGACAGACCAACACGGCTATCTACCTTTAACTGGATTCTACCTTGTTAGACAAGCATGGGCAAAGACACGTATGCATCATAAATTTGCCACACAGCACTGCTGAAGGCATTGTCTCGAAGCGGGCTCTAGAGATGGCCCATCTATAGGCTTCATTAGTGATATTAGTTAAGTAAGGGGCCGCTGCAAAGTTAGGCCAGGATTTTAAAAATCTATACTTCTCCGGGAGTAAGTTTTCTGGTGCTCCAACTTGAAATTATCAATGCTTCCTTGCGGATTCTGCAGAGAAATGAGTGTTGTACTCAGACTTTGTGAATGTGTCATTTGCGCTGCTACATTAAATGACACCTATCAACTTGCATTTGGGTTTTGTGCTTCCATTATCTTGTTCAGCAATGAAATTATTTATGATCCATACTGGTACTTTTCCGAATAACACTTTTCCGAATGGTAACAGTTACAACGTGAGTTACGGACATGTGAGCATTTAAGTGTTTGAGTTAAATGTACATGTGTAATTTCAGGAGGTAATCAAATCGGCGAATGCCAAGGTGTTAATAATGTGATTTTTCTGTAATGTAGCCATTATTTGTCTTCTTTAAAATTTAAAGCCTATATAATTGCAATTTGCATGCCCTCAATGACACTTTCATTTGTCTGGTAGCAACAGTTCAAGTTTTACATTAAGCCTTTTGTTTCAGGGTATTAGCAATTATAACCCAGTTAAACGAAGTGCGGTGTGAAATTCCCAAAGGCATTTTGTGCAAAAGCTTTCACAAATCCGGTAGTATTCCTTTAGATAAGCAACAGAGCTTTTACAGTCAATGCAAACTCCATACTTCGGGGCTGGATTTAGAGCCTTCCCAAGTTATCAGCATCTTCTTTTCTTTGGGAAAAAAATTATTTTCTATGCAAAAGAATCTCTTGGTCCATGAGGGTTTCAGGGGAATTTGAGGTGAACTTTGTCAAAATGCTGACAATGTAGAGCTGTTCCCTTAGTAATCCTCCTAGTAATCTGAGCTGTTAAATTTGCCACTGGTTTCTTTTAAATAACTCTCCAAGCACTAGCTAGGGTAAGACTCCATTTACCTGCTCTTAGTTTTCCATCGCTAAGTAGCTTATATCCTGTAGCCGTTGTGTTATCGCTAGACTGCAGAGTCACAAAAACCACTTCACCCACCACCCACCCCACTACTTCCTTATAATTTAACCTTCTTGTATAGAATAGAGATTGACAACAAGTTTGTCAAGTCAGAGAACTTTTCCTGGCCTGTATAGCAAGTATTGTACACACACTGATACTCCGAAATCTCTATCCACATTTGATGTCCAGCTGCAACTATGAGTCATAATGCAATGGTTCCATGTTGTTTACATAGATAGCTTAAAAAGGTAAATGACTCCTGGACGGTTAAGTCCAGTCAAAGGTGACTATGGGGTTGTGGCGCTCATCTTCAGTATACCTGAAGGAGTGTCTTCACCCCCATCGTTCAACCCGGACACTGAGGTCCAGTGCCGAGGGCCTTCTGGCGGTTCCCTCACTACGAGAAGCCAAGTGACAGGGAACCAGGCAGAGGGCCTTCTCGGTAGTGGCACCCGCCCTGTGGAACGCCCTCCCTTCAGATGTCAAAGAGAACAACAACTACCAGACCTTTAGAAGACATCTGAAGGCAGCCCTGTTTAGGGAGGCTTTTAATGTTTAATAGATTATTGTATTTTAATGTTCTGTTGAAAGCCGCCCAGAGTGGCTGGGGAAACCCAGCCAGATGGGTGGGGTATAAATAATAAATTATTATTATTATTATTATTATTATTATTATTATTATTATCTTGCTTTCAGGTCAAGAGAGCCGGCGTTTGTCAACAGACAGCTTTCCAGGTCATGTGGCCAGCATGACTGAATCACTTCTGGCACTATGGTACACCGTGACGGAAACCAGAGCGCACGGAAACGCCGTTTACCTTCCTGCCGTAGTGGTTCCTATTTATCTACTTGCACTGGTGTGCTTTCAAACTGCTAGGTTGGCAGGAGCTGGGACAGAGCAACGGGAGCTCACCCCGTCGCAGGGATTCAAACCGCTGACCTTCTGATCGGCAAGCCCAAGAGGCTCAGTGGTTTAGACCACAGCGCCACCCGCATCCTTTACATAGATATGGGTGGTCCCATACCTAGAACCAGATTGTTATCTGATCCACAGTCCTTGAAATTTGTTCCTGGAACACAACAAGCAATAAATAATGTTAATGTTAATAATAACTATGGAACTATGGACCCCACAGAGGTATGCCAACAATTAATATTTCAATAATTTCAATCGTTTAATATATATTTCACATTTCACTTTTGATGAAACATGTTTAGGCATTTTATCTTGTCAAACAAGCATGATGCAATTGAGCTTTCAAATACATTTTTCTTTAAAGCAAATGTACAGCAGCCTCCCCAGGTGCCATTTTTCATGTGCATCGCTCCTTAGAACCAGTTCTTTCAGATGTGTCCTAGAAAGTTTACATTCTTGAGGGATGCTCAGTTCGGCTGTGGGAATGGTGGAGAATTAAAACTAAAATATAATTTAATTAGAGATATACTACAAGTGCCTAGGTCAAAAAAGTGTTTGTGTATCTGTGTCTGTATCTGGAGAGAGAGGAGTACAGCAATGCCTTCTGATTGCTAGGTTACCCAGGGGCAATGTGCACCAGCACACTTTGTACATTTTTCTGCCTTGTGACAAATTTCATTAGCATGCCCCGAATTATTCTGTCAGCCTTTTAGGTAGACATTTAATTAGACTTGTCTTTAAAAACTTTAAGTGACAGCAAGACAGCTGCAGACCTACCTTGAAAATGACATTATTCATTTCTGCAAACTGAACTGCTGCAGCTGTCTGATAAGTTTTTTCCTTCCTTTTTTTTTTTTTTTACAGAAATAAAGTGTAAGAACCAGACAAGGGAGCAGCTTTAGGCCAAAACCTGTATTCACAGTTATTTCTGAACGCCGAGCAAACGAACAAAAGGGGAATTCATCCATGGGAACGGGAGGACCAAAAAATGGTCAGACACTTGAGATCTCCTCTTTGTCTCCTTTTGAGACCTTGGATCCGTCATTCAGACGTTGTTTTATTGACTAAGGTAGGGTTCTCCTGAAAGGTACAATATTTTTTAACCGTGGGCTTTTTCTCATTGGGTTGCATCCAGACTTCCCATAAGCTGTAGTCTGCTCACAGGATGCTCACATGAAGGATGGGGACAAGTCACACACACACCCCATTTCTGTTTTTCCTTGCAACCCACCTTTGTCCCCTGAAAAGCTACTACAGAAAGCTGGGCGACCCTCTGACTCTCAGTCCCTCCCACCAAGGAGTCCTTTTGTTCATGAAAGGAACACTCTGGATCCGAACCATAATATTTTGTGCCTGCCCACTACAATGGGAAGGAGTAAAAATGAACTTCAACATTTCTCTTTGAGAGCAAAAATGTGAGGAAAGCAGACACACCGTTATAATGTCGCCAACAAGAGCTGGTTTAATCAGCCAGTAGTCTAAAGAAGTAGGCATTTGACCTATTATGTTTCATTACTACTTCAGATTATTAACTGTAATCAGTTGACACAGTTAACTGTATGAAACACACTCTGTGCAAGGACAAAGGCATTTTTAGTCCCATTATTTCAACAGGAAAGTTAAGTACTTAGTTAATTCAAGGGAATCAAAAGCAGTTTATTTTTTGGCAAAAGCATGCCATACACTTCTGGGGGGAGGGGGAGGAATGTCCCCAACAGCCCCAAAAGTGTTAACAATTTTATTTTGGATCTTGTGCATTTGAACAACTAACAGATGGAACAGTGGAATGTCTAGGGATGGAGGAATCAGTCTCATTCCAGTTTGTGTCACTTTCAGATTCATTTGTTTTATGGTCCATTGCAGCCTCTTCCCAACTACCACCACCCATACAATATAATAATAATAATAATAATAATAAGAAGAAGAAGAAGAAGAAGAAGAAGAAGAAGAAGAAGAAGAATTTATTACCCCCCAACCACTCTGGGCAGCTTCCAACAAAGATTAAAAATGCATTAAAACACCAGTCATAAAAAACTTCCCTAAACAGGGCTGCCTTCAGATGTCTTCTAAATGGCAGATAGTTGTTTATTCCTTTGACATCTGATGGGAGGGCGTTTCACAGGATGGGCACCACTACCAAGAAGGCCCTCTGCCTGGTTCCCTGTAACTTCGCTTCTCACAGCGAGGGAACCACCAGAAGGCCCTCGGAGCTGGATTTCAGTGTCTGGACTGAACGATGGGGGTGGAGATGCTCCTTCAGGTATACCGGGTTGAGGCAGTTTAGGGCTTTAAAGGTCAACACCAACACTTTGAATTGTGCTCCTAAAAGAAGGAATGACATCATTCCTCAACAAAGAAGTATCCAATAGGAAAAGGATCAGCTTTCATAGAATCTTAGACTTGGAAGGGACCCAAGGGTTATCTAGCCCAATTCCCTGCAATGCAGGAATCTCAGTGAATGAACACCTTCTGACACCATTGTTGCTCTTGCATATGGAGATGGGGGTAGGCACACCAGTCTGAGCACAGAACTTGATCTACCAGTGCATCTGCACCATCCTGACCTGGCTGGCACCGTGTTCCACCACTACAAGGAACACGGTGCCAGCCAGGTCAGGATGGTGCGGATGCACTGGTAGATCAAGTTCTGTTACCGAGAGGACAGGTCCATTGCAGCACCTCCCCCTTCCAGTTATGCTTTCCAGCCACTTACACAGCAGCCCTTGGAGCATTTTATAAAACCAGTTGCAGAACTGATTCCAAACGAGAACATTTAGAGCCGTGCATTAGCCTGGGAGGTGCGTTCTACTTTGGAACATGCACTTTCGGATACAGACCTAACAAATTTCTCAAGCAGCCCTCGCCATGTCCTCACACGCATTCCTGAAAGGTAAACACTGATGGATGTTGCTTTTGTGAGACTAGCCCGGGGGGGAATTCTAATGTACAGTGGAAGCCTAAGCATGTTTACTTAGAGAAGCCTTATGAGTTCCCAATGGGACATAAGCTGAGAAGACATGCATAGGTTTGTGTTGTCAGGTCAGCATTCCACTCTTGAATTTGAGATTACTGATGTGTTGTTTACTTGCCTATTTCACATATGAAAGCTGTTCTTCATTGCTACCGCTGTTTCAATTTAAAAGAAGTTTCCAATATGGGCTTACACTTTGAAATGCTATGCAAATGCTTCAGTTTCACAGCAGAATCCCCAAAAGTGGTGAAATAATGATTCCAAATATTGTATAGGTAGGTATACAATAGAGGGTGGGGGAGATTAATTGCCAATATATCTGTAAACGATGCTATAAGGTAAAACATTCCATTGCATCAGAGGGCAGTAGGCTAGTTTAGGGAGTTCTAGCCTTTCTATGTTCTCCAAGACATTTTTATTTATTTATTTATTAAATGTGTATGCCACCCTAAACAACAACAACAATTTTATTATTTACTAGCTTACCCGGCCGCGCCCTGCTGCAGCTGAATTTGTGAAATTGAAGAAGTTCCCCTGTTCACCTTCCATCTGCCCCTTCTCTGTCCCCACCCCCATTTTCAATTACTCTCTTCTCGGCCCCCCCTTTTCTATTACCAGTTTGCGAGCTTGCAAATGGCCGATGGAGCTCTGGCAGGGGGAAGGTTTTGTAGCTGCAGTACCAGTATAGCCGTCGCTAGAAGGCGAGGTTTTGCTGGTGACATCTAATAGGTGCGACAATTTTTGTGCTTTTGTAGCTGTAGTACCAGTATAGCCATCGCTAGAGGGCGTTGTTTTGCTGGTGACATGTAATAGGGGAGCCATTTTTTCCCCGTTTTTCCTTTATTTTAGGCATGGCAGCTGTGGTTTTTCTGAATTTTTATTATGCCAGATTCTTTTGCCATGGTAATGGAATGCTGTGTCCTAATTTGATGCGATTTGGTCCAGCGGTTACGCAGCAAGGGTGTTTCAGACAAACACGCAATGGGAACATTTTTATATATATAAATTCCCCACCCATCTGGCTGGGTTTCCCCAGCCACTCTGGATAGCTTACGCTACAGCATATTTAAAAACATCATAAAAACATCAAGCATTAAAAACCTCCCGATACAGGGCTGCCTTCAGATGTCTTTTAAAAACTGTGTAATTCTTTATCTCCTTGACATCTGAAGGAAGGGCATCCCACAGATCTCGGAACAGTTCACCACATTAAATATACGCCATGTTGACGTCCCGCAGGCATCTGGTTGGCCACTGTGAGAATAGGATGCTGTACTAAATTGGGCTTGATCCAGCAGGGCTCTTCTTGCATTCTTCTTGGACATGGACCAACAGAGAGGAATAAGGAAATCACTGCACTCTACAAACTTCCCCGTTTCTTCCTGCATCTCTCAGTCTAGATCAGTCTTTCTCAACCTTGGGTCCCCAGATGTTGTTGGACTACAGCTCCCATCATCCCTGACCACTAGTCTGGCTAGCTAGGGTTGCTGGGAGTTGTAGGCCAAAAACATCTGGGGACCCAAGGTTGAGAACTACTGGTCTAGCTCGGGCATCCCCAAACTTCAGCCCTCCAGATGTTTTGGACTACAATTCCCATCATCCCTGACCACTGGTCCTGTTAGCTAGGGATCATGGGAGTTGTAGGCCAAAACATCTGGAGGGCCGCAGTTTGGGGATGCCTGGTCTAGCTCTTGGGATTGTTAGCTGCTACAGTCATCCAGGGGCTTCCTGCCACTCACTGCCCCTGTCATGGGCTCCTGTGTGAATGCAGCGGATGTTTTCATTTCACCTGCAAGTCATGAAGTGTTGAGCAAGGAAGGGGCTATGAGGAAGGACTGTAGCTCCATAGTATAGAGGGATAGCTCAATTGGTAGAGACTCTTAATCTCAGGGCTGTGGGTTCGAGACTCACGTTGGGTGAAAGATTCCTGCACTGGATAAACCTTGTGGTTCCTTCCAACTCTATGATTCTGTGCTTTGCATGCGAAAAGGACCCAGGTTCAATCTCTAGGTAAGGCTGAGAGAGACCTTTGTCTGAAACACTGGAGACCTGCTGCCAGTCTGTGCTGGCAATACTGAGCTAGATGGATCAATGGCCTAACTTGGTGTAAGACAGCTTCCTGTGTTCCTATGTACATGTGCATGTGAACTGCCCCCCTCCCCAAACATTTTCTCAAGGTTGACACAGATCTTTCCAAAACTTAATAAAAAAGATTTTTTCAAGTAATGTATGGCATCTAACTGGCTTCTGATGGAAATATAATACAGGACTAGATTAGGCTTTGCTTTAATAAGGTAAGAAGGTTGAATATATCTATGGCCAATCAAAGGACAGGAATAGAGTTTGAGCAAAAGTTCAAGATGGATTTATTTATTAAAAGTTGGGCTTTGTTTTAACGGTGCTGTGATTCTTTTCCTGCTTGCCTATTTAACATGAATCACGCACCCCAAGAGTTGTTTAAAATGTGGGCAACTTTACAACTCCTTGGGAAACTGTCATATTACTTTAAATATTTGATTTGACTCTTATTGCTCTAATATTTTAGATTCCCTCCAATCCCTTTTCTTTTCGGCAGGAATAACATTTATGCTCGTTCATTAGCCACATGTCAAGGGAAGCTTTTTCTCTGAGCTTTCAGGAAGATTTTTTAAAACAAAAGAAAGTAAGGAAGAGCACAAATAATCTTTAACATTTGCTCTTCACTTCAGGATGAAAGACTGTCATCTTAACAAGTGTGGAATAAAATGATATACTACATTTTAGACATGTACACCATCCAACAGAACCTTTTATTGGGGAACCACAACATCTAGATTGTTAGCCAGTTGGCAGCTAGACTGGTGAATGAGAGTGACCGCTGAAACCATATAATACTGGTCCTGAAAGACCTTCATTGGCTCCCAGTATGTTTCCGAGCACAATGCAAAGTGTTGGTGCTGACCTTTAAAGCCCTAAACTGCCTCGGCCCAATATACCTGAAGGAGCGTCTCCACCCCCATCGTTCTGCCAAGACACTGAGGTCCAGCTCTGAGGGCCTCCTGGCGGTTCCCTCACTACGAGAAGTGAGGTTACAGGGAACCAGGCAGAGGGCCTTCTTGGTAGTGGCACCCACCCTGTGGAACGTTCTCCCATCAGATGTCAAGGAAATAAAGAACTATCTGACTTTTAGAAGACATCTGAAGGCAGCCCTGTTTAGGGAAGTTTTTAATGTTTGATGTTTTCTTGTGTTTTTACTATTCTTTTGGGAGCCACCCAGAGTGGCTGGGGAAACCCAGCCAGATGGGTGGGGTATAAATAATAAAATTATTATTATTATTATTCAGACTGTTGTGCATTTTCCAGATTTCATCCGTCCTTTTTTCCTTTTCTTGAGGTCTTCTCTCCTTTCGTTTCTCTACATCCCTTCTCATAGGCTACATTAGCTGGAAATCATAGGAGCTGGAGTCCAACAAAGCAGTAACAGTTGGCAGGGCAGGTCAGGTCACCAACATTGCTGTAGTTTACCGAGAGGCAGAGGACATGATTAGGTTGGTGCAGTGCAAGCACACCAGCTGGAGTACCAGATTAGCTCCACCGGTGTGTTTGCACCACACCAACCTCACCACTGCCATGCCCTTTCCCATCCCTCCTGGTAGTCTTTCACAGTAAGAAAAAGGCACTAGAAAGAGGGATAGCAATCATCAGAACATCAGAGGGACCTGCTGAATCACTTCAATGGCCCATCCAGTCCAGCATCCTGTCCTCACAGTGGCCAACCAGATGCCAGTGGGAAAGCCACTGTGGTTTCCAGCAACTGGTATTCAGAAGCATGGTTGCTTCCAATCAGTTAATGGGAAGCTGCATAACCTCCACACAAAGCAATCAATATGTTGGCATTTGTCTGTCTCAAGAGGCAATGGAGTGCGCATTCAAGTTGAATGCTCAACAAACAGCTGGTGTTGTATAACCGTCATGCAAATTTGGTACAAACTTGAATGAATGCTCAATAGAGTGATACCTTGGTTCTAATCATCATCATCATCATCATCATCATCCTATATAATAATCTTGCTATGTCCCTGCTTTTCCGTGTGTCACGGAAGTGCGTTCTGTGCATGTCACACGGGGACGCAGGGATTGGAGGGGGCGGAGAGGGGGGCGGAACGACGCAGAGACACTTCCGGCCGGGCGAAACTGCGCCGCCGCTATTGCCGGGCCGCCGCCGCTGCCACCTCGACGGAGGAGCCCCGAGGAGGAGGAGGAGAATGGCCGGCCCGGCCTGGAGGCAGCAGCGGCGAGGAGGACGAGGACACCGCCCCGCAACCTCCTCGCCCCGGCCGCCGCCGCTGGCCGCCTCCGCGCCTCGGGTCCCGCTCGCCCCCGCTAGAGCCCGTTATCAACGGGCTGAATTCAACTAGTAATAATAATAATATATTATTTGTACCCCGCCCATCTGGCCGGGTCTCCCCAGCCACTCTGGGTGGCTTCCAACAAATATCAAAATACATTAAATATCACAGATTAAAAACTTCCCAAGCAGGGCTGCCTTCGAGTATTTTCTAAAGGTAATGTAGTTGTTTATTGCTTTGACCTCTGCTGGGAGGGCGTTCCACAGGGCGGGCGCCACTACCGAGAAGGCCTCTGCCTGGTTCCCTGTAGCTTTGCTTCTCGCGGGGAGGGAACCGCCAGAAGGCCGTCGGCGCTGGATCTTAGTGTCCGGGCTGAACGGTGGGGGTGGGGGTGGAGACGCTCCTTCAGGTATACAGGACCGAGGCCTCAATCCGTTCCAGAAGTCAGTTCCAAAACCAAACCATTCCAAAACCAAGACGTGCTTTCCCATAGAAAGTAACTCAAAATGGATTAATCCATTCCAGACTTTTAAAAACAACCCCTAAAACAGCAATTTAACATGAATTTTACTAACGAGACCATTGATCCATAAAATGAAAGCAATAAACAATGTACTGCAGTCACACAATCAGTCAGTCAGCCAGCCAGCCAATCAATCAATAGCTGAACTAGGTTTCACACAGTCACAAAAACAAAACAGCTGCAAAAACAAAAATAAATAGCAGAAACAGACAGACCTCAGCGTAACACTTAAAATGGAGCAAGTTCGGCTTCCGAAAAAAGTTCGCAAACCGGAACACTTACTTCCGGGTTTGCAGTGTTTGGGTTCCAAATTGTTTGAGTACCAAGGCGTTTGAGAACCAAGGTACTACTGTAAACAGATTGCATGGAAATGTCCCCGGACAGCTCTGACAAACAGTAGTTCACTCTGAAAATTGAAGCTTGGGTTGAGATTTTTGAGCTGGGTGTCCTCTGGAACAATACAACTCAGAAATGTGTGCTTATGGTTTGCATTCCCCAAAAATGCATGCACGAGGCCCCTACCTCACTCAGCACCAGTGCTGTCGCTGATCCTTGTTAAGACATTGTACATGTCATATCTGGGAGTCAACAAGCTACTTTCGGTTGTCCAAAGGCATGCACAGGCCGACATACTGGTACAGTCTGAGACAACTACAGAACACTTTTTAAAAGTGAGGCTGATGCCCAAAGCCTTTTGAGCACATTACTTAAGGCAAACAATTTATAACATTGAATAAATGGCCACACCCACGCAACTGGTTGGAATTTAAAGGGGCAGCTGGGTTGTTTTTTATAGAAAACTATTTGGGGCAAAGCAGATTTCAAAACAGAATTCCTTTGAGCTTCAAACAGGTCTGTTCCAAATTCTGTAGTATTTTATGCACTGTAGTCTGAAACACGTCATACTTATCAAATAAATTGGACTAAAGAACTGACTGATATCACTTTATGTTTTTCCATGTGAAAGAAAATATTATTATTTTTTTAATATTTTCAAGGTTGTGGGTATCTTAAAGCTTAACAAAAGCAATTATCCTGGAGCCAAAGTTCACTCTAGCTGGCTTTTTGCTGATATAGGGAAAGCTGTCACAATTTAGACAAGAAGTAAAGTATCCAAATCTTTCTGGTTCTACGTATTTTGGACTTTTCTTGGGATTTAGCTGAGGTTACTAAACAGAAACACACAATCAACTTCAACATTGACCCCATCACCATGACAATATATCAAGACTGTACATTTTACCATTTACCTCTGTTATAATAAGAATATTCTTTTTGAACCCAGGGACCTTTCCCAAATGTGATGTACACATTTTAAAAATCAGTATTTGTTTTAAAATCAGAACGGCAAAAAAAGAAGACGTCATGATGGCCAGAATCATGTATATGTGAAATGTGCACATGTATATTTTTTTGGTTCTGTTTCTGCTGTGGGGTGGTATTGTTGAATAGGACACAAGCATGACACACACAAACACACAAGTTGACAGGCGCATGAGCATTGCACATACAGTACATTAAGCATCATCATGACACATGAAGGAACACAGCATGAAATATCTGCTGTAATAATTGAGAGGAGAACCTAGGAAGGTGTGTATCGCTAGCACCTGCAGGCAACTCTTGGGGATAAACAACAAGGATTCCATGCTAGATGGTGGCTACCTTGTTAAGAGAGGAAGAAATTACTACCTAAATTAAAGCTTCATTCTAGGGCCAAAACTAAAGTGCCAAAGACAGCACTAGGGGACTTATAGCCCTCCAGAGATGCTGTAGGACTCTAAATCACATCAGACCCAAGCGACATGGCTAATGGTCAGTGATAAAGAGACTTGTTGGCCAGCATGTTGAGGGTCACTAATTCCCCATCTCTGGTCTAAGATCAAAGCCAGGGGGGTATTTATTGTAGAATAGAATGATTCAGACTTGATACTAAAGGTAAAGGTAAAGGGACCCCTGACCATTAGGTCCAGTCACGGACGACTCTGGGGTTGCGGTGCTCATCTCGCATTATTGGCCGAGGGAGCCGGCGTACAGCTTCCAGGTCATGTGGCCAGCATGGCAAAGCCATTTCTGGCGAACCAGAGCAGCGCATGGAAACGCTGTTTACCTTCCCGCTGCAGTGGTACCTATTTATCTACTTGCACTTTGACGTGCTTTCGAACTGCTAGGTTGGCAGCAGCAGGGACCAAGCAACTGGAGCTCACCCCGTCGCGGGGATTCGAACCGCCAACCTTCTGATCGGCAAGCCCTAGGCTCTGTGGTTTAACCCACAGCGCCACCCGCGTCCAGAGCAAGGGGGGGAAGCAATCCACAAAGTATGAATATACATTCAATAATGTTCATTGTGCAGTATGCAAAGACCAGTCACAATTATTATTATTATTATTATTATTATTATTAATCTTTGGCGATCACTCATAGCCGAGTAAGATTGTCTTCCCTAAACACGGTTTTAGCAGTGAGTCCGTAAGTGACTGTGGAGGCCAATTCTGGATCCACACGTCCTTCCACAGTGGGGGCATAGGTTTCCGGGTGGCAGTTGAGCAGGGTGAAGATTTGCCAAACGTGCCTTCCTCTTAGCGCGTTTCTCCCTTTCGTCCTGAGTTTGAGCGTCTTCAAAGCCCATGACACCTTTGGTAAAGGCTGTTCTCCAATTGGAGAGCTCGCAGGCCAGTGTTTCCCAGTTGTCAGTGTTTATATTATATTTTTAAAGATTTACCTTGAGAGAGTCTTTGGACCTCTTTTGTTGACCACCAGCATTACGCTTTCCATTTTTAAGAGTAGAATAGTTGCTTTGGAAGACGATAATCAGGCATCCGCACAACATGACCAGTCCAACAAAGTTGGTGTTGAAGAATCATTGCTTAGACACTTGTGATCTTTGCTTCTTCCAGTACACTGGCATTAGTTCGCCTGTCTTCCCAAGTGATGTGTAAAAATTTTCAGAGTATGCAAAGACCACTCACAATTATGCAATGGGCTGTAAGATATTAAGAAGAGCAATTCTGGGAACTAGTAAGAAAAACAAAGCAAATTGTTTGCTGATAAATACAGGTAAATAACACATTTGCGCACGTTGCCCAGCATTTATGGGGGGAAGCAGGGGGAACTTACAGAGGAAAGGTGGAATCCAAAATATTGAGATTCACTACCTTGAATCTTTGAGCTGACTCAGACTTCAGTTCATGTATTCATGTATAGATGTCTGAATAAAAAATCCACATGCTGAACATCAATTGTAACTTTTAAATGACCACTTTTCTCTCAAGTATAATGAGTACAAAAAGACTCGGCCTCCACTCTGCATATTTATTGCAGAGGAAAGCTACAATTTCAATGTGCATGCGTCATTCACAAATGATACACTGCGCATTATTTTGCAGTTAGGTGTCACAGGAAGTAAAATGTGAATTACCCTTAAGTCTTAAGATCAGCTGTGCTATGACCTGAAACCTAAATTTTCCAGTAACTGCAATAAAAGAAACCCTGCCACATTCCTCATGTTGATGGAGACAGGAATATGATCTTTCATTATCGCTTGTTGACAAATGCAGTGGTACAGCCCTGGGTGACCTACCTTTCAACAAAATATTGGATCTTGCCCCTGTGCCCATTTATTTCTGTGGAGGGCATAATCTCTAGAAGAAAAATCATGGGGAATTGAAGTATGTATAATAGCCTATTGCAAACACAACATTCTTAAGGGCCGCTTCAAATCAGTATTTATGCTTGTGCATAAAAGATTACTTTTACTTCAGTTGACTTTCGAGAGATTACTGCCATGTAAGCGATCACTGAATAACGCTTTTTTGGTGTGGATGCCCACATCAGTATAGCTGCCATTAAAATAATGAAGCTTTTTCACTCTGGCCACTTCTGTGTGTCATTTGCTACTGACCGCTTATGCAATTTCTTACATTTGAGAGATAGAAATGAAAATTGGAACAATTTTCAAAGAAGCAGGCAAAACTTTTCTCTAGGCAATGCCACCTAGCTTGAAAGGGACAGGGGAAATAGCCTTTCTTATAGCAAACTTTCCTCAGTCATAACCTACAAGCCTGAGCTTACATGGAAGAAATTCCACACGGAGGACTCTTTTCCCAGAAATGGTCAGGTAGGATTCCGAACCAAATACAATTCTGAAAGCTTCCTGCACATATATTTTGCATCATGCAGCTCCCACTTCATCTGTAATGTGTGACACATTTTTCAACCCAGCTGAAAGAAATTGGCTCAACCTGTGAAATCGAACGCTGCCATCCCATTTGTGGAATGGCTTTTGATCCAGCAAAGGTATTTATGCTGACATTAGGGGCGGACAAGTCTGCTGATTTTGGTTTCTTTCAGTTTCTTATTTCCACATCATGAATCCATTTCTTCACATTTCTACAGTGATTTGAAAATCATGTTTGTTTTTCTAAACCCTCATGAAAATTGGCCGGAATTTTAGTGTTTACATTTCTCCTTATACATATTTTCGTATGCATTTTTGACTTAATAATCACAAGCAATTTTACTTAATGTAATGCATATTTATATGTTATTTTCACGAATGTATGCATTTTCATACCCACTTTGATGTACTGTATGCATTTTTGCAGACTTCGATTGTTTGGAGAGCTACCTTGCAAAAATTGGAGAAGTGTACATATAAAAAAAATTGTGTTTTGGATACCATATTGGTTCGAGAAGCACAAATATAGTCATTTGTTATTAAAATAAAAAAGAAAATTGAATTTCTCCCCCATCCCTAGCTAACATAAGAGGAGATGAGATTACCTATCTTCCCTTCCCCCTGCAGACCCCAGAACACCTTTTATGCTGTTTTGGAGGGTCCCTCAATCCTCTGTAACTGATTTTCCGGATGAACAGTGGAGTTGTGGTAAAGGAGGACTGGAGAAAATCACCTCCTCTCTTTCTACATTATGTGATGCCTCCATCAAATCAAAAGCTGTTCCCTGAACGGAATGGCAGCACTGAATTTCATCACCCCAAATTAAAGAATTGTGAGTTCAAACCATGGGTAGGCAAACTAAGACCCAGGGGCCGGATCCGGCCCAATCGCCTTCAAAATCCAGCCAGCGGACGGTCCGGGAATGAGCATGTTTTTTACATGAGTAGAATGTGTCCTTTTATTTAAAATGCATCTCTGGGTTATTTGTGGGGCATAGGAATTCATTCATTTCCCACAAAAAAATATAGTCCGGCCCCCCACAAGGTCTGGGGACAGTGGACCGGACCCCTGCTGAAAACGTTTGCTGACCTCTGGTTCAAACTTCTTTAGTGAGGATTGTATCAAGGGCAAACCTACACATTGCAAGGGACGTGCCGTGTGGTGATTGCAGGAGGAAACCGGTGGGCACCACAATGGTATGATACGCCCTCCAGGGCAGCCATTTATGAATGGAGCCCACAACCCTTTCTCAAAATTCTAAATGTGCCCACTGATCCAAAAACTGTGGCAACCTCTGCAACCCACACTCGTTCCTTCTGGAGTTATGTCTCTAATTCACAGCAGTCTAGGGTGAATTTCTGCAGCACTAAAAGTATTTTGCAGGTTGTGTTAGTTACATTTTGCTCCAAGTCCCATAAGCAAAACTCAACCAATGTCAGTGACAGACACCAGGGCTGGATCTACACACATCAAAGAAGCGATTCAGTTAAGCGCATTGCAAACTCATACAGGGAAATCCGGTAGGGAACGAGGGACTCCGCAGCGCCATCTGGCGCCACAGTGTTATATCGCATATACAACGCTTACAAAATGCCAGTGTGGTGTAGTGGTTAAGAGCGGTAGACTCGTAATCTGGTGAACCGGGTTCGCATCTCCGCTCCTCCACATGCAGCTGCTGGGTGACCTTGGGCTAGTCACACTTCTCTGAAGTCTCTCAGCCCCACTCACCTCACAGAGTGTTTGTTGTGGGGGAGGAAGGAAAGGAGAATGTAAGCCGCTTTGAGACTCCTTCGGGTAGTGATAAAGCGGGATATCAAATCCAAACTCTTCTTCTTCTTCTTTTTCTTTACCAATCTAGCTAAGTCCCAGCTACAATCCTTGAGATACACACACACCTCTACTTAGAAGCAAGCCCTATTTAATTGTGGGAGCTTAATTCTGAGTAAAACACACAGAGGACTATGCTGTGCCTTCATTTGCTAGTTGGATTTAAAGCAAGTATAGGCATCTCTGAATATCTTTCCAACGCGCTCTGACATTCATATCCCTGGATCTCTACAAGAAGGGAAAAAGATTGCTGCATAAATTGATTCCACAGCTCTGTCTTCCACCTGGTTTGTGTTTCTTCCTCTGGCTTCCTATTGATTTTCCACTTAAGTGCAATAGCCTCTTTAATGGCTGGAGAAAATGCACACACAAAATGTGAGGCAGAAAGACACCGAGAGAATGCAGTGGGTTTATTTGGAGTCTGTAAACCAAATACAAATCAATTACAGATTTTCTACCTGATTATCACAAAACCCAGTTTGAATAATTGTACACTTTAACCGTTGCGCTCAAGAAAATGTGGTTCAATTTAACTGAGGGAAGAAGCAAAGCATCAGTGGAATGATTTTTTAAACAACAACAACAAATCCTTCATCTAGAGATAGTGTAAAACGTAGTTCTAAAAATACATCTGAAATATCACTTTCAGTCAAGGTGTAGTGCAATACCTGTGCTTAACATTTCAGATCATGGCATAATTTAGAGCTGAGGTGAACCAGTATATTTCAGCATGAAAATATGGTAGAATTAACAACAACAACAACAACAACAACAATTTATTATTTATTCCCCACCCATCTGGCTGGGCTTCCCCAGCCACTCTGGGCAGCTTCCAACAAAATATTAAAAATACATTAAAACATCAGTCATTCAAAACTTCCCTAAACAGGGCTGCCTTCAGATGTCTTCTAAAAGTCAGATAGTTGTTTATTTCCTTGACATCTGGTGGGAGGGTGTTCTACAGGGTGGGTGCCACAACTGAGAAGGCCCGCTGCCCGGAATTAACATTTCTATTTGCAATATCTACTCTATGCCTCACATGTACTCCATGCCATTGGAACATGGGAAGCTGTCTTCGATTGAGTCAGATCATTGGCCTGCACAATAATAGGCAGCAGTTCTCCAGGGCTTCAGACAGGAGATATTTCTTGCCCTTACATGGAGATACCAGGGATTGAACCTGACTGTATGCAAAGCAGACACCTTGGCACTAAGTTACAGCTCTTCCCCAACCTCATTACACTATAATGTGGCATTGATTGCACTATATAATCTTGTTACATGCTCTCCATTTCCCCAAATGATGAGAGCTTCCAGGCGAAGTGCTTACCCAGGTGTGATTTGTCTTGAAGGAGAGATCGTAGGAATAGAGAAAGCTACATGAGCCAGACAATTAGCTAACTTGCATAACCTCCAACATTTCTCCGATGGAAATAGGGATGCCCTAAGGAAAAGCGGAACATCCTGGGATCAAATCAGAAACCAGGATGGCTTCTGAAAATCCAGGACTGTCCTTGGAAAATGGGGACACTTGGAAGGTCTGAACTTGTGGTCCTCCAGAAGAAGAAGAAGAGTTTGGATTTGATATCCCGCTTTATCACTACCCGAAGGAGTCTCAAAGCAGCTAACGTTCTCCTTTCCCTTCCTCCCCCACAACAAACACTCTGTGAGGTGAGTGGGGCTGAGAGACTTCAGAGAAGTGTGACTAGCCCAAGGTCACCTAGCAGCTGCATGTGGAGGAGCGGAGACACGAACCCGGTTCCCCAGATTATAAGTCTACCGCTCCTAACCACTATACCACACTGGATTCCATATCCCATCATCTGCCATCATCTCTGACTTTTGGCCATGCTGTCAAATACTTGGAGAGCCACATGTTAGTTACCTCTGATCTATACTGAGTGCTATTGGCTCCTCCAGGGTGATGAGCATCCTCAGGTCTACACAGAGATGCTGGGGAGAAGCTTCTCCATGTGTAGCAGATGCTTCACACTTGAGCTACAGCCCTTCTTCCAGATTGCTGGAGATGTATGCTATTTCTGTAATATTTGATTTGCAAATATAGAAGTAAACACAGCACAGTACTTCTACAAACAGCAAATCTACTGCCCCATTACAAATCTTCAAAGAGAAATTCCATCACCCCAGGATGCCTTCCAGTCATAAGCTCTTTCTCTCTGCCTCTGAATCTATCTTTCAAGCTACAGGTCCCCCCCCCATTTCCTTTTTACTTCTCTGGCCATTAACAAGCAATTTGCCTGATAAAAGATACGTCCAGGCCAGCATTCCATACAACATACATCCAGACCTCAAATTTACATTTAGGTTGATTTGAAAAATAACCCATAAAATGAAATTAAAAAGAAAGTCCCTGCATCAGTGTTAAAACTAAACTTCCTTTCTTGGCCATTTATTGAGTGGGCACGGAATGACGTGGGGTGGCACTGTGGGTTAAACCACAGAGCTTAGGGCTTGCCGATCAGAAGGTTGGCGGTTCGAATCCCCGCGATGGGGTGAGCTCCCATTGTTCGGTCCCTGCTCCTGCCAACCTAGCAGTTCAAAAGCGTGTCAAAATGCAAGTAGATAAATAGGAATCGCTCTGGTGGGAGGTAAACGGCGTTTCCATGCACTGCTTTGGTTTGCCAGAAGTGGCTTAGTCATGCCGGTCACATGACCTGGAAGCTGTATGCCGGCTCCCTCGGCCAATAATGCGAGATGAGCGCCGCAACCCCAGAGTCGGTCATGGCTGCACCTAATGGTCAGGGGTCCCTTTACCTTTTTACAGAATGAAACCCTAGATGGACTAGATGACCCTTGTGGTCCCTTTCAACTCTACGATTCTATGAAATACAAGAAATCTCTGTAATTTTTATGGGTATTATCTATTCTGGAGGGGTTACTTCTGTCAGAAGGGGTGAAAGATATTTAGCCATTTCCCCCCTTCCATATCATCAAGGGTTGAGTTGACCAAAGCAAACTCAGACCTCTCCGAGATGAATTGGGCAGATGCTGAAGGGCTCTGAGCCAAATTGAGCTTTTATAAAAATCGTCAAATTGGAGCCCAAGCAAAATCATGTGGTCGGTGCAAAACCATAATACACACACGCTCTCACACAGCCATGTAATCAGTACAGAGAATGTAGCTAGGAAGGCTGTAATTACCACTTGGGAATGTGGCCAAGACATCATAGTTTGTGCCTCTACTCCAGAGGAAACTGCCATTTACCCAGGGGCGTAGCCAGGATCAAAACTAGGGGGGGGCAAGCCATGGTCGTTCAGGTTGTGACATTTCAGCATGGAAAAGGCGAATGAAACCAAAATTTTAAGAAAATTATATATAATTATAGCAGTGCTTTATTACGTTAGTTATTACAATTATTTGCTTGATTTTTTTTATTTTTAATTTTTAATTTTAATTTTTATTCTAGTTACATGTCTTATGCTAATATCATTTTTATTGGGTTTGAAGAAAACTTGTTCAAAACTTTCGTTTCAATCCCCGAGGAGTCGGTGCAGGTGTTTCCAAAGGCGAAGGAAACGGACCCCCTAAAAAAAACAACAGGGGCACAGCCTCACTCCCCAAAATAGGGGCGCATCTCTCCCGATCCCTGGGAAGCCTTTTCCCCGGGCAAGCCTGGGCGGGCGCAAGGGCAACTTTATGCGCGGCGGCGCCTTTCACTCCAAAGCTCCCCCGGGCGCCGCGCTCCGCTCGGCACAGAGGCGTAGGAAGGTCAGGTGTTACCCGGTGCAGAAATTTCTTGTCATCCCCCCCCCCAACATTGTGTGTTGTTGTTTTTTGCCTGCAAAAAAGGTTTTACATTATTTCATATTTTCTTACAAACGAATGTGGATTCTGGGACTCTGATAACAAGTAGGTGACTATGGACAGATACTTAAATCTACAGGATGGACTGTTTTGGCTTGTGTTATTTTATTTATATTTACAGTGGTACCTCGGGTTACATACGCATCAGGTTACATACTCCGTTAACCCAGAAATAACGCTTCAGGTTAAGAACTTTGCTTCAGGATAAGAACAGAAATTCTGCTCTGGCGGCACAGCGGCAGGGGGAGGCCCCATTAGCTAAAGTGGTACCTTAGGTTAAGAACGGACCTCCGGAACGGATTAAGTACGTAACCAGAGGTACCACTGTATTGTTTATTTATTTAATAAAATTATTTTTAAAAACCTGCAAAGTGGTTTACCAAAATAAAAAACAAAACAAAAAAACACCACAGCAGCTATTTATTTATTCAGCTCCATTGAATTGATATTTCAGCCAGGCATGTCCAAAATCCATTTCGGGGGCCTAATTTGGCCCACCAGTTGGTTTAATCCAGCCCCTGTGGCAGTTATTTCCTGGGGTAAAATCCTTAAAAAAACCTCAACAACTTCAACCCTAAAAAAAAAGGTTAACAACTTTGGTCAGCCCTCACGGCCCTTCGCTTCATCAAATCTGGCCCTCTTTGAAAAGTTTGGACACCACTGGCTTACACCATACTAAATTTGTTAGCCTTTTAAGGTAACTCTTATTTAAAGCAGGTCCCCACCCACCCAAAAAAATATTTTTGGTCTCACAAGCAGCAGCACATTCCACCTCAAAACAAAATATCAAACAGTAAAAAAATTATAACTCCTGTTAGGATAATTAAACCAATCTTTATCCACACAGGCTTTTCCTATGAGGTTTTGACAATTTCAGAACTCAAGCAGTGAAATTACTAGGAACAATAATATAAGTTTCACAGGTGCAGTCTGCACAGATGTTGGTCACATAAGTTGGCATCTCTTTAATATTCCTTTACTTCTCAACCGCTTTATAAGAATCTGAAAGCAAGGAGACATGGCAACTCACACCTCTTCCATGCAGCAGCATATCAGAACACTAACACTTTATGGCTAAATAGCTTATAATTTACTTTAATTACTTGCAAGCAAGTTACAGGTAGATAGCCGTGTTGGTCTGCCATAGTCAAAACAAAATAAATAAATAAATAAAAATCCTTCTAGTAGCACCCTAGAGACCAAATAAGTTTGTTCTTGGTATGAGCTTTCATGTGCATGCACACTTCTTCAGCACACGAAAGATTTGAAAAATCACCCAAGCAAACACGTTTTTTTAGGGGTTAAAAAAAGGCTGGGGGGGGGGGTTAAAGGCAAAAGACAAAGGGGTAAAGTCACTCACAAAAAGATCGCTGTGGATCAAAACAGCAGCAGAGAAAGATCGTTCTTCCCTTCCAGAGATCATACAATGAAAGGTGGGACGAGGGGGAGGGGCAGGAGGCAGTTTTAGGGACCAAAACCTCGAGATGATCAACTGGGATTAGGCGTTAATAGTTCACAGAGTAGCCTGCTTCTTATCAAGCAGTCTCAAATGGAGACTGATAAGGAAACTTCGGGGGGGGGGGGAATCAAGGAGATCTCATCGTCTCCTCTCCAGGCGTTTTAACCCAACAAACTCCCTCTTCGCTCAGTCTCAGCAAACAAGCAGCACTCAGCAACGGTAGCAGCCAGACCCAGGAGACAGACGGGGTGGTGGTGGTGGCAGCTATGGGGGGCAGCTGCCTTCTAGGGGGGGGCAATTGCCCCCGTCTGCCCCCCCCTGGCTACGCCCATGCATTTACCCTTCTGCAAATTAATGTAGTGCTTAATGAACCATTAGTCTTGGGAAACACGTCTGATTTGTTCTTGACTAAAATATAGTATTCAGGAAGCATTTATTAGATTCTGCTGGAGCACCCTGAACAAAGAGAAATCACTGCCTTCATTTAGTTGAGAATACATTAAAACTTTTGTATAATGTGGCTCTACGTAGGTGCCAACTAGTTATGTGGTGTAGCACCGAGCTGGCTGTACCTGAAGAAGTGCCTGAAAAAGGACAGGGGAAGATAAAACTGCATGTAACAATCCCAGAATAATCCCTATTATGTGCTGTACCTCTAATGCGGCTCAGCTAATCTCCTGATCTGGACAAGCAGAGATAAACACCAGGATTAACATAGTTACAATGTGGCTCTCAGCGGTTATGGGCCCTATAAAGCCCCTACTACCGGTACATATTTGTTTGAGATGGAATTCTTACCATGTAGAGAAGCAGGACTTCCAGAAGCTATCTCCGTACTTCCTGAAACACCAATGCTCTCATCTGAGTGCTGTCAGGTGACCCCCACAGCTTGAAGATGGTGTGCTTATCTCACAAGCTACTGGAGACTCAGGAGGCCCTACAAAACCTTTCCTTCCAAGCTAGCTCTTCGATTTGAGCAAGGTTTTGCTTGAGTAGTAGTGCAGACTTGGCCTGTCCATGACAATGTTTTCTGCCTTTTGCCTTTGGCTGCTTTTGGTCCAGTTGACAAGCTGACCTCCAGCCAATTGGCTGAAGTTCACTTCATTCTTAATACAAATCAGTTCACACAGGGCAATTCACCTTTAATGTGATTCTGTCAATAAGCATGTGATTGTAGCGATGCTAGCAAAGTTCTCCTGGCCAGATTCAAATTCAGTTTTGTTAAACCATTGCAGCAGCCATTGAAACAGCTAAATCCAGTGACATAGCATGGGTTGCCAGTGCCCGGGGCCACATGGAGGGAGGGAGGGAAATGAACAGAGTATCATGCACATTCAGCTGTCTAATGGCATCTACATCACCCAGCCACAGAGATAAGAAAAGAAGAGTCATTCCATTGTCTGGAGAGGTCACTTCCTGGTTCACATAGAGAGGCCGTTTTCAACAGAGCCCAGCAATGGAAGCATGCAGCATTGGGTGTTGAAATTTTGTGCCCCTAACAATTCTGCAACTGGGGCAACCAGCCCTGTACACACACACACACACACACACACACACACACCCGCTATTCCACTGGCTACCTGTACTATAGCCTTCTGGGATTTGTGTCCAGTGTGCTGCTATTTGCCCTGTTACGTTGATAAACATGAGGAAAACGGTGCAACATCCCTGCATTTTTGGGGCTGCCCCCCACCCCTAGTCTCCCAATTCCTTGGAAATTTATTTAGTAGATTTAGATCCTGCTTGTCAGCAAGAGTCCCAAAAGGTGCTAATTAACAACATTTATGAGACACAACAGATACACTAAGAGCCACATGCTCACAAAACAACCAGCCCCAATGAAGCAAGAGCTGGTGTCAGATGTTCCTTCCTACACAGCAGATGGTCTCCTTTGGCCTTGCGGTGGGATGGGGTCAGTCTGATTGGGGTAGGCCCAGATGTTGTCCTTGCCCATCTCCTTGCGCTCTTCTTCCTTCCCACAGGGCAAATGCTGTCAATCGGCCTTATGGAGTGGAGTTCGACTGGAGCAAGCCCTGATGTTACCTTTGTATCTGCCCCCATCTCTCTATTCCTTTTTAAATGTTGTTTCTGCTGTCACTTGACAGGTAAAAAACAAAAGGAATGGGGAAGTGACCTTTGGGGAGCTAAGGTTTGCAGGGACGGCTTTGGCAGCTATGGGTTAAACCACAGAGCCTAGGGCTTGCCGATCAGAAGGTCGGCGGTTCGAATCCCCACGACGGGGTGAGCTCCCGTTGCTTGGTTCCTGCTCCTGCCAACCTAGAAGTTCAAAAGTATGTCAAAGTGCAAGTAGATAAATAGGAACCGCTCCAGCGGGAAGGTAAACGGCGTTTCCGTGCACTGCTCTGGTTCGCCAGAAGCGGCTTTGTCATGCTGGCCACATGACCTGGAAGCTGTACGCCGGCTCCCTCGGCCAATAATGCGAGATGAGCGCCGCAACCCCAGAGTCGGTCACGACTGGACCTAATGGTCAGGGGTCCCTTTACCTTTACCTTTTAGGGTTGGGCAGGAGCATTTTTCTGAAACCCCCAATTGGCTGGGGGAAATGATCCTGATTCTTAGCATGTTTAATGGGAAGAACTCAGATCATTTCTGAGTTGAAGCCAAGAAGACTTTGGAAAGCTCACTCATCGCAAAAGTGACTGGAGCTCTCTGGGCTCGGCAATTGGATTCCACAGTGCTCCCATGCTATGTTATTTATTGTGTTTAAGCTTCTGCTTTTAAACCCTAATTAATATTTTGATTCACATTTAATTGAATTTGAAAATGGTTGTCTACAGGCTAATTTGTTTGTAGAGGCTGGCCATCTGTTGCTGTATACGAGCTCTGCATCTGCACTTAATGATTCAAAGAGAAGTGGACTCGCTTTTATGTTTCATTTCCCCCCTTTCTTTGATTCTCTCTTTCAGCCGATGAAAAAGCTGAGCCATAACCAAAAGACTGGATGTATTGCTTCATCTTCCCACATGGCAAATATGTACTCATATAATCATCCAAATGTATATTAGAATAGCTACCACAGGTAGTTCAATCTCTGAGTAATTTCTCCAAGTATTATTAAACTGGAAAAGTTTGCATTGTATTATATTATTTGTGGGTAATCTTGATATTTACTGTGTAGCCAGACCAGTATTCTTCTTGCCACACTTTGGTTTATTTCTGTTAGTCACTTGACAAGTGAATATGTCCGCAGTGACCCTATAACATGGTTAGGAAATGGTTAAGAAAGCTGGGAGTGCAGGATTCCCCCCCTCCCACACACCCCTCTCTCAGTCCATGAGATGATTTTCCCCCTCCTGCCACCAAACACAATCCTAACCATGAATACTCACAACTAAGTCAAATTAAATTCAACAGAGCTTATGCCCAGGTAAGTGAGTTGCAACCATAATTCTTAACAGAATTATTGTGTTTTAATGCTCAACAATACTCTATTAAGGAAAAAAATAACATAGTCTTAATGGCAAAGAATAAATGAAATCTGCTGAGATGTACAGTATTCCAATCTTTAAAGATAAGGAAAACTGTTCCATACGTCTGGATTTTCCTGGACATTTTCAGGATTCAAACGGCAAAATTAGCGTCAGGGGGAAATTTGAAAAAATGACCAAATGTCTGTGAAATATACTCGGAGTCGAGTGTGGATTTCATGCTCTTTATTCAGCTCATAGTAGCGAGGAATGAAAGGTCCCCCAGAATGTCTGCTTTATATACATTATTTACACAATGGGCCCCACATGATTGGCTCATTCCAGGATACTCCTGTCGGCCAATCAGGTTGCGGATTCACTTCCACCTGGAGCTGGATTGGGTGGCTCCTGCGGACCAATCAGACTGCTGCATTCTGAATCCTATTGTTCTAGGACCAATCAGACTGCTGCATTTTGGATCCTATTCAACTCAGTACATAACAGTCTGGGTTTTTGCCAACAACAGAACCAGGAAGTGTGAACTTTGAGGTTCATTTCCCCCCCAAGAAAAGCTCACAACAACTTTTTCGGCAACTGTTGTTTCCTGATTTTTACTTATTGAAATATGGCAGCACTATAGAAGCAGAATGAGGAATTCATCGCTCTGAATGAGAGGCCAGACTTAAACTTTGCTACATGGCCTCAAGATGTATCGATAGTCAGTGGCGGAACTTCATGCTCTGGCACCGGGGGGGGGGGGATAGCAGGAGGGGGCGGGGCTGGAGTGCGTCCCAGGGGGTGGTGCGCAGCCCACAGGGGTGTGGTGCGTGTCCTGGGGACGTGGTGTGCTGCCTGTGAGGGCGTGGCGCCCAGTGCGGGCAGGGAAACAGCCGCGATGGCACCCCACTGGGATCGTGCTGCGGGGGCGGTGCGTTCCCCCGCACTCCTCTTCCTCCGCCAATGTCTCTAGTGACTTTCTTTCTAACTTGTTACATTTTTGAATATTGAACAAGTTATGTTTGCATTCCAGGCACCCAGCACTTGCTTTGCTCTGTCGGTTTTGGACACTGATTCATGTGCATAAGACTATTCCCCTTTCCTGGAGTAGAGTGACATCGCCCATTCCAGAAGGCTTTGTAATGTTCCTTAGTAACCTGATGCTTCTACAATTCAAAACCAGGCTTAGTAATACTAGTATCAGCAATAAGAGCTGCACCTACACTCTTAAGTGCTGGTCGATTAGAAAGAGCATTCTCTCCATTTGGCACATTCCTCAGTCATCCCTATTATCAGATCTGCTGCATTGTCCTCTAGCATCCAAGCGACCTTGATTGATTCCTCCCTTAAGGTTCTTCAGCATAAAAGTGCCTCCCATTCTTTTCTCTGGGCTGTTGACTTAGACCCTATATCATCTTTGACAAGCCCTCTTTTTCCATGCATTTTATTTTCTATCTCTTGGCATTATTTTACTTGACTCGCTCTTTAGTCTTAATATCACAACTCTACTACTTTGTGACAATGTAAACAATAGCATATGCAGACTGAAAATAATCTTCAGTGAAGTGCACCGCTGGGGAATGCATTTTAAAACCCAGAGATGCCCAACCCGACAGGGGAAATAGATGCTTCCAGAGAATAATGACTTGAGATCTGAAACACAGGAAAGGTGATGGCTCCCTTGCCTTCCTGACTCCTGCACTCCATAATATGTGAACTGTACCTATCATTTAAGACCAATTTGAATATTAATCAAATTTAGGTATACTGTGTTAATAATAACAATAACAATAACAATAACAATAACAATAACAATAACAATAATTTAATATTTATACCCCACCCATCTGGCTGGGTTTCCCCAGCCACTCTGGGCGGCTCCCAACAGAATACAAAAAACATGATAAAAGATCAAACATTAAAAACCTCCCTAAACAGGGCTGCTTTCAGATGTCTTCTAAAAGTCAGGTGGCTGTTTATTTCCTTAACATCTGATGCCTAATAACAGTGGCACAAGCTCATTAAGGTGTCTATGCCTCTGATATGAAGTGAGTCACACTTTGAGGTACAGCTATGGGGGAAATGATACTGGTTTTCAATACCAGCACAAAGCCTGCAGAAATGCAAGTCTGCCGTTTAATTTTTTTGAAGTGTGGGTACAATGATTGTGGTTCCTCCCAGTAGGAGTTTTAATTTTATTTATTTATTTATTTATTTATTTATTTATTTATACCCCACCCATCTGGCTGGGTTTCCCCAGCCACTCTGGGCGGCTCCCAACAGAATGTTAAAAATGCGACAAAGCATCAAACATTAAAAACTTCCCTAAACAGGGCTGCCTTCAGATGTCTTCTAAAAGTCAGATAGTTGTTTATTTCCTTGACATCTGATGGGAGGGCGTTCCACAGGGCGGGCACCACTACCGAGAAGGCCCTCTGCCTGGTTCCCTGTAACCTCACTTCTCGCAGGGAGGAAACCACCAGAAGGCCCTCGGAGCTGGACCTCAGTGTCCGGGTTGAACAATGGGGGTGGAGACGCTCCTTCAAGTATACTGGGCTGATGCAGTTTAGGGCTTTAAAGGTCAGCACCAACACTTTGAATTGTGCTCGAAAACGTACTGGGAGCCAATGTAGGTTTTCAGGACTGGTGTTACGTTGTCTTGGTGGCCACTCCCAGTCACCAGTCTAGCTGCCACATTCCCAATTAGTTGTAGTTTCTAGGTCACCTTCAAAGATAGCCCCAAACACATCCATCCAAACACAGGGCAATTACTTCTACCCTTCTCTGAGATTATTTTGGAACTGGGTGTGCCATACCCCAGAAGTTTACAGATATGCCCATTTTACATGTTTATGGCATACAAATCATATCAGATTGAACGGGACTTGCACTTACAGAATGCCTTGATTTTCTTGCAAGGATTGGAGAAGATGGCTCTCACCTGTAGGCATCTTCCACGGTGATGAATCAAAACAGGACATTTGGAAGTGCGATTAAAATTTCCTAATGAGAGTTCAAAAAGATAGCACAGACTACGTATTATTGGTGCTGCTGTAATTGATTTAACTGTTTGTGTGACTGATTGCCAATCCAATTTTACTCTCTCAGTATATCTCAAAGACCAAATCTTTCTGCTGCCCCATTCCTGTCAGCTCTGCATTCCCATATGAGAGCAGCATCGCTGTATGGTAAATGCCCCAGCAGCAGTTAGTTGCTTGGATTTCTTTGGCAACGTTTCAGGAGGATGAAAAAAAGGGCGAGATATTACTTCAAAAGTTTAAAAAGGAAAGAAAAAGAGGAAGTTAAATTTACTGCTAACTTTATGCAAAGTCATGTACCGCGTTCCGCTTGTATAGCTTTATGCATATTATATGGGAATCATAAAGATTAATCAATTCTCCCTTTAACGTTGTCAGAACCTGGAATTTCTTGTCGTTTCACACACATTATTTAAGTGCCGTTGGGGTTGCAGGTGTCGAAAGAAAGCTGTTGTGAGAAAATATAAGGGTAGGAAGCAGGAAGGATTGCACCATGCAATGCATTTGTTATGCATGTTTTTGCATGCTCTGCTGTAAAAATATTATAAGGGTGTAGGGAATAAAGAATTTTCTGGATCATTCCTGCACACGAAAATTCACAGTTTAAATTTTGATATTTATTTCCTACTCCTTCTAAGAAAATATCAAATGTTCTCTGTATTTGGACCCCACTTTTTGTGGCCGTGTGTGTGTGTGTGTGTGTGTGTGTTATATCATACACACAACGTTCAGATAAGTATGCAGATTAGGACCGTGTTGAAAATTTCTTTTGCATTTCCCCCAACCATTCACTGTCAGTTAATGAGTAAAAAAATGCATTCTAGAACTCAACATTATTAAAGAAACAGTGTTTTGAATGCATTATAAACATGCAACACCAGATGGCACTGTAGAGCACAAAACTTTTCCATGAGATTTTACATAGTGGGTTTTTCCCCTGTTATAATGATTTAATTTAGGACTAGTTTATAGCGTTTTTGTTCTTCTGTGTAGATCCAGCCCAAAAGTTATCAGCCTCCCTGGGTGCCCAATCTTCAATTAAAACCCTGGGAAGATGTCCTAAAGTGCCTCCTCTCGTGTGGCTTTTCCAGATCCAGAAGCATGGGCAGGCAGGGAGTCTGCAGAGTGCCAATATGTGATGACAAGACAAGCTCAAAACCCACCAAAGTTCTAACACAATTCTGAAGTGTCCTGAGAATGGGGCAGGAAAATGGAAGCGTCTCTCATAGGCTTCCAAAAACTTTCAAGAAATTGTAAGATGTAGCATTAATGCAGGTGCAACTCACTTTTTCCAGCAGGTTTTTAAAAAGGTTTCTAAAAAGACAGTTACTTTGTGGTTGCCTGAATCACAACATGTGTGATTTGTGCTTCAGGAGAAAAAAAACAAAACCTAACCACTCAAACATTCCCTGCTTTGTTAATTGGAGAGGGGAGTTTTCCAAAATCAAGGTGACATCTCTGTTCTGCATTTGAAATATGTAATTTCAAATTGCTCAGCCATATTGCCTTACATTGTAATGTCCAGCCCAGCTTGGAACACACTATGGGTGGTATTCATGAAAGGGGGTAGGTTTGCCAACATGTCAAATATTTTTGCATCGTCTCCTTGAGAAATGCACACCATCAGCAAAGGAACAGTAGCCGCTTCCCCACTCCTGTAAATATATTTTTATCATCTTTTTTTAAGCAGTAGTAAGGTCTCAGAAAAGAGGAGCTAATCATTGCTTAGAATTGAATATGGGATTTATTTTCTTCCAATGTAATTTTCAGAAGATGGATGCTACCTGGAGATTCCCAATTCAAATCTTTGTTCCCTTAAGGTAGGGTTGCCATATTTCAAAAAGTGAAAAAGGTGTTGCTCGGATACTGTTTTCGACTGGCGTATTCCTATTTAAGGTTTTCGTGATTCGAAGGTAGGCGTCGGGAATGTGAAACTTGAAGGCATTCAATATGCACCCCAGAACCTCCTACGGCACCTGCAAAAGTTCTCAGTTAAAAAAACCCTCCAAAATCCACAGTGCATGACAAACTGTTTCCTCTTCCTGTTCAGTTCCCGTTTGCACCAGCTCAGCCTTTCCTGCCTAGAGACACTTGGGATTCGAACCCAGGACTTTCTGCTTTGCAAGGTGCAGGCTCTGCTGCTAAGCTACATGTTTTCCCAATAGTAACTGGAATCTTTAAAATGACTAGTAAAAAGAGTGTGGCTCAAACAGCACCAACAGAGTCTTTATTTCTATCTGATTCCGGCCTGGGGTATGGAAAGGTGTTGCTTAAGAGATTTACCGTATATACTCGAGTATAAGCCGACCCGAATATAAGCCGAGGCACCCAATTTTACCACAAAAAACCTGGGAAAGCTTCATAGGAGCCACTGCCTGCCTGACTCGAGTATAAGCCGAGGGCGGCTTTTTCAGCACAAAAAATGTGCTGAAAAACTAGGCTTATACTCGAGTATATAGGGTATCTGCTTGGAGGCAGGCTACAAATTGAGCATCTACAGCTGTATAACTTGCATTTTTCATCCAAGCATCATACTGTGTACAAATGACAGCACCACTTTCTGCATGTTTGCATCTACATATTATTCTATCTCTTTAAAAAAAACTGCTGGAGGCCACACATCACAAGTACATTTAATTTATATTATAAAGAAAAATACAGGATTATATTTTTTTAGAAACAGAACTTACTTTGTCATGTCGTGTGTGTGTGTGTGTGTGTGTGTGTGTGTGTGTGTGTGTGTAATGTCCCAATGCTGCTGGAGATTTTTGATTTATGGGCTAGGCTATTGTAAATCGCAGGAAGTTTATCTTGAAATGTTTCTTTTTTCTTTTGGCCAAAGTTCTTGAGCTTTTTTTCCCCTCTCAAAATCACAAATAAATTGGACCTCTTTTTTTGCTATTTCTGAGGTAAATTGGCAAAAATGACACTGCCGACATGGGTTGCCATATGTCCGGATATTCCCGGACATTTAACCGATTTCCATCTGGACACTGCTTTCGACTGCAGCATTCCATGTATGTCTGGGAAATTCCAGACATATGACAACCCTAGTTTTTAGTAAGGTACATTTTGGTTTCTTCAGCTTTACAGCCCCAAATATTGGACCCAGTTGCCGCATGTGTAGATTTTCATGAAGGTAGGAACTAGGGCTGTACCAAATTGACAAGGGTCAGTTTTCACCTTAGGGATGTTCGTACATTGCATTCAATGAGTATATACTCCATGCATTTATGTATCCATATTATACCTTCATACAGTTCTTGGCATGCAAAGGTCAATAAGTGTACAGTCTGGGTAAACAAGGGGTGGGGAACCTCTGGACCATAGACCGAACTGGGCATACATGACATCAGGTGTGCAGCAGGTACCCTGTTTCCCCTATTTTAAGACGTAGTCATAAAATAAGCCATAGCAGGATTTTTTCGCATTTGCAAATTATAAGCCGTACCCCGAAAATAAGCCATAGTGATAGGCGCCGTTCTGGAGGGCGCCAAGGAAAACACGGGGCTGGGCTTACGTAATAAAAATAAGACATCCCCTCAAAATAAGCCATAGTGCGTTTTCTTGAGGGGAAAAAAAATATAAGACGGTGTCTTAAAATAGGGGCAACACGGTAAGAAGGGGATTCAGAGGAACAATGGGGAGCTAAATTGAGATCGTGGTTGCTCCTTTGCTGAAAATTTAAGACCAGGATTGAAGGTAAACTTCAAGTAACACTTTCAAATTTATGTGAGGTAGATTAGGCCAAGATTTAATGCTCGGCCAACGGTCACCCAATGAGCTTTATGGCCAACTGGGGATTTGAGCCCTGTTCTCCCAAGTTCTAGTCTGACACACTAACCATTATGCCACCTTGGCTTTTTTACACAGGTAAAGAATATGAGGTGGTCGATTGTGTGTGTCTGCATGAAATACAATATGTTCAGCTGGTGTAAGAGGAAGGCCTAGGTTCGATCGCTTATTCTGTAAAGGATGTCATATTTCACGGATTTGTCCATTTTTAGTCCGGCCCTATTAAGAAAAATTAGGCTGCCTGGTTAACTAGACATCTGGCATTGCACAAAACACAAGTTACTATTTGCTGTAAGCAAAACACAATGAGACCTTGTACGTCTCTACAAACAGGCCATATGGTCTGTCCTTAAAAATAAATAAAAAATCAACACTAAATTCTAAGCCTCTTTCTCTGTCTCTCTTTGCTTTTGAGATGCTCCACCTGCTATATTTATTTAGGTATATTCGCCTTTCCTTAGCTCATGTGTGACTCTTCCACTCTCACCCTGGTGGTGGAAATAAAATAATGGATTGTGTTGCCTACTTCTGCTGCATAGGGAGCTAGGAACGCTTTTTGCCAGCTGGTAGTACGAAATGTATTTCTGCATCATGGAGTTGTTGTTGTTTTAAAAAGCAAACACCCATATTTAATATGTGTCTAAACTCAAGTGACACCCTGAGCCCAGCAGGAGCAGAAATCGCACATACTACTTTAAAAAGAAGCAAAATAACACTGAGTGTTATGGATGCTGACTTGTATTCAACTGTCAGCATTCTTGAGATTTGGCCAGCAGTGGTTTGACAGTGAATAGAGGGAGTATATACTATACACCCTGAAGCAAGACATGTTCCCAGCAGAACACCCACACACATCCTGCAAAGTCTGATCCCACACCAGCTACGCTTCAGAAGCACGCATATTGCTTTCAAAAAAATGCTTCTCTGCCAGGACCCTGTGACTTAACAGCAGAGGTGTCTTCAATCGCTGTTTATATGAATGTCCCTTCACCAGCAACCAAGGTGAATCGAGGGGTGGGGAGATTTCTCTTCCGGTGAAGCATGATCTTAGGGATTTCAAGGGATGCTGCCAGAGACTTGATTCAAAATACTCTGCATCACTAAAAACAATGCATATCCATCCCAGAATATTGAGAGGAGTGGGAAGTTCAGCAATAAAGTCATTTCACCCCGAGGAGTTTTCAGAACTATACCAAAAACACTTGTCAAGTTTTTGTACGTGGGGACAAGGGGAGCTGGATTCTCAAAAACAACAACAAAACGTAAGAGCCGGCTGGATCCGGCCAATGGCCCATCTAGTGAGCATCCTGTTTTCACAGTGGCCAACCAGATGTGTGGGAAATTGGCAGTTCTCCATTGGCCAATGATCATAAGGATTAAATCTGGACATTTCTTCCCCAGGACTAGAGGTCCCCATACCAGTTACCTGGTTTCCCGGACAACTCTGAGATCACCACCATTCATCTCCTCCAAAGGCTTAGGACTAGAGGAGATGGTGACCCAGGTAGGAACTTCAGAGCCACCAGTGAAGTGCCTTTCTAGCTGTTGGTGAGGCTACTCATGGACCAGGGTGGGGGTGGGGAGGTCCTGGAAACACTTACAGTGGTACCTCTGGTTACGAACTTAATTCGTTCCGGAGCTCCGTTCCTAACCTGAAACCGTTCTTAACCTGGTACCACTTTAGCTAATGGGGCCTCCCGTTGCCACCACACCGCCGCTGCATGATTTCTGTTCTCATCCTGAGGTAAAGTTATTAACCCGAGGTTCTACTTCCGGGTTAGCGGAGTTTGTAACCCGAAGTGTTTGTAACCCGAGGTGTTTGTAACCTGATGTACCACTGTATGTGGATCAGGGCCCGACTGAGAGAAAGGAAGGGATGGAACTGCTCAGTCTCTTCTTGCTGAAGCAACAGCTCTCATTATAGCTCCAGATATGTGATCGGAAATAATATGTAAATCAGAAATAAATGCATAAAAGGTTGGATCCAGACTTCATCTCATTTAGAGTAGACCCGCTGAACTCAACTTTATTGATTCAACCTAAAATAAATAAAGAACTAGGCACCAAAATGTCTTCCTAACACACAATGAGCTGAAGGCTGCAGTCCTTAACTCAAGGGGATTTATTTCTTGATAGACCTGTGTAGGGTTGCACTGCATCTTTTCCATTTTTCCCCCTTTCTCAACAGCCCCATTTATGCAGAAGGTCTTGGTCCTTAACATATCAGCTATTGTACACACTGCAATCCTTTATCATACCAAGCAGCTAACCTTCCAAACAAGATTAAATAGATACAAAGATTCTTCCTCCTCAGACACACTTTCCGCTGTAGCTGTTTCAAGTCGGTGTCTTGACCCAAGCATCCATTAGCAGCTCTGAAGATAATTATTCTGCCCGTATAGCTTTTGACAGGAAGACAAAGCTCGGATCACAAAATTCTCATTTACTGAAAGGGGGGGACGGGGGCGGGAAGGCCTCTCAAAGGCAGCTTGTTGGCTGAGTTGAGAAAGAGGGTAGCCTCCATTTAATCAGTTTTGGCCCCATTACGACAGTCAGTGGAAATTATTATAGCTGGCTTCAGGGGACCAGCGGATAATTTGTCCAGCCAAGAAAAGAAATTAAACACAAGGAAAGAGAGGAAAGAGATAACAGCACACTTCGATTTGATGGCATGGTAATTGTTTCAAAAGTTTCCCAGCAAATTTGTCTAAAAAATTAAAAAGCTGCTAATAAACTGCCATACGAAACAAAACAAAATATGCACGGAATGAAAAAGAGGTCAGACTTTACATAATATTTCCCTTCTGTGAGGTGGAAGCTTTGTGCAAAAATGCTTTGATCTTATTATGAACTTTTGTGGGGGGTTTTATTGTTCTCCATATGTTTCCTTTTCTTTCGTGTTACCACGACTCAGCACTCTATTATGAAAAGCATTCAGCAAACAGATATCATTTTCAGACAAGCTAAAATGCCTAAAGCACTGAACTCTATTTGGTGAGCGTGCAATGAGAGTCTTTTTAATTTTTAAGCCTACATCACCTAACCCGACAATTTAAAATGCAATTGGGATCAATCTATTGTCGAAATGTGCTTTTCAGATAGGCCCATTTAGGAATACTTGTGCTGCATAAATGGAAGGACTTCTGCTACAATATTAAATCAAAAAGAAGCTGTCTTTGAGATTTGGTTATGGGCCTGACAAAAAAGAAGATTTTTGAGTGCTGAGGTTGAAAACAGTCGAAATTGCACGCACTTATGAGGTGCCTTTGGCTCCAGACAGATGAAATATTCTAAAGCAGAAAATGAAGTCATCAGTTAGAGACTACGATATTATTTTTTGTTCAGGAACTTCAGCAGGGGGGGGGGGGCTGAGTGAATTTGAACAATAAATAAGACAGAGAAGCTATCTGTAATGCTGGTGCCAAGCTGCAACCATCAGCGGGGGTCCTCAAACTCTTAAAATTAAAATTAAAACCAAAAAATTAAGGCATAAGAACATAAGGCGTTCACTGTTCCCACAGTAGGTCAAGAATGTTCTCACAGTCTTCTGCCCCAGTTTTCGTATTTGGATCTGGGGTCTGACTGGTGGAAGTGGATAGAGAAAAGTTCTTCTCCTTCTCTCATAACACTAGAACTCATGAACATCCAGGGAAGCTGAATATTGCAAGATTGAGGACGGGGGTGGGGGGAATACTTCTTCATGAAGCCCACAGTTAGTCTATGGAATGTTCTCCCACAGGAAGCCATGTTGGCTACCAACCTTGATAGCTTTAACTCAAATCCTTCTTGCTGGTTTTCCACAGGCATTTGGCTGGCCACTGTGAAAACAGGAAGTTCGACTAGAGGAGCCATTGGACTAATCCAGCAGGGCTCTTTTTAAGTTATCGCCATCACTGTCCTATTTTGGAAGGCAATAAATGTCTCTTTTGCAGCTTCTTTATGGGCTCGTGTGAAGCTGTGTGCTTGTGTCTTGGATATAAACCATAAACTTTAATGTACCAAGTATATTGATTGAACAATTGCCCCGAGCTTCAGGTGAAAAGCGATAAGGGAGTTGAGTAAGGACTTCCAGAGCAAGCTTCTAATACATAATAATAATAATAATAATAATAATAATAATAATAATCTAAAATTAATCTTTCACAAGGTCATGAAACTGCATTTTCTCCACCCCCATTGTTCAGCCCAGACACTGAGGTCCAGCCCTGAGGGCCTTCTGCCAGTTCCCTCACTGCAAGAAGCAAGTTACAGGGAACCAGGCAGAGGGCCTTCTCGGTAGTGGCGCCCGCCCTGTGGAACACCCTCCCATCAGAGGTCAAAGAGATAAACAATTATCTGGCTTCTAGAAGACATCTGAAGGCAGTCCTGTTTAGGAAAGTTTTTAATGTTTGATGTTTTATTGTGTTTTTAATATTCTGTTGGGAGCCGCCCAGAGTGGCTGGGGAAATCCAGCCAGATGGGTGGGGTATATATACATATGGGTGGTGTGTGTGTGTGTGTGTGTGTGTGTGTGTGTGTGTGCGCACACACACACACATGTGGAGTTGTTCCACTCAGGAAAGAGGCTTTACCTGTGATTCCCAAGCTAGCTGTATATTTCATCACTTTAACACAGTGACTAAGTGGCAGCCAGAGTATACTGGCTTTCTGCTCAGAGGGCTGAAAGGTGATGTGCAAGGAAGATGTTGGAATCAAGTTCACGAGCTCACATAAACTTTCTGTGCTTGTCATCTTCTTAGACACACAGACTCCTGCAATACTCCTGAGCTGGATCTGGAAGAAGGAACTGATTTAGGGCGTCTTAGAAGCCTGTCGGCCTAATTCAGAGCCCGCGAAGTGAGCGGTGACATTTGCGGAGGATCAATGATGCAGAGTGCCTCTGTTAAAATTATAATTAGTACAGGGAGAAAGAAACAATTAAGAATGTTCTCAAAAGGTACAGAACCATTTGTGTGGCACTGAATGTGTGTGTGTGTGTGTGTGTGTGTGTGTGTGTGCACGTGCGCGCGCAACGAGAACTAAATGGACCATAATTTAAATATGTACTGGAAGTAACAAATTGAGAATCGCTCATCCTTTAAAAATGCAAGCAAATGTAGCTTAGGCAAAATAAACTGAAATACAACTATTCAGTGGGACGGAACTTGAAATGCAGCAGAGCATTAAAATGCCTTACTGAAATAATGGACAGCTAGATAGATATCATTAGCAAGCCTAGTGGCTGTGATAAAGGAAGGTTAGGCTATTAGGAGCTATATAGGCAGACTCTTTCTCTTTCTACTCCATTTAAAGAAAATTGGGGCCACAAATGTATGCTGTGGTTGCCAACATATCAGGGAGGAAACAGGCTTGGGTGGGTTTAGAGTCGTCTTACTTCATTTGTTTGCTTGTTTGGATTTGGTCAGTAGCAAACGAATTCCCAAAGCAGTAGGTTTTAGGTAAAGAAAAAAATTACTTTCCACCCCCTCCACTGGGTTCACCTTGAGTTATTTCACTCTGTCCCTTGTTTTCATCACTGGACTTGTCTTGATATTGTCTCTCCCACCATCTGGAACCAGATTTCTTCTTCCAAGAGTTATCAACCCTTATCTAAAATCTATGAGGAACTCCAGAGATCAGATGTCCAAAATAGTGATGCAGTGCAAGGGCCTGACTTGAAGAAGGATTCAATTTTTTATTTAGAAAAGGGAGTGTCTTATGATGTTGACCTTACAAAAGACTTGGATCCTAAAATAAACTAACTCAATGGAAGTCCAAAGGAGAAGAGTTACCTGGACCCACCTTTCTCCTGCCTCCTGCTATGAATCCAGAAAGGATCTCAAGAAACTTGGGGGCTCCTCCTGAACAATGTGGAATGGAGAGGAGGCACGTGCAAGAGTGAAGACAGCACAGGAATTTGTGGACTTTGGGGGTTTAAGCTCTTGTGATCCAGTGTGATGTGTAAGGTCTCTAGATCAGGGATGGGTCACCTGTGGCCCTGCAGAAGTCATTGGACTACAATTGCCACCATCCCTTCCCATGGACCTTGCTGGCTGGGGATGCTGGGACTTGAAGTTCAACATCTGAAGGGGCACAGGCCTACCATTCCTGCCCTAGGTTATGCCATCTCTGTGTTAAGTTTGTGCTGTCAGGGCACATTGAGAGGCTTTCTCATAGCCCGTCCTACCCTTCCCCCCCCCCCCGCATATTTGCCAAAGCTAGATCCTGGATATAATTTTCTGGAAGATATTCTTGCATGGGTTGGATTTTATGGTATTGGATTATGGCATAATAACTATAAGTCAATCAATCATCAATCAACTCTTTATTCAGGTCATAGACCAGCATAAGTAAGGTGGGGTACAATCATTTAAAATCTGTAAAACCTTTTTGGAAAGCTAAAATTATTAAAACAGAAGGTATCTATAAAGGACTATAAGAGTCTAAAAGAAGCTTTAAAAATCTAAAAGAAGAGTTAGGAGCATTAAACGGATGTGGAAGAGCATAAAAGGTTAGCATACCAAAGGCTATGGCTATCAGTTTACAAAACACTCTGATATGAGTGTTCAGTCAATCTAGTTTGTGGCGCAGGTCATCAACTAACAAAATTTGAACACTGCTATGCAGAACCTGGCAGCATTGATTGTTGTAGCAGGGTTGGTATCTGAAAGCAGCAGGGAGGTATAGAATTGTCCTGTGCACCCTGGGTAAGGTAAGGTAAAGGACCCCTGGATGGTTAAGTCCAGCCACAGGCGACTATGGGGTGCGGTGCTCATCTCGCTTTCAGGCCGAGGGAGCCGGCGTTTGTCCACACACAGCTTTCCAGATCATGTGGCCCACATGACTAAACAGCTTCTGGTGCAACGGAAACACCATGATGGAAACTAGAGTGCACCGAAACGCCGTTTACCTTCCCACCACAGCGGTACCTATCTATCTACTTGCACTAGCATGCTTTCGAACTGCTAGGTAGGCAGGAGCTGGGACAGAGCAACAGGAGCTCACCCTGTTGTGCTAATTCGAACCACCAACCTTCTGATCAGCAAGCCCAAGAGGCTTAGACCACAGCACCACACGGCCTGGGTACTTATGGAGGCGTGGGGACATGAGGCTAATACGGATGTCTCTATAATATAGGCACTGGAGAAGCACATGCTCTATATAATTCAATATGACATCATACATGTCTGCTCAGATGGTCTTGAGTACACTTTTATCTATATGACTTCATACAGGTAAATTGGTTTAGGATTGCAGCCTAGCCCATGTGTTTTACTTTAATGGTCCTGATATTAATTGGAGTTATTAGATTGTCATTACAATCTAATACCGACAGTAGAAGAATGGCAGGTAAAATTGGTGGAATTCATGAACTTGGCTAGAATGACAGCAGCGATAAGAAATGTAACAAAACAAAAAATTAAAGGAGAATGGATGTATGTTGAAGAATACTTGAAAAAGGAAGGAGTAAAAACAGAATTGACGATTTGCTTAGATTGATACATAGAGAGAAGGAAAAGAATTTAGATAGAATAACATGTATTATCAAATAGGTTATGAAATTAGAAATAGAATAAAATGTATTATTAAATGGATTAATGAAAGTGTGATATTGTAGTATTAGGATATATCACAAAATAATAAGGAAGTATGTAGAAAGAGGAATGTGAGGATGAACTTTAGGAAGTCAATTTTAAATTGTATGTATGTAAGAAGAGGGGGGAGGGGGGAAGAGGGGGGAAGATAATATTATATGAATGTAAATTGTTTATGAAATGTGGAATGTATGAAAAGTGATGTGATATATGTTGTAATTTTGTGAATTAAATAAAGATTATTTTCAAACATTAAAAAAAAAAAAAAAGATTGTCCTTTTGGTATGGCAAGCCTTGAAATCAAGCAAGCTGGAGGAGCATCATAATTTTCCATTAAAGGGTGAGAAATGTGTCCACTTAGTCTACTAATATCTTTAAAAACAAACTCTTTCGACCGGCTGAGTCATGTTCATCCTTCCTTCCTGTAGCAATTTTTGAGAATCACAATAGTGGCCTGAGAAGAAACGATGTACGTAACTCACCTTGCTCACAGGTCACCGGTGTTGCACAGATTCAAACCACATGGACACAGTTTTAGCAATGCAATGGTATCATATTAACTGGGCCATTGAAATTTAAATAACCTACATTTCCAAGGAGCCACTTCTGATTCTTAATATTTTCATAAGATTACAGAGAATCCCCCCCCCCTCTTTATTGTCATGGCAACAGAGCCTTGAAAATACCATGCTTGCGATTCTGTCACTCCATTATCAGAAAGACAGAGGCCGGCAAATTTGAGGGTGCAGCGAGAACAGCAGCAGTCGGACAAAGCAGAGCGTGGCACAGCATGCCCTTTTATGGCAAGCTGGTAATTGTCTCCAAATTGCTATTCCAGACCAAATGCCACAGTGAAAACACAAACATTAAGGCTGGAATCCTATATCCACTTACAGTACAGGGGACAGGGGGCAAATTCAGTTTGGCTCGCCTTTTCATACCACCCTTTCTGATTCTAACTGCCCCCAAACAGCCCATGCCCAAAAATGCAACTAGGCTTTAAAATTCACACGCCTCTGAATGTTGCAGTGCAGTTATCCAACCAAATGATGTCTACAAAACTGTGTTAGGGGAAAGTGTGCATAAAAATCAATGTATTAGTGAAGGTAGCATAAAGAAACACATTATATTAGGGGGGAATGCTAAAAAATTGCCTTTGAAGAGAAATGCATGCTGAATGTGGATGAATTTTGGGGAGGAAATTTTATATTAGTTACAAAAAACAAACTGATGTGGAATGGAAATGTGGTGAACTGAACTTAAGAATGGGGAAAGCGAGAAACTGCGATTGGCAAAATTGTCCATCCCTACCTGGGCATAAGCTCCACTGAACCCAATAGGACTGACTCGTAAGTACTGTAGATATGGCTAGGATTTTGCTACAAAGCTCCCATGCAACTGTTGCCAAAGGCTCCCATATGATGACTCTCTAGATGTACATCATGATGTTTGCCAGCAGTGTACCATGTGGCTGGGATATACTGTATGAAATATTCTACGCAGGCACAGGTTCGCATACGGGTCGATTAAAACATGGTCTTAATTGGTTCACCAGTGAGAATTAGTTTTGGCCAAGTGAGAATTACACCATCTCATTATGGGAATGAAAATCATTCTGGCGATGAGTCTTAAATGTCTCAGTCATAAAATCTGGACCTATCTGGATGCAAAAACACCCCAGTGGGTAACTAAGCCACGTCCAAACATGGACCCCTATATCACCATGCACTCATAATTTGACCGGCATGCATTGAAGACTTTCTTTTTAAATGAGGCATCGCGTTGTTTTTTGCATCTATATCGGCTGTCTTGAATGCAGGTGCAAAGGTCAAGCTGTGTTTTCTGCTTGAGGTGCAGAATGCTGTCTTAAACATGCACACCAGAATGTTCATTCTGCTTGAGAGCCAGTGTGGTGTAGTGGTTAAGAGCGGTAGACTCGTAATCTGGTGAACCGGGTTCGATTCCCCGCTCCTCCACATGCAGCTGCTGGGTGACCTTGGGCTAGTCACACTTCTTTGAAGTCTCTCAGCCTCACTCACCTCACAGAGTGTTTGTTGTGGGGGAGGAAGGGAAATGAGAATGTTAGCCGCTTTGAAACTCCTTCGGGTAGTGATAAAGCAGGATATCAAATCCAAACTCTTCTTTCTCTTCTTCTGTCTCAAAATTAAAAGGAAATTGTTATGTACTCAGTTGAATAGGATCCAAAATGCAGCAGTCTGATTGGTCCTAGAACAATAGGATTCAGAATGCAGCAGTCTGATTGGTCCGCAGGAGCCACCCAATCCAGCTCCAGGTGGAAGTGAATCCGCAACCTGATTGGCCTACAGGAGTATCCTGGAATTAGCCAATCACGTGGGGCCCATTGTGTAAATAATGTATATAAAGCAGACGTTCTGGGGAAAGATTAATTCCTCGCTACTATGAGCTGAATAAAGAGCATGAAATCCACACTCAACTCCGAGTATATTTCAGAAATGGAATCAACAACTACAAAAAAAAGCTAAGCACATCACATTTTTTTTTAAAAAAACAAGCAAGCAAGCAGCCTCTCCTACACGTCTTAGTAAGGTAAAATGTATTGTTATGACACATTTTAGCCAAAGCAGTGCATAACACAGAATACAAATTTTAAAAAATTAGTCAATAGAATGTAAAACAGCAAATTAACAAGTTATCAACCATGCCCACAAGTATAAAATAATATTGTCAAGCAAATTAATTTTTAAAATCTCTGTTTTCAAACTAATTTATTCTTTAGCACATTCTGCTGGTCTTCTAAGGAGAATACTTATGGACAGTACGAACAGGGTTCTTCTGTCCTGTGTTCAGAAGATCCCTTTGTGATAGGTCTGGCTGAAAAAGACCGATTTCTGCATGCCATCCAATGATGTTCATGACTGAGTAGGGACTGGAGTCCAAAACACCATGATCCAAGTCTAACCTGCTTCCCCAACATTGACTCTTCCATGACCTTGGAATAGTTTGCAGTTATAGAGAAATTGCCATTATGGTTTTGGCAATACTAGAAAAAAGAATTTCTCGTGCATTTATTGAAAATCGTTGATTCTCAACACAAATAAAATGTGCTTTCCATTTTGAAATCAACATAGGCATTTGCTATCCAGGTTTAGTGATGTCCAACTTCTTTATCTCATTTTTTTTCCTGCTTCTGTCAGATGAAGTTGACAGATTCTCCAATGTATTAGGATTAATGTGCTAAAAATGAAATATTTTCTCTGCTTTAGCCTTCTCCTCACAAAGAACATGTTGCGTTTGAAAACCAACCTATTTCCACACCTGACCTTTCTAAAAAAAACCACATTATTTCCATTCTCCAAGCATCCTGTGATGTTTTCCAACCCCAGTGTTTTAGACCATCCATGTCCACCCCATAGCACATGGGGTTTGTACATTGTTCCTCTGTATGGCATACAGAGGGCTTGCATCCTTTCCCGTAGAGGACTAGAATCCTGGTTGAGACCAATAAAGCTGTATGTGCCTGACTGTTCCTTCTCAATCCACCATTGGTGAATCACTGCTTTATTAAAAAGCCGGGATGCTTTAAAGATGAAATTACCGACCAAAATTTCATTACTGCTAACCTAGTTTCAGTCAGAGCAAGAGACCTGAACCCAGGAGGTTACAGATGAAAGTCTTAATTAATATTGTAAAAAGTCTGAAGCTCAGAAGTGCCAAAGCTGTGTTTTGGAAAATCCTGACTTTGCTGTTAACAATAATTATGATATTGTATTATGCTCAAGGCAGAGTAAGTCAGAAATGAGGGTAAGAAAAGAACAATCACACTTTTAAAAAATGGATTATTCGTTGTATTTAACTATGCCTGATAAAACGGGTCATGTTCTGCATGCCAAATTAAGCTTTTCCCTGGGCAAAGGCTGCTAGTAATATGCTTAAAGGAAATAACATTTGATTTAAAAAATAAATAAAGCAAAACTTGAAGGGGACACATTATCTTCACAGTTATGCCACCTATTCAGCTGACATGCAAACAAGGGGCCTAGAAGTCAAATTTCAAAATACAAGAGCAAAGACAGAGGTTCATAACTGGACAGAATGTACTTGTTGTTGTTCAGTCGTTCAGTCGTGTCCGACTCTTCGTGACCCCATGGATCAGAGCACGCCAGGCACGCCTATCCTTCACTGTCTCTCGCAGTTTGGCCAAACTCATGTTAGTAGCTTCGAGAACACTGTCCAACCATCTCATCCTCTGTCGTCCCCTTCTCCTTGTGCCCTCAACCTTTCCCAACATCAGGGTCTTTTCTAGGGAGTCTTCTCTTCTCATGAGGTGGCCAAAGTATTGGAGCCTCAGCGTCAGGATCTGTCCTTCCAGTGAGCACTCAGGGCTGATTTCTTTAAGAATGGATAGGTTTGATCTTCTTGCAGTCCATGGGACTCTCAAGAGTCTCCTCCAGCACCATAATTCAAAAGCATCAATTCTTCGGCGACCAGCCTTCTTTATGGTCAGAAGGTACAAAGGTGGCCATAATCAACATACCCTTTCTGCCAATAAAATGGGGGGGGGGGGATGTTTTGCACTGTTAATCTTTTAAAATGATTTTTACATTCCATTGTGTGCATTTGGGGAGGAGTTCAGTACCACCAACTAGGAATCTATTCAAAACTTCTGTTTTCCAAAAACCACATTTAAAATGGCAAACATTCCTTTTTAAAAAGACAAATATGTTGATAAAAGCTTCCCTCCTCTTCCCAAGGAGGGAAGCCGGGCGAGTCAGACGACTCATAAGTTTCTAAGATTCACTTGTGCGAGAGATGACAAGAAAATTGTAGATTTAAGAGTTTGATCTTCCCTCCGCTTACAATGCTTGTCCATTTCGCTGTATCTGAGAGAAGAGATGAAAACAGAGGACAATGCCTTTATCAAATCGCAATTTACATTTCCCCCCACAAGTATTATTTAATCATTTCCAAAGACCATCGAAGTAGCAGTTATAGCTGGTTGTGACACGGATTGTCAAAGTTGAGCAAATAATTGGGGGAAAGGAAGGAAGAAGGAGTGTTTGGGAATATTAAAAGAAGCTCCCTTGGTTTCGACAAAGTCCATAAAAATAAAGACATTAATCCCTTTGTACAGATTTGAAGTGCTTCCACATTACAAAAATCTCTGATACATTCATTTGATTGCTAAGAGCATATATATATTCTGTCAAGTTTTCAGTGAGTTGATAGCTGGCTGGAGAGCACTTGCTTTAAGAATTCAGGACCACACGAAGGATGTACTTTAAGACCCTTGTTTTATCTATTTTCCTTAAAGCCTCCTGCTAACACAGATTAGAGAAAGTAATCTGATTTATGGAATTTCCACAGATTCGGAGGGAAGAGGAGATAATAGGGTATTAACATTTTCCTCATATGCAAATGCAATAATATGAGAGGCTCATTTTCTCTCACAGACATTTTTCTATTTTCTCTCCAGTGCTGTAAGGAGGAAAGCTCCAAGACACAGCCATTTTAAATGGATGAGAATTCAGATCCCACAGAAACCAAGGACTCCTTTAAAAAAAATATTAATCCCCTCCATCTAGTATATTTCTTCTCACAAGGGCTTCTGAATTGCAGGTGCTCATTCTGGAATGAATGCTTCATAGGTGAATCATAAGGAAGGTTTTGGTGATTCGCTGATTTGCAGGATCAAAACATTGCTATTTGTGGCCTATATATTTGTGTCTCTAATTTCCATCCTATTGTTTGCAGTGCCAGATTTTAAATTAATTAATCTGAGGCAATAGAAGTAGCCTCCCTCCCTCCCTCCCTCCCTCCCTCCATCTTTCTCTCTCTCTGAATTCATGAATAAAGAAAAAAAAATCTCTCTGAAAGGAACTACACAATTTAGGTATTGTTTTCTAAATCTTGAAAATATTATATATAAATACATAGGTCTTTCATGTTCTGGCAAAGGTTAAGTGGTTGGCAAGTGTCAGAGGTGAGCCAAGAGGAAGAATCAGAATTCAAGGGTTGAGCCAGCGCTGAGCAACCAAGCAGCAACCATGCCCCCTCACCCTCGCTGGGCACCCATTTTCATAGAATCATAGAGTTGGAAGAGACCACAAGGACCATCCAGTCCAACCCCCTGCCAAGCAGGAAACAGCATCAAAGCATTCCTGACAGGTGGCTGTCAAGCCTCTGCTTAAAGACCTCCAAAGAAGGAGACTCCACAACACTCCTTGGCAGCAAATTCCACTGTCGAACAGCTCTTACTGTCAGGAAGTTCTTTCTAATGTTTAGGTGGAATCTTCTTTCTTGTAGTTTGAATCCATTGCTCCGTGTCCTCTTCTCTGGAGCAGCAGAAAACAACCTTTCTCCCTCCTCTATATGACATCCTTTTATATATTTGAACATGACTATCATATCACCCCTTAACCTTCTCTTCTGCAGGCTAAACATACCCAGCTCCCTAAGCCGTTCCTCATAAGGCATCGTTTCCAAGCCTTTGACCATTTTGGTTGCCCTCCTCTGGACACGTTCCAGCTTGTCACTATCCTTCTTGAACTGGACACAGTATTCCAGGTGAGGTCTGACCAGAGCGGAATACAAGATGCCAAACTGAGCGCAGGAAGCATTGCCCTTACTCAGATTTGGCTTCAGGGTGACCCTGACAACTAGAGCAAATGGTCCTGTGGAGGATGAAAGACTGAGGTTGCAATCATAAGTTCCCAGTAACTGTGCACAGATCCGAGTATAGGATTGCAATGTCAAGCAAAACATTTAGTGTGTTTTCCTACTGTACCTTGGTTGCCTTCGGAAATATTTTATCCAAATACTCCCCCACCACTTCCCAACATTATGCTGCTGAGAACAGCTGGCAAATAAGTCAAATAGTAAGTAACAACAGTGTTTAACTTTGTGCGAGAAAAGACAAGATCACAGCCTGAGGTGAGATGCCAAGAAAATCCATAAACTATCTATAATTCAACAATGGGACGTTGGGATGCCAGACACGGGCTTTTTCAAAGGAAAACATATCAATATTTTTGTGCATGGAACACTGTGGGCCATGTAAAGGAGAGAAGAAAGAGGAGTGAGTTAAGCATGAGAAAGGCACATCAATGTGTCAGTTTGATAGACCGAACCTGTTGAAAGAACTCAAGGAAGCATAAACATGGCATACCTAATGTGTATAGTGTTTCCAAAAGAGGCCCTTGCAACATTTAAAACCAAAGTGTAGCTTTATAAATATCTCCAAAGAGGCGAAAGGAAATGCCAGAGATTTCCCACTCTCTTCTCTTGTTCAGTGCATATGTGAATATTGTTGCGCAGCGGAAATTAATGACGCAGAGTTCTTCTTAGAAATAATAAAATCTTTACTAAGTTGAAATAAACTTCTTCATAACATGGTTCCAAATAGTTTGAAAGAGATTATATACAGACTGAACTGAACACAGACTGAGCTCTGTACTGGCGGCATACTGAGGCAGACATACACACAGACTAGGCACACTCAATAACTAACTGAGACTGAGAGAAAATGGCGGCTACATTTTAGGAGAGTGAGTCACATGACCCAGAGTGACTCAACAGTTAGTAGTTAGGCTTCAACAGTTTTAGTAGGCCGAATGACTTTGCAGTCCTAGTACTTCCCAGCCTGCTTTGCTGCTTTTGCTCTCATGTGTCTTTGTCACATGACAAATATTCCTTGAGAGCACCTGTTTTTTGGCCTCCACACTCTGAGGACTATGTCCCTTCTGAATATAGACACAAGCTGGCTCAATGCAGCCCTGATTCCTTTCCTCCATGCAGGCACATGCTTGGACGCCCAGAGGCTGCCCAAGAGACCATTGCAGAAAATTGGCGTGTGAAGACCTCCCAGATCCATCTCTCCCTACAGACACACCATGCAAATGGCTTTGGCTCTGTCTGAAGTTACAGTACTTGAATGGTGCAGAGGGGTAGAATTAGATGACACTATGCATGCATGGATCTCCCATCCTTTACGATCAGTGGCGTCAGGACCGGTGCTAGGGCTTTTCGTGCCCTAGGCGAAAATCGCGGGGCGCCCAGCGCACCGGGGGCGGGGCACCGTACGTCATGCGCAATGACGTCACATGCCCCGCTCCCTGCGCGTCGGGCGCTGCGCCCGCCGCCACAATTTTCGCCTCTGTTTGGGGCGGCGGTGGGCGGGGGGCAGACTGGCCAGCGCCCCCTCCATTTTGGCGCCCTAGGCAATCGCCTAGTTTGCCTCAATGGTAGCGCCGGGCCTGAGTGGCGTAGCGTGGGGGCCCACAGGGGCAGTTGCCCCAGGTGCAAAATTGTTAGGGGTGCAAAATTTCAACACCTGGTACTTCCTCAATACAGCTGTGCACTTCCATTGCTGGGATCCATTGAAAATGGCTTCTCCATGCGACCCAAGAAGTAACCTCTCCAGACAGCAGAACGACTCTTCTATTTTTTTCTCAGTGGCTGCGATCCCCTGGGTGATATGGATGCCATTTGGCAGTTTAATGTACATGGATATTCCATCCGTTTCAAACCATCCCACCCACCCCTCTGTGATGCCCTGGGCACTGGCAACCCACGCTACGCCACTGCTTGCAATGTTCCTTTGTGCTGCCTGAATGTGCCAGTAGGGTGGAATCCTGTGAGAATCCACAACCATTGGCGTTGCACCCACACTTGGACTGGGTGGGCGAAGATATGCTCATCTGATAGAAAAGAATTAGCTAAGGCTGTAATCGTTCTTACCCAGATGTAAATCCCATTCAATTCAGTGGGGCTTACTCCCAGATAACTGAGGTTAGGATTGCAGCCTAACTCTCGATGACATCCGCCCCCATTCATTCACATTACACTTTCCGAATTTCGGTCCCATCAGACTGCAAAAAGCTATGTAGACGGTTAATGACAGCACTGGAAGGAAAGGACAACTAACAGATGTTATTAAACGGCTTTTAAAATTAAGAAGTGTTAAAGCTTCAAGACATTCACCACCCTGAGAAAAATAGAATCTTGGTGCCCTGGTGAAATCTGTGCTAATGTATGATAAAGGTGACAATCATTAAGGTATAATATTATTAATGGGGTGCCCATTAAATGTAGATTAGCTTTAGTCTTAGCATTAATTTAATTTTAATTGATTTAAAATTTCTAGGACACAAAAGAGCCCTGAGGATTAAAATTAGGACCTGCACTTTTTACCCATATTCATTAATGACTTGGGAAAGACAGAGTGAATTGTTCAAACCTGCAGATGACCATTTCAATTAGATTGATCTCAGTGTACTGCAGAGTGGGCAAAATGAGGGTTTGGGGTTGGGATTTTTAAAGTTGTCTGAAAATGCATCTCCAATGATGCCAGGGCGGAGGGCGGGAGGGAGAGAATTTAGATTAGAGGGTAGTTCAAGGGGAACATGATGTGCCAAAAAGGTATCACACACACACCCCTCCATGTTGCTATTTCCCTTCTTCCCTGCTCATTGGCCATGCTGCCTGGGGCTGATAGGAGTTGACGTCCAACAGCGCTTTGAGGATCAAAAACTCCATAATTCTTACAGCCTTTGTTATTTTTGCTATTGGATGTTTTCAATGTAACCTTGCTACATTTAAAGTATTGAAAGGTTGCTACTTTGTACTTTATAAACCACTAGTAAATTAAGCCCGTTAAGATAACGGGCGCAAGAAGATATGTGGCGAGGCTGGTGTGCGGGCGGTGGCGGGAGCCTCCAGGAACAGGAGGCTCGGCTGCAGGTGTGCGGGCGGCGGCGCTTTGCGCCGCTTCCCCCGCACTTTGGCGAGGCTGGTGTGCGGGTGGCGGTGCTTTGTGCCGGTTCCCCCGCGCTTTGGCGAGGCTGTAAAGGCGGCGGTAATGGGCGCTAGCGGCGGCGGCCGCTTCACTCCTCGGCGGCAGCAGCCGGAGGAGGAGGTGGAGGAGGCTCCGTGCACGACGGCGGCGCTGCCCCAAGTGACACCGCGCGTGCGCCGCCACTGACTTCCGGCCTGCGTCCCTGTTGGGGGGGGGGGGACAGTAGAGCTGTCCAATCCCTGCGTCCATGTCTGACATGCGCACTCGCGCAGTTCCACTGACACACAGTGGACGCAGGGACATTTGGAGATTATTATATAGGATTGTGCTGTTAGTCTATATTAAATTATGAAATTGTTTTTGCACTGTTTGATTTTGAGATGCCTTCTTCCTGTTTTCTTTTATGCAAGCCACTTCGAGCATGGTTTTTTGTGCAAAAGTGGCATACAAATATAATTATGAATGAATGAATCTCTCTTGACATTCGCTCTTCAATCTTTCTCTCTCTCTCTCTCTCTCTCTCTCTCTCTCTCTCTCTCTCTGTGCCGCATGCTTCTGTTTCAAAATCCCCTCCCCACACACTTAACTCCACTTTGCTGACCTATTTCCCCCCTTGCTTTTTCACATATTTACTTAACGAGAAACAAGCTTTTATCTCACAAATCCCTAAACTGCAGGAACGAAAAGGTAGTATGGCGAGAACAACAGAGCCAATTGTCTGCGATTTCAACATCTTTCTTTCCTTAAGTAATTCAAATATCATGGCTAGCACATCTATTACTCCTACGCTTTTACGCAGCGAACAATAGAGGCATGGAAGATTTCAAAGAAACCACTGTACCAGAAATTAGCTTGCATTAATTATACAGTGTAACATATTTAATTAATACAAATTAGGAAGTTGAGCATGTCAGTGAAACAAGTGTGTTGGATTAGGTGCAAATGGTGATACTCCCAGCCACCCTCAGATTGCCTCTCTAGGGTCACTCTTTTCAGGAAAATGTCAAAAACTCAGCAGGATTTCCCTCCCTCCCCTCCATTCTCATGCCCAAGAATTTACTCTGTTTCTTGCCAATTTCACAGCTGAGGCTAATGGAGGATGAGTGGCAGTTATCCAGCTCTCTGCAAACCCACAATGTTGTCAAAATTACTTTGCCTTCCCTTAAAGCCCATCCCAGGTGTTTTGTTTCTGGGGGTACATTGAAATTTGCTTTAAATTTTGATATGGGCAAAATCTGGCATCGCTGCCCTTCTTGACTGTGAGAGCGGCAAGATCCACTCCCTGCTTTGCTGGCATATTCACACCTGGCCTGGGAGGGCAGGATCCTGACTGATCCTGGCTACAAAAGCTTTCAATGCTGAATATTACAAAGACTATTTTGCTGTGAGTCTGGGAAAGCACTGCTCAGGGTGCCTGGAGACTATCAGGGTGGAGTGTTGCTTAAGGGCTTTTGTTGGGGTCAAGATTTAATTTAGGAGGTGAGTTATTTTTGCTGCTTTGCTTATGTTTTTTATATATAAACATGGGTGGTGTTTTTGCATCTTATTTTTAGGCCTTATGAATCAGGGGATTGTTATTTTTTTCTCTATTTCTTAATTAATATTTTTGAATTAATTTTTACTATAATTTGCAACTAAGTGCATCATGTATTGCATTGGCTATATAAGGGGTGAAATGAGCTTTAAGGTGTTCTGATCCCAAACTATATAGGGAATCGGGTGGCACTGTGGTCTAAATCACTGATCCTCTTGGGCTTGCGGATCAGAAGATCAGCAGTTCGAATCCCCATGACGGGGTGAGCTCCCGTTGTTCTGTCCCAGCTCCTGCCAACCTAGCAGTTTGAAAGCACACCAGTGCAAGTAGATAAATAGGTACCACTGTGATGGGAAGTTAAACAGTGTTTCCGTGCGCTTTGGCTTCCATCACGGTGTTCTGTTACACCAGAAGCAGTTTAGTCGTGCTGGCCACATGACCTGGAAAGCTGTCTGTGGACAAATGTCGGCTCCCTCGGCCTGAAAGCGAGATGAGCGCCGCAACCCCAGAGTCACCTTTGACTGGACTTCACCATCTTGGGGTCCTTTACTTTTTTACCTATAGAGTTTTAGACATGCAAACTAGCAGTTTGAACTTATCCCAGTAGCTAATATGACAGGTTTTCAACTGAGCCATGCACAACTCAACTAACTAATATTTGGTGGCTGCTCGTCTTTTTAAAATGATTGCACCAACTATAAAACCACACTTAATAAATTGCCATTTTCATTCAATAATTTCAGTGATATTTAATAATCAGGACTAGAATTGTGATAGATGAACAAACAATGTTGAAGTGCAACTAGATTGTGGATTACAACAGAATGAATCTACCCATGCTTTGTAAGCTTGATTGGATGATATAAAATAACTCCTTTGTGCACTGGAAACTATTGGAAATTGCAGCCAAAAAGTAATGATGTCTTGCAACTGTCTCCATAATAATTCTCTTTGGGATTTGATTCTCTCTCTCTCTCTCTCTCTCTCTCTCTCTCTCTCTCTCTCCTTCTCTTATTCCCCCTCCCCCCCAGATCTTGCATCTGCAGCATCTCCAGATATATCAAGTCAACCTCGCAGCTATTTTGCCAGTGCTAGATATTATGGCAGGTAATCGGTAATAGCCATCTCCCACAAGGTGCAGATATTGCTAGTTTTCTTCACAGACAACAACCTAGCAATCCATCCACATAGAGAGGAATCAGAGCATATCGGGGAAGCAGTGATTACAGTATAATACGGAAGGATAATACAAGGAGGGAGGGAAACATTATAAACCAAACCCCCTCTATTTACTGCTGCTGCTATTCTTCACAGCAAGACACCTGCTGCCATTATGATGTTGCAGACAAAGAAAGGCATCATGAGTCTTCATGAGGGCTGGAGTGCTGATTCGGAGCTTTTGGAAGTGGCAATTCCTACTTCAGGCTGTGCAAGAAAAGACAACACATGCTGCACAACTAACACTTGAGTAGAGTGAAAAGAAAAAAGTATGAAGAAAGATGAGCTTGATTGTATTCTGGATTCATGTAACCCTATATACAGTAAATCCCCATCCCTCACTATGAACAGTAACAGTCTTTATGAACTATGCAGGATCAACAAAGATTTAACAGATAGGCTATGCAGCATGGAAGATAGAAAAAAAGTTAAACACATTGATTTTAAGCAGCAGGAAGAAATGGTTATAAGGGTGTTTTATTTAGGTTTGAAAAAATGTTTACAGATGATTTGTAAGTCTAAAGGAGGTGTTAAAAAAAATGATGGAAGGGTTATAACTGTTAATCATTCATGCTTCCAAAGCTTCGCTCTAGATTTAGTCAAAGCTTAGTCATGCAGAAGTGAATCATATTGACAAATCTTCTTATTTGGGTGGTTGGTGCAAGTAACGGAAAACACGCTTCTGGGGGCCAGGGGACGACATTGCATTGGGGATTTCCCAGAGAGGATTCAGGAAGCCATTCCCCCCCCCCCAATGACCTGGGTGAGTTTTGAACTTAAAGAGCTTCTGGAGTGAAAGTCCTCTGAGAATTGTTCCTAGTCTTATCAAAATACTTTTAGCTTCCCAAGCAATAGCTTAGATGTTTTCACTTCCACATTTGCCTTGAATTTTGCTTTAGGCAAACTTTGGAGGTAACACTATGAGCTACTCAGGGAAGGAAGTTTTTAAGCTTTTAAATGATTTATAACTACAATACCTCTGCTGATAAGATGGCAGATAAAAAGCTTCTGAAGGTGCAACAGCCAATCTTCTCAAATCAACTCCAATGAGAAATGAAGTCCAACCTACAGTAGGCAAGAAAGACAATCCAGCACTAGCGGTTCCTTACAGGAGGTTTGCACAACTCAGAAGGAGAAAGTGAGACAGGTAATTTCCTGTCCCTGCCCAATAATGCCACCATGTTGTTGTTGTTGTTGTTTAGTCGTGTCAGACTCTTCGTGACCCCGTGCACCAGAGCACTCCAGGCACTCCTGTCTTCCACTGCCACCCGCAGTTTGGTCAGACTCATGTTGGTGGCTTCGAGGACACTGTCCAACCATCTTGTCCTCTGTCGTCCCCTTCTCCTTGTGCCCTAAATCTTTCCCAACATCAGGGTCTTTTCCAGGGAGTCTTCTCTTCTCATGAGGTGGCCAAAGTATTGGAGCCTCAGCTTCAGGATCTGTCCTTCCAGTCAGCACTCAGGGCTGATTTCCTTAAGAATGGATAGGTTTGATCTGCTTGCAATCCATGGGACTCTCAAGAGTCTCCTCCAGCACCATAATACAAAAGAATCAATTCTTCGGTGATCAGCCTTCTTGATGGTCCAGCTCTCACTTCCATACATCACTACTGGGAAAACCATAGGTTTAACTATATGGACCTTTGTCGGCAAGGTGATGTCTCTGCTTTTTAAGATGCTGTCTAGGTTTGTCATTGCTTTTCTCCCAAGAAGCAGGCGTCCTTTGATTTCGTGATTGTTGTCACCATCTACAGTGATCATGGAGCCCAAGAAAGTAAAATCTCTCATTTCCTCCATTTCTTCCCCTTTTGCTCCTACCCCACCCCAATTATATAAACACCGTACAGTGCCAATGGATCCCATCTTCTCCATATGATGGATTGTGTGCATTCTTTGACTACTGTCATCACAATAAATACAGTATTTTTCTGGATAGGCCCCAGCATCATTATCGTGAACACCAAGGAGCGTTCTGGGTTCTTGGGTCTGGAATGCCAACTTATATATGCACAAATTAAGCCTAAAGCATCTTTAAGCACTATAGGCATCTGTTCTTTGCATAGCAAGGGCTGATATCAATGAACTCGATCTGCATCTCCCAAACATACAGATAGTTATCCTTCAGGTTTTGCACTTCTCCTAATTTTCCGATGCTGCTCTCAATTCACAAAGCTTCTCAACATGCATTTTAAAATGCATATGTTGAGATGTTTAGAAATGCAGATAAAATACATTGAGAAATGTGCACTTTGTGAGAAAAAGATAGGCTCAGAGACACATAGTTAGGAACATCGGAAGCTGCTTGGTGCAGACTATTGGTCCAGTTAGTTCAGTATTGTCCATGCTGGCCAGCAGTGACTCTCCAGAGTTTCAGGTCGGGTCTCCCGCAGACCTACCTGGGGATTCCAGGAATTGAATCTGGACCTTTCTGACCTATAGCCCTTCTCCATAAACAAGGACTGGAGTGGCCCAGGTCAATATAGCTCAGTTGGTTAGAGCGTGGTGCTAATAATGCCCAGGTTGCAGGTTCAATCCCTGTATGGGACAGCTGCATAGTCCTGGATTGCAGGAAGTTTGACTAGATGATCCTCAGAGTCCCTTCCAACTCAACATTTCAATGATTCTAACTTTTTTTTTAAAAAATGAATATATAAATTACTATTAATTACAGGAATATTGTTCTTAATATGAATTTTCATGTTGCACGCATTTGCATATATGGAAATGGAATTCAAGGGGTTTACGAATGACTATATGAGAAAATGACACTGAGTGGAACTAGACTGGTCAATCCATCTCAAGTTATAGGATAGTAGGATTTGCTCTCAATGGTGACATTTATGGCCGATTCTCTGTGATGGTCCTGCTCCGTCATTCTTCTGCCTCTGCACAGCCTGTTGGTTCGCCAGGTAACTATATCAATGAATTACTTTTGGCTGTGACACACATGGAAGAGCAGGAAATATTGCCCAGCTCTGTCTTTACTGACACTATCTAAATCAGCCCATAACATTGTAAATCCTAACTTGCTCAGAAGCGATAAGTTAATTAAAAGTAGTCCGCAAGTCTAGAAAAAGACTAAGAGCTAATGTGACCCAGCACACTAAATTCTAATACCTTTGAAAAATTAATATAATAGGCTGAAGAATCACAGAACAACAATGCAATAATTCAAATTTAGAGCTGCAGAAATGTAGCTTATTAATCAAAGGCATAAATAATTTTCGAGTGGAAAAGAAGTTGCTGTCAGTGTCATGCACAATTTTACTGGCTTTGCTGGGGATATCTTCTCTGAAACCTAAACAGATGCTTAGATGATGGAACCAAATTTTTACATCACCAGGCTTGTTCCTGTGGTATACACCTAGCATTTTGGCTGTATGCAGAACCCCAGCCTGTATTAGTGACGGGTGAATTCCCCTTGATGCATCTCAATTTCCTCTTGTCCTTTTTTGTGATCTTTCCTTGTGAGTGCTGAAAAAGCAAAGCTTGAATCTTTTTGAGCACAGCTAGAAGAGGAGGGGCAGTAGCAATAATGGAAAGATATCTCTCTCCAGTAGTGGTGTCCATGGTCACCTGGCTTCCCAATGTGGAGGTTGCTCACAGTAAATGAGAACGGGAGGAACAAAATTGTGGGGAGGTTGGTGCAATGCAGGGACAGCAGTAGAACAAATGTGACACTCCTGTCATCAGTGTGAGAGCCAGTGTGGTGTAGTGGTTAAGAGCGGTAGACTCGTAATCTGGGGAACCGGGTTCGCGTCTCCGCTCCTCCACATTCAGCTGCTGGGTGACCTTGGGCTAGTCACACTGCCGCCATCACAGAACAGCAATAGGGGAGTGTTGGGACTGGGAAGAAAGGAGGGGTGTAAATAAACTTTGCTACCACTATCATTAGGGATGCGGGTGGTGCTGTGGTCTAAACCACTGAGCCTAGGGCTTGCTGATCAGAAGGTCGGCGGTTCGAATCCCTGCAATGGGGTGAGCTCCCATTGCTCGGTCCCAGCTCCTGCCCACCTAGCACTTCGAAAGCACATCAAAGTGCAAGTAGATAAATGGGAACTGCTCCAGCGGGAAGGTAAACGGCGTTTCCGTGCACTGCTCTGGTTCGCCAGAAGCGGCTTAGTCATGCTGGCCACATGACCCGGAAGCTGTACGCCAGCTCCCTCGGCCAATAAAGCGAGATGAGCACCACAACCCCAGAGTCATCCGCGACTGGACCTTTACCTTTACCACTATCATTGCCGCCTCTGCCCCGCTGTCAGGTAAGTTTGAGAAAAGTGAAACAAAGAGAAAGGTGGCCGTTTGGCTGTCAGAAGTGCAGCTCATTTTCACAATTTATTATATTACTTGCAGATATCATTACTTGTATACACAGAATGACATGCTCCTAGCCTAAACACTTCAATCACAGAAAGCTCCACTGAGAATGCAATGCTCCGCTCTGAGCATGAATGTTGCTATTCACTTCAGTGTTGGTGGAGGCGCATTTTAGTGTACACATCCTCATTGTGTCTCCAACACTGTTTTCTCATTTATGAGGGCATTCCCTTAGTGCAGGCTTTCTCAACCTCGGCCCTCCAGATGTTTTTGGCCTACAACTCCCATGATCCCTAGCTAGCAGGACGAGTGGTCAAGGATGCTGGGAATTGTAGTCTCAAAACATCTGGAAGGCCGAGGTTGAGGAAGCCTGCCTTAGTGCCTCAGAGTACCTCTGTCATGAAATATAGCATTTAAAACAGGGATGACGTAACTTGGACCTGCCTGATGTTTGCTGGGCTGCATCTTCCATCATCCCTGGCCACTGCCCATGCTCTCTAGGTCTGATGGGAGTTATTGTTCAGCAGCATCTGGAAGGGCAAAGGTTTCCCACACTTGATTTGAAATATCAAAATTCTTTTTAAGCAGAACGTCCTGCTGCACAGAGTCTCCCACTTCCCCACTAGCTGCTAAATTCTGCTAAAGAAAAAGAAAAGAAAAGAAAAGAAAAGAAAAGAAAAACCCTACCTCTCTTAAGCTTCAGTCCAACAGACTTCAGCTTTGAGGGGAAGAACCATCTCTTAGTATCCCTTACATCAATGGCTATGTTCAATGCTCTACCAGTGCATTGAGAGCCAGTGTGGTGTAGTGGTTAAGAGCAGTAGACTCGTAATCTGGTGAACCGGGTTCGCGTCTCCGCTCCTCCACATGCAGCTGCTGGGTGACCTTGGGCTAGTCACACTTCTTTGAAGTCTCTCAGCCCCACTCACCTCACAGAGTGTTTGTTGTGGGGAAGGAAGGGAAAGGAGAATGCTAGCCGCTTTGAGACTCCTTCGGGTAGTGATAAAGCGGGATATCAAATCCAAACTCTTCTTCTTCTTCTCCACATTTGGAAGTAGCAATGCTTCTGAACACCAGTTGCTGGGAACCACAGGAAAGGACAGAGCTCTTGGGCTCATGTTCTGTTTACTGGTTTCTCACAGGCATCTAGTTGGCCACTGTGAGAACAGGATGCTGGACTAGATGGGCCTGATTATTTAATGCTGTCTCCTTCCTTCTTAAATTTCCCCCAATAGCTACTCAACAAAGCTTTAAAAGTCATGGAAACCAAGAGCGCGCGTGGGCGACGAGGAGCGTGTGCGCAGCCAGCAATTAGAAGTGAATGTGTTGATCTTTCATCCTGGTCCATTTGGCACGATTAGTTCAGTGTTCCTACGCGGTGAACAAATGTTTGCAGCTGGAGGCAAAGCCCAAGAGGAGCGGATTCTACAAAGCCATCCCTGCCTAATTCGCCTTGCTGTCATCGAAGGAGCAAGGCAGCTAATCTAATTTCCAATGAGCATTCACTCACACATAGCCTCCGTTATTATACATGCTTTATTGCTGGCTCCGAAGCCAGGCATTCATGTGATGACAAAAAGACGCTCATTTGATTTGCTAACGAGGGCAGGGTGTTTTGGGGTTTTTTTGTGAGACTGGAGTTCAATATATATTGATGGGTGAATTCAAGATTAAGTGTGGGAGGCCCCCCCAGCAAGGATGTGGCTTCCTAATGCGAAGGAAGTGAGGCCTCTGCGACATCTGTAACGCTGGGATCGGATCAATTTGTGCACCATCTGGCAGCAAAGAGATCAGCGACTTGGAATCATAATGGAGCTATTTTGGCTCTCCCTGCAAATGAGCAGTTCAACAGCCGTCTGATGGTTTGCATGTTTGGTGCAAATACCCTGATAGAATTATGTGGCACTACGGGGGAGATGGGGGTGATACGTAGTGTTCTGTAATCTGGTTCTTAGCAGCACATATTGGGAACCGAGTCCAGGGCAGGGAAATAAACGGAGAGCTCTTCCACCCAAGATTGGGGGGTGAAGAAAAAACAACACCTGGCAGATCTTGTATTTCATATTTGTTTCTTCGTTTTGAAAAATAAATAAATGCCTTTTTTTGTATTTAGTTATTAGAAATGCGCACAGAGAGCCCGTGGGCTTCAAAAGCTGGGAAATGCAAGGAAGGCAGCCTTAGAAAGGTACATTACACCATGCCTGTTAAGTAACAGTTTGCAAAGAAATTGCACTCATTAGGGGGCATTGGTAAATAGTTTTTATTTCAGTTTAGTACAAATTAAATCTGATTCAACACACATAGGGGATTTGTGGTTATTATTATTGCCAGGAATTGTGTTAAAAGGGGGGGGGGGGAGAGAGAGAAGATTTAGCTTATCTCGTCTGCAGACCTTTCATTAGAACGAGAGATGTTTCCCAGCACCACTGTTAGGCATTATCTCACTTTCAGAGCCGTTATTGGAGGAAAGTGCAGCTGCAATTAAAGGAAGATGCTGATGGTTTAGACCAAGTTCCTGCCATCTTGATCAATATTTTAGCAGCTATTGAGATGCACCCATGGCGAATGTACTCATCAAACCATCCACCAGTCTGTTACGAGATTAGTTCAGCTTGTGTCAAGAAAGGTTTTGGAACATTAAATGATTCCGATTCAATGGGCTGAGGAGGTTTTAAGTGGTTGATTGCTCATTGTGCCCTATCGGTTGTGGCCTTAAGTTGTAAAAGAGACTGTGCTGATAGGGAAGGCTTATTTGTCTCATCCATTTAAGCTACACTTCTGAGTAAGCTCATGGCAGCTTTTAGCCACCCTGACACGTGAGCACATCAGTGCTATGGGCTGAAAATCCAGCTTGCATGGGCTTTTGACACGTGTGGGAGATGCTAGTTAGTATGAGAAGGGGTTAAGGACCACAGAGTTCTGAATTTCTAGAGTAGGCTTACTGATGTCACATCCCTTCTTCTCCTGAGAGGGAGGAAGTAAGGCTTATTTCCTGTTCTTCTCTCTCTCTCTCTCTCTCTCTCTCTCTCTCTCTTTCTGCCTGTAGGAGGTAGGCATGCCTCAACATATCTCTCTGTCTCAGACATATGATGTCTAAGGCTGCCCTTGCTGTATTTTTCAACTACGAACATTTACCTGCATTTGCTGCTGAGGACAACACATGGCGGTAAGTAAAGTGTATTTTAAACTTACTTCAGTGTGTAGACTGCTTCTCTGCAGGAATGGTAAGGTGGGGGGCAGTTGCTTCAAGTAGCTGGTAGACATTAAAAGAAGGTTTAAAAGCCTGCTTCACTAAATCTGTCTAACAATAGGATTTATACTCTTGCTCTTTATGTGCAAGTCCTGTTTTTTAAAGAGCAGGCACCAGCCATTTTTCTTTTGTTTGCTAACCTGCACATGTCAACATGATCTCGGAATGTTCTATAAAGGCAGTCTTAGACAAGCCATTACTCTGATTCAACTTGCTACTTCCTTATGTCATGGGTGGACAATTTGATCAGCAAGGACCAAGTGGAGGAGACTATAGCTCTGTTCCAGATTCACTCCCTTGTACCTCCAGGTAGGTCCAGTCTCTACAAGACGGTGGCAAATAAATCCAATTGTGCATTCAATGTACAACAGAGATTCAGATCTGCATTTTCCTGATAAGAGAGGTGCTTTGTTGTAAATCGGATAAAAATGTGCATTTAAGCTTGTCACAGGTAATTAAGTTCCATGTGATGCCGAACAATGATTTTGGATCTACATTGTGAAAACTGCGTATCTGTTTTCACAGATAAATGCTCCGAACATGTGATGCCAGCATGTAGGAAGATGGAAATATCCATGGAAAGAAAGGGGTAGGTTATACAAAAGTAGTATTATGTAAGAGCAGTCTTTCTTTTGTAAACACAGAGGCAAAGGGCTATAAAATGAAAAAATGTCTGTGACATTTCTATGCCAAACTGAAATGTATGAAAGATAAGAACAGAATGGCCTGTTCACAATAGCAGTCTCTGGAAACTATTGCAGGTGTTAAATTGGCATAGAATATTTTTCAAAAGAGAGCATAATGATAGTGACTGTAGAGACTGGATCATTTGCTTCTTATCTTGTATATGCATAAGTGGTACCAGAAAGGGACAAGGGGACAACTAACCCCAGACAAGTAGCTCACTGCCTGCCTGCCTGCCTGCCTGCCTGCCTGTTGCTAGAATCCAGTAGTGACTTGAAAGGGAGTCACTTTTCAGAAGCATATATGAACTGAATCATGAACTTTGAACTAGAATATGAGTGCAAACCTAAGCATGCTTATCTTGAAAGTTAACGAAGCCAAATCCAAAAGAATTCACTTCAGAGAAAACAATGAGAATAGGGGCGTTGATGTCAAAAATGTCTTCATTTCTCTTTTCAGAAATCTAATGTGGGGGGGAAAGCTCAACCCCCCCCCCTTCACACACGCACAACACACAAAATGCATTTTGTTCATCCTCTACCTCCTTCTGAATACTTTTTTTCCGGTGCTGTCACTGTGTATACATTCTTGTTCTGCATAAGAGCATCAAGGCTTGAAGTTTACCGACCAGACTGCATTGTAAAATCTCTATGTATGTGCATACATACATCTTTATCTATCGACAATTGTTGTTGTTGTTTAGTCCAGTGTTTCCCAACCAGTGCGCCTCCAGATGTTTTGGGACTACAACTCCCATCATCCCTCGCTAGCAATACCAGTGGTCAGGGATGATGGGAATTGTAGTCCCAAAACATCTGGAGGCACACTGGTTGGGAAACACTGGTTTAGTCATTTAGTCATGTCCGACTCTTCATGACCCCATGGACCAGAGCACACCAGGCACTCCTGTCTTCCACTGCCACCCACAGTTTGGTCAGACTCATGTTGGTGGCTTCGAGGACACTGTCCAACCATCTCGTCCTCTGTCGTCCCCTTCTCCTTGTGCTCTCCATCTTTCCCAACATCAGCGTCTTTTCCAGGGAGTCTTCTCTTTTCATGAGGTGGCCAAAGTATTGGAGCCTCAGCTTCAGGATCTGTCCTTCCAGTGAGCACTCAGGGCTGATTTACTTCAGAATGGATAGGTTTGATCTTCTTGCAGTCCATGGGACTCCCAAGAGTCTCCTCCAGCACCATAATTCAAAAGAAACAATTTTTCGGCGATCAGCCTTCTTATGGTCCAGCTCTCACTTCCATACATCACTACTGGGAAAACCATAGCTTTAACTATATGGACCTTTGTTGGCAAGGTGATGTCTCTGCTGTTTAAGATGCTGTCTAGGTTTGTCATTGCTTTTCTCCCAAGAAGCAGGCGTCTTTTAATTTCGTGACTGCTGTCACCATCTGCAGTGATCATGGAACCCAAGAAAGTAAAATCTCTCACTGCCTCCATTTCTTCCCCTTCTATTTGCCAGGAGGTGATGGTACCAGTGGCCATGATCTTAGGGTTTTTTAATGTTGAGCTTCAGACCATATTTTGAGCTCTCCTCTTTCACCCTCATTAAAAGGTTCTTTAATTCCTCCTCACTTTCCGCCATCAAGCTTGTGCCATCAGCATATCTGAGGTTGTTGATATTTCTTCTGGCAATCTTAATTCCGGCTTGGGATTCATCCAGTCCAGCCTTTTGCATGATGAATTCTGCATATAAGTAAAATAAGCAGGGAGACAATATACAGCCAATGTCGTACAATTGATGTGTTCAAACATTGCATTCAGAAAGTTTGGGATCTGTGTACCTGGGTACACATATAGCTGATTTGTAAACGTCACATGTAGCATTCAATGAGTGTACAATCTCTCTACCTGTGCACACAATAGGTAAGCTATAGAGATCCAGCTGTGTGCACACTTTCAATTGATACACTTGGACATGTATAGAGGCAGCTTGTGCCTGTATTCACTGTAATATGTGAACAAGCCAAATGTCGCCATCCACATTTGATCAGGTGCAAAGCCTTGGTTCTTTCTTTAACTCTTCTCTTGCCTTTTGGCCCCCAAGTTCAGTCCACTGCCACTTCTCCCTTTACAGCATCACAAAATATGACTCTCTTTCCCCTTTTGCCCACACGCTGTTCATATTTCATCTTTGCTACTGCAATCTATGGATTCAATTTCTGGTCTGCAAGTGTGGATGGTAGTACGTGTAACATCATTATGTAGTAAAATTTATTATGTAGTACGTGTAAAAGTTTCGCTTCTGCATATCAAATGGACATATATAGGGTAAGGCGATCCTTCACGTAAACTGGTTCTTATCTTCCAGGAGCTTTATATACTAATAACACTTTGGCCCAAGAACAAATCAGCAGTCAGTGCGGACCTTTAAGCAGAGCTGCAATACGCTGATGGCATCTCGCCTGTCAGCAACTGTGCTGCGACATTATGCAATAGAGTTTTCAAGCTCAAGGGAAACCCCCCAAATAGTGCATTGCAATATTCCTGTACTATGGTTGTCAAGGTATCCCAAACCTTTACTCCGAAGAAAGTAGGGCTATCCTAAGGAAAAGCAGGACATTATGGGATCAAATCAGAAACCGGGATGGCTTCTGTAAATCCAGGTTAAATAAATTGGAGTTCTTGTTATTAGTTATACTGAAAGGAAATACACACCAAGAGCTCTGGACAGAAATTTCAATACTAGGAATAAATCCTACTCGTGAATTATAGTTAAATAAAAGTATGTATTCTGTTAAGAATTACAGTCTTAGGCAGAGAATGTCAATTCAAATAAGAAAAACAGTTTCAAGTTCACAATAATATGTGTAGCTTCAAATGAAAAATACAACTTCAAATTCAAAAGGTTAGTTTTATAAGTAAAGCCGGAGTGAAGAGTCGATTCAGGAAAAGCAACCAGGACAGGGCCCTGTTTCGATATGGATGTCTTCGTCAGCTAATTTTTGAGTTCATGTTAACTTGTAGAGTGCATTTGGAAGTATCACGCGACTCTGTTTTTCAAATGTAGTGTCTGAGAATGAAGAGATCAGCATGTATCTGAGTTTTCCTTAGGGATATCCAAAGGAAAAGCAGGACATTATGGGATCAAATCAGAAACCGGGATGGCTTCTGTAAATTCAGGACTGTCCCTGGAAAACTGAAAAACTTTGGAGAGTCTGGTATCCCAGTCCGGGAATAGTCACAGCTAACATACCAGCTGAAGCTGATAAAAACATCCAAGGCCTAGTGTTTGAAGTCTGCAGCTTTACATCAAGAAAGTTTCTTCTTTTAAAGAATCTAATGCATAGTGCATCTTCATTTCACCTTCAGTGACTTCGGTATTCCCCTAACAACTGATGTACACCTGTTAAAACTGAATTCTTGCTTCTTTGCGGAACTGTGATTAGATGCCAATAGAACCAATGGCACTGGGGCTTGAATTAAAAGCCACTGGGCTCTCACGGCCTGCAGACCAGTCACGAAGTCAATATCCCTTGTTATGCTTCATTCATTTCGCTCTTTTTCCCTGAAATAGGAAAGTGGCCTCTGGCTTTCAGGTTTGTAGTTTGAAATCAATAACTGATGTTTTATTCTTTGGTCTTCAGAACATTTCAGTTTTCCGAGTGTCAGATAATAATACGGTGTATGGGTGGGTTGTATAACCTGCTCCGAATAAAACTAAAAATTATGGTGAAGAATTACAGGCATTCAGGCAATAACTCTATGCATTCTGAAGCTAATAGCATTTTGATTAATTACAGCATCCAATTATTCAATTCTGTTGCTTTTAACATTAAGTGACATATCCTAAAGCTATTTATTTGTACAGGTTATGTTTTATTAAAAAAATAATTCTGGAGGAGATAACGCAAAATGAGAATCATTAATTGTCTATATAAATGGCACCAGTGGATCTTAATCATGGCTCTGCCTTCAAAGGCCAATATTTCTTATGGTTGCAAACTTTAAAAGAAAATTGCTTCCTAAATCAAAATATGATTCATGTGAGATGCAATTGCTGCTGCTGCCCTCGTTGCTGGGGGGGAGGGAGGTGGTCCTAGACTACAGGGAAATGAGGGGGTGCTTCCACGGTTGGTCAACATCCTGCTTAACATTCTACGAAAGGGAAGGGTGTGTCACTGTACTTTCCTTTATTCGACCGATAGTCAGAAAAACATTTCTCAATAAAAACATCAAAAAGATACACAAGTAAAAACAACACAAAACACAGCAGCATTATTAACATTATACAGGTAAACCCACATCGAGGCATTCGATTTTACGCTTCCGACACTTAAGCGCCAGGAAGAGGAATTTAGCCACCGATAAGCCTATTTTCCCAGAGGGCTTGTTCAGCAGATATGCAACCTGCCTTTCTCTTGACCGAAAACTAAGATGGGATAAATAGGGGGCTATGAGATATTGCCTTAGCTCAGTGTAAAAGGGGCAACTCAGTAGGATATGTTCCGTAGACTCCACCTCTCCTAAATCACAGTGGCACGTTCTCTGACTATATGGGACTCCTCTGAATCTCCCCCTCAATACCGCCGAGTCAAGAACATTCAGCCTGGCTGCAGTGAGAAGTCTACGATATTCCAGATATTTGATATCCGCAAGATAGCGGGCTGGTATGGCCTGGTACACCTGCTCCCCCAGAAACATCCCAGGAAGGGTGTGTCTGTAGCATGAAATTAAGGCAGAGGACCGCAACAGGATGCTCTCAGCTGGTCCATCCCACTGCAGCAATGGCTGCTTGCACCGCTGTGGCAGGGTGCCGCCTTGTCACCCCCGGAGACATGCCACCGGGAGCGCACCGCCCCCACCTCCCCCCCCCATTGCTATGCCACTGCTCAGAAATGGCTTGCAAGTTGGAAGGAGCCACTCCACTGTAGCTTAGCAGATAGGTCACTTGCCAGGAGGTGGTGAGGCCCCTGGTTCAGTCCATAATCTTGCTGTGTGTGTGTGTGTGTGTGTGTGTGTGGAGAGAGAGAGAGAGAGAGAGAGAGAGAGAGAGAGAGAGAGAGAGAGAGAGAGAGAGAGAGAGAGAAATCTGCTTCTAAACAAAGAGGCTTGCCTTTGTGCCATAAAATAATTAATGGTCAATTAAAGGTGTTGAAACAGCTCCTGAAGCAATGATGAAAGTTTTGCACAACTCTGCATCCCGCTCAGCATGATGAATCCATGTGGCACGCACCAGCATGCATTAAAGAGATGCCCTGCTCCAAGAATACATTGATTCAGTCAGCCCTTTTAAGCAACCCTTTCCAGTAGGCAACCTGGCTTAACGTTAGTTAAAAGAATAATTATTCTTTTATCTCTCTCTTTTTTTTCTTTTTAGTGAAGATTCAAAAGTAGGCTTTCTAATGGCATCTTCTGCCCTTAATTTTCATTGGCTTAGCACACAGTCATTCCCTTGAACTTATCCGTTGCAGTGTAGAGCACACCAACCAAGATAACTTTTTTTCCCATACAGTGATGATTCACCCCGCACTAATGATTAATCCATTATGCTGCCTATGCATGATTTCCTTTTATATCCCAGTTAGCCCTGTGTTGCAAGAAAATCAGAAGAAGTTATCAGAGGGTTGTTTGTATGCATTACAATATATATGGGGAATGACACTGTTTGTTGCACAATGTTGTTAATGCCATAGAAAATGAATTGGTATAAAGCACTATGCTTTATTTTACTGAGTTTGCAAATCTGTCTGGGAAAGTTCCTTGTGCATTTTTGCAAAAAGAAAGCACTAATGAGCTGTGTGTAATTGTGCCATCTTTTTCTTTGGAAGCGAATTCTACGGGACCAAGAGATGGTCGGTCATTTCTACAAGCAGAGATGTATGTGCAGAAACAAACAAACATTGCAAACTATGCACACTTATTCAGAAGCAAACTCCACTAATCCCAGTGGGATGGATCCAAAGGAAGTTAATTGAACTTGTGTCCCGTTGAAAGCAATGTGAAAAGTTCTTAATAATAAAGCGAAGTCCCATTGATTGTGGGATGTATAACACTGGTGCAGTCAATCACAACATTCCTAGAGTGTACACAAGGGGTCTTGGTCCTCCAGCTAGTTTCCTGTGCCTGGACTGAGATCATTTCCTTGTGTGACCAGAGGTGGGAGTGGCCTTACCTGTAGCACACAGGTCAGCTGCCATTCTCCTCTCTCTTCTCATCAGGACTTCGAAGATGCAACATCTCAAGAGATGCACTCTTGGCTTCCAGCCAAGAGGGCCCAGGTGGACCCTTCTCCCTTAAGGAGAGTGTCCACATGTACATACATTTAATCTAAGATAGCCTGCCTTTCTGAGACTTATAGAACCTTGGAAATGTCTGTGAGTAAAACCTTTTTACTTTTAAAAGCATTGTGTCATGTATTTACTTTTAAGAGGGAACCAGGGGAAATATATGACAGGATCTGCCTTGTTATAGAAGTTCATAGGAACTTAATCGCCACGTTTTGCTGCGTTTAATTGGGGATGAGAATCTCTGCTAGTTTGGAGCTTGTTAGCACAAGCTGGGATAGGAAATATTAATCAATATTCCCTCATCCACATTCCCACTCATCTCCCAAATTGATTACAGTGGGAGCTAAGCTCTGCTAGCTCAGGCCACACCACACATTGAAAACACCTGATTTCTCTCAAAGAATCTTGCGAGCTCTCCTTTGTTAAAGGAGCTGAGAATTGCAGCTCTGTGAGGCAACCACAGTTCCTAGGATTCTTTGGGGAAATAGTTATGCGCTTGAAATGTACTTTATATGTATGATTTGTATGCAGTCTCCATCTGAATCCAACCCAACAAAATTTACGCATAGGACTGCAGTCTGAATGGCCGTTTGTCGCATTTCAGGTTGTTTGTTCCTGATATTACACATCTACCTTCTGGATATTTTTTTTATTGTACCACTGTTTCAAACTCAAATAATGGATAAACTGTACCCTGAAGATTCAAGAGACTTTAAAGGCAAAGGGACCCCTGACCATTAGGTCCAGTCGTGACCGACTCTGGGGTTGTGGTGCTCATCTCGCTTTATTGGCCGAGGGAGCCGGCGTATACCTTCTAGGTCATGTGGCCAGCATGACTAAGCCGCTTCTGGCGAACCAGAGCAGCGCAAGGAAACACCGTTTACCTTCCCGCCGGAGCGGTACCTATTTATCTACTTTATCAAGCTTTTATTATCTATTTATCAAGACACTTACATTAGTCCTAAAACCTAAACACTTTAGACCCCAAATATCTGGAATGCCTCCTCTTTCCATACAGATCCTCTCAGGTGTTAAGATCAGGAAAGGGGTTCTTCTTGGTATTTCCCACACCCTTTGAAGGTTTTTTTTGGGGGGGGAGCCCAGGAGAGGGAATTCTTTGTGACGGCCCCTAAATTGTGCAATTCATTCCCCACAGAAATGTATCTGATACTTTCATCATATGCTGAATATACATCTCATTACCCTAGCCTTTGAGACTTGAGAAATAGATACAGATATAAATTTTAGGACGTACTCTATTCTTTTAGTCGTAAATCTTTTAAAGTGATTTGAACTTTGCATTTTTGTAACCTGCCCTGGGACATTATGGTGAGGGTCAGGTAAGAAATCAACAACAATAACGACAACAATAATAGCAACAACAATAGGACTCAAATTTCCCATTGCTTTCTCTCATGTTGTTACTTCCATCAGAGAAGACCAAGAGAATCAAATCAATCTTTGCTATATATAAGCAGCCAATTGCATCAGTCTGTGATGTAAATATATACGGCCAACTGAGTTGTGGCTATAAAACTATGGCTGTAAAAGAACAGCAGAACTAGACTGCAAATCATTGCAAGTGGTTGTATATGCATCAGGAAAGGTACTACTCAACAAAATATATCTGTAGTATTTTTCATCCGAAAATAATCCAGAAGAGCTAAGGGGGCAGCAGTATGAAAGAGGAGCCCAAAAATAAATGATATAAAGCCTGTAGATGGGATAAAGAATGCATTAGGAACCCATGATTTTCCAAAAGCTCTGTGCAGCATAATGGATGATCTTGTGACACAACACTGCTCTGAGACTGATTACCCTCAGGATGTTACGTTCTCAACCAGCTAATAAATGCTTAATTTTCTGCTTCGTGGTAAAAGCATTTCAGAGAGTCCAAGGTGAAGTGGTCAAAGAAATGTGAACAAAAAATTGCCTTCTAATAGCTTCGTAATGGTTGTTTCATAATGGTGCTGTGGTCTAAACCAGAGAACCTAGGGCTTGCCGATCAGAAGGTCGGCAGTTTGAATCCCTGTGACCGGGTGAGCTCCTGTTGCTCGGTCCCTGCTCCTGCCAACCTAGCAGTTCAAAAGCATGCCAGTGCAAGTAGATAAATAGGTACCGCTGTGGTGGGAAGGTAAACAGCATTTCCGTGAATGCTGGTTTCTGTCACAGTGCAAAGATCCGCCCAGCACCCCCAAATTTAGTTTAGCCCCCAAATTAACTTTTATTATGCTTATGTCAGACACCACGCTTACGCCTTATCTCTTGTTTACGAAAGAAGGGAGGAAAAAGAAATAAACTTTTTTATTTGCTCATTTATTTACAATACACTTATACCTAAGCTTACAACACCACCACACTTAAACTTATAAGTATTGTTTAGGCACCTACTTAGGAGAAACATTGGTAGCGAGATCAGTTGTGTCAAAGGTGCCACTGACCCCACTGCTGCATAGCAGCTCAATACAATACATAACATAATACGTAACATAATATTTTGATTTAAGAGTTGATTGCGCATACACGGCGCCGTTGAGAATGACAAGCGCCATCGTTGAGTCTGAGAAGCGCCGCCGTTGTGAATGACAAGTGCCGCTGCTGGCGCAGCACGTCTTTGGTAAATGAACACACAGTCGAAGATCCTTTACTGAAACAGTAGGTATACATTTCGGTAATACCTACGTAGGTATATATGTATTTTGTTTTTCTAGCTTGATCAAAATTATTTATTATTTCATAGCAGGTAGATAGGTTAAGAGCTTAGGCGGTTTCAGCAGCGGGCGCCTGGCGCCCCCCAGAATTAGGCGCCCGGGTGCCCAGCACCCCTTGCACCCCGAGTAAAGATGGCCCTGATCACCTGTGCTTTCTATTATCTCTCCTTTGTTTGCTAGCGTGGAACCTGACTTCCTTCCTGCACCTGACCCTGTATATCAGAATCTGACTGCTTTCCCCTGATCTGCCTTTCCAGAATTTGACCATAGCTTGACCTAACTCTGCACACTAGATTCCAGCTGTGGAATTGATTGGTATTTCACATACACATACACACACATACACACACCCTGGAACCAAGGCCCTCAGCAGTGTTCCTCCTGGACTAGAGTCCTTTCCCCAGTCAACAACTGTTTGAATCAGAGCACCACCTTACTCTGGGCCCATAATAAAACGATGTCTTGAAAGTTGATTCAAAACTTCTCACTGAAGTTATGTCGCCACTGAAATGAATAGCTTCCTATAAGCCTGAAGCTATCCAGGCAGAGATATTTAGGAACCTTAAACCATATTTTGTCTCGCACATACATCTCAGGTAGACTGGATCATTTTTAATTAGGATGCATAGGTAATACGGCTAATTGTACCTGAACCTCCAGGAAAAAAATGTACTAAATTAGGGACTCATTAGCATTTTCATTAAATAAGGTTATTTGTTCCCCAATTAATCCTTTCCTCCTTTTATCATTTCCCCCCTCCCCCCAAAACACACACACAATCACCCTGCAGATTTCTTTTTAATTACAGCATAGACACCATGAATATAAATGCTTTCAAGAAATAAAAAAAAAAAGTTTGGGGTCATCATCCATTTGAGACATGTAGTTTTCTTATAAACTCATGAGTACATAATTAGTCCAGAAGGGTATTTTTAGCTAAATATGTAAACTGCCCTAAATTGCTCACTGAGTTCACTGGGCATTTTCTACACCTGTCATTTCAAATACAGTGGTGCCTCGCCTAACAACGATAATGCGTTCCGATGCGATCGTCGTTAGGCGAAAAACTGCGTTCCGCGAATCCCCATAGGAACACATTGGGGAAAAATTCGTAAGTCGAAAAAATCACATCAAAAATTCATAAGTCGAAAAAAACCTATTAAAAGCGGCCGCGACGTCTTTTCTTTAGGCGAAGAAATTCGTTTCCAGCGGCCATTTTGTTTTACCGGAAGTCATTCGTTAGGCGAAAACGACGTTAGGCGAGTTATTCGTTAGGCAAGGTACCACTATATGAAACTTACAGCAGTTTGAGCATGCATTCAGTTTAAAAATGGGTGTTTTGCTAGGTGTGCTATGTTAACAATCTTCAGAAGTGATGCATTCCAAGCTCTGATGCTATTGGTAATGTTACTTGCAAAAATGTTATTGAATTGAAAGCAATTAAAGGAATCTCACCATCGTTTCACCATTGGACATTTCACATGCTTCCTTTGGCCAAGACATCAGGGCTCAGAAAAATCTCAGTCAGTGAGAGGAGACTTCTAGGTTCAGAACCCCAAATGTAGTATAGCAATAAAATGCAAAAAGTAGTTTCTTATTTCTTTCTCTCTTTTTTGCATCTGACCCAAATCTCTAAGGTCAGCCCTAAAGCCCATGAAAGCTGAATTAAATGGTGCTTTTTCATTTTGAGTACCCAACAGTTTTTCAGATCTGCTTTGGAAATTAGATTTTAAAAAATAATTTACCATCTCCCACATGTTCCCCATTAAGAAATGGAAAGAATATGGCAAATTCCCAGAAATCATTCACTTGGCTTGATGTTTCAAATGAGTGCTTTTTCTGACAGCCAAAGGGGGCATTTAATTTCTATAGGGAGTTTTAAAACCATTTGATACCCAAACAAGCTTAGCAGAAAATGCCCATGCGTCTTTAAGCGAGACATATTTCAATGGTATTTCAAAATGGCAGAGCACTGAGACATGAGCAGAGCTCCCCATAAGTAATAACAGCAAGAAGCACCATAATCAAATTAGAGGCCTATGCATTTAGCTCTGCAGAATAACTTCAGCTGGCTTGATGCACACAGCTGAGCCTTATGGCTGGTTGTTTTATTAATAACTATTTGTCGAATCAACCTGACATCTCACACAGAGTTCGTCCTGTTCTCTGTTTGTGCTCCACTACATAATCAGACTATTATGGGTTTGTCTACATAGAATCAATGTGGAGCTGGGAATATGAAAACTTGTCAACAACTACAGCAACAGAGTGTCGACACTACAAACAAAACAAAACAGAGCCACCCATCAGAAAGAGCTAGGGGTACACAAGAAGTCGGAGGTGCCAGCTTGCGAGGGCAACGGGAGGGGGGGCAAGGTTACACACGTAATGTCAGGACATCAGGAGGAGCTGACCACAGTGGCCACACGGCCAGGACCGGTGCTAGGGTTTCTGGCGCCCTAGGCGAGGGGGCGGGGCACATGACGTCATTGCGCATGATGTACGGTGCCCCGCCCCCTGCTCGCCGGGCGCTCCACGCCACCGCAATTTTCGCCGCTGGTTGGGGCGGCACCGGACGGCGAAGGGGCAGGCTGGCCAGCGCCCCCTCCATTTTGGCGCCCCCGCCGCCGCGGTTTTTGCCCCAACCTGCTCGCTCCACCGCTGGTTGGGGTGGCGGCGGGCGGCGGCGGGGGGCGGGGGGCAGGCTGGCCAGTGCCCCCTCCATTTTGGTGCCCTAGGCAGTTGCCTAGTTGGCCTAAATGGACGCACCGGCCCTGCACACGGCTCAATGGCCGGTGGTTCCTTCTCTTCCTCCTCTTGGCACTGCCACCAGTGGGAGGCTGCTTTCCCTCCTTCCCTTCATGGCAGGAGGAAGAGAAGGAGAAGGATCTGGCTGCTGGAGCCATGCCATGCTCAACTCCAGGCTTGGCTCCACACTTCACCTCCATGCTCCAGTATACCTGAAGGAGCGTCTCCACCCCCATCGTCCAGCCCAGACACGGAGGTCCAGCGCCGAGGGCCTTCTGGCGGTTCCCTCCCTGCGAGAAGTGAGGTTACAGGGAACCAGGCAGAGAGCCTTCTTGGTAGTGGAGCCCTGATTACAACTGCCCTGGCATGGTTTTTCCGTTACGTGATGCACTATTTGTTTAGAATGCATTGGTAAAGCTTGCCTTTGCTAGATACTAGAAATCAGAAGTTACGCCAACAATGGAAAAGTAGACTACTGTGGAACGCCCTCACATCAGATGTCAAGGAAACAAACAACTATCTGACTTCTGGAAGACATCTGAAGGCAGCCCTGTTTAGGGAAGTTTTTAATGTTTGATGTGTTATCGTGTTTTTAATATCTTGTTGAGAGCCACCCAGAGTGGCTGGGAAAGCCCAGCCAGATGGGCAGGGTATAAGTAACAATTGATGATGATGATGATGATGATGACGACATTGGGGGGCCCTACCCCCAAAATATAGGGAGGCCCAGAAGGGCTCAGTCCCCAGGAGCCAGCTCCCCTGCAAGAAGTAGTCTACTTTTCCATTGTTGGTGGAGAATTCCATAGCTTTTTCTTTTTTTAGCTTGATTAAGTGCTGTGGGAAGAAGGCCTTTCTCTTGTCTGCCCTCCAACATTCAGCTTCATCAAATTTCCATGAGTTTTAGTATTATGCGCCCCATTTTATTCACTTTTCTCATGTCACCTCATACCACATTTTCCCCCAAACTAAAAAAGCATCAAATGCTCCAACTTCTTCTCACAGGGGAGTTTCTCCACCCCCTTGATAATTTCAGTTGCCCTTTTCTGAACCGTTTCCAACTCTACAATATCCTTTTTCAGGCGAGTTTATGCTAGTCCTGCTCAGAATGAACCCAGTGAAGCTTATGGGCACGACTAACTTAGGTTCATTAGTTTCAGTGGTTCTAGCCTGAGAAGGATTTACAATAACTCAGTGTTCCAAATGCCATTGCACTGCAGATCTGTAAAGCAGCAGCATTAACAGCAAAGAAGGTAATTACACACAAAAAAGACATTATTTGAGAGACGAAATTCGCTTTTGAATTGCTTCACCTACTGCAGATCCTCTGTGAGGTTCAGGAGGGAGCAATTCTCTGTGCTGTTCTTATGAAGAATGAGAGAAATATGGCTAGCCAGAAATACATAATGGCTTCCGGACCTTATTGCTTTGTAATAGGGTTTCTAATTCTGTTATAATGTGTGGGGAGAAGGAATCCTCCTGGAAACGGTGATGATTATTACACAGCATGAGATGGCTTTGTTTTGGGGTGTGCGTTCTTAGAGACTGAATTTCCTTCTGTTTAGAAGGATTCTTCTTTTCATAAAGAACGTTGCTGATTTATTAGAAATGACTTCTATTGTCTCATGGGTGATCTTTCTTGGAAAGATGTGCATATTAGGTTTTAAAGGACAAAAGAAATATGTCAACACACATTGTGTGTGAAAGCGTTTAAAAGAAAGGCAATGTGTACTTGGGAATCCATTTCTGGCAACAGCATCTGTGGATACTGGACATGCATAGCGAGAGAGATTCAGAACTTTATACTGTGTTCTACAGCTGTAAAGTTGTAAAGTCTCTACACATGCAGCTCTGTGCATGGGGTCATGTCAGGGACTGGACAGAGGAAGAAAAGCTTATTGACTCGAGTATAAGCTGGTTCACCACACCACAAACCTCCTGGTGGGCCGGAGTGCATGTGCATGTGTGTGTGGCGACGGCGGCGGAAGAAGCAGTCCGAAAGGGCTTTTAGCTGCTCCTTTCTCCTTCCTCCTCCACCGCCTTTGCCGCTGTCGGCTCCTATGCCTGCCCTTTCTCGCCGCTTGTCCCTCACCCGCCGCTCGCAAGAGCAGGCGCGATTGGGAGAGGTGCAGCGCAGCGCCTCTCCCAAATACGGCTCCTGTTCCTGCACGGCTCCTGTTCCTGCCGCCTCCTGCCTCACTCAAGTATAAGCCGAGGGCGGCTTTTTCAGCAAAAAAATGTGCTGGAAAAATTCGGCTTATACTCGAGTATATACGGTATTATGGAGGGCCTTCTCAGTAGTGGCGCCCGCTCTGTGGAATGCCCTCCCATCAGATGTCAAGGAAATAAACAACTATCTGACTTTTAGAGGACATCTGAAGGCAACCCTGTTTAGGGAAGTTTTTAATGTTTGATGTTTTATCGTGTTTTTAATATTCTGTTAGGAGCCACCCAGTGTGGCTGGGGCAACCCAGCCAGATGGACAGGCTATAAATAACAAATTATTACTATATTATAATTTTTATAGGATGTCCCTAGTTTCATTGGAGAAATGTTGGAGGGTATGCAATCACAGCCCATGTACAAGAGTGTACACATCTCACATCAGAACACACTTAAGAAGTATTAGAACATACAGTAAGCCCACTAACTGTGAAGATATGCAAATGAAGTCTATTTGTTTAAATGCCTAATTGCATCAAAATTAATTGCTGTGCTCTGCCACATGCTACATTTCTGCTATATAACCAGGTACTACATGACAAGAACAGTTAAACACAAACCTTCCAAGGTGTCTCTCCACTCCCTCCCCCCTCCTTGATAGATGGATGGTGCTCTGCAAAGGAAAAAAAATGGGGGGGGGGAATCTTAGCCTTGACTCAACAACATCCTCATTAGGATGACAGGCTGTTTTTCATTTCTCCTTTCTGTTGGGCAGCCATGTTGGAAGAAAGGTGGATTTGTGAAAAGCCAAACATATACTCGATGGCTTCTGACATGCTTACAGGGCTTTTCTAATATTTTATAATGATCGGTCCTGGGGCTTTCAGAAATCCCTGAGGTAAACAGACCACCTTATTGCTTGAAAGACGGCTTTATTTTCCTCTCCCATTTCGGTTTTGCGTAGACTTTTAGGCAGGCTGTAGCTCTCGACATTTGTTACTAGAGTGAAGAGATGCCACAGGGGGAAAAGCAGAGATGGGGGGATGCATTGCTAGCCGGCCCACTAAGGTCATGCTAATTCTCCCAGCCCATCGCATGATGAGGATGGATGTCTGCAGAGAATAGTGATGTAAGAAGGCATCAATATTATTATTTTTTGCTCCAGTACAGTTCAACTGGACCCAGGTGGCGCTGTGGGTTAAACCACTGAGCCTAGAGCTTGCTGATCAGAAGGTCGGCGGTTCAAATCCCCGCGATGGGGTGAGCTCCCGTTGCTCGGTCCCTGCTCCTGCCAACCTAGCAGTTCGAAAGCACGTCAAAGTGCAAGTAGATAAATAGGTACCGCTCCGGCGGGAAGGTAAACGGCGTTTCCGTGCGCTGCTCTGGTTCGCCAGAAGCGGCTTTGTCATGCTGGCCACATGACCCGGAAGCTGTACGCCAGCTCCCTCAGCCAATAAAGCGAGATGAGTGCCGCAAGCCCAGAGTCGGACACAACTGGACCTAATGGTCAGGGGTCCCTTTACCTTTACCTTTTTACAGTTCGACTTCCACCCAAAATTATGTTTTCCATCCAGAGCTTCCCCCCCCCCAGCCATAATTCACTGGAATTTAGTTCCGGCACCTCTCAGGTGGGCACCATTGCCATTATAAAAGAACCCAGGGAAGTGTTTGCGTGTTGAGGTCACCAAGCCACCCCCAAATGATTCACACGTCAGACATTAATTTTTGTTTGCGTTTTTGGCATATTTTTGGCCACAACTTTATTGAAATACAAATCATGTGAGTGGTTGCGTAGGCATTGGTTCTGACTATCTGTCCACCGGGACAGAGCTGGCCACCGGCCAGTGCAGGGAAACCAAACTGGGGAGAGTTAAGGAGACTGGGGGCTTAGACCTCCCTCTCCCCAGGGGTCCCAAGGGGCTCATGCGTGGCCCTGCAACCCAACCGGGTTCGGACAAAAGCATATTAAGCCCCTGGATTCCTTTAACGTAATTCCCATCACCATCATCATGTGAAGGACGACCGCCCATTCACCAATGAACCAATGCCTAACCGCCAACCTTACAAGTTGTGACTAATTGCTATGTAGTAGGCGAAAACCAAATGGCACCAGCCCATCAGCCAGATGGAAAAATTCCTACCAGGCCCCTGTCTCAACGCAGACGGACCCATGACAGGCACAGCAAGGTCAAAGCAAAGGCCTATACCAGGGAGGGGGGGACGGGAGATCCGAAGCACGCAGCAAAGAGGATCATCACATGGTGTGCAGAGGGCTATATAGGACGCTGGGCTGTCCATCAAAATTGCTACATGCAATTTGCCCCAGCAACTCACCTAGACCCCTCCCAACTGTGGCCATATGCCCACTCCTCCCGGCATCCGGAGGGAGGAGGGGGTGACTTTCCTGCCCCCACCGCAACACGTGCTCTCCCTATAGGAGAACATGCTTTGTGGTGAGTTCCAGCACCTCTTTGTCTAGAAAAACAGCAGTGGTTTCACTGTATGTTACACGACTTATGTATTTATTCCACCCCGTTCATTTCAATGCAAAGGAAATGCAGTGCAAACGGTGGGGGTCGTTTTATGTGTCGTTTGTGAACCGAAAGCAACAAAAACAGCAGACTCCCATCATGTTTCCTGGATATGGGACAAATAAGCAAACTTCAGCAATTTCTGCTCCCGTTTCTGTTTTCGTCAGAATTCTCTGACATCTCTGGCAGTGGGGAGCCTTTGTCTTCCACAGAGAACAATCAATGCCTCAAAATCTGCCATGTAGTTTGTACACAACATATTTTATGACACAACTAATATATAGTTACTGCATACATGAACAGCAGAGACAGGCTGCCTATTTATTTCACCAGCCTATCACACAATATCATTTTAACTGTGTTTTTACGCGCTTGCCATGTCGCCTTTTAGTTTTTAGACTGCTTTCCTTGATGTTCTTTGAAAGTGTCTGTCTTTGTATTTCAGTTATTATTTGTGTACTTTTTATCCTGACCGTATGCCGCTGTAATGATCATTGAGCATGGGCCAAAACGGGGAGGGGTGGAAATGGCTTTTTGCAAAATAATATTGGGAAAACAAGGGCCTCTGCCTAGTTCTTACGCTCTGTGTGGAACGTCCTATCTATATCCCTGAAAAGTAGAAGACAACCATTGTTGGTGCCATCCATCTGTCTCAAGAACAAGAGCACTGGGTCCTGGAGGCCTTTTTTTAAAGGGTCTGGACCCCCCTCAATGTTCAGAGGGCTCATCGCACAACATCAGGACATTGCATGGCATTGTGGGCGCAATGTCAGGACATCATGCAACACCGCATGCCTGACATTAGGACGTTGCATGGCTTCACACGCGGGCCCCCGCCAGAAGGCCCTCAGGGCTCGATCTCAGTGTCTGGGCTGAATGGTGATGGTGGAGACGCTCCTTCAGGTATACAGGGCCAAGGACGTTTAGCAACACCAAAGTGACCTCTTCAGGGGACGCAAGCCTGGGCTGTGTTTTCTGGAGGCCTTTGGCTACCCAGATGACCAGACTTACTGACGTGGTCCACATTTGGCACCAGCTTGACTGTAGGAGTTGCCAAAAGGAGGCTTAAAAGGCACCGTCCAACCACCTTAGAGAGACCACTCCAGATTTTTTCTTCTCCCAAAGATGTCCTGCAAGGCAACAGGACTAGAATCTGCATTGGGGTTTACTCTCAACGCCCTTCTCATGAATGAGTATAGCCATAGTCAGACTATCATCAAGCCTACAGAGCAGAAACATCACTGCTTCCATGGGCTTTAAGCCGCCTGTATGCAGCGAGCAGGAAGGGACTCTATTAGGCGTTGAATCTAAAAAGCTGTGACAAAGAGATCACAAAGCAGGGTATGGCAGAATAAAACTGTGATAATGTAGCATTGAGGATCTGACATAAATCCAGCTAAATGAAGCAATTCAGAAGCGAGCACTAGATATTAGGTATGACATTGTGTCATTATCTCAATTTTCTTTGTGTGTGTAGAAGCAGGCATTTTCAGAGATATCCAAACAGTCAAATAGTGACTCTGGTATATTATTATTATTATTATTTGTAAGTACTGCTTTACTTTGTCATCACACGCAGAGTGTTCAAAATGAGCTTTGGTTATATTTTCATTTCTGAACTGTTTATTTCACTGGTGCAAAAAAAGAGAGGAATATCACACATGGGTAAGAATTAACGTTATCCTTCTGCAATACCTATTAGGTGTACCCAATGTGCAAATTCCAAAAATGAGAAGTGCTAAAAGGTTGTAACATGATTTGGAGATTCAAAAAATGTTATGGTTCAATTAATATAATTTAGTTTTGCTTGGTAAGTAAAATGTCTGTGAAATTGCATAGAAGTCATTAAAAATGATTGCCAAGTACTTGCAGTTATATTATATATTAATATTATTTATTACTGTCATTGTTATTTAGCAGTTCCTGACATTTTCAGAAGGTAAAATTAAAATTCTTGGGTTTTCCAAAAGCAGTATATGTGCTTCTTCATTAAACGTAGACTTACCAAGCTAAACGTGGTCCAGTCACAAAAAATAACAGCAGATTTCAAGTCCTCACACCCAAAAACATACTTTTTTTAAAAAAAAATGTATTAAGGATTTTCTCGATTTACAAAGGTATATGCATTGTCTCTTTCTTGTTCTTTCCATGTAACATTTTTATACATCAGTTTCGTTTGTTGAGACAATAGGGAGAGAAGAGGAAGAGGTGTGGGTAGGATGGGGAGATGCAGAAATAGCTAAAATAACCAAACAAGTTCTAGAAACCACCCCAGAATTGGTCTTGCTAAACATCTTCCAAGACAACAACGCACACTTACACCACAAAGAACTCATAACCCATCTACTCTCAGCAGCCAGGAACATCATTACCAGACACTGGAAAGACCTGTCAGGAGCAAACATGGACCAATGGTACCAAGTAGTATGGGAAACAGCCCTACTAGAAAAACTAACCAATAAGCTAAAACTGACACGGGGAAAAACATACTTTTAATTCTATTACTGTCTGGTATGGTACAGCCTCTAAGCTAGATAAGAAAAGGCTCCAACGAGCAGTAAGAATTGCAGAGAGGGTAATTGGTGTTAGTTTGCCTCCAATAGAGACACTTTATGCTGCTCGAGCCAGGAAGAGAGCAGAGAGAATTGCCGCAGACCCTTCGCATCCTGGTCATTACCTGTTTGATTTACTTCCATCTGGATGTCATTACAGGACTCTATACACAAAAACGTCTAGGCACAAGAATAGATTTTTTCCTTGTGCCATCAAACTGTTGAATTTGTAGTTGTGTGCGGAAGGGAGGTCAGTTGGTGGTATGGGGTTCCTTTGTTGTGCTGTTGTAGCGTGAGGGGAATAGTGTTTGTATGAGGTACGTTTTTCTTTACATTGCAATGTGGTCGAAGCAAAATTCCAAGTATGATTGATACTTGGCCAATAAAATTATTCCTTATTCCTTCCTTATTCCTTATTTTAAGATCCCTCACTGAGGAAATTTGCAAAAATTAAATTTCATCCCATAAAATGGCACACCCTGTTGATGCATGTAAACTGCTTAGAAGCTACTTTGATAATGGCACAGCATACAAATAAACACATCTTAAACTCCTGGTAGATATTAAATTAAAACCTTCATTTTTATGTGTTGCGTTCTGCTTTTTTATGCATTGCTTTCCGCATTATTTCTTTTTCTTTGCAGTGTACACTTATTATTTATAAGAATGACATTTTATTCCTATAGCAGGCACCTGTTGTTACTAGGAGTGCTTTACATAACGCAATAAAAATCCAACTGACGCTTACATAATATGACCAGTTCATTTACAAGCAGATTCTTCTCCTTTGGTTTAGTTCACTTTCACTGCCACCCCTCCTTCGCAAAAGTCATTGAATTTGATGAATTTTTATGAGGAACTGACAGCAGGCGTGAAAAAGAGGAATAAGCAATAATGCAGACAACATGCACTGACCTATTTAAACTGACCTATTTGCCGGTCTAAAATATTAAATCCCACAAAAGAAATATTTACTACAATGATCATGAAGTTTGGACTGACCTTAAATCAGGTTAATTTGCTTGTTCTGTGGGGGCTGAATAAATCTGAACTCTTAGAGGAATGCATGCCTCACCTTGACCAAATAAATCGGGTATTTAAAAAATGACTTTTCCTGAACTAATTGAAATACAGGGTTCATGTGCAATGCACCTCTTAATCAGATAATATATAATAAGCAGAGAGAACGGGAATACAGAATGTGAAGACACAATTAAGGGAATAGGTAAAGGTAAAAGGTAAAGGCCCCCTGGACGGTTAAGTCCAGTCAAAGGCGACTATGGGGTTGCAGTGCTCATCACGCTTTCAGGCCGAGGGAGCCGGCGTTTGTCCACAGACAGCTTTCCGGGTCATGTGGCCAGCATGACTAAACCACTTCTGGCGCAACGAGACACCGTGACGGAAGCCAAAGTGCATGGAAATGCCATTTACCTTCCTGCCACAGCGGTACCTATTTATCTACTTGCACTGGCGTGCTTTCGAACTGCTAGGTTGGCAGGAGCTGGGACTGAGCACGGGAGCTCCCCCCCCCCCCGTCGCAGGGATTCAAACCACCAACCTTCTGATTGGCAAGCCCAAGAGGCTCAGTGGTTTGGACCACAGCGTCACCCGCATCCCAAGGGAATATACCAGCATTTTAAGGGAAAACTGAAGGGCTTTTCAGAGGTTTCTCATAGTACAGCTACCCTTTGGTGGCTATTTCAAATAAAAAATGAAAGGCACAAATACAGGATGGGTGACACCTGGCTTGAGAGCAGTACATGTGAAAAGGATCTAGGAGTCTTGGTAGACCACAAACTTGACATGAGTCAACAGTGTGATGCAGCAGCTAAAAAAGCCAATGCAATTCTGGGCTGCATCAATAGGAGTATAGCATCTAGATCAAGGGAAGTAATAGTACCACTGTATTCCGCTCTGGTCAGACCTCACCTGGAATACTATGTCCAGTTCTGGGCACCACAGTTCAAGAAGGATACTGACAAGCTGGAACATGTCCAGAGGAGGGAACCAAAATGGTCAAAGGCCTGGAAACGATGCCTTATGAGGAACGGCTTAGGGAGCTGGGTATGTTTGGCCTGGAGAAGAGAAGGTTAAGGGGTGATATGATAGCCATGTTCAAATATATAAAAGGATGTCATATAGAGGAGGGAGAAAAGTTGTTTTCTGCTGCTCCTGAGAAGAGGACACGGAGCAATGGATTCAAACTACAAGAAAGAAGATTCCACCTAAACATTAGGAATTACTTCCTGACAGTAAGAGCTGTTCAACAGTGGAATTTTCTGCCAAGGATTGTGGTGGAGTCTCCTTCTTTGGAGGTCTTTAAGCAGAGGCTTGACAGCCACCTGTCAGGAATGCTTTGATGGTGTTTCCTGCTTGGCAGGGGGTTGGACTGGATGGCCCTTGTGGTCTCTTCCAACTCTGTGATTCTATGATTCTATGACCTCCACATTACAGCTCCTCCATAGACCCTTCCTATATTGCTCCACATGACCAATGCACACCACTGGCCCTGCTCCAAGTTCCTTTGGCTTCCTGTGACCCCATTCCTCACACCCATGTGTTTGGTGTGGGCATCCACTAGTGGAACCTGCAGACAAATTATCCATTTCAGTGGAAAGCAAACACAGTGGAAGTCGCCCTGGTTTTCAGGGTTGCATTCTAGTTTTCCAAGCTCTCTTTCTGCTCAATTCTTACAAGGCATGCATTGTAAACCAAATTCATTCCTCAGCTCTGCTTTCCCAAAAGCAATAGCATCTTCCCACTATAGGGTCTACGTGGGATTTCTTTTACGGAGCCTTTAGTCAGGCGCATATACATACATGCATATATATATAGTCCTATAAACCGCACTCAGATTAATTGCTTTAATCTTTCATGATGAGCTGCGGAGCCAGAGGTTGGGGGGAAAGTGCTAGGTTTCAAACTACATTTGCCAGTTTCAAAGTACTGATTTGGCTTATCCCAGTGAAGAATGACAGAAGTTGCAGCCAGGAAATCCTTGAGGGAATTTACAAGAAGACAGCATATCTGTTGATGAGACGTGCTGTTCTGGTGGCTAATGATAGTAGATGACAGAGAGTAGAGGAGACAGGAGGAAAAATGTTTCCTCAGACCAAGTGATTTTTAAAAAAATGCCATTCTCCCATAATTTTCTGATTATCTCTGTCCGTCTCTCTCTGCAGTGTTGGGAGAGGCGTCCGTCCCCTGGTGCATAGGAAACAGGAAGTCCAGAACATTTTTGTCCATTACAGCAGAAGATGTTGCAATTGCTCTTAAAACAACACCCAGAGTTATTCCTTCGATTCTACTCAATGGTAGTGTTTGCCTTTTATCAAGGGTGAGAAACTTAAGAATGGAAGTCAAATGTCTTGGCTTTCTTAGAAGACAACCGATGTATCAATATTATGAATAAAGTTTTAGTTATAGAATTGGAGTTAGATTGGCTCTCCTCTGGGGAGCTTTCCCAACCAAGTGAAATTATAGCTGTTTGAGTCCTCAGAAGTACAGTGGTACCTCGACTTACGACGATAATGCGTTCCGACGCGATTTTCGTAAGTCGAAAAATTCGGGTCAAAAATTCGTAAGTCGAAAAAATCCTATTAAAAGCGGCCGCGACGTCTTTTCGTAAGTCGAAAAAATTCGGATGCGGCGGCCATTTTGTTTTACCGAAAGTCATTCGTAACTCGAAAAAAACGTAAGTCGAGTTACTCGTAAGTCGAGGTACCACTGTAGAGGGCTGGGGGGGGCAGATTGAACGAATTTCTTTTCTTAAGCAGATAGCCTGTCACCTTGCCTTTTATTGAGATAGGAGGTCTCTTTGCATAGCAAAAGAGCTGGGCATGTACAGGTGATTTGTTGCCATAGAAATGAACGATCCTTCTGGAAGATGAGCTGAAGGAAGTGGGCGTTTGCTTTCCAGTGAAATCAATATTTTCTGTGTTGCGTCCAGGTTCCACTCATACAGATTCCCACACCGAAAACGTGAATGTTGGTAAATGGGTCCAGAAGAAGCCGCATTAACTTGAGGCAGGGCCAGTGGTCCATCTAGGCTGGTATTGTCCACACTGGTTGGCAGCAACCCTCCAGAGTTTCAAATGAGATATTTCCAGTCCTCACAAGAGATGCCAGGGACCTTTAGGATTTAGGAACTTTCCCATACAGATGGCAAAGGACACGGTGGTTATTTAACTAAGGAATCTTCCCCTCCTGCAACTCAGTGTCAGTAAGGATTGTTTTGGTTCAGTTTGAGCTTTTATGGATTGCATATTATTTTAAATATGCCACACACTGTTCTGAAGGATGGGCACCATAAATTGCATTTATTTAAGAAAACTAAAAACACAGTTAAAACATTATAGGTTTGTATTATTATTCTCTGGCATTTCTGTAGCATTTTTCCGGGGTATTCAATGTATGTTGCTGCTTTTTTCTGCATTTTGGGGTGGATGAAGGCACTCTGTAAAGGTCAGCCTGTATTTGCTTTGATTTCGGCTACAGCAGTTCATGCCAACCAGCATAGAGTATTACGCAAGAGAGTTCCTCTCCAGCCTTTGACACAGCTCACTTTTCACCTGGTTTGTACTCCAAAGCTGATTGGAGCATTGCACCTTTAGCAGATGCAAAACTGACAGATGTTTAACAATGCTGCTTCTCATTTGTCTCCAAATGCACATTTTTCTGCATTTCCCTAAGTGAAACAAAACAGTGACAAATTGCCATACAAAAACAGAATATAAATTTGTTAAACTCTGTAGATTTCCCTGCAATTTACCAAGTGACGGCAGGTTACATTATGACGAATTTCTCATTGCTAAAGCTGTTTCTGCCTAAAACAAATGATGCTTGATAAGTCATCTGTGAAACACATATTTAATTCCCAACCCCAACCCCTTTCCAGTTCTTCTAGCACTTGGCTGACAGCTCCATTCATTCACCTAGGTTAGGCATTAAATCTGGAATATATATTATTTCCATAATTTAAGTGGCATCAATAATATCCAATAAAATGTATATCACGGGCATGATAGCACCTGAATCTCTCTCCCAGCAATATACACAGTTGTTTTGGTTCGACCAACAGGAAAAGTCAATTTTTGCATCTTTTTGTCAGGTCTAATTCTGGCTTAGATGGACTTCGGGGACTTCGGGACCACATAGTTAATTAGTGTAATAATTTTGCACAGAAGAAGCACGATGGCTTAAACCTTTATCATGGGAAACTCTCAATTGTTATGGTGTATAAGAACAAGTATGATAGCTCAACCCTCATCCCCCCAACCTCTGGGTGACTGTCTGAAGCAGGAAGCCTGCTTCTACTCACACAAGGCTCTCCTTGCAATGCAGAACCCCAATTTTTCCAAGGCATAATGCAGAGAGCCTCCAGAAGATGGGGTGGTGCTGTGGCCTAAACCACTGAGCCTCTTGGGCTTGCTGATCAGAAGGTCAGCAGTTTGAATCCCTGTGATGGGGTGAGCTCCCATTGCTCTGTCCCAGCGCCTGCTAAACTAGCAGTTCGAAAGCACACCAGTGCAAGTAGATAAATAGGTACCACTGTGGCAGGAAGGTAAACGGTGTTTCCGTGTGCTCTGGCTTCCGTTGTGCCAGAAGCGGTTTAGTCCTGCTGGCCACATGACCCGGAAAGCTGTCTGTGAACAAACACCGCCTCCCTCAGCCTGAAAGCGAGATGAGCGCCGCATCCCCATAGTCGCCTTTGACTGGACTTAACCGTCCAGGGGTCCTTTACCTTTTTTTAAACCTTTTAATAGAAGAACAAGAGTCTCCTCATTTCAGATCATCACCCTCTGGCCTTTGTGGCTCCCTCTCGTTCTACTTTTCTTTATTCTCCATTCCTCTTCCCACCCAATTTTCCGTTGCCTCCCCCAGTGGTTAGCATTTTGTGGCCACTGAGCCAGTGGGCTTGAAGGGGAGAGGAGTCTCCTTCTTAGGTTTATTATTCTTTTTTTTTAATGGGACATCTACAAACCTTGGGACTCCCCCAGGGCTGCTAATATCACTGACTAATACCACTATCACAAGAGTATTTTGGCTACGTAAGAACCAGCAGTCAAATAATCAATATTACTATACCAATGTAGAGTTGAAAGGGACCCCAAGAGTCATTGGGTCCAATCCCCAGCAACAGCTAAAGCATCCATGACAGATGGCCATCCAACCTCTTCTTAAAAACCTCCAAGGAAGGAGAGTACACCACCTCCTGAGGGAGACCGTTCCACTGTTGAACACCTCAAACTGTCAGAGAGGTATTCCAAACGTTTAGGCCAAACCGGGAGGAAGCAAATCGTTTTAGTGGTATCTGATGGGATGGCAAGCAAGGGTACATTTTCTTGAATTGGTACATGCACATTTTCTTGAATTGGTGGTGCTAGTTTTATTTTGAAGGGCACACCGATGCTACTACAGAGATCTGTGAATGCAGAGACTGCCCCCACACTCTTCAGTGAGCCATGTGTGCAATGACAACTTCCCATTGCCTGAGAAAAGACTCCCCAACTCATAGAAAATATGAAATCTCCTGCCTAGTTGGAGCCCAAGGAAGTTTGGCTCGCACTCACAACGAGCACCAATTGTGTGATGCAATTGCACTTTTGAAGGCCACGGTCATTGTGTCTTAAATGAGTTGCCAATGTGATCACATTCCGGTACTGAACAAAAAGTCCATATCATAAGCAATATCCTGACAATTGCTTAGTTCTACAGTTTTTCTTAAAGAAGTCAGAATAGACATCACAGCCGATGTGCACTTTACAGCCGATATCTCACAGTTATGACTGAAGCCCATTAAGAGCTCATCACAGCAGACCATGAACTGCTCCGGCTTACGCTGTGGGAAATAAATAAGAGGATTTCAACCTTCATTGCTGCGCTTCCATTGCACCGTTCACTAGCAATAAACCTGCATTTACAATATAAAAAACACACACACTTCAAAGTCTCTCTCAAAAGGCAACAGTATAAAGAGATATGGACAAGTAGATTTAATAAGCGATTTTTATATCTCAAATGTGCCCAAGCTTTTCTGATTGCAAGCGAGATAAAAGTTTTGGATTTCAATAGCACCATAATACCATTTTTCCCCCTCGTGCATTGCAAGTTTGGCATATCTCAGATAAAAACTCCATCGGAAATGCTTCATTTGAGCCTTGAAATGGCCTAGCATTCGACACAAATGAAAATTAATCTGCCAAACTTTCCCATTATAGCACTTCCTAGCATCAGCTAAAAAAGTCCGTAATGCTATTTGCCACATACATTTTTCCAAGGGCGATGGATACACTTTAAGCAGGTAGAAAATAAATTCTGCCTTGCAGCAGCATTAAAACAGCGTTGCTTTGTCTAACCAGGGCAGTATTTACATTTATAGAGCAAAAGCTGTGCTGTGGAATGGACATTTCACTTACAACCCTTAGCTAACATGTACCTTGGGGAAACCAGCCATGTGAGCAAAAGTGTTTTTGGTGAAAATAACACGGTTTATTACCAGAGTCCAATGCCAGGCTAATTGTTTTGGCAAAGTTAAAGGTAGATAGCCATGTTGGTCTGTCATAGTCAAAACAAAATAAAATAAAAAATTTCCTTCCAGTAGCACCTTAGAGACCAACTAAGTTTGTTCTTGGTATGAGCTTTCGTGTGCATGCACACTTCTTCAGATACACTGAAACAGAAGTCACCAGACCCTTATATATAGTGAGAGGGTGGGAGGGGTATATCATTAACCCTACGCTAAAGCATAAATGGACATAAATCTGACATCAGGAATCACAAGACAGAGAAACCAGTAGGAGAACACTTCAATCTCCCAGATTGGAAGCCCACCTCCCAAAAATGATGTCTGCATGTGGAAATTAAGCAGGCACCAGAAAGAATACAGCAGATGTGCCAGCCTGATGTCAATAGTCAGCGAGTTCCAAGTGTAGGTGCTGCCACACTAAAAGATGGGTTTCTTACAAATGTGAGATGAGAATTGTGGCATCCAGTACTGGAGATCAAAGCAATTGAGTGGGTTTATATGGGGTATGGCAATCATGAGATATATGTTCTCGTTCTTGTCCTCAGAAGATGAACAGAGAACAGACTTGTCCACAGAATACAGAAGTTGGCCAGCCCTGATTTACAACACCAGATTGTCTTCTTTTTGCATGCGAGCAGATAAGAGCTGTTTTCTCACCAAATCGCCTGCTACTTTATGGTGGTACATGGTTATTTTTGTTGTTTAGAACATCTTCTAATTGACAGCACCTGACTAAAGCTTATTGTAGTCCCTGTGTCCTTTCTGGCCATAATTTCCTTTGGATAGTGATCAAAGCAAATGGGGTTTTTATATACTATTTCCGTATGTAGGACATCTTGCTTCTTGCTCCCATCACAAATATGGTTTCATTAAAGCTGCATTTACCATGAATTCTCCTTAATTGCCCATATCTTCTAATCACAACTGTTCTTGTTGCAGAGTATTAGGATTTGTTGCTTTCTCCCTGTAGTCAAAAATGCTGGTATTATTCCATCTGTCTTCATTTCTGTCCTATAGCGTTTTGAAGCTTAGCTGAAATAAATCTACAAAAGGAGGGTTGTGGCTTTTGTTTTTCAAAGGCACTGTTACTTAGAAGGTTGATGTTCCTTTTTTTCACAATATTCAAGAGTGGATAATCATCATTGATTTTTTTCCTGGCTGCATACTGGGGTGTTTTGGTATTAAATATGAAAGACTGCTGGCAAATAACAAGAAAGCAATCATGAACTGATAGCACTGGGAAAAGTCAGGAAGACAGAGGCCAGCAGAATTTATAAGAACTGAATTTCAGTACTATAGCTTTGGGTCAGCATGACAGCTTTAATCCAAGTAAGAAGGACTAATGAGGGAGATATCTTGGGCAAGTTGATCCAGCACCTGAACTGGGCAAAACTGGTAATGGAGGCCTATCAGGTGTCAGGCCTGCCCAAACTCAAATGTGGAGGCCTCTTCAAAAGAGAAACAGGACCCTCCAGCCAATTTGCACAGCACCCATAATCCTAAGGAGCCATTGCTTTGGATCAGTGGCATAGCATAGGGAGGCCATGGGGTGGTTGCCCCGGGCACAACATTATTAGGGGTGCAAAATTTCAACACCCGGTGCTGCCTCAATACAGCTTCTCCATGTAAACCAGGAAATGACCTCTCCAGACAACGGAACAACTCTTCTTATCTCTGCCGTTGCAATCTCCTGAGTGACACGGTTGCCATTAGGCAGTTGAATACATGTGCATTCTCCATCCATTTCCTTCCATCTGTGTAGCCCCGGGCACTGGCAACCCACACTATGCACTCCTTTGAATATTCCTGTCCTAGAACTGGGCATCTCCACACTGAGTTACAAGAGCCCTTATTCATTCTCTGTGTCTACACTCCATGTGCTTTTGTTACACTGCCAATACTGACATCATCATCATCATCATCTTCATCATTATTCAGGTGTCCCTTAGCTTGCCCTCCTTTGAAAACTCTCGTTTCCATATTTTCACATGACGCAAATAGGTTCTCCTATATAATGACTTGTGTATGGTTCACTTATAATCAATAACAGAAGACTGCCTGAACCCAGAACTAGTTTTCAAATGGCCCATGGTTTCCATGAAGAAGTCAAATGTTGGGATTTTGTTCATTTCCCTGGGTATGATTCTCACCTCAAATCTGGGGGAAATCCTTTGTTGTTTAAAATGAATTACTTGTGTGGTAAGTTTTCACAGCTCCCATATCTTCCTGCATGAACCTTCTCAGATCTCATTTTTAAGAAATTTCCCCTGACTCTCTAATATCAATTTAATGCTATTACTCCTAGGTATCCCCTAAATTGTTGTTTCATTCCTTGCGGCTACAAAATCCACATCTTGTTTCAACTTTTAAGGGGTTTTCGTATGTCATAGTGCAAAGTATGTTTTTTCTGTCTTGATGGGCAAAGTGAGAAAGCAACAAAAAAAAACCCATAGAATAGTATTTTTGACCTGACTTATTACTGTTTGGTTTTGTCCAAATTCAAGATGAGAGCAGCCAAATTAGGAAATATGTTTTATTTGTCTTCATATGCAACATTTAAAATTGATACAGATTTTCAAAGTTTTGTTCTCTGAAATTGATACAGATTTTCAAAGTTTTGTTCTCTGAAATTGATACAGATTTTCAAAGTTTTGTCTTCTGAAATTGATACACATTTTCAAAGTTTTGTCCGTTTATGAATGAAGTCATATGCAGATACCCCATGAAAGAAATCATATGTACCAAATATTGGTTCATTTTCATGCACAGTACATATTCATGTGCAGAGGAGGGCAACCAAGATGATAAAGGGTCTGGAATCCAAGCCTTATGAGGAACAGTTGAAGGAGCTGGGTATGTTTAGCCTGGGAAATAGGAGACGAGAGGAGATATGGTAGCCATCTTCAGATCTCTTAAGGGCTGTCACATGGAACCTGGAAAAGCTTGTTTTCTCCTGCCTTGGAGGGTAGGACTTGAACCAATGGCTTCAAGTTACAAGAAAGGAGATTCCGCCTAAACATCAGGAAGAACTTTCTGACAGTAAGAGCTGTTCAACAGTGGAACAGACTCCCAAGGGAGGTTGTGGACTCTCCTTCCTTGGAGTTTTTTAAGCAGCAGTTGGATGGTCATCTGTCATGAATGCTTTAGCTGAGATTCCTGCATTGCAGGGGGTTGGACTAGATGATCCTTGAGGTCTCTTCCAACTCTACAATTCTATAATTCATAAAACCTTACAATTCTCACAATGAATCTAGCAGTAGAGCTGCATCAGATATTCCTCTCTTTTCGGACTGAAATAATGGGAGTAAATATGTTCCCTGTAAACTCTTTGATTATGAACATACACTTTTTAAAAAATGGAGTCATATTTCCCCCCTATATGTTGCTGGTCTGGTGCTCTTTTTTCTTTCCTAGCTATTGATTACTACTTCCTGGATTAGTCACTTAGATGGGCGTTCCTAGCCAATAAGAATCACATGGTGAATAGAATGGCATTGGCACATAGCCAGTCAGATTTGTCTACTATTTAATGATGTCACTGAAGTTAAATGGATAATTGCATCCAATTAGGAACCATGCTGTGCCTGGATAATATTACTACAACGCAAAGTCTACCTGATGATGTCATTGAGAGCAAATCTAGCATACGGTGAGGCTGAGCAAACAGGACAAGGTAAATGAACAGGTGCATATTTTTGCAGGCAGTGACTAAAATATAACTGGAGGAGGCCATTTTGGTATTCCCAAGCAATGTTCCTGATAACTAGAATGTTCTTTTTGGATCAGTCCTACTTAGCACCTTCAGTTCCACACATTTTTCTGTTTATTTCACACACAAATAAATTTAATACTCACCTGCCAGTGGTTTCTTTTCGTTTTTAATAGAGATATTGATTTCTATGTTTTTTCCCTACAGGGTATTTTTTTGTGAAGACAAGAACTGTGATGAATCAATGTCTGCAAATGTGGATTTTTCTGTATCAAGCTATGCACACAATATCAGCTGTCTACACACAAGTGACACTCTTGATATTTATCTATTAGAGTGTTGGACATTAAATCCATTTGTTCCCAAAGGACATCTTCAGATCATAATGCCTGTGAACGGCAAGTGCTGCTTAATTTCATGATAAATAACTTTACTGTCATCTTGGCAGTCAAAAGAAGTCATATCTCCATATACATATTTGAAACTGCATATTGAAAGAGTGAAACCACTAAATTGGAGTGGAGGAGCTGGTTTTTTTTTTTTTTTAACAAAATGGGTTGAAAAATGAAATAGACTCCAGGCGTATCATCCTGATTCAGCAATCCAGAAGAGCAAAATTTAGTCATATTCTTATTCCTTTTTCGGTGGGAGGAAAAGCAAAACGGGTTCTGAGCTGGAAGATGGAATCCACCAAAGAGAAAAGCAAGCTTGCAACTCACTGAATGTACATAAGCTTCACTATCAGAGAGAGAAACAACCCCACTTCTAGCTGATGGAGGAGCTGGAGCTAATTTAATATGTCTTTTAAAAATCATTTTGAAGATGAATGGAATGCACTAGTGCTTTGCAAAAGCCTGCAAATGAGGCACAAACCAAAGGCAAACTGACCCACTTTGGTAGTATTCAGACAACTTCTGTATTCAAGTCACCGAGGCAAGTTAAGAAAATCCTTGCTCACCACATTTCTGTGCCACGTTCTATGATTTCACATTGCCAAATAAAACTATTTAAGGGATTGTGATATCTTTGGGATGTATGGCGATTGCTTTGAGATAGCAGCCAGGTTTCTGCAACACGCAGTGAGGATTTTTGAATGCTATACAGTGGTACCTTGGGTTAAGAACTTAATTTGTTCTGGAGGTCCGTTCTTAAGTTCTTAACCTGAAACTGTTCTTAACCTGAGGTACCACTTTAGCTAATGGGGCCTCCTGCTGCCGCTGCGCCGCCACCATGCAATTTCTGTTCTCATCCTGAAGCAAAGTTCTTAACCCGAGGTACTACTTCCGGGTTAGCCGAGTCTGTAACCTGAAGCATCTGTAA